>CM060949.1:103898260-104563260 GCA_030765055.1 Mantis religiosa
AGCCAAATATCTGGCAAGTGTCTACTGTGTTAAATGGCACCAGAAATCAGGAGTGGCTTATTAGTTGAAAAAATCATCTTCATTTTTCATCTGAAGTCAAGTCAATCATTCATACTGCTGAGTTGTCAGAGAGGCTTATTTCCTGACATGCGAGGCATTTCAACACTGTTTGATATTACCGAGCGGGATGGCTGAGGCGGTTTCGTCTGTGGCCCGCATTCGGGAGAGCCGGGTTCGATTTCTGTGGCCGTCCTATCTGAGCCATTGGTTTTTTTCGGGTCCTTTCCCGGGTCGCTAGGTGAATGCTGGATAGGTTAATTACATCCCCCGGATTACCTGTCCCTCCATTTCATCTCCATTATTATTTCATATCATCTCTCATCTGGTGGTCTCTTTCAGGGTGGAAGTATCGGCGGTGCATGGCAGGATGATAGCTCTGAGTGAACTACTTCCTCCTCCGGTCGGTCGGTTACCGGTCTCCCAACCGATTACTGTGACCGTCCTCTAACTACAGTACGTGGGAACTGGCTTGCCGAGGGAGGTTTCCATCTAAGTAAAAAAAAAAAAAAAACTGCCCTTTGCACTATCGTCACTCCTTGGAACGGCCGTCCACTGTCTCCTCTCGCCTCATTCTTCCTCCGGGGGATGCCCTACTTGCGGCATAAGGTACAATAGACCAAGACTGGTCGCAGTGCCGAATTCCCTCCGAAAAGAAAAGGTTCGTTTTTGAGTTATTTCAAAGATATACACACAAACCTTTTTATAAAAATGCTTTTTTATATTCAGGTAGTATAAAACATATATTTCCGAAGAATTCTCGATGTCGAGTTTTTGGGGTGGAATAGAATACTTCCTCTGCTTACTATAAGTATTCGAGAAAGTAAACTTGTTTTTCTTTGGATTTAGGGATCTTAAAACATTTACGGTGAAGTTTAGAGATTGATTTTTTTATGATACACAATGTTTCCGCTATTTAATATACGCAACAGAGAAAGTAAAAATTGTGGTATGTTGCACTCACATGTATCTCTCTATTCTGTGCGAACTAATCTTACAAAGGTTTATTCCTCTACTGCAAGTTCATCGAGATAAACATTTGCAGAAATTATTTTATTTCTAATTTTCTTGTTCGTGAATGGGAAAATGTAAGTAACTGGCCTTAAACGATAGTCAAATCTTTTAGCAACACAGCTGGTTGGTTTACGATGGTTATGAAATTCCATTCTCTTTGCATGGTGCAGTGAAACTGTGGTCTATTATTAACTTATGGTGCTGCACATGTTTAATGGGTTCTATTATTGTTAATCAAGGTTTTATGAGATGTGAAATTGGTAGGGAACATGAGTAACAATAAAATTCATGTAACACTTGAAACTAAAAAAATTATGTGTCATGTCTTTAGTATGTTTTTTCTTATTTATATTGATATAGTGCAGCAAATGTTTTATTCGAAGAAGCTGCTGTATAACTTAGGCGTTCCTTCACTTACAATGGAGCATATTAATAACCTCTTATATAGAGTTGTGGCTCGAAACCTCATCACATACAACTTTACAACACACACTCTCATTCCTATTTCCTTAAATAATTATATAATAATATAACATTTCGCAGGCAATTATTACTCGCAGCGATTTCTGCTTGCTCCCGTCTCACAAAAACTTTCAACGTGAACGACCCTGGATGAACTATCGACGATAGCTAAATTCAGTGGGAAATAGTTGCCTGTTTTTTCACACAAATTTTCAAATAGTTGTTCAAACTCTGTACTAATTGGCGCCTGTAAATTTGATTGTCGCACTTCAAATTTCAGTATATTGTTTCTATTCCCATTAACAACCCTATGATACAACTTTCATATTTATCCTAAGGGTGTAACACAAGCCTCTACTATCCTTGAACACTTTTCTATTTCTTTCGCAAGGTTCAAGCTAACCTCGTTTCGCCCGCCTATGTAGCAAAGGTGATAGCGTGTCTGCCTCTCATTCAAGGGGTCCCGAGTTCGAATCTCGGTCAGGGTAAGTTATCTAGATAAGTTTGTTCCGAGGTTTTACCTTACCCTGATGGATGAATGTCTGGTAACTCTAAGCTGGGGCTCATTTGAGCATCCTTTCATCCATCGTCGAAATGACTTAACGATGGTGGACGTAAATAAATAAATAAATAAATAAATAAATAAATAAATAAATAAATAAATAAATAAATAAATAAATAAATAAATAAATAAATAAATAAATAAATAAATAAATAAATAAATAAATAAATAAATAAATAAATAAATAAATAAATAAATAAATAAATAAATAAATAAATAAATAAATAAATAAATAAATAAATAAATAAATAAATAAATAAATAAATAAATAAATAAATAAATAAATAAATAAATAAATAAATAAATAAATAAATAAATAAATAAATAAATAAATAAATAAATAAATAAATAAATAAGTAAATAAATAAATAAATAAATAAATAAATAAATAACCACCCCCGATTATCTCTTAATAAAGTTTCAAGGATATCACCTTAGAAATGGCACTTAGGCCTACATTATACTATCACACTTTTGTACCACATACATCATGTGATTAAACCTTTTGCAGATAGCATATTTGATCACATCTAGCGATGCCATATTTCTGTGATAAGTTAAATTCACAGTCACATTTTTATCACTCCTGTGACTAATTAGAAAAGAAACTGACAGACTGATATACATAGTCCCTGACTATTTCCAAACTTCTCATTTCTTATTACGAGTCGTGAAATGCTATTCAATTCAAAACATAAAGATTATAGAAACAAATAAGAGACTAGAGGTACGTAGAAATGCGAGGAAGAAATCAATGGATTGAGAAACCCATACTTACGAGAATAACTAAAAATAAATTATTACAACTAATGATTATTGTTGTTAATGCTGTCTTTGTCATTAATGCTTATAAACGTAATATTAATGGGCATTATTTGTGGAAATATCATATTGGGATTGAGTTTTAGGTTAAATTACATTAAAATTGAGAATGAATGTAATAAAAAAATTAAAATTTTATTTATTTATAAATACTTAATATAATAACATAGTAAACCTCTAAACAGAAAGAGCGGTTTTAACCTTCAATTTGAAAAAAGGATAGTGATTTAGACATCTGTCATTGAAATTTGTGTTTCATTTCATTATATGCCGCCCATTAAAAAAACTACTGTGCTTATCGGTAGTTGTATTGAGCATATACTGTTAACTGATGGGTAGGTATCCATTTTATAACTGTGATAAAATATGTAATAAAAGATAAAAATCCCATTCTGTACCAAATGCGATAGTATAATGGGCTTTAACCTAACATAACTGATTTGCTTCTTGCTCTTAAACATTACACATACTTTTAATGTGTCTATTGTTCATTGTCCACGTCATATGCACTCAACATACTCCAACAATAATCAAGAGATAAAAAAAAATATTGACTTCTCATTAGAGAAAGTGTTGGAAAATTCGGACAAATAACAAGGAATATCTCAGAAAAAGTTTCACTCCACTAAATAGGAAGTGGGACACTTGGCATATATTGAGACAGCAAATCATTTAATTAATACGAGGGCTGTTCAATAAAGAATGATCATAATTTTTAAGGTCATAATTTTTCGCACTAAAATTCAACCTTATTATATTATGATAGCTTAATGTGAAACAAATACTCGTAGTAATTTCATTTCTGGTACCCCTGGTTCCCGCCTGTGAGAACTAGGCAAGTTCAGACATGTTCAGTATCGCCTACCGCTGCAATGGAGGTAACACGCGAGGAACAATATGCGGCTTTGAAGTTCTGCTTTCGTCTCAACAAATCTTCAGTTGAGGCCTATAAAATGTTACAGAAGGCCTATGGAGAGTCTGTTCTTCCCTACAGCACAACTCGAAGGTGGTTTAAAATGTTTAAAGAGGGGAGAAATCAATTTCAAAGGAAGGTGGACCCGGTGCTCCAGTTACCGAAGAAAACATCAATAATGCTGCTGCCATTGTGAGAGAGGATCGACGAATTACCTTAAGATCACTTTCTGAATTACTGAACATTTCATTGGGTGCCACCCACGTTGGATGCTGCACCACGATAATGTGCGGCCGCATATTGCCAATGTTGTTGCTGAATATCTTGCAAAAATCAACCTGAAGTGTATCTCTCATCCTACCTATAGTCCGGATTTAGCCCCATGTGACTTTTTTTCTATTCCCTAACTTGAAGAAACGCCTTCATGGGAGGCATTATCCATCATCAGAAGTAGTGGTGAAGGCTGCGGAGGCGATTTTGAAGGATCTCTCAAAATGGTTTCCAGCATGTCTTTGAAGACTGACAGAAACGCTGGGACAAGTGCATTGCATTCAGGGGAAACTATTTTGAGGGTGAGTAAAGGTACATTGTCAAAAAAAATTGTGATCATTCTTTATTGAACAGCCCTCGTATACTAATACACCTATTAAAGTCGAGTGACCACAATAAGATTTTGTGAAAGTCATAGAGGGAACTGAAGCTTTTTCCAATGAAATTTCCATATAAATTAGTTTCCAACATTTCCTTTACCTTAGATAAACATCAGATAAAATGAAAGGCAGTAGATAACACGATTTCTGCAAACTAATTACATGGAAATTGCTATAAGATTGAAAATAGAAAATATGCGTATTATCTATTGTGTATAACATGTAATTTGGACGTCGTACAAGCCTGTAACAAACTAAAGATATGGTGTGAAACGGGAGCAGAATGAAATGGCAATAAAAAGCCAACTCTCAAAGCCAGTGAAGCAGTAAATGACACATCTGTGTTGCACACATCTGACAGAAGTGCCACCACTACTTCCTTTGTATGGTAACAACTGACACGTGCAGGCATATCCAACACAAAAGGATAGTCGCACTGTCTGGGAAAGATGCCGGATTTTTAATAAATGCTTTAAAGATAACTTGATAGCCTATTTTCCTAGCAAACTCATAGCAGGACGTCTTATATTTTAATTGACTTTATACTAACATTATCGACAGAGTGATTAAAGAAACACAGTAATGAAATAAGTTGCCTGCGTATACCGCACATAAAATTTGACGAATTGTAGTCAAACCACTTTCCTTATTTCATGCCTAATTGCTCGTAAAATCATCTTGTTATAGTTACTTCCATTTAATCATGATACATATTAACAGAAGTGATATAAATTATGTTTCAATGGCAGAAAGCCAGATAGAAGCAGGCAGGAAACTAAAACGATCGCCAAATGTTTGAAAAGCAATATGTTATACCCTAACCTTTATATTTCACACTATTTGCATGGATTGAGGATAAACAACTGAACAGACATAACGTTTATATGTGTTTTGGCCAAAATATTGAAAATATTAAAAATGAAGTAGTAAATGTTTAACATTAAAAACAAATTATTTGATATAAACTACGCATTTTAATTGCTTCTACACATTTTCTGTAACAAATGTTTATAGTGTAGTTTGCAGTTAAGGACGAGGGCTGTACAATAAAGAATGATCACAATTTCTTTTTGACAACGTACCTTTACTCATCCTCATAATTTTGATGGTCCTTCTCAAAATAGTCTCCCCTGAATGCAATGCACTTGTCCCAGGATTTCTGTCAATCTTCAAAGACATGCTGGAAATCATTTGTTGAGAGATCCTTCAAAGTCACCTCCGCAGCATAAACCACTGCTTCTGATGATGGATAATGCCTCCCACGAACGCGTTTCTTCAAGTTAGAAAATAGAACAAAGTCACATGGGGCTAAATCCGGACTATAAGGAGGGTGACGGATGCACTTCACGTTGATTTTTGCAAGATATTCAGCAACAACATTGGCAATATACAGCCGCACATTATCGTGGTGCAGCATCCAGCCTGCTTCATGGAAATGTAGTCTTTTGCGCCTGATATGGACTTGCAATGTTTTCAGGACATCCCTGTAGTATTGTTCAGTTACTGATGTGTGTGCAGGTACAGCATGCTGATAAACCATTCCATGAATATCAAAGAATGAGATGACCATAACTTTCCCAGCAGAAGCAACCACTTTTGAATTTTTAGGGGTTGGTAATGAAGGAGATTTCCACACTGAGCTTTGCTCTTTGCTCTCAGGACCAAAATGATGTAGCCAAGTTTCATCAGCAGTGATTACGTTTGAAAGAAACTCTGGATCTTCCTCTAACATCAACTTTAACTGCATGTTACCTCCATTGCAGCGGTAGACGATACTGAACACGTCTGAAATTACCTGGTTCTCACAGGCGGAAACCAGGAGTACCAACAATGAAACTACTACGGCGTGTTTGTTTCACATTAAGCTAACAGAATATAATAAGATTGAATTTTAGTACGAAAAATTATGACCGTAAAAAATTATGATCATTCTTTATTAAACAGCCTTCGTAAATCTCAATAAAACAACAAAGTACGCTATTCATAAAAGAATATGAAGTGCAACATTTACCTGACTTGTCCATTACGGCTTCAACTATAGCATTTCCTTTATTCAGGGGATCTCAAAATGCAATACTTGTAATAAAATATAGGCTGGAGTGTAATACTACTTCTATTTGCTGTATTATGCTATAGACTAATAGCGAGAAAGTGAAAAAGATATTTTAAAATTCAAACTAATAGCACAGAATATCTATAAAATTGGAAAAGTATGAGATATAAACTGTGTAGTTCAACGATCTACATTTTATGTAGCATGATTTTTGACTTTCTCTTATGGTTTACTAATCATAACATTCTACCGTACTGCCGGAGGAGGAAGTGTTTATATCATCCTACCATGCAATGCTGAGACTACCGCCAATACTTCTACCTGAAAGAGATCATCAGATGAGAGATGATGTGAAATGATAATGGAGGTTAAATGGAGGGACAGGAAATTCGGACAATGTAATTAAGCTACTCAGCATTCACCTGGCGACCCGGGAAACCCCCGAAAACCCCGTGGGTCAGGTAGACCGGCCAAGGGAATCGAACCCAGACCCCCCGAATGCGGGCAATAGACGAAATCCCCTGAACCATCCCACTCGGTGTAGGATGGTGAAAGCGGGGATCAGAGCGCCGGCCATCCCAACGTAAAGCCAGTACTTGACATTTTAAGGACGCCATCTTTTCATTAAAATGGTTACTCAATTTGCATCACAGATCTGAGTACATCCGGATCAGATCTCCCAGCAGAGAAGATTCCGAATGCCACAACTAGGAATCGAACCCGCGTCCCCACTCAAGAGGCCATCACTGTTACGGGAACGGTCATCCATCTATTTTAAATTTAATCACCTTATATTTATTACACAAGCTGTTAGCTAGTACAATAAATAAATGTCATCAGATGCCAGTAGGTACTATAACTAGAATTGATCTCTGATTCCTGGATATATCTACATTTGCACAAATTATATTATTGTTAGTTTTATTTTTTCTCTCTCCATTTATACGCCTTTAACTCCAATGGTCATATCGGCAGCTGTTCTCCTTTGGAACATATCGAAGGTGTTAACTCGTATTCGTTGGGTTTTAATCATTAGATCACGCACACATTGGCACTCTTTTTCATACTTCCAGACTCTGATGACGAATTATCTTGGTTGGAGAAAAATCCCCACCTCCACCACCGGGAATCGAACCCGGGACTTCTAGCACGGCAGGTGGGTGCTATACCGACTGAACTGCGGGGCCAGCTTGTTAGTTTTATTATAGGTGAAAGAAGAAGGCTTTAAGCGATAGTCATATTGTTAAGGGACGGCTGCTATGTAATTCCTTTGAAATTCGTTATTCTCTGCATTGTCAATAGATAGAAAATACGACTTCCCATTTGAGAAAAATTTAAGTATTGGAAAATTCTGGAAAATAAAAAGGAATATTTATGAAACGTTCACTCAAAAAAGAAAAATGTACTTGACCGGATCTACATTCATCTTACATTCAGTAAGATTTTATCTATCTCTTATGGTTTACCGCAAAATATATCCGGAATAAAGAGTTCTGAGGACCTTCCTAATTTAATTTCTTATGAAATACATTTAAACATATATTTTTAATTAGAATCATTAGAACCATTGTTTTAGAAACCTAAAGTTGCCTTTTAGTGTGTCGGGAACCTTAAAATATGTAATTCCACTAAAATCTCGATATAGTGTTGTTTGCTGAAATGCAATGCTTCCCATTCTTACTGTAAGTACGTAAAAGGAAAGTAAACATTGGAAAATTATTCTTAAAAATGAATTTGGGTTAGGAAGATTTTTTTGAAAGTTTTCCTGTTACTCTTTGGAAGATTTGAACACACGCACACGAGAAACACACATTCAGACCAAACAGGATATTTTACTAACTTTAGGTTTTGTGAATTCAGCGGGCCTCAAAGCTTGTACGTATTTCTGGTGAAATATCAACATGAAATTTGTGTGGAATTGGCACAGCCCTTTCTTTACTTATCATTTACTTTCTTCTTTCTGTATTTAGGAGACCAAAGAGAGTACTTTAAAAAAGGTCTCTAGTTCTAATGTTTTGTTGAAATGCTATAGATTAGCAGAGAAAATAAAATACAACTAAGAGTTATTTTCGGGCTGTTATGCCGTGGTCTGCTGGAGTTGGATTTTCCAGACGTTTCGTCCACTACTATGGTGGACATCCATAGTAGTGGACGAATCGTCTGGAAAATCCAACTCCAGCAGACCACGGCATAACAGACCGGAAATAACTCTTAGTTATATTGACTCCGGTCGTGAAAGCCTACGCTCTCTTAAAATAAAATACCTTTCTCGGGTTCAAGAAACCTCAAAACATGCATTACCAGTGAACTTTTGGAGTTGAATTTTGCGAGAAATCCATCTACCTGCTATAGGTAAGTAGTAGAGAAAGTAAAATATGATTGCTTAAAATGCCTGATAGAGATAGCATGACAGTTCAACTTGGAATGCTTAAATATGTAACGAATACTTCAAAAACGTTAACGCTACAGCAAAATCAAAACTTATAAAAGTATGCACTTCAATAAACTACACATGTTCTACGTAGTAACTCTTGTCAATCTATACCGAGAGGAATGGCTCAGGCGGTTTTGTCTGTGGCCCATATTCGGGAGTACCTGGTTCGCTGCCCTTGGCCAAGCTACATGATCCATGGGATTTTTCGTGGGTTCTCCCGGGTCACCAGGCGAATGCTCGTACACAAGTTAATTACATCCCTCGAATTTCCTGTCCCTCCATTTCACTTCCATTATCATTTCACATCATCTCTCATCTGGTGGTCTCCTTCAGGGTAAAAGTGTCGGCGGGTATCCCAGCGCTGCATAGCAAGATGATATGCTGCTGGTAACCACTTCATCCTTAGGTAGGACGGTCTCCGGCCTTCAAACCAGGTCAGTTGCAGACGTTTCCGGGATGCCGGTTGTACTGGCCTGCCGAAGAGTTTCGAAATGGTAAAGTGTAGGGACCCTGACCTCTGCATTGTCGTGACTCTCTGTCTCCTCTCGCCTCAGCCTTCTTCCCGGGGATGCACCACTTGGAGATAGGTCAATAGACCAAGACTGGAACTTCGTACCGAATCCCCTCCGTAGCCAATCCAATCCCTGTCAATCTTTTATAGTTTTACAAAACTGTAATAAATTAATTTTAATAGAGGATAATTCCACAGGTTATTCACAGAAAAACCAAAATTTTCTCGTTATTAATGTAAATATCTTAAGCGTGCTGTATTTTAATTAAAATAGTTAAAGCTACTTTGAGAAATAACTAAAATATTTCATGTAATAAAAGTAGATTGGGTTGGGAGAAATTCTTCACGGAAGATGCTAGACACTTAGTTTGGAATTCCATCCGCTTTTCGTTTTTACTGCTATAATGTTCTCCCCGCTCTTTCTCTATCTCTCTACCTCTGTCTTGGTCTCTTTCTCTCTCTCTCTCTCTCTCTCTCTCTCTCTCTCTGCCTCTGTCACTGCCTTCCCCTCTCTCTACCTCTGTCTCTGCTTTCCTCTCTCTCTCTCTCTCTCTCTCTCTCTTTCTTAAACCGTTTGGATAATACTCTGTTTCGGTTTCAGATGATCTCAACCGATTTATTTTCAAGCAATGTATATATCGAAATGTTGAGCTGAAATTTATGGAAAGCTTTTGGTTTACATTGAAACTTCTACATTTAAACCCGAAGTTGGTATTTATCCAACTTTATCTTTTCGTGCTATGCTATTCATTAAACATGAATAGGCGCGCGTCTATTATTTCAGCCGAATTTTTGTGTGAAATACTTCTATCTGCCTTAGGTGAGCGGTAGTGAGTGAACCTTCTGTAATAAACTTGTTACTGATATACAACTTGTCCAAACATGAAGCGCAAATGCTCGCTATGAATTGACTCAACATTAAAGGTTTCTGAACTAATATACCTCTATAAATGATTTTTGTTTAGCAGCTTCTTCAGTTTCTGTCTTTATTTTTATTATTTTTTTTTCCATTAGGAAATAATTACGTAATCGTGATGAATACTGAGCTGTTGAAGTCACGAGAAAACCAAACGTTTTCAAAAATGCTAAAGATAGGCTGTTTCCATGTATGAAATGTTTCTTCCAGGGCCTTCAACATAAAAAAAGTATTGATGACTTGGAAGTCCTTCTTCTTCCTTTCATGGGTTATCTTTCACAAAGCAATAAAAGGAGTAATAATTGTTATACTTTAAGACATTGTCTTAAAAGTAGACACCTTCTAAGAGCTCATTTTTATTTTGTCATGGATATATTTTACACTTAATTTGTTAAACAGGAAATATAACAAGAAACAATCATCATTACTCGGTAAAGATTTAATAATAAAAAAGACAAAATATGGGATATCACAAAACTCGTAACTTAGTTTTGTAAGATTTAAGGGACGAAATTGTAACAGAAAAGTAGAATCAAAATGAAAAATTGAAGGCTATATGGGGATTTGAAACACAGATCTTTCGGGCTCCAATTGAGCCTCTTACCAATTGAGTTACCCTTAGCAACATATCAGTAGAAAATTAAATTCTCCAACTGGCTCACATTTTTGCCGTTAAACCACAAGATGACAAAGTCATTTTTGAAATGCTGCAGTATACCCCAATGGCGACATACAACGTACATACTTTACGTTCCGGGCTTCGTAGTTTAAGCAACTGTTAGGTCAAATAATGGAAATTTATTGTTCCTTTGCACCAGCTGTGTGTAGGGCAGGAACAGAAGAAAACATTTCTGAAAGGTGAATTGCTATGACCCAGGATTTGCGCGGATATTCTGGTCTCTGTATATAAAAAAAAGTGGGTCTTCCTATGGATTATAGGAAAAAAATGTAATTTTTTGGATAATTTTTTGGAGAGTTGGAGAATTAATGTCCTGTTGGCATGTTGCTAATGCCTGGTCAGTTGGTTGGTCAAGCGGGAAAAGACCGAAAAGTCCGTGGTTCATACCCCCGCTGTGGAATTGAATTTTTCAGCTTGATTCTATCTTTCTAACCATCCTCAACGCAATAATGCTAATGTGACAGCACAATTAATTTGAAATATACTTGTTAAAATTTAAAAGTATGCTGTGTTTAAACTAAAAGGGAAAGATATTTTTGTTAATAAATCTCGAAACCCATCACCATTGGTTGCAAGAATATGGAATGCTTATTTCAAAATCCTGTATGGTGGAGTAATCTTAAGAATTTCCGTACTCTCATTTTCATATAGATACAGCAACGTGTTCGTTGGAAAATTCCTACTTTTCTACATAGTTCGTGTTTGTCATGGTAAATGGTTACTGACATTGTTTCAATATAAATTTTGTTTTAGCTGCTCAGAAGCGTAAAGGAACACAATTAGAATATATATACATATATATATGTGTGTGTGTGTGTGTGTGTGTGTGTGTGTGTGTGTGTGTGTGTGTGTGTGTGTGTGTGTGTGTGTGTGTGTGTGTGTGTGTGTGAATTCACATTCTGAATACTCTTTTCATTTCTACAACCTGATAAGAAATACGTGCTAAAAACTTGTTCAGACCGAAGGTTTTTAAGTGTAGATATATAAAAGCTACAGCTCCATGTAGATATACTGGCACGTGAAAGAAGTACTTTGGCAGGGAATTCCGAAACAATGTTTTTTTTTTAAGAAATGAAAAAATGAACATAACATTCTAGAAACATGCAGCTTGAAATAAATACTACAGTTTTCAGTGAACAAGAAGAAATACCTGCCTCGTAAACCCACAAGAAAGTGACTTCACACTTTAGTTGTTTAAAATCTTTTGTTTTTATTATGTACACGTGTCTAGTAAGTACAGGAACTTTATACTTCATACACAATTTTGGGACAGATATTTCACTGTAAGTACACGTTTTGAAGTCCTTAAATAAAATTCAATTTAGTAGAAGTGAAGCCGAGCGCGCGTTTGTGTCGATTAAACACCAAACTTGTTATTGAAGTTCATATTTCATAAACGGATCACCAAGATTTTCAATCCCAAACAACAGTTTGGGAAAGTTTAATCTTATAATAAAATGACAGTAGCGATACTGATTAAATTACCATATGTTTCACACATTTTCATCGCAAATAAAATGTAGGTATATCCTAAATATTCTAGGTATAGCCTCTGTAATCCTCTTCATTCCGGGCGACCCTTACATAGTAAACCAAAAATCCTAAGCAAAAACCTTCGCCACGAAAACGTAGATCTTGTTAGAACTCACAATATATGTCAAACACAGTTTTTAAATACTTGTGCAGTTAACCACCCTTGTTATAAATTTGAATTTTCCAATATTTATATATCTTATAAAATAGAAGGGGTAATTTCCTTTACCCCTGGGTGTTTAAAGAGAATGTGATTTTAAAGCTATCACATAGTGGACATCTCTTAAAAAGGTGACTATCCCTTATGCCTATTGTATTCTACTGTACCCAGAGACAAATGCAGGTATAATAAAATGATTTCTACAAAAATACTTTTTCTCTATTAAGACGAAGTAGACAAAACAAAACATTTTGTAGGACAGTTTGTTGTACAAAGAGAAGAGAAACTCACGTGAATGTAAACATTCATTTTTTTCTGAAGTATTTATGTTTACCTCCTCTGGTTTCACAGTTATACCAATTTCACTCAGAATGAAGTGGTGCTCGTAAAGTATTTATAAAAGGTTCATATTTCATAGTTTATTTTTCAAGCTTATACATCAAACAAATTAGATGGTTGTCAAAATCCTTGGCGCTGTTTTTATAAAATCAGATATAAGGAGAACATATCTCTGTTTTTATGGAGTGAGAAGATTTTGTTGGAAATCTTCGTGACACATCCTTGAACAATACTGAGCTGAAATACCAAGTTTGATAATTTTTATTGAACTTCACTTTTTTTGGAGTTACACTGGTCAAAAACACAAATGCATGAAGATTTTGTAATATTTCTTGTTACGATTCAAACGTGGATTTTCCTTAAATATGTGTTCAGAATTGTTTTATTGAAGTGCGTTCTTCCTGTAAATATACTTTGGTGGTATTAAAAGTTTAATATAAATTAAGTAGAATTAATTTATATACTTTTCACGTTGAAAATGAAGTAAGAATGGAATGCTCATTTTGTTTCTAAAATTTTACAAGAGCCTAAAACACATCTGTACACATAAAAGTAACCAAGATATTTCCGCTAATTTTAATATTAGATAACTAGCGGATACTAGAACGTGTTGTAAGCCTAAAGATCAAAATGTCACATTTACTTTCTTTGCTACCTGCTTACCGCCCGTCCGCCTCGGTAGCGTAGATGGTAGCATGTCTGCCTCACGTTCAAGAGATCCCGAGTTCGAATCTCGGGTGAGTTACCTGCATAACGTTTTTTCCGAGGTTTTCCCTTATCCTTCAAGACGAATGTCGGGTAGCTCTAAGCTCCATGAACCCTGGACACATTTGAGCATCATTTCGCCAATTTCATTCACCGTCCGATATGACAACTTTGGAGGACGTAAAATTACAAAAAAAAAAAAAAAAAAAAAAAAAAAACACCTGCTTACCTACCTACTACCTACCAATCTATAGCAATACATGTACGTATCCATTGCATTCCATCTAAAAGTATGAAATCGAAATGACGCCATAAATAAGCGTTTTGAAGTTTCCTGAACCAAAGAAAAGCGTTTTTAGAAAAATATCCGTGAGCCTGTTTCTGTGGTGTATAGTCTCTATATGTATAAGATAGTGAGAGAGAGGGAGAGAGAGAGAGATAAAGAGACAAGAGCATACTCAAAAATGAATTAGCTTAAGCACCTTCTAAGCATAGGACACGAAGATTTTCAGAAACATGCCTTCGCGTTCCATGAAATATTTTGCTATTATAATTTTCTCTAATCTTACTCTAACGATTTTTATTGTAACACTTCATGTCTAAGATAAATATATGCTACATACTAATGTATTACTCTAAATGTGTGGCAATAATCTACAAATCTCTTCATCCTGAATGAATTTTATTTTAACGATATTGTGATTAATATATACCTATAGTCAGAGTTGGACAAAAACCTAATACAAAAATATAGCTCTCGTTAAAAACACAATTATTTATCTAAAACATATTTGGTGCTTTAGTCACATCCAAGATAATCCATATTATTGATTTCACTTTTTTTAAATACGATTCGCTTTTTTCTCGTTTTCATGTAAAGGTAGAGTTTCAAATCAGCCCAGTTTTTTAAAAAAAATACCGTTTGCTTCAGCTTCTGTACTCCTCTTATGTCTGTGAGAAATTGTTTAATGAAACCGTTTCTGCAGAGGTATACAGGGTGAGTCACCTAAAACTTGCACCGTAAATATTTCTGAAATGGTATGTGCTATTGATATGCGGTTTTCACGGAATTGAACTATAGGCAGGGGCTCGCATTTTCAAATGATACACAGATTTTTATAATTTTTAGAAAGTGTATTTATGTACTAAAGCTACATTTTTTTTAAATGGAACAATGCGTATTGACATTAAGAAAATAAAAGTAGAATAAATTAGAATGTCAATGGTATTTTTTGCACGATTCTAATGTAAGTAGTTTACGAGAAATCGTCATTTGAAAATTGAACGCACCGGCAGTTGTTTGTTCCATTCAATTGCTTAGTTGCTAGGCTAGGCTGTTGTTATGTTTGTTTACAATGTGTTTTGTCTACACTGGCAGTTATTTTGTGATAGTTGAAGCAGTAGGACGTGCTTGGAAGATGGTATTTACCAATGCAGAAAAAGCAGATATGCTCATAGTTTATGGTGAATGTAGAAAGAATGCAGTTCTTTCTTGTACAGTGTACTTGGAAACATATCCGAATAGACGTCAACCATCTCGTCAATTATTTGTGAACCTCTTCAACCAATTACGTGAAAGTGGTAGTATAACGTCTAGAAAACGCACCAGAAACAAACGAGCAACTGGAGAGCAAGGAGAAATTAATGTTCTAGCTGCTGTTGCAGTAGATCCCCACATTAGTTCTCGTGCAATCGCACGAGGAAGCGGCATCAGTCAAAGAAGTGTAATCCGCATCCTCCATCGTCATAAGTTCCATCCGTATCACATCTCTCTCCATCAAGTGCTGCATGGCAATGATTTTGAGAATCGTGTGAACTTTTGTACATAGGCATTGAGACATGATACTCCAAATTTGTCATGTATCTTGTTCACTGATGAAGCAACATTTACTAATCATGGCCAAGTAAATCTAAAAAATATGCACTATTGGTCTGTTGACAATCCTCGTTGGCTGCGTCAGGTAGAACGTCAGCATCCATGGGGTGTGAACGTGTGGTGTGGAATAGTGAACCATCACATCATTGGCCCTTTTTTCATAGAAGGAACACTGAATTCACAGAAGTATCTCAACCTCCTAACAGACGATCTTCCACAGATGTTAGAAGACGTTCCCCTTCAGACTAGGAGAAATCTGTGGTATCAACATGATGGCTGTCCGGCCCATAGTGCACGAATTACTACAGCTTATCTTCAAGGATTGTTTCAAAATCGGTGGATTGGACGAAGGGGACCTGTACCTTGGCCGGCCCGTTCACCAGATTTGACTCCTTTAGATTTTTTTCTGTGGGGGAAGCTGAAAGACACTGTCTACAAGGACATACCAACTACACCAGAAGATATGAAACGGCGTATTACTGCTGCCTGCGCTGAAATTTCCACTGAAATGCTAGAACGTGTACAGCAATCTTTACATACTAGACTGGAAGCTTGTATTGAAACTGGTGGTGCTCATTTTGAACACAGGCTTTGAGGGTACAGTTTTGTTTACTTGTCAGAATCCTCATTTTTCTTCATTCACTTGTTTTTCTTTAGTTTGTCCTAGCCATTGTCCCGTTTTGTACAAATGACGATTTCTCGTAAACTACTTACATTAGAATCGTGCAAAAAACACCATTGACATTCTAATTTATTCTACTTTTATTTTCTTAATGTCAATACGCATTGTTCCATTTAAAAAAATGTAACTTTTGTACATAAATACACTTTCTAAAAATTATAAAAATCTGTGTATCATTTGAAAATGCGAGCCCCTGCCTATAGTTCAATTCCGTGAAAACCGCCTATCAATAGCACATACCATTTCAGAAATATTTACGGTGCAAGTTTTAGGTGACTCACCCTGTATATCGAGAAAGATGAGGTAGAAGAATAAGGTTTTGTGTGGATAGTTTCTGGAAAAATGGTTATAAAAATTGTGTGAATTAAAATATAATTTTGAATGTTTTATTTATGTACACGAATGCGTGTAGCTATAGCTGAACCGATTGCTCTGAAACTCGGTATATAACTTACATTAGCAAATAAAGTATGGTTATTACATCCCTAAAAGAGAGGATTATATACTAATTTCAGATTTTAAAATAAAAGTTATGCAGTAAGTTAAGCAACATTTTTTTTGGGATAAATTTTGTTACTTACAAAATTTAAATTAACTTACTATTTAAGGAGTAGTTTCAATTTACCTTTGCCTTATTCCTGCAGCAAACCATTAATATTTGAGAAGTTGCAGTTCTAGATATTGTGGTATTGTACTGGGGAACATTCTAAGAGCAGAACAGCGTTCGAATCTCTGTCAGGGTGATTTATCCTGAAAGATGAATGTGGGTAACTCTAAGGTCTACAAACGCGGGACTCATTTGAACATAATTTCATCAATTTCATTCATAATCAGACATGACCTAACCGGTTGAAGGACGTTAAAGGCTTAAAAATGTATATATGCAGTATTAAATCAATTAAAAGGAGCTTTATTACACATGTTGAGAAACACAGAGAGAGGGAAAGACACACACACACACACACACACACACACACACACACACAGAGAGAGAGAGAGAGAGAGAGAGAGAGAGAGAGAGAGAGAGAGAGAGAGAGAGAGAGAGAGAGAGAGGCGAGGGAAGAAAATATATTGAGGGTGTTAAGAGAGGAAGGCTGTGCGAGAGATAAGCAATTACGGTGAAAGGGAAAAAGACGGAAAACAGCTTCTCTAAAATATGAATTGGGTATTTCTTTTAACTGTTAAATCTCTCTTTAATATAAACGGGTAAATATTGTCCAGGAAATACGTAGATAAAATGATCCTGCGAGCTCGGGTACACTGAACTGAGGGTCACCCCACTTACTTTGTCTTTTAAAGATAATAGGATACCGGGTTAAGTTATCCCAACCAACATTGCATTCTTAGCATCAGCACACACATCGAAACAAGAACTGGTTTTGTAAAACCTCATATTTTCCTCGAAAGCTACGTTCCAATGAGAATAATAGTTGATAACTAAAAATATTTTCCATTCTTCGCCATCACAACAGATGAGACTGCTCATTAAGCAGAAGGTTTTCTCCAACCACCTCTAGAATGTTGCTTGTCTGTTTTGCCTGCTCAAGTTAGTACAAAAATCTGAGTGTAAATAAATTAAGCACATCGGTTTGAAAGTCTTTTTTGGTTAATCTTATGTTGATAGGTTATATTTATTTTCTCACACATTTAGATAAATCCATTATTATAACTATTTGTTGCTTCTGTTACATCTTAACGTAATTATTTACAAATAGATATTCGTCAATCCTTAATATACTTAACCACAATTTTTCGGGTTGCTACTTAATCTAAGCGTCAGGAAGCTTCAACCACTAGAGTATTTTTCAAAACTTGACAGTCTAACCCTCTATCCCGCCCAAATCGACAGAGCATTAAAGGTTGCTTTTACAAAGCTTTGCATGAGATTTGATTCTATCTTCCTCCTTCCCTTTATATTACGCTACATTTATATTACTACTTATTACTGGCGATCGATATCATCGTCTGGTTGCTACCTTTGAACGATTAATAAATTAAAGCTCATACTTTACTGCTGAGTTGGTTAAATATGAAATAAACATATCGAACAGTGAGAGAAATTATGCTCAAATGAACCCAGGGTACATAGAGTTCAGTGTTATCCGACATTCATCTTCCAGGATAATGGAAATCCCCATAAATCCCTTATCCATCCTGACCGAGCTTCCAATTCGGGACCTCTTTAACGTGAGGCAGACACGCTTACACCTAAGCTACAGAAATTGTTCCTGTCTAAAGGATAAAAATGACACAGCTGCTACGATTTACTTAAATTACAAGTTACAAAGAGATCAAAAGATAGAAATGCATTTTGTGAACATTTTTCTTGCAACCCAGTATGTGTGTTTCGCAGTCACATGTACTCAATAGGCACACATTGAATTTCGTTGCACTATATCGATTTGCCTTTATATTTGTCCAATCTTAACACAAAGACAAGCGCATTGGTGGAAGTTTGAAGGTCAGTCTTTCTTATGCACCCCATTTCGTGTTAGCAGGTGGTATGTACGAGTTATCGACCCGTATATACGTGGTAGTCGAACCTACATAGTATCGTACTTAGGCATTGAGAATGTCGCTCCGGCTTCTTGGGTGAGAATAACCATGATCATCGACATCATCGAAGTAGAACGCTTTGCAAGAGAAGAGGCAGAATTCCAGTGGAAGCTGGTAGCTCTGTAAGCATAACATTATTTTATTGTCTGTATGACTTTATAACGTTATGAATAGTATAAATAAGTTATGAGTTGTTTGTAAATTAGTTCTATCCTCAATTTTGTGTTAAAACTAATCGCTTGAGCAAATAATAATAAAAAAGGACATTAATTTTAATACCACAAAATTTAGCAAAGTCAGTGTTAACTAATAAAAATAGTTCCAAAGGAAAATACTACTTCAATCAGTTGTACTAATTTAGGTCCAGTTCTAATGAGTATTCTCGGGTAGATATCAAACTTATTTCTATCTTTCTTTCCTTGCTTCCATCTTTCTTTTCCTTGTGTTTTACATTTTTAACTACAAATGTCACTGGAATTACCTGAAACTGTTCAACCCTACATTATTGTCCACATTGTTAGATGATTCTGTGTAGTTCAGTTCTCACTATAATGATACAAGAAAGTTGTGTTGTTACGGTATTATACTTTATAACGGGTAAAATACAGAGGCATATGTTTACACAAATTACGACATAGGCAATTTTACAGCTGTTTTGAGATATTTTATCCATTTCACATATTGAGTTGTTTATTTTTTTATGAACATAATTTAAAATCTATATCTCTTTTAGTTTAGTGAGGTTTTAAGATATGTTTTGCATAATGATTTTTGTAGCCTATTTATTCCTTCGTTGACATTTATCCCGCTTTTCCATTCATCTTGCATCTATTGTTGGAGATTGAAAACATAAAAGTGAACCGCGGAGTGGTTTGCGTGATTGAACTACGTTCCGTAGCAATAGCCCAATTTCCCTCTAACTCATGATATAGCAAAGTAATCATGGGATATATGCATTCAAAGTACGTCCGTATTTTTTCTATTAATAACAATACATTTATTAATTTCTCTAATAAGTAGAGAAATGTTGGATTTCAACAAAAATTTGATGCCCAGATTTTACCAAAAGTACACGTTTTAGAGGCACTTGATTTCGAAAAGTTAGGAAGAGATCCGTACGTGCATGTTTATCTATAATGCACGAGATTTAACTTGGCACTTTTTGCACTATCCTTGTCTAGCACGGGCGCTGGGTTACTTTCCTTGAAATGGTCAATCCCTTCTAAAGCCCTATTGTATTTCCTAATTACCTGCTATGGTATGTGGATAAGCACAAGCAGGCATCAGTGGTGTTGCAATTGAAGTATCAGCTGTTAACATGTTGGAAATGTGAAAAATGTCTTTAGAATTTGAGAATTTTGTGATTATTTTAAACATGATGTTGGGAATGGAGCTAGTGTCTGTGTTAGATACAGGAGGCGTGGGAAGAAAAGGAAAAGCTATGAGATCAGATGGCAGGGAAATTGTGATCAATGTTCATACATTTTTTATTTGACGAATGTGAGGCCCTAAAATGCAGAAAGACAACTATATCTGTGACGAGCATAATGAAATTTAGATTTGTAAAAAACTCACGCGGTGGAAAATTACTGACAGAAGAGCCACGCTGTAATACGACTAATTCCTTAATGTTATAGAACTTATATAGGCACAGATAAAAAATTATGTCTCAAAACACATCGTTTAAGCTTAGTGACGTAAAAGTATTGTTTGATAGTGTAGTGTTCGAACAAATCCGGCGTGGAGCTTGTGAACATGTTGAAAATATTGAACAGTTTTATTGGGAGAAAAATGGATTAATAGATGAAATTAATGATACATTCATAATTAATTTAGAAGATGATTCAAATTGTGTACAGGAGGAACATTGTGAAATTTCTGACAGTGAAGAAGGGGAACAGGGGCCAAATTTGGAGGACGAAGAAGGATAATCCGCCACTGATATGTCTGACCTGCTTGGCAGGCCATAAAAGAGGGGCGGGTTAGAAAGAGATCATGAGTACGTATTTCTTTCTCTTTCTAAAAACCAGGGGCCAAGTTAAATCTCGTGCACTATAGTTATATATGTGCACCTGTCTGTCTGTCTGTCTGTCTGTCTATCTATCTATGAACACCATAATTCGAATACACAAAGTTGGTGAAAAAAGAAAAGGAAAAAAAGCAATCCTTCTAAAATGCAACACAGAGATTTTGAACAAAATCCCACCATCCCAAACTAACCTTTGCAGAAAAATGTTTTTGATATTTGTTATATTCTCAAAAATGACTCAAACGATTTTGGTGAAAATATTGAATATTTAAGATATAGCATTATGAATAAAATGTATGTCTTGAACTTTCTGAAAATAGACTGTGAAGTTCTCTTTATTCTGAATGGATTTTATATAATTGATAAACTATAAAATATAGACAAAACCTTATTACTCTTATATATATACAACATAGCGCTGGGGTGGGTTCCCTCCGGGTTCTCCGATTTCCCCCACCATTATTCCACCAACTGCTTCATCATTCATTCCAGGCGTTGGACCGACCCCTCAACCCTGATCTCATTAGGTCAATCTGCTTCGGCTCCCTCATTCTGAGGGAATCTAAGTGACTCCTAAATTCTATTCGTAGATTTCAGTAGAAATACATGCCTTAGACCACCGAGTTTAAACAAAGCAGCTCTTACTGTCTCTAGTAAGCATTTAGATTAAATATGTCATACAAAATCTTCCCACCAAAACTCCATTTTACATAGAAATGGCTATAGTGACTTTGATTAAATCATCTTGAATTTTCTGGGAGTAGCCTTTCCATTCTGAATGCTTTTTTATAACTGTAAACAAAATCTTGATATAAGTATGTAAACGTAAATGCGATTGAAGGATAGAATTTATAGCGTTAATCATTTCCGAGGTCTTCCTTATTGGTCTGAATTTTCTAATACGTCATACCCTTTAATTTCTCTACTATATAAGTAGAAACAGTTTTGTGCCCTACCCAAACATTCGATGTAAAGATTTTACCGGAAATACGGCCCCTGAGCCCGCCTCGGTAGCGTAATAATATGTAGTGTTTAACGCCCGCTTTTACTACATACGGCACCGCAGGCGACGACACTGATGATACATGAGATTAAGATAGAGCAACGGTGGAATGAGATGGCGGGGGAAACCGGAGATCCCGGAGAAAACCCGCCCCAGTGCCGTGTTGTCCACCACAAATCTCACTTTGCGGTCACCTGGGATCGAACCTGGGCCGCCTTGGTGAGAGCCAAGCGGTCTAACCACTGAGCCACGGCGCGGCCTTCGGTAGCGTAGATGGTAGCATGCCTGCCTCATGTTCAAGAGGTCCCGAGTTCGAATCTCAGTCAGGGTGAGTTACCTGGAGAAGCTTTTTCCTAGGTTTTCCCTTATCCTAAAATACAAATGTCGGGTAACTCTAAGCTCCATGGACCCCGGACGCACTGAGCATCATTTCACCCATCTAATTCATCCGATATGACTAAATGTTGGAGGACGTAACTTACAACCACCACAACAACAACTACTACGACCCCTGAACCCAATAAAACAGCTTTTAACCGAAAATTGCCATTACCATATTTTACCTCGTGGTAATATAGAAAGAATCGATTTTCCCCGACATGTATGGCCGCGTTATGGGACACTTCCCTTTCTCAAATACATTTCTGCATTTCCCTTTGATTTTCACTTCCTAGTACCCTGAAACAAGATTTTATTGAAGGATTATAATGCGATGTTCTCCGAGTAGATTATATCTTGAAGCCCCAGGTTGGGAAGCCATCTTGAAGCGTATATTTTGGAAGGATGATTATGATGTTTGAAGATTAATTTCTCATCTTTTGTGACGATCTTGAAGAAATCTAGAAGTTTCTCCTGCAACTCTGGATAATTAGGCGCATCTGTAATTGTTGAGCGACATCTTTTTCTTTCCCAAGATCGTGATAACGGACCTGATAAAGATGATATTACTATCTTTAAAGAATGAATAATACTTTCCTTGTTCAAAGATGGAAATTTAATTCCTCATAAGCGATTTTAAATTCTTTGAAACAATTACAAATATTATTAATGTAGTCTTTTTACCACTATGGGTAGATTCCACAGTTAACTATTTCTTTTCTTGCGTACACGCTACTTACGCATCTTTGATGCATACACAGAATTGTTTCTGCACGCACTCGGATAGACAAATATACGTCTTACCCCTAAGACTTTCGTAAGCAGAAGAACGAAATCTTTTTAAAACATTGAACAACTTATCATGATATGTTGTCATGGTTACACCATTACCTACTTTAAATTACTTCTTTATTTTATTATAAATACTAATATCTTTGACTATTCCTAACAAAACATGAAGTATAAAAGTAACTGCTACAACCCACATTGCTGAAGATGTAGCTGTCCGGAGTGTGGAGGTTAATTATGTTTCTCCGGCTGCTCGGATCAAAATGTTTTGACAGTGGTAATTGTGGTGTAAAATGGTGCATGGCAATGAATCTCCAAAAAGTAATAATGATAAACTTCACATGGGATATACAGATACCCAAACCAGAATCTACTGGATGTCCTGGCCTAACCTTGGCCAACAAGCTCACTCGGAACCTTTATCATCAAGTAAAACAGCTAGCATTTGCACAGTACGATTTCTATTGCCTCTACACTACAACTGCCTTATTTACACAACTCTCATTCGACCTTTATGGCAGAACAGTTGTTCTGTCGGGAGATCTGCCACATCTTCCCGGATCAACTGAATTCAGAGAGTAGATACTTAATTTATTTCTGTTACTGGAGCATGAAGATACATTCGGAACACAGATCTGCATGCCAATCTACGCCTTCTGGTAACTCTCCCAATCCTCCACACCATCTCAGAAATGACGCAAGTCGTGCGTACACAATACATTATATAATATGGTGTATATAATTATTAATAATAATTCTCAAGAAATTCCAGCCTGGAAGGCTTTAACACAACTGTGAAATAATATCCGAAGTTTGGGTCAACTCTTTGCCATCTTCTGAACTTAATAGTTTCACGTTGGACTGCGGCTTTTATCCCGGAAGTTCTTAATAATTTATCACTGAGCTCGACAAGCATACGCACTATTGTTGTCGTCGTTCTCGTTTGTTTTACAATTATTTAGATCAGTAGAGAACCTGCCTACCATGCGAGGGGTCCCAGGTTCGATTCCCGCTGGGGGTAGGGATTTTTCTCTATCCAAGATGATTCCCCATCCTCCCCGGTGTCTAGAAGTAAGAATGAGAGTGCGAATGTGTGCGTGATCTAATTTTTTTATTTATTTTTTATTTATTTTTAATCTGCGAGCTTAGGTCCAGGTGTCTAGAGTCTAAACCTGGACTTATTGTGCTCTTTAATTACAAATGATATACATTTAATTAACAAAAGTTTTCTTCTTGCAGACAGAACTTATGCCTACATTAACTAACCTAATGGCCACTGTTTCCAGTGGCCTTACAACTAAATCTAACATAACAGCAGCCTTATTACTATGTACATTTTCTAATAAATAGCTGAATTAAAATTTTAATCTGAATAATAAATTATACTGACTGAAGGCTGCTGATCTATTTCTAATATTTTGCGCCTGCAACTGAAGTCTTCCCAACCTTGTATCCTGAAGTCCATTAAATTTCGTTGAAACTCCATGTTGATTGGACATCCAATATTTAGTTGAAAGTTGTAGGTATTTTCTTTAGTTATTTATTCTTACTCCATGGTCTTGGTTACCTTCGACAATCTTTGAGTGATTTTTCATTTGTAGTTTGGGTTTCTTTTCCTTCTTCGTAAATTCATATTGATATCCTTCCAATGAATATTACTAATAAACGATGCCATCTCTTTATAAAGGTCCTATGAATATTGTTCCTCTTCCAATATATGTTGATGTTAATTGATGTCATCTCTCTGTATAAATCTTGTTGATCTCCTCAAATGTATCGGGGTATTATCTAGATGTGTCTCTCCCCTTCTATTCCGTAGCTGTGCTCTGTGCTGGTTGTAGTCTTCCATGGCTAAATTGGATACTAGTTCTGTCATAATTTCCAACTGTTTATAATCTTCTTCTTTCCTCACTATATTCCATAATCTAATTATGGTGATCTAATGATTAAAATCCAGCAACCCAACGTATGAGTCAACACCATCACCAATAGGCAATAATTATGTTCCAAAGGAGAATGGCCACCAATATGACCACTGCAGATAAAGGCGGGGTATAAATGGAATAAAAAAATTTATTATTTAGAATTGAGATGCTGTACCCAACCAAATTATAAACATTATTATTGGCTTTTAATTGCTAGTATCACATTTACCTTACTCCTTTACCACGTAGGTAGTAGATGTTTGAAGTCCCTCGTAATAAATAAGTAAATAGAAAAAGAAAAGTTGTGTGAACACGTGTACGTGTATTTCCTCAGAAAAGAACAGTTGGACATTATTAATGTTCATATATTTTAAGAGGATTCTTTGACACAACGACAAGGTTCGAAAGAGGACTTATCACCTCGACCAAGGTCTCAACCCGTCATTAATGGTTTGACTGGTGTTGCTGGTCCATTCAGTAGTTCTGCTGCATTCCCACTGTAATATCAGAATAGAATTTTCGGATGGTATGCAATACTTTCCCTACTTAATGTAAGTACATATTAGAGAAATTAGAAGTATGTATGAGTGAATATGAAGAAGCCAAATACAATTTTCTCAATTAATTATCAATCTAAAAGGCGAGTTTATTCTCTCGAAAATAAAGACTATGATATAAGTGGAAACAATTCTACGGTCTTTTCGATTATCTACCCGTTCTTGTCTGTTCTCGCGGAATACACACGCCTTGGAACAACCTCTCGTCGCTTCGAGAAGAACCAAATTCTCTCACGTAATTGTAATTGCCTCGTTACATTCTGCAACTCTTTTAACGCTTGAAGGGATATCTGCATACGTCCAAGGGGGAACAATTAAGCCAATCTACCTAAAACGTAAACATGGGGTTTACAGGCGCAATCACCAAACCATATACAAACTTAAGGAAAAATTAAGAGCAGAAAATTGTAATTATGAAAATTACGCAAGAACTTAATGCATGGGAATAAAAATTACATCCAAGATGCCAGGAATGCAGATAGATACACCTTTTAGCACAATTTATAAAAGTTTAAGAGTCATTCATTATATGCATGTTATTATTACTAATGTGAATGTAACGCATATCATTTTGAACAGAATACCCCCTAATATAAAACACACGCGGAGAACGCATACATATAGGTCGATCCGCGAGCCGACAATATAAGGAACACATTGTATAAATATTAATTGCAGATGAGATTAGCCATAAGCTTAACATACTTGCAGTTATAAATTCAGCTGGAGGTTTACTAGCTCAATCACCTCATCAATTTGTTGGCCCGGTATTAAGAATCGGCGGTATTAAGCGTGTTGCAGATCCTGTTACCTCAATCTGTAGCAAGTAAATGATCCAGGTTAAAGATATGGAATGATCTATTATGTGTTTCAAATGGGGAGAGTTCTCGCCTGTAGCGAATCAGATGCGTTAGTCTTCAGCGTTGCCACCTCTTTACCTCCACTCTTTTAATATTTCCCTCTCTCTCTCACACACACTTGAGAGTCTTCATCGTCTGAGTATTGCAAATTTATGATGATAGGTTCCAAAATCCCGTCACATGGTATTTCTTTCCAAAAGTCGTCTTCTCGTAGTTTATCTGATGTCTCACGCAGTTTTCCTTGCGGTTTTTTTCTTTGTTCAATTTCCTCGTGAATAAGTGGTTAACGCGAGTCAGTTCAAAAGTATTCTTTATGTTTGCAACATAATTTCAGTTCAGATTAAGTTAATTGGATTGTTCTGGCAGTGGTAAGGGGGAAGGTTGTTTATAATACCTCGTGTCTCATTTCAATTGCAAGCTGATCCAGCTGATACATTTTCCCTGGTTTTTAACAGAAGAACAACTGAATAATGCTGCTTTGAACTCTCTAGAGTAAATAGAGATTACGAAACCATTCATAAACAAAGATATAATGTGTCCAGACACGTTCTGCTAGGCCAGTAGGAAGTGTATTGTTTCCTCTCATCGAATTTAACAAACACGTTGGCTTATTCAAAGTAATATTTTATCACGTCATGTAAAACGTTTACGTTTCAGTTTGAGTAATTACAGATATACGTACACGCATATATGCCCACCAATAATGCTATTCATTACATTGCTTACGACGCGATGCATTGTTATAATATAATAGCGTTTTACTTGTATTAGGAAAACTATATGAGCTAAATATATGGGGGGGGGGGGGTTTACGGTTATGTTAGATACATTACTCTCCACCTTCAGTTTTTGCAAAATCTGAATTTTTGTCTTAGCACGGATAGTATTTATTAGAGATTGATTAGGTTGGCGCTCGTCACATACCACTTGGGGGGGGGGGATGCAATACGACAACACCGCAAGACTCCGATTGGTTGCTCACCTAGCAGCACTCAAGGACAAACATCATCCCATTTGAAACAGATAATAAATAGGTATAGCTTAGCACGAGGCCTCGAGTCTTCCATACGTGGAGGATGAAATTAGGCGCCGGGCTTCAAAATTATACGCCAGTTTACCCAATCACAGAAGCACCCTTGTCAGATCCTTGGGAGATTATGACCCCACTAGACGTCGTTCTAGACAGCACCGGTTACCCCGCATGGCTTGCGGGCACCCGAGATAACCCAGGAGCTAATCCGAACAGCAGCTAAAGCTGAGCTACACACAATTCTTCCAAGCTGCTTGGAATCAAAATTTTTCCCGAAATTAAAATAAAATTAATACACCAGGGTGCAAGGCATTGCATCCTGTCCTTCAAACCCTAGGTACAAATCTGTAACCTTATAACACAACATAAATCTAAAAACCTACACCTCACCCTACAACATCCCAAATTCAATACCTTACCTGCGGTAAAACCCTTAACGGGTGGGCACGCAGCAAAAACCTTCTGGCTAAATACAGTCAGCCAGTACCACGTGGCATGGCAATTGATCTCAGCTATCGTATAGAAGGCGCCAACCGAGCGAATGGACGAATGAACATATAAGCCAGCAGCATATCGTTCAGTGAATACCAGAAGCCTTATCAAGAGAAAGGAGTTTGTTTAGAATCTTCTTTCTTCACGCGTCGCAAATATTCTGCAACTAAGTCCAGCGGTTATGTAAACGAGTGTGTTCGCGAATAATTATATCAGTAAATGAGATAGTGGCTGCACTTTTGATGCAACAAAAAGTGGGTTTGCATGAATGAGCTCGAGATGATTCTTGCGACTATGAGTGGTGCTACTGCAGAGATTAGCGAGATCATGTGTTCGACTTCTCAGTAAACAAAGTGAAAAGAAGTGAAAGTGACATCGCATGTTTAATTCAATCACCCAGAATCAAATGTGAAACAACAAAGAAGCTGTACTAAATCACATTAGTGAAGTAACAGTGAGAACTTCGTGAAGTGACATGAGAACTTAGTATAGAGGAGAAAAACGTGTACCAAGTCACTGTATCTTGATATATATTTCATTTCAGTCAATTTATTCCACTTACTCGCACTTAAATTTTCTGCCCCATACAATATAATGTATGTATAATAGCAGTTTAAGCATGAAGAACTGATTCTTCCCTAAAGAACAGCGTTTAACTTTACTTTAAACTTTTCTTAATGTAAGGGAGAAATTACACATACTGGTTAGGTCAGGTACAGTTTCTAAATGAGTTATGAACTAACCATTTTTGACCTACTTTGCTCCTTATAAACCAAAGCATATTGTTTAATCTGTTGTTGGTGCTAAGGTGTAAGTATTTTGTCCAAACTTTAACAGATAGCTGTAATTTGCAGTAGTCGTAATTGATACTTTCTTGCAAAAGTTATTTGGTTTCTCACTAGCAAGCAAATCCCGTTCTTTTTTAAAATATCTTAACTGAACTCCACAAATGTACATATCCTTGTACATGCATATGCGTTGAGAGATAATGAACAGTCTTGCCCTGTTTCTAAATTAAGTTGGTTCTCAGGCTTAATTTTTGTGCTTCATGTAACAGGTTTACAGTGATGGATGGAGCGATGATGGTGAATGTTCCAATAGGCTAAAAACCCAAAGAGTTGAGACTAATCATTTGAGTTTTCAGTATTAGAGGAAATGCCGAAGAACATTCTTTATCCAGATAACTTAACCCGAGTTCAGCTGAACTAAAACCAATTGCACCTATTATTGTAAGCAGATGTGTTATCCACGACACAAAGGAGGTGGCCCCAATGACCGTGTTTTCATTAATGTTGATACATTAGTACCAACATTAGTACCAACTCCATAGCTAGATATGTCATCAGTTCAGCGTGTCCTTATCAATGTTTACTTTTCCGACAGGCAAACCAAACGATCCCTGAATAGAAACACTCTTCATAAGGTGGCCAGCCCTTGGATGAACGTTTTCACTGATGAGGCTAAAACTAATTTTGCTAAGTTGCGTGAAGAGGCACACAGAAGAAACAAGACTTTTTTGAGGGTAAGAACAGTCACATTTCTGGTATTAGCACTTTTAAATGTTTATTTATGTTTATGTTAATTTATTTAATTTATTTAATTAAAGTGCCTTAATCGCATTACTTCAATTTTATGACTGATGAAAGATGCCACCTTTCCACAACCGTACATGTCACAGTGATTACCACAGCAGGTGGCATAGACAAGCAGTGCTTTGCAGCAATTTCGCGCACGTTAAAGTGGGATGCAGCATCATACAATGAATAGTAGAGTTTAATTGCATTTTGTTCCTGAATTGGGGTATGTTAAGAGATGCATTTAAACTGCATTAATCCAGTAAACGTTTTAAATAAAATGCCCCCGTTGTATCTATTACGAATTATTTATTCTTATCCTTTATTCATTTTAATAGGGTTATATCGTCAAAAAAATAGCTAAATATTTTTAAGTATATTTACTGAACAACTGTGCATTCTAAATTATTATTCTGTCAATTTCTTTAACTTTGTGTATTACTGCTATAAATAATACTTTGTCTAACATCTAAGAGTGGTCTCTTTATTATTTTATTTAGCAAACGTTCGTGAAATAGTGAACCAACAATCTCACAAACTATCAAACAGCTCTCTGTGTAAAATATGTCTTCTCCCTTTCAGTATCCTGGCTCAATTAAAACATGCTTGGACACAAAATATGGGGCATATCCATCATCACCTACAACGATAAAACTATTTCATTCATTTGGATGACTTTGTAAATACTAGAGCTTAGAAATCAACATTAACATTATTACTATTTCTTATTTATTTAGGAGATGAAATAAAAATATTTGGCTTTCTTTAAGCCATATAAAACCTCTTAGAGCATTAAGGATTTCTACGAGTAAGTATGCCATTACCAAAAGGTTAGAATTTAAGCCTAACAAACAGATAAATGCAGTTATGCAATTCTGCTCTATATACTCTATAAATATGCACACATTATAGATTATTTGCAAACTAAACGCTATACGGCATTTTGCATTTCTAGTAGGTTATATGTTAGGAATTCTAAACAAATATTATATACAATTAATCAGTTCCAACACTACTTAAAGGAATCTTTAGGTCTTCTAGTCACAGCTATTTGTATATCTAATTGCTTTGTTTAATTTTGGTGCAGGAAGTTGAAGTAGAATCTGCCAAACTACGTTCAAGAGCCTATTTCTGCCCTATCGAACTACATCTTGCCAACCTAAAAAGAAATTATGAGGCTGGACTAATGATGAACCACTCATCAATGGAGAAGTAAGAACAATGCTAAAATGCAGCTGATCTTAAAGACTGGTACGATTGGAGGACATTCTTACAGGTGCACTTATAAATCTTTCATACCTTTTTTTTTGTGTTATCCATGTACCCAAATAAACGTGTTAAAGTATAATAAGCTATCCGTTTCTCAGCTACATGTAATCCTGTATTCGAATGTAAACTGTTTTAGGAAAGTTTTACACATTCAGTTACAGTTTGAAGAAGCATACTTATTTATACGAGGGCTGTTCAATAAAGAATGATCATAATTTTTTACAGTCATAATCTTTCGCACTAAAATTCAATCTTAATATATTCTGTTAGCTTAATGTGAAACAAACACGCCACAGTAATTTCATTGTTGGTACTCCTGGTTCCCGCCTGGGAACACTACCGCGACAATGGAGGTAACACGCAAGGAGCAATACGCGGCTTTGAAATTCTGTTTTCGTCTCAACAAATCTTCAGTTTAGGCTTATACAATGTTACAGGAGGCCTATGGAGAGTCTGTTCTTCCCTACAGCACAGCTCGAAGGGGGTTTGAAATGTTTAAAGAGGGGAGACAATCAATTTCAAAGGTAGTTGGACCCGGTGCTCCAGTTACTGCTCTTACGGAAGAAAACATCAACACTACTGTTGCCATTGTGAGAGAGGATCGACGAATTGCCATAAGATCACTTTCTGAAATACTGAACATTTCATTGGGTGCCACCCACACGTTGGTGACAGAAACATTACACGTGAGACGTGTGTGTGCGCGATGGGTTCCAGAGACTGTTGATTCCCGAACAAAAGAACATTCGCATGCAGATCTGCATGCAGTTAAAGTTGATGTTAGAGGAAGATCCGGAGTTTCTTTCAAACGTAATCACTGCTGATGAAACTTGGCTACATCATTTTGATCCTGAGAGTAAACAGCTAAGCTCAGTGTGGAAATCTCCAACCTCCAAAAGCAAAAGTGTTGCTTCTGCTGGGAAAGTTATGGTCATCTCATTCTTTGATATTCATGGAATGGTTTATCAGCATGTTGTACCTGCACACACATCAGTAACTGGACAATATTACAGGAATGTCCTGAGAACATGCAAGTCCATATCAGGCGCAAAAGACCACATTTCCGAGAAGCGGGCTGGATACTGCACCACGATAATGCGTAGCCGCATATTGCCAATGTTGTTGCTGAATATCTTGCAAAAATCAACGTGAAGTGCATCCCTCACCCTCCCTATACTCCGGATTTAGGCCCATGTGACTTTTTTCTATTCCCTAACTTGAATAAACGCCTTCGTGGGAGGCATTATCCATCATCAGAAGCAGTAGTGAAGGCAGCGGAGGCGATTTTGAAGAATCTCTCAAAAAATGGTTTCCAGCATGTCTTTGAAGACTGGCAGAAAGGCTGGGACAAGTGCATCGCATTCAGAGGAGACCATTTTGAGAAGGACCATTAAAATTATGAGGATGAGTAAAGGTGCGCTGTCAAAAAAAAATTGTGATCATTCTTTATTGAACAGCCCTCGTATAACTGTCCCATGCTGCCGATATAGTGCTCGTCCAGTAACTGTTGTGATACATACGCATCGGTGGGTTATGTGCCAACACTGTATTTTAGATGAACCTAGCATCCTACGTACCTCCTCCCTGTCTCGCCCTGATTAGTAGTTTCCTCAGAGACCGCACGTTCAGGGTGAGAGTGGAAAGGACGGATGTCATCTATCAGACCAATAGCCGCGGGTATCCCGGAGGGCAAAACCTAAGATATTGTCATCCTCCGCTGCAGCGCCAGCTGCGAGCCATTGGCCGTTGGAGTGAGAAGTGGAGGATGGCCATTAGCCCCGAGAAGAGATCTGCTCTTCTCCTGGCTAAGGTCCGAGCTGGGCGACCGGATTGGTCGCTGAGGTTGAGGCAGAGGCAAATCCCTTGGGTTCCCACTGCCAAATACCTTGGCGTCCACCTTGGTGGCGGTATCACCTAAGCACCTCACGTCCGGGTCAAAGCCGGAGAAGGGCATGCAGCGCTAACGCAGTTATACCCAATTCTCAAATCCACCATGCCAACGCACCTCAAACTACGCCTGTATCGGGCGATTATACCACCCCTGATTTTGTACGGCTGCGAAGTCTGGGGATCAGCGGCTCCCACCACTATTCGCAGACTACAGCGCGTCCAAAACAGGGCACTGCGCATGATCTACGATACCGGGCGTATATTCCCGTCCCACATCCTCCATACCTACTCCGGGGTCCCGTACATCGTGGACGTTAAAGCTGGACTCCCATCCAAACATACTGGTGAACACCCTTGGCCGCTACGACCACAGGGCTCCTCGCCGCCGACCAAGCTACCGGTTGCCCAAAGATGCTTTGGGTAACTAGAACTGAACAGGGCCACATTCCCCTGACTCCAACCCCCCAAGCCCAGAAATAGGCTTGGTAAATTCAATACCTAAACACTGTTCCTTTCGCTCTAGCCTGTTAAGCGGACTGTTCTCAGATGCCTTCCAGGCAGGCGGAAGAGCGCAGCCAGCACTGGGCGCATCCCCCCCCCCCCCACGGGGCGACAGCGCGCACAAGGCTAGATATGTCCACTGCCGAAAACAACCACCTGAGACAAAAGATGACTCTTCTATACTGCCCAGATAAAGACGCAATAAGCGGCTAGGTGCTGGGCAGCAAACACTCCGTCCAGGTAAATCTGGACGACTCGACTCTTCTGCTGGTCTGCTGCTGCTTAGGATACCCGGACGGCGAGCACAAACATGTGCACTGCAAAAGTGATTCCTTTACACATTCCTTTGCCTTTTTTACTGTACGCACTGCTCCCTACACCGACACAAGTCAACTAACTGATTGATTCGTGAACTACTTCACGACACCGACTCAGTTCAAAAGTTCAAAACACAGGCAGCAATGGCGATGTAAGTTCTCGGTAGACCACACAAACGCCGTTATGGCAATATATTACGATTAAAAGATTAATATTGTTGCAAACCAGGATTGTAAGGGGTCTGAAGGACTTACAAACCTATTCAATTGGGGGTGTAACTACTGAAAGAATAAGGGAGCAGATGGTAGAACTAAACAGGTCAAAGTTTAGGGACATGATTAGGGTTAAATTAAAGTGATGGGTTCTCCATAATATTGACAAATATATTTTAAAGATTGGGGAAATAAAACCAAACAAAACTCTCCTTTATCTTGAAGAAATAAGGGGTGCAATCAAGACAGACATTGAATCAATTAATACATAACAAATAAATATTACTTTTTATGTAGATTAGCGTAGAGTTCTAAACAAGAGGTGGCTGGTTCACTTTGATGAGTTGAGTTTTGTAGAAGTATTCACAAATTCTATGATGAGACTAAAGTAGCAGCATCAAATGATCTAACCAACTGACTGATTAACTGATGACTAACTAACCACGATCTAACCATGATCTGACTAACAATGATCTGACTAACCCTTCCTTACTGGCTTCCAAAATGTCTGCCATCATACGACTCAGTGGTTCCTCACAGAAAGTTTACATCCTATGGTGCAATATTGTGCAACACAAGAATGACTCTTAATTTTTCTGACGATTTAACAGAACACATATGAGCTGACAGGTCAATACCACTGCTTACTCTGATCACTGAGTCATCCAACCTGCCCCACCTTGTAATTCCTACTAAAGCCTGGAGCTTACCAAGAAATGAAATGTGAACCTCCAATAATTAAAATATTTCCCAAATCCTGTTCAGACCTTATACGCAACACTATTTTTATTTAATTTAAAAGAGAAGTGGAAAGAGTACACAAGAATTAAATCTTTTGCAAACTAAAAAATTACCAAAGCTTTAATTTTCAATTTTAATTTTATTCAGCACAAATTTATGATAAGTCACGATGTATTTTCTTTTTTCTTTTGAAGGTTTGTTAAGTTTAGGGCTCATATGAAATAAATGTAGAAATTAAACTGGTTATTTACAGTACTAAGCTACCTGCTGTTGCTCCTAAGAGGGGGTAGAAAAAGAAATGGAGGAAGAAAGGAAGAAAACAAAAAATACTCAAGATTGAGGCTAGTGTACGAGCTTACCAGGGAGACCTTCCTGATAGAGGATCTGAGATGCGAGCTCATCCTTCCAGCTAGTACCGACTTCAGACAGCTCATATAAGATCTGCATGAGAAGATAAGTAACGTAACGGAGGACTTCTATGTAACGTCTGCTATACAAGACAGAACCTGAATGGAAGCTAACCATGAAATGCGACACATGACGACGAGCCTGGCTATCCATGGTTTTCACCACAAAGTGTGCCGCTACAAACTATTTCACGAACCAAATGACGAGTGTGTGCTTGGAATTTTGTCACAGATATCATATTATCAAATGCAGGAATTGACAGAAATCCATCGTAGCTTACAGCAAAGATAAGTAATGTGAATGTAATGTAATATAATATGAATGTAATCATTTACACGACATGTGTGCGTTTCCAATAAATAAATACAATTCATAGCCGGCAAGTTGTCCCAACCTTAACATAAAATGCAAGAGCGTACTCTTTAGGCACTCAAAACTACACTGGTCGATAAGATATCTGGAACATACATTAAGAACTTTGTGTTCCCAAATAATTAAAATTTTTATAATAATTTAAATATTCATCATATAGAAAATTTTATGAAACGTTCTCATAAAAATGGTTTATCGTCTAATAGTTTTAAAAAGACTAAATAATGATTTAGAGAATTGTTTATCACATTTAAATCCCTTCATTTTCTGAAGCAACTACTAACAAAGTTTCAAATAACTAGTTGGAACTTACGAATAAAGCTACATGCAAATTGGTCAATCAGTGTAACATTAACTTAAACGCAAACAACAAGTTTGAAAATATTTATTTTTGGCTTCAATGTTGCCACTTACAGTAAAAGTCCCCTTTTGACGCTTTTCAAGGGGATGGTGCAGAAAAGTGTAAATGGCAGGAGATGGTAAAACAAAGAAGTACGTTTAAAATAATGAATCTATTCACAATCAGGTTGTAATACTATACAGGTGAATCAAGAAAACACGGACAATGAGGTATGTTATACAGGGCGGCAAACGGATCATTTTCCAAGCAGCAACACGTGTCCGGAAACGCATGGTTTGAGCGCAGTAAACCATTAAAGGGCCCATTCTATATATCAATATAATGAACAAAGGGTATGCAGCACAAAGCAGTTAATCATTACAAACCATGTTCAAACTAGGTATCTCCTATGTCAATGCAGAGCCTAGATCGGTGCGCTGAGCTTCACGTACATTTTCCAGTAAGTGTGGTTGACCTGAAAGAATGGCAGTCGCTTCATGTATTCATGCAATGAGATATTCCTCTCACGTTACAGGATAAGTGTGCAACATGATTTCATACTACCTCACAGAAAATAGTCCAGTGATGTGAGATATGGTGATCGTGTTGGCCATAGAACTGGTCTCTCTCTACCAATCCATTTCTTGTAATTTACGTCCTCCAACGTTGTCATATCGGACGACGAATGAAATGAGTGAAATGATGCTCAAATGAGTCCAGGGTCCATGGAGCTTAGAGTTACCCGACATTCGTCTTCCAGGATAAGGGAAACCCTGGAAAAAACTTACTCAGGTAACTCGCCCTGAACGAGATTTGAACTCGGGACCTCTTGAACATGAGGCAGACACGCTACCATCTACGCTACCGAGGCGGGCTAAGCAATCCATTGATTGAGGTATGTAACGTTGAGGTGATTCTGCACATTCCTCTCAAAGTGTACTAGAGCTCTGTCTTGTTACAGCCACATTACCTGCCGAATGTGTAGTGGGACGTCCTCCAATAAGGGAAGCAAAATATCTCTAAGAAATGTGAAATATATCGATCCTATTAATCTGGGAGTAGATACGGACCACTGATATGGTCAGCAATTGTTCCAGCTCATAGATTGATACTAGACATGTGTTGGTGACTTCGAACGATCTGTGCACCTCTAATTTCGTCCGCTCAAACATGCATTAACGACACCAGTTCTCTAACTTTGACGTTCTACAGCATCCAAATCGTGCTGCTTCCGAACAAGAGGTCCTTCTTAAAAATGATTAGTGTGCTGCCCTGCGCTACATACTAAGCGCGTTCGGTGTTTTCTTGACTTATCCTGTATATTACAATATCTGAGACATGAAAATGAATATGTACCGACGTACACTAACATCATCTATTTGAAAAAGTTTGCAATTTGTTAATAGCCTTTCCTTCTTATACATTTGAATTAACTCCACCTGCCTCCCCAAGGCATATAGAGCCTCATAGATATTTTGGGTTTCTGGCCAGAGTCTTCAACTTTTTCTCCTAGATGGCTGGTAGCAATGTCTTCTAATGTGTGTACCACTGATGCTATTACATTGGAATCAATGGTGACGCAATCTTGAAATGAAGAAGGTCCGTCCATCACAGCCCAGTTGCTGGTCTCTTACAGCTCCTCTTCCTAGGGCAGTCTTCTTCTTCCTCGAACTTGAATCCTCTCTTCCGAAAACATATGTACAGGACTAATAAATACTTGATCATGCTTTGGTCATATAATGCATGGCATCAAGAACTGTTGTGGTCGCTGATGACCGTGCAGTTGAGCGCCCACATGGCCATTTGCTTTGCGACCAACCGTTATCGCGCACTAGGACAGCTTTCTCTACTAGCAACCTCCTGTACTTAAATGTAAGGCTGTGAATGATGCCCAGACCCATTGGCTGAATTTCACTTGCACATTTCTCAGGGAGGAATACGAGTTTGTTTCTTAGCTGCAGTTTCAGGGTGGACAGCACATCTGTTTAAAACAACAATATTGTCCGAGGATTTTGCCTCCATATTAGCATCCACAGCATGCATAGTGTATATGAAGATGCTACCAGCCATCGCTGAATAGAAACTTTATTGTTACATAACGATTACACTGTGAGCATAAGCTGTTGCATTAGCATAATACCTTGTTGGCAATTTTTATTAAATTCTTGAAACAGCTGAGCTTTTTTAATCTATAACTTTTCTGATCCATCAGTATTGACCATGAATAAAACAGCGTTTGCTTTCTGAGTGGTCCACTATGACACTTTTCCGCCTTAACCAACTGTTTTGATTGACAAAATGTTGTAAAGGAAATCCGTTTCGTTCAATGTTAAAAATATCCTGCGGTTCATAACCTTGAATAATACCGGGCAGGTTATACTTCCACTCTTTTACATTTTCTACACTGACGCTTTTGTTTTCGTCACACAGTTGATTGTATATAGTGACGATTCTTAAATAGACTTATGCAGCCGTTGGGTGGAGTAAAATATGAAGTTCACAACTTCGCGGTAAATGAAGAGCTTTCGTTCGAAGTATGGTGCTATTAACTACAATTCCTGCGGCTCTCGTAGAAACAAACCACTTCGCCATGAGTTTGTTCATCTAATCACACGCTGAAGTGCGCATATATTTACGTTTTATGGAAATCGCATCACTTTGTTGAGGATAAAGTTAAATTGTTGATCTACTTTTCACCATTGTATTTTAAGTTGATACGGCGTCTTTCTCGTCAACTGAACACGTGTTCCAACATGTGAATCAACACGACGAAACATTTCAGATTTTTCGAGTAAAGAAATATATTTGCTATTAGCTTTCTTCACCTCCATGATACCGCAAATCGCGTGTCTCTTCGGGTTCCAAGTGGGGTCACACCGCCAGCAAATACGTATTGAACTTCTCTGCCATCAGCTATCCATAATAGGAGGCTCGTTGTTTAAAAAGAAACTAAGCTAATAGTTCGTTTTAACAAACGCATTCCTTGCCCTAAAAAAAACTATGGTATTTCCCTTTTCTTTTTAGAGGTTTATCAGTTCCTGTTTATTTAATTTCGGTTCTCACATTTGTAACCGTTTTCACAGATAGGTACACCAGTTGCTTCGAAGGTCAGTTCCGTTAATTCTTCTACAGCCGGGGTGTTATAACTTTGAAAGAAGCTAAACATATTTATTACAACAGCCTTTTCACAATTTTTAGAGGTTTTCCATTCGTATGTTTCTGTTCACTACTCAAGAGGAACTGAGCACCTCCCAATACTGACGTCCCACGTGAACAAGCAATACTAGTACGACGAGTGCAAGAGCATCACCTTACTGCAGTAAACAACGCAATCGGGTAAGTACCAAACACCACATGACAACAAATGGAGGTAAAATGTTTAAGCTTATATATATTTTGGAAGTTGAATTAAGGTATTTATTCACAGAGTTCATTACTTGAATGTATCAAATAAGAGATAATAATTATATTCACTGTAGTAGCTATTTCCACTAGCGCTTTCCTCTCTTTCTCTAAAGTTGTGCTACGTTGCAGTGTTCACATCCGTAAACACTTTAAGGCCGGATAAACTATAATTAGGTAGTATGTTATAATTACGATATAATGCAGTCACTTCCAAGCTTCTGCACAAATACTACGCAAACACAAAACATGTCACACCTGAGCATTAGAAATTCAACGAAAATCAATGCTGCCAACGTGGAAAATGAATAAAAGGCGGTAAGTACTACAGTTCAAAAGTTTCAATTAGCTGGAGCAACATAGCATAAATGACGGAACTTGCGAAAAATGGCATAAAAAGGGGGGTTACTGTATATGGTTTCTATTGGTTATTTATACATCACTGGGAATTAGCAGAAACAATTTGTTGCAGCTTTCTGTTTATAAATGTATAAATAGATCATCTTAGGTGAACAGCCTATCTCACCTGAGCATTAGAAATTCAACGAGCATCAATGCTGCCAACATGGAAAATGAATAAAAGGCGAGAAGTACTACAGTTCAAAAGTTTCAAATAGCTGGAGCAACATAGCATAAATGACGGGACTTGCGAAAAACGGCTTAAAAAGGAGGTTACTGTATATGGTTTCAGAACACCCTTGGGTGGTAAAGTCTACCTCTCCTCCTGCCCCTACCAATCACCGGCAGGTCACCTCGCGCCTTAGCCGCGGCTGGCAGATTAACACCTGCAGTCGTGCCCTGGGACGCGCGCACGACCTGGTCTTGTTAAACCTTAACACCTTAATTCCCATCTGGTCTCTCGCTACTGGTTCCACCACTGCTTGACGGATCGCTAGCGACCGCACAAAGCTAGGTGGAACGGGCACTGTCTCCCCCTAAGGGGGAATATCCCGGTACCAGAAGCATCAGTAGAGACCAACGGCGCCGTCTTACTAAACGTCACGCAAGCTTGCGCATAAACATATATCATACCGCACGGGTAAATCCGCACAGCGGATAGGTACCGTGGCGTGTAGCCCTCCGCCCGGGAGAACCCGGGCGACCTGCACCTGCTCTTGGCTTGGCTCTTAGGTAACCACTCTATCTCAATGTACAAAACAGAAATGAAAACAAGCAATAAATCTGTTTTATTATCAACCAATAATGTATTACAAGTTACATGTCTCAATTTGTGAGCATAAATACTTCCTAAAGGATAAATATATGTGGCAGCAAAAAAGGGACTAAAATTAGTTAACAATTAAAGTGAAATAAAAAAATAAAGAACTACAAAAATTAAACAGAAAAAGATATTACAGTTTAAAGTGTTTTCTTCATCTCTAAGAGTAGATAATATTTAGAAAGATCCCATATGTGTCCCAATGAAACAGCATTTTGTTATTCCTTTTATAGAACTTTGTTGGAGAATATAATGAAAAATTAATTTGTTGCATGATCACACATTTTACATCATTGCAAATGTTATGTTATGTACTTCAACATGACATAAATTTGAAATTGCTTTACAACTACAGAATGACATTCAATAGCTGAAGAGGGCTCTGATGCCTGAGACTTTTCTTAGGTTAAAACTTTCCACGATTTTCCTCCAATAGGTCAACATGATTTAAATAAATTGTGCATAAATTGAATACAGTGCTTGAATTTCTATGAGACATGTGCACCAGTTTTTGACGAATCGTGTCATTTTTAAACTTTGAGATAACTAAAGAGCAGGGTAAATTTAAATCCTCCACTGAACCTTCAAGTACTGAAAATACGGTTAGCAGAGAAATGACTGTTTTTCCAGCTGAAATTCAGTGTTTACTGTACCACCTACAGAAATTTTAGTTAGATTACTGGGTTTATAGTTTAGAAAAATTTAAACAGATTAAATTATTTTTTTAATCTATTTAAATATTATAGAGTTATTATTTTGATGCATCTTTCTTTGATCCAGCTGGAGAAGGTGATCCAGTTTTATATCAACATTTATTCTAGTGGAAAATTATTACAAAAATGAATAGGGAGGGGAAAGGAAAATAAAAATTATCTTCTGAACATATAAGGGCATATCAGTGCCATTAATTTCCTATATTTGATATTTTCCTGTTTCATACAGAAATGCTATTTACTGCTAAAAGAATGTGTTTCATTGAGGCATTGTAAAATACATAAATATTCCAGGGTCAAACAATATAATTGCATATATTAAATTATAATACTGATATCTATACCTACATAGTCAATTAATTTAAGCACAAAAAATATCTACTCTAGAATTACATATACCTGCTAGTAAATAGTTGGCTAATACACGATTGTAATCAACATTTTTAATATTATTTTTTTTCCACTGCAGTAAACATAAAAGCACATTCAATCCAAAAATTCAACACTGAGATTTCACCAATATGTTTTCAGAACCCCGCTCCCCCCCCTCTCCAAAAGTATACTTTAACAAATACATGGCTTAAGGGAAGAACAGAGCAATATATCTCATAAACAAAAGGTTGGATAAATTGAATGTGAATCTGACATGTTTAAGGACAAAAAGTAAAGATTTTCAACAAACTCACTCCAATCTTAAAGAACACCTTACACATGTAAAAATTAAAATTATTTCTGTTTCGGATTAAAACATCACATATTTTCCCATGGTAAATGAAATTCATATCTTGGAAATTTCCGTAGGCACCCTGCGAACTTCTATTCCTTCTCAAGGAATCTTATGTAATTGATTAAAGCTTCACGGGTGATCAGTCGTGTCAGAGTAATTAGATTCGAGCTTTCGACCATTCTAAGCTCCATGCACATCTTCATGAACTGAATAGACAATCATCCCTATATATATATATATATATATATATATATATATATATATATTGGTATAACTGGAAAACCATATGAAATGAATACTTACTTCTTGAAAATGCAAAAATCGTTAAAAAAAAACAAACTTGTCATCTAAGTTTCCCTTAGCATCAGACATTTCTAAAATATTTGTTGCTGCTTGTTTGAATGTTCCAGTATTTTAAGAAATTCATTTTCAAGTGGCATTCTGTTGTTTACCTGAGTTATAAGAGTATAAAATATCATAGCAGACATATAGTATATACATGAATGTTGTCATCTCTTCTTTGGACCTGTTATGAAATCTGTTTTATTTTTTTAAATCTAGTTTATGTAGGAGCACTTACTTGAATTATCAATTAAATGTTACATATTATAGGTTTATATCCAGTAGCAATAATGAAATAGCAGTAATAAATGAATGGGTTATTAAATAATGGATAACATACTTTCTATGGCAGATGCAAAATTTAATGAGTTGGCACAAGGTGCTGGTTAACACAACATCCAATCAAATGCTTGCCACACCTAGCAGTATTGTATAGTTCAACAAGGTGTGAAGTCAAGATGTAAAGCAGGTGACTGAATATCATTTGTACCCACAAAATTTATTTTCACAACATGAAAGAGAATAACCTGATCATGAAGAGCACTTTATTTTGAAGTGACCAGACTAAAATCAATTACGTAGAAAATGAAGCTAGCTACAGTGAAGCAATAAATATTACACAAATATAGATATTTGTTACAAAGGCTTCACTTGTCTTAAGAAATTGGTGTTAATACTTCTTTCTAATGGAGATCGATTTCAACAGATTGTTCATATCTTCATGACCACCGTCTCCCCAGGAGACGGAGGAGCTATCGCCTACCCAAGGACGCCCTTGGGTGGTAGGTTCTGCCTCTCCTCCTACCACTAACAATCACCGCCAGGTCAAATCGCGCCCTCGCTGCGGCTGGCAGGTTAGCACCTGCAGTCGTGCCCTGGGCGCGCGCACGACCTGGAAATACCAACATCATTAACCAAATTTCCATCTGGCCTCTCGCTACTGGTTCCACCACGGCTTGTCGGTTCGCTAGCGACCGCAAAAGCAGGGTGGAACGGGCACTGTTCCCCGAGGGGAATATCCCGGCACCAGAAGCATCAGCAGAGGCCAACTGCGCCGTCTAACACAACGGCACGCAAGCTTGCGCAGTAACTTAGATCTATTTTACCGCACGGGTAAATCCGCACAGCGGATAGGTACTGTGGCACGTAACCCTCCGCCTGGGAGAACCCGGGCGACCTGCACCTGCTCTTGGCTATATCTTCATGTTAACTGGTTGCAGAGATATGAATGTGCATTGAATTCGTCTATTAATAGGGGCTCTGTTAAGATGTCCAAATCCTTTCATTATCTACTACTGTTTTGTTTATTGTGTCAGCTCGTGACTCAACAAAAATAACAGAACCACATGGCTAGGATAAGCAACTGAAAGCTATTATAGCTTCAGTTCGGATTTCTGCTTTTGTGTTAACGGTGGTAATTTCGTAACAACTTAGCCTTTCACTTCTTCTGGTGATAATTTCGGGGAACAGCTTATTGACTCTGCTTTTATGCCACTTTTTTAGATAATGATGTTGATAATGATGTTCACAGAGGAGATTCACAACTTCAATGCAATTGCTCTCTATGTTGCCGGAATTGGGCCTGAGACAAGATTCATGACCTTTCAAACTACCTCTGGAGTACAGCTGGTGGCTGGTAATGGATTTGCATGTTTCTAGCCCTCTGGAATAAGGTTTCTTCTAGGCTCATACCTTTTTTATTTAACACATTTGAGATGCCTTTCTTGGAAATGTGAAACCACATTTCTTACATTGTTTAATAATCTTAGAATACAAATGTTTTTCATCGGAAAGGGCATTAATGTACCACTCGAATGGCTCTATTTTTGGTCCCATTTTATACAACAGGAATGAGTCAACACTTCCACATGCTAATCAATGTTCAATAGGAGTGGTGTAGTTTGCTTACTTCCGTAGGCATGTTTAAGGAACCACTGTGCACATCTAAAATTTGTTTCCGTAGCTCATGAACAACCCTCTGTAAGAAGCAACTGTCAATTACCATCTGCTTTAAATGGAAGTGAAAAACACATAGAATGTATAATATGAAAACTGATGCAAAATATAGTTTCCTTATATATTGGCACTACTTTGTATATCATTTGTGAATTTTCTACATCTAATTTTCCGGATTCATTGCTTCCTTTACCTGTTGCTCCCTCAGAAAATTATAGATTGAAATTCAATTATACTGGCAAATACCCTTTACTGGTAAGTATGGAGATAATACTGATAATATTGATAAAATATTGTATTTTACGTACACCTGACCTTCTTTGTCCACCCTTACAAAAGCTTATTCTTCTACTCTGCTTCTTGTTAACCAAGATAAATGTTTAGAAAAAAGGCTTCATTGCACATTTTATTCTAGGTATAACAAGTATTCAGAAGATTGAAGAATAGTAAGAATTTTAAAAGGAGTTCCTATGTGATGGCCTTGAAATTGCAGTCTTCTTGATCATGAGAAAAAAAAAATGGATAGTGACTTAACACTTAAAAAATGTTGTTTGAAAATTCAAAATAATAAAGAATATCTCCAAAATGGTTAATACAACAAAACATTTATTTGCTAAATTATATGCTGTGCCACTGTTTTATGGTAAGGCAACAATCAACTGCATGCATGTTCTGCATACTGCAGTGCTGGCAAATCATGCATACACATAGTCCATGGCTTTACCATAAAATGCTGACACTGTACTTTAAACAGCTCTACAGTTCGTTTAGAAAGATTTTACGTACATCTTATGGCTTACTGATCATACACAGTAATTCAGAATGAAAAGGAATTTGCAAGCTATTTGCAAAAAATTCAAGATAAACAATTTACTCTCCGCAAATATCATCTTAAACATGTGATATTTTTTTTACAATTTGGACCTTAAGACATGTATTTACAGTGAAATCTCAATAGAAAATTTTTGACTGAAATACTATACTTCATCTCTCTATACGTAAAGAAAATAAAAACATCTTTACAACAAACTGCAACAAATTGCTTGGCTTTTGATGGAGTTACTTGATTGATATTTCACACATTTCCTTCCACTTGTGTTGAGTTTCTTTGGGCCACTAACAACACAATTGGAGTAAATCATTGGCAAATCATGAGATAGATGCAGCTCACACCAGAAGCTCAAGAAGTTTCTGCAATGGACAATGCTGTATACCTATTTAAATAAATTCTGAATTGCTAGGCTTGTCACTATAATTTTGTAATTTTCACTTCATTTGCAATCATTTATTTTAACTCCACATACAAGATACAATCTGAAAGTAATGAGTCGGTAATTCAAACACAAACATCACTTAAATTTAAAAAAACGACAGTAAAGCTCAACTTGCAGCCGACAAAAAAGTCATTCAGCTGGAAAAGCATAAACACTATCCAAATTAGAATCACTTGACTTAGAAGCATATGCTCTAAATCTAAAACTAACGAAAACCTTGGATACATCCTTTGGTACAATATGAAAACAAACTTCCTAGAAATCCTTAATAAGAAAATGAAAACAAAAACTTTTCGACAAAATCGGAAATTACAAAACTTAAGAAATAAATGCATAAAGACAAACACACACAACCTAAAATGACTGGAAATTTCTAGCACTTCTCACGTAACAAATCTATATTTGGAAACATGCAACGAACGAGAACCTTTGGTTCTTAATAAAGGTCTAAAAACATATGTAGGTTACTCCAATAACACTGATGATTTAATAGCAGACATAGAAATAGCTTCCTGTAACCTAAAAGAACAAGAAAAAATTGCCGTACGTAAAGAATGTGAAACAGCCATACTGGAAATACAGAAAGACGTTAGAAATAATTTCCCTTCCAAACAAGAAATCAAGGCCCTCAAATCAAAACCAGTAATATACACAAAAGCGGACAAAGGCAACCAAATAGTAATCCTAAATAGATCAGATTACATCTCTATTATGCAACAACCTGAAGGACTCAGTACCTGAATACAGGAAATCAGGTATACACAAAATCAACTGCTCAGACTGCAATAAGTTCTACAGGGGAAAAACCCAAAGAAGTTTACAAATTAGATTACAGGAACATATGCGATGTGTGAAAAAAAAAAAAAAAAAAAAAAAAAAAAAAAAGCAATAACCCACCATTACTGGTCTACCAATCATGAAAATGTACCAAATATAAAACTATTAAAGCCAGCCAGTAATGCAGCCGAACTCGAAGTTTGGGAAAAGTTGCTATTTATGTATGCTAATTAAAAAAGCATGTAGTAGTAAAGTATGTTAATTATAAAAAACAAACAGTATTCCATGGTATCCATGTGCCTTTGATAAATTTAAAAAAGTCTTCAAAAACAAAACATTCAACTAGCACCAGCCAACCGTTTCTCCTTAAAAAAACCGAATTTGCTCAAACATCAAAGATGCCATTCCATCTAACAAACAATCTGGTATATATCAAATTGAATGCAGTGACTGTAGTCAAATTTATATAGGAAAAACCAAAATAAATTTAGAAACAAGAGCAAAGGAACACTTTAGAAACATAAAATATAAACAATTAGAAAAATCAGCAGTTGCCACGCATTTTTGGGAAAAAAACCACAACATAAATCCAGAACCAAAACTAGTAAAACATACATCAGGAAAACAAGAACTATCCACATGGGAACAAATCTTCATTTCAAAAAATAGGAATGAAGTATTCAATTTCGACATCCCCAAGAAAGATTTGTTCAGCAAGTTCCTTGAACTGCCCCCAGAGGACACCTATGACAAAATATCGTCAACTACACCAATGAGAACCAGTCGATGGCCGATTGAGGATGGAGGCAAAGTCTCTGAAACATGTTCCGGAAAAATTAAAAAGTAAGTGCTGTTTAGTGTCATTACTTGACTCCCTTTAAATTTAATTTAACAAACAGTATACTTTAAATTTCAAATTGCCACCTGAAAACTCTCTTTGGAAGTTCATCTCACAGTCAACAGATTCCACTACAGACAACCAGCTCACTTCAGGAAAGTATGGATCCAACCAGTCGGATAACTGCTGACGATGGGGACAAACCGTTATCCGAAACATGTCTTTTTCATTACAAGTATAATTTAACTGATGTTTGTGTTTGAATTACCGACTCATTACATTCAAATGTTAAATACATCACTGTTTCTAACCTTTGGCTTCAAATAATAAGATACAGTTTATTCTTTCAGATATATGTTTTCTTCTTTTATTGAAAGGTTTCTCGTTCTATTTGTGCAATTATTTGCATTCAAATTAGCCACTATGCGAATAGACTATGTAGAGAAACAATGACAAATGAATTGTCTTTGTTTCAATGACAATATAATGATGCTTAAGATGTATACTGGTAAAAAATTAATAATAAATAAATCAATAAATATATCAATAAATAAAACCCATTTTAAAAGTGCTGGTATGTGTCATAGTTTTGCATTCTACATGCACTATCCACTGTTGACAGATAAGTTTATTGTCTCATTACCTACATCGCAGTTCATTTTCTGAGACAACTATCATTTGATAAGGCTGCTATGTTCGGTTCCACTAATTATGCAAAAAACTGGAAATGGGAACCAAAAGTGAAAAGCACAGGAGACTTTGATCTTAACACATCAAGAATGGGAATACCTATCAAATTATTAGTACTATCTGTTTCAAATGGGATGATGTTTGTCCTTGATGTTTGAGCACTGCTAGGTGAGCAACCAATTGGAGTCCTGCGGTGTTGTCATATTGCATTCCCCCTAGGTGGTGTATGACTAGCGCCAACCTAATCAATCTGTATTAAATACTATTAGCGCTAAGACAAAACTTCAGATTTTGCCACTGATCCATGTGGAAGGTACAGAGTAATGTATCAAACATGATTGTGAAAATCCCATATTTTTAGCTCAAGTAGTTTTCCTAATATAAATAAATACAGCTCTATTACATAACAACAATGCATCGCGATGTAAGCACTGTAATGAATAGCATTATTGGTTGGCATTTATGCATGTACGTATATTTGTAATTACTCAGAATTGAAACGTAAACATTTGAAATGGTGTGATAAAAGGATTACTTTGAGTAAGCCAAGGTGTTCATTAAATTCAAGCGAGAGGGAACATTACGCTTCCTCCTGGCCTGGCAGAACATGTCTGGTCACATATCTTTGTTTATGAATGGTTCATAATCTCTATTTACTCTAGAGTGCAAAGCAGTATTATTCAGTTATTCTTCCATTTAAAAACCATGTAAAAAATGACTAGCTCAAATAGTTTTCGTAATATAAACAAATCATTATCACTATATTTACAGATGCATCGTGTGGTAAAACACTGTCATTATTGGTTGGTTTGTATGTGTGTACATATACTTGTAATTACTCAGAACTGAAATTTATGCTATTGATATGACTTGATAAAAGAATTACTTTGAATAAGCCAAGGTGTTAAATTCGAAAAATAGCAAATGCTTCATTTCCTGTTAGCCTGCGGAATGTTGTATGCTTATATTTATGAATGAAGTGTTTATTTACTCTAAGAGAGCTCAAACCAATGCTATTTAGTTCTACTATTATAGTATTTCAATATTATTCTTTAGACAACAGTAGAGCAAGATGAGTCGTATTTATTACAAATCAGCTTCACTTACTTAAGTTAAGCTCTTTCACCAATGAAACAACAAATTAGATGTACTAGATTTACTTACCACCCCTGGGCCACAAAAAAGTTCCAAAAAATATTTGGGAAATATAACATGGCAATGGCACCAAAAAACAATTATGACATTAAAAAACCTACTTAACAGCAACAATACTGATAAGATAAAACCAGAAGAAAAATCAGGCATTTACAAGATAAAATGTAAAGACTGAAAAAATTTACAAAGAGAGGACAACAAGAAACATAGGAACTAAGAAGAAAGAACATTTTAGGCACCTAAGATACAAAAAGATTGATAAGTTCACAATAGCAGCTCATTTCTGGTCTGAAAATCATGAAATTGAAGATAGCACCAAATTACTAAAATACATACAAAAACATAATGAACTCGTCATCTTGGAGAAAATATACATAAAAAAGCATAAAAACCAACTAATGAGCTTCGAAATCCCACCAGAAGACAACCCCACATTTAAATTCATCACAAAACCAACAGATGGCAGCAGCAACTCCAGAACTACCCACACCACTGTATCAAGCTTTAATCACATTAGAGCTGATGATGCAAACGATGGTTCGCAAAACATGTCTTTATTTATTACATACGTGAAGCTCATGTGTAATAAATACGACTCATCTAAAAATTAATAATTGTTTCGCTTCTCTGTGGTGTTCTGATACAGTTAAATTTCGATAGTAGAGTAAGAGTTAAATAGTGGAATGGCTTCTTGCGGTGAATTTAGTGGCAAGTTGAAGAGATAGGTATTGTGAAGCCAGGCTCGAAGTATTATTTTTAAGGTCTACACGTTCTTAAAAAAAACTGAGCAATGAAATCATCTCGATTTCAAAACTGCTCAACGGCTTACTGTTGAAGCGTGTGGTGTAGCTAAAGCAAGTGTGTCCCGCATTTGTGGAGGGGCAAGAAAATCTGATCCCAGTGGTGTCCAAATGTTTGTGTCACCAGAAAACATGATGGTCCTCCGAATAGGGTTACAAATTTAACCCTTTCACCGATATGGACGTCATATGATGTCCAAGTTAAAATGCCCCAAACCGATATGGACGAGTATAGACGTCCTGCGCATACATGCATTTAATGCCAATTATTTTAATCTTCCTATTTTACAATAAGTTTAAATTAGTTCTATAAGGGATGTAAACGTACCCTTAAAGGTTTCTTTTTGAATTGTACACCTACAAACCTGGATAAACACCTAAAGGCACATCTGCAGATTCACACCAAATAATATTGGTTTCCTTGCGAACTTCTTTTTTGCAACACACTAGACATTTTCGAAATGGTTGCGACTTTTATGGTTGTGGGTGGTATCCTTTTAAGGAAGTGTTTTCTCTCAAGTATGAGGGGTGATGTGGTGAATTTCTTACCCCCCAGTATAAAGAGGCCTCTGAGTATCATAATACTCAATTAGGTTACGAGCTATTTATACGCGCAAGTACAGGTAGATGAATGTCTTGCATGAATTTACAGCTCTGAAAATTACTAAACAATTCTGCATGGTTACATCCAGTGATTTAAAAATACTTTTTTTTACCATTTAACTGTTTTTTGTAAAGAGGGATAGCTAGTAATAGCTGATCCACATCACCCATATTTGACCCGCCATTTCCCCCAAACAATGGAGTAGCTAACATGCCATCTGTAGACCAGTACACATCACTGCTACCTATATCCTAAACATCTACTTCATGATCGCACAACAAATCTTCCAGATTTTCTACAGTAATATTAGAAGCCTGTATACATTATATGCAAGCTAATTTATTTGCTACATTACGATCATAGCCATGGTTAACATTGAAATTTAACAATTTCAAATGTGCCATTCATTTAGCTCTTGATAGTTATAAGAAATCACTCTGAACACAGAGAGTATAAATAATTAAAATACTGAGCGAAAACAGCTGCATAAGGCTACCAGAAACCTGGTTGAGAAACACTGTAATAACAGATGCTGACAGGGAGTTTTCTTTCCAGCGTGTGTGTAACGCAACATATACTTGTATGATAATCACTTGGTATGGCATAAATAAACTAAAAGCTAAAACCTTGAACTGGAGAAGTCGGTCGTAGCTATACATACATACATTCATTCATATACACACAAAACAAAATGATTCAAATATTAGGCGCGTTCGGCACAAAGAATGTTTTTTGCTACAGTGAAACAAAGTAGTGAAATTTCAATGATTTATTAATGTAGTCTGTACCTTTTTGTTACTGTAGATGTATACTGCCTTTAATGGATTTTTAAACCAGTTTTTGTTTCGTTTAAATAACTTAATAAATACGGAAGATATGGAATTGTATTTATGATGCATTTTTACAGCATTTAACAATTTAAATGTCCCGTTCTGTTTAGTGGGTATCCGTTTCCGGCCCCTGAAGGCTTTAAATGGCCATCGGTGAAGCTGTTAAGTGACTTTGACAAGTAAGTTGTACCTAGAACTTATAGTGACCAAGGTGAATTTCCAACTATACAGAAAATAACTTGCGCTCTTACTGCGTGAGACATGCAGAAAACCTACAAGAAGATGATTTCAAGAAAGAAACAGCATGTGACAAGATTTTGAAACCCCATTTGCAAGACTCAGACGACGAAGACAGTGACAATGTCCAATTGTCTCTTGACATAAGTGACATTGATAGCAATATGGATGAGCCAGTGGCAGTTCCATTGGACTAGAAAAACAGGTAATCCATAAACTATAATTAAAGCATTTAAAAATACACATAATTTGTGAAAATGCTTTTTCTAATTTTGATTTTGGCAACTGCATCATTATAAAAGGTTGGAAAATTTAAATTGGTTACCCTTATATCTAGTGCCAACCAGATCTGCACATTGTATGAGTGTGTAAGAGAGAGGGAAATATAAAAAGAGTGGGTGTAACAAGCTGGCAATGCTGAGTGCTCTAACGCATCTGATTAGCTGAACTCCAGAACTCTTCCCATTTGAAACAAAGAGTACTTTGTGAACTGGAATGTTCATTGAAATATAATCACAGAAGCATTTTTAAGAAACAGTGCTTTTACCATTAATAATTCCTCTAGATAATGTGTAATAATTCCCCTAGCTAATGTGTAATCCCAATCTGCTTATAATACATATAAGTTTCTCGGTTGTCATTTGTACCATGCTTCTGACTACATAGAGATCTAACAGCTACTGTATGATGCGGCCCCCCTTAAATAATTTCCATCAGAAGATTATTCACAATATTAACATCCTGTGGAACAACTGAGAACAAAGAGCTGAAACATGATCTCCTATTGTGAACTCTGGTAAGCTTCGTTTTAATTGTGAATGCTGAATTCAAACACATGTCTTAAGTTTATCTTTTATCATTCTCATTTCCAGTAATTATGAAGAAGCTATAACACTTCAATGTTATACAGTAGTCTTCTATAGAATGGAACATTATACTGCAGCATTAAGTAGAAGGGATACCTACTTATCAGTTTTAAACATTCTCATTCATTGTGACCTTCATTCTAACAGTGATTAATATCAGCTATGCTAAAAGGACATGGCTATTTTAAATCCCTATATTCCAAACTTCATTATGATGTTACAAAGTTTAATATTATTGGAGCTATTCTCTCTGGATTATTTAAGTGAACAAAATGTGTGCCTTCTACTTCATGGTATGCTACTTTCTTTGCTGATTCTTTCACTTTATCCAGAACTTTGTGATAGTTTTCTGGTGGAGTAAAAGCCATACCAGGGATAGCTCTAATATTCAATACTTCACATTTAATATTTGAAGCATATTCCAAGCACATGTCAAGGGAGAGAAAACCTAATGAACCAATTTTGAGACGTACATCTCTAGAAAAGTGATAACCATTACTTTTTCCGTTGCTCTCATTTTGTTCTGCTGGTGCTATTCCGCGAACCAACAATTTTTCACAAGACTCCTTTGTAAGAGCACCTTTGTAAGCTTCTAACATCAGATTCACTATATGATCATAGGTATAAACTGGTTTTTGAACTTTGCTCATATCTTCATATGCCAGAAATTTATCTACGACAGCACCTGTTTGTTTTACAAAATATGAAAGTTCTCTGACAGCAGGACTAGATATATCAATGCATATAAGTTTTGCTGTGTCTTCTGGGAAAGAGGCAGCATACAAAAACCCTATTGTACCACCTAAAGAATGACCAAGTATTGTAATATTCTGCCATTTGTAATGCTTCACTATTCTTCTTATGAGAATCAAGCCATCCCACCACATGTAGTAAAACTGTCCCTTTGGATAATGTGATGAAAGTCCATGCCCAGGAAGGTCAATACATAACACTGGAACATGTAGAGCGAGTAATGGTGCTAGTGTATCGAAAGATCCAGCATTATCCTGCCAACCATGCAATGCCAGGATGGGTTGTTTGTCCTGTGAACCCCACCATTTTCCTGAAACATATGATCTTAAACTAGAAACTTTAAACCACCACACTTATTACATTGACTATATAAAATTTAATAGATACAGCAGACTGGAATGATGGTCCAATATTTAAACACTGTCTACTTAAACTTGCCTTGGTGCAGTGGACTCTTATATGAGCGAATACGGTTACTAAACATTTCAAACTGTACTGCCTAAAGTACCAAAAAACTGGTACAATTATATTTCACAAGATGTAGTTTTCTTGATTAGTCTCTTTCTCTCTAATTTTCTATTTACATAAACCTAAAAACAATAATGGTGACTTTACAAACTATCATAGTATTTCTCAAACATACAACTATTTTAAACAAAACTGTTAAGGGCAACTTCTCAGATATAAAAAGTGAAATATTTTCAACACAGAGGATTTCAAAATCTTTATCTGTCCTTGGTATGTACATAATTTAAAAATGAAATTTGGTGTTTATTCCATGTTTTGTTTTTGGATATGCTGTGATCTTTCTCTTTAAGGTCAAACAACAGTACAAATGTGTGGTAAAGATCATTAAACAATTATATATATAAAATAAAATATGTGAATCATATTCTATACACAGACTGAATGCGCAAGCACATTCTGAAATGTTAATGAAAACAGGAAAAGGTAAAGAATAAATTAATTCACTCACAAAAGTTAATTAATAAGACTATCGAAATATGCTTTTATTACACTAGGGAACACATTTTTTGTATCCGAAACAAAATAGGCCAATTCTTATGCAAAATGACTCGCTGATTCCAAAAATGCCTCTGAAAATGCTGTATCACGTAACGTTTTCGAGACATTCTTATTCTTTTATATAAAATTACAGAAATGAGGTATGATACCAACTCATAGTGACTTAATTTAAAATAATAGCCATTGACTCTTCTAAATACAGCTTAAAGGCAGTGTTGCTTCATAATGGCAATTTACTACCTTCAATACCTTTATTTCATGCCATAGGAATGAAGGAGACATACGATTCCATGTCCATAATTTTAGATGCTATTAGTTATCAAAACCATGGCTGGAAAATTTGTAGTGACCTCAAGGTAGTTGCATTGCTAACAGGACTGCAGGGAGGTTTCACAAAATATTGCTTATGGGACAGTAGGCCAACTGACAAGCATTTTATAGTGAAAGAATGGGGGAAAAGGGAAGACTATACCACTGGAGCAAGCAATGTTAAGTATGTGCCTCTAGTAGACCCAAACAAAGTTCTTCTCCCCCCACTTCACATAAAGCTCGGGTTAATGAAGAATTTTGTTAAAGGTTTGGACAAAGGTGGAAATGCATTTGAGTATTTAAGAAGTATCTTTCCCAAAATAAGTGAATCTAAATTGAAGGAAGGTATATTTGTCGGTCCTCAAATAAGACTACTTCTTAAAGACAGTGTTTTTGAATCAAAGCTTCAACGTGTTGAACTGGCAGCATGGAAATCATTTAAATCAGTGGTGGAAGACTTCCTGGGCAATAACAAAGAAGAAAATTATGAAACTTTAGTATCAGAATTATTAAGGAGCTACAAAGAAATGGGTTGCCGTATGTCACTTAAAATCCACTTTTAGCACTCTCACCTTGATAGTTTCCCTACAAATCTAGGAGCTGTAGTAAATGATGAGCAAGGTGAGTGTTTTCACCAGGGCATTTCTGAGATGGAAAGACGTTACCAGGTTCGCTGGGATTCAGCCATGTTCGGAGACTATTGTTGGTTCCTCAAACGGGAGGGTCAATACAAAAAAATCAACAGTGAACACTTCTGAGATAATTCAGGTATTGGTTTTCATCATTATCTTGTGTTTATTTGTTTTAATAATAATAATTAATAATAATAATAATAATTATTATTTTCAATGTTATTTGGCAATAAAATACCTATTATTTTCAATTAATCATGAGTTGTCACATCACATTTCTGTAAGTTTTCATAAAAAATTATGAATACCTAAAAAACGTTACGTGATACAGCATTTTGAGGGGCATTTTTGGAATCAGCAGATCAGTTTACATAAGAATTTGCTTATTTTGTTTCGGGTGTATAAAAATATTTTTTTTTTTTTGTCCCCAGTGTTATAGGATGAGAGGGTGAGATTAATTTAATAGCCTTTGATGAAGAATGGGACATAATTTTTTATATAGTATAAGAATATGACCAAAAAGTTAACATGCATATTATATAGAGTCAACATGTAAAATTCAATGCCATCGCCTTAGCCTACATATGGCTAGTGTGAAAAAATTATTAATTTCCATCAATTAACTAAAATAATCAGGAGATCCATGGTTCAAATCCCAGCCATGGCATTGAATTTTTCACTAGCCTATATATGGCTAGTCTGAAGAAATTATTATTTTCATCAATTAACTAAAATAATCAGGAGATCCAAGGTTCAAATCCTGGCCATGGCATTGAATTTTTCATGTTGACTCTGATAAAAAACACCCTTAGCCTAGATACGGCTAGTCTGAAGAAATTATTAATTTCCATTAATTAACTGAAATGCATATTAAATTTTTCTTAACATAGGAAAATATTCATAAACATTAATGTTTCATGAACAAAAATGTTCATAAATATTGTCATCCTGGCTGCAGGACCCGTTACTGGCAATAAGGAGGGGGGCAGGGTGGGGATAGTTTGTGCCTGCCTGACTGCCCACTTGCCTAACATTAGCTAGAAAATTCATGGCCTATGTGTATTGTTTGTTGGTTAACCTTAACTAAGCAAAATATATCAAAACATATTTTTTATTGGAGGGTTACAGAAAATCAAACATTAAGCGACCATAATCTAATCACTTTCGATTATGAGATAATACTGAAGACAGACTATGAATTTGTAAAGAAAGAGATATATTAGCATACACACGGCCAGTGTGAAAGAACAATTAATTTCCATTAATTGACCTAATAGTGGTTAACTATAAAGCCCGGGCCTTAAAGTACTTACATGCGGTATGTCGCCATTAAGGTAGTTGTCTCATGTGTTTATGAGAACTCCTAAGTGGTTTACCGGGAAAATATGAGTCAGTTGGAGAATTTAATGTCATATCGGAATGTTGGCCATAGTAGCTCAATGGTAAAGCGGCTGGACGGAAACCAAAAGATCGGTGGTTCAAATCCCGGCTATGACATTGAATTTTTCAGTCTGACTCTATGTTTCCACAATTTAGCCTATACATGGCCAGTGTGAAAGAACAATTAATTTACATTAATTGACCTAATAGTGGTTAACTATAAAGCCCGGGCCTTAAAGTACTTACATGCGGTAAGTCGCCATTAAGGTAGTTGTCTCATGTGTTTATGAGAACTCCTAAGTGGTTTACCGGGAAAATACGAGTCAGTTGGAGAATTTAATGTCATATCGGCATGTTGGCCATAGTAGCTCAATGGTAGAGCGGCTGGATGGAAACCAGAAGATCCGTGGTTCAAATCCCAGCTATGGCATTGAATTTTTCAGTCTGACTCTACGTTTCCACAATTTAGCCTACACATGGCCAGTGTGAAAGAACAATTAATCTCCATTAATTGACCTAATAGTGGTTAACTATAAAGCCCGGGCCTTAAAGTACTTACATGCGGTAAGTCGCCATTAAGGTAGTTGTCTCATGTGTTTATGAGAACTCCTAAGTGGTTTACTGGGAAAATACGAGTCAGTTGGAGAATTTAATGTCATATCAGCACGTTGGCCAAAGTAGCTCAATGGTAGAGCGGCTGGACGGAAACCAGAAGATCCGTGGTTCAAATCCCGGCTATGGCATTGAATTTTTCAGTCTGACTCTACGTTTCCACAATTTAACCTACACACGGCCAGTGTGAAAGAACAATTAATTTCCAAGGTGGATTGGGATAAAATGTGGGAAGAATTTGAGGTACCAAATTTTAATATGATAGATGTAAACAAAAAGGCTAAAATTATAACAGAATTCAAGAAGTAACTAAGAAAATTATACCTAAAAAAGAAATAATAACAAAGTAAATGGTCTATGGAATGATAAATTATATAATTATGGAGAAAGATGAGGAAAGCAAGCAGAATTTACCAAAAATCACTAATATACTCAGAAAGGTACAGGGATTTAAATTTTTTTTAGAAAAATAAAAGAAAACTATAAAATGGAGGTGGAAAGTTTTAGGAAGAATTCATGGGGTAATTATGTAAAGGAAAAATTGACTGATAATGTAAGGGGTATTCCATATAAGATCATAATGGAGAAAATACGAGGACCAGAATGTATTTCAACAATGGAAAAAGAAGATGGAGGAAGAACGAAAACATGAAAGAATCATTTTAGTTAATTGATGGAAATAAATCATTTCCTCACACTAGCCGTACATAGGCTAAGGTTTTTGATACATAGAGTCAACATGAAAATTTCAATGCCATGGCCAACGTGCCGTCCTGACACAATTCTCCATTTGACTTGTATATTTCCCAGATGGACCACTAGGGGCTCTCGCATCCGAGATACACAATTTCTGGCAATTTACTATCATAAGTACTTGAGTCCCAGGCTTCATCATTTAACTCTTATTATTTTAGTTAATTGATGGAAATTAATCATTTCAATGCCATGGCATTGAATTTTTCATGTTGACTCTATGTATCAAAAACCTTAGTCTATATACGGCTAGTATGAGGAAATGATTAATTTCCATCAATTAACTAAAATAATAAGAGTTAAAGGATGAAGCCTGGGACTCAAGTACTTATGATAGTAAGTCGCCACAAACGGTGTATCTTGGATGCGAGAGCCCCTAGTGGTCTACCTGGGAAATATACGAGTCAAATGGAGAATTTACCATGGACGTTGGCCATGGTAGCTCAATAGGTTAGAGCGACTGGACGAAAACTAGGAGATCTGTGGTTCAAATCCCGGCCATGGCATTGAATTTTTCATGTTGACTCTATGTATGAAAGAATCAATTAATTTTTTATTACTACCACGAGATAGGATAGAAGATGAAGAACAATAACACAAATATAAAAGACGCCTCTATGAAGAAGAATACTTGGAAGAAAGATTAGTATATCCATATGATATCACTGAAGTAAAAATTGCCATTAGGCAAGGAAAGAAAAATAATTCTCCAGGACCAGATGGAATAGTATCGAGGTAATTCTAAATCTGGCAGATAAATTATCACCACTGTTAATTAAACTATTAAATGAGAAGATAGTCAAACTGAAAAACTCAATGCCACGGACAGGATTTCAACCACGGATCTCCCGGTTTCCGTCTGATTGCTCTTAACCATTAAGCTACCATGGGCAACACACTGTAACAACACACAGTTGGGAAGAGATTGAAAATGGAGGCCAGGGCCTTTGAAACTAGTCTCTCATAAATATATGAAAAAGTAAGTGACGAGTGTCAATAAACCAACCACAAATAATTTTTATATTACCCAAGGTGTCTGTATAACAGCATAAAAAACTACTGTGCGGATATAAGAGTTTAGGTCCAAACCACTTCAGGAAAAATAGACAGAGAAATTAATAAAGGATGCCGACAGGGTTTCATTTTAGGGCCCTTATTTTGGGATATAACAGAATCAATGCTAGAGCAAATTGAGAATATGAAAGAGGCATATGATATCATTGCTTATGCCAACAATCTAATGATTATGGTAGAAGCAAAGAACAGATTAGAACTGGAACAGAAATCTAAGCAAATTATAACACTCTTGAACAGTAGTGTATCAGAAACAAATTAAAATTAGCCCCACATAAATCGGCATATGTGATGTTTAAGGGAGAAGTCAATTAAAATATTTAATGTAAATATACAAAGATTAAGTATTTAGGCATAGAATTAGATGGAAAATTACTTCTAAACAGCCATTTGAAGTATGTTAAAGAAAAGGCAATAAATATGAAATTTGCATCCATTGTACAAAAGAGCCATAGAATTCCTTACACAGCAACAAGAGTATACCATATGAGTTTTGTAATAGGTATAATAGGATATGGTGCAAGTACATGGGGACAAGGTTAAGAGTCAAATCCTGGCAAATTTGATCCGGAAAACTCAGAGACAAATATTACTTCGCAGCAGCTGAGCTACAAAAAACATCTACTTTGGCTCTACTAATAGTACCAGAAATTTGGCATATCTATATAATTTAGAGTAAGGGGTGCAACTTACTGGCTAAAGAAGGATGAATATAAGAATGTTTTTAAAATTATGAGAAGATGCAGTACTAAGATGCAGAATTATTTACTATAGAAATGGCAAGAAGAGTGGGATAATGCAAATGTAGGAAGAGTGCATGTAACTGTTTAGATTCACCTGAACATGTTATTTTTGAATGCAATAAATGTAGTGAACTAGTAGAAGATGGTCGAGAGGAACTTCAAAGAAAATGCTTATGGAACATATTAAGGAAAGCAGAAGATTATACAGAATTAGAAAATATGTCTCAGATAATATCTGCTAAGGCATTGGAGGAATATATGACCTGCAATAAAAGAGTTTAAGAAATAAATATAGCTACATTGCAACCTACGAGATAGGAATACTATTTAAGAAATCGTTGGAGGGAAATATTAGGACCAGGAGAAACTGAAGAGATAGATTACCAGACCTGAGAAGACCTAATTTAAGACACACAGTCGATGAATAGAAGATGCCAGTTATGGATGCTGGAAGGAACAGCAGGAACCACCGAAAGTAATAGAGCAAGACCAGAGAATCCCAGGAGAGCGAGAGGAGGTATATGGAGAGAATTCAGAGCATGCAGATACAAATGATTATGTAGAAGAAGAAAGATGATAACCTGGATATTTGGATTTGACGAACCAGCTCCATCTACTGATGTCAGTTCCTTTAGGAGATGGATATCAGTAGGAGGAAGCTTTGGATACCAGTTGCAGAAGAGGAAATTTAAAATTGTAGGAAACAGTTTTTGTAATTTGCTATAGCAATTAAAGCTGTAGTAGAAACATAGATTTCAATTATATTATTGGAGTAGAAGTAAAGTAGGAGAAAGACTGCTTTTAGATAAGATGATGAATAGATTTGCAGGGTTACTGGAATCCAGTAACCTGTAGGCCTAGTTAATTGGTTAAGGTAGCAAGTAGATTATATCTGCAAAATTTGTAAAAGATTTTATTTAATTTGTTTAAAAATGAATAAAGATAAAAATAGAGTTAATATAATTTTGAGTCGAACTAGTACTCAATATTCCACTTATTGTACTGGTCGCCAATCTAGAAAGTGATTGACATTTCGTCCGGAGAGAGAGGCGACGTTGCCGCTTATTGCTGCCACGTGGAGAGTGCAATAGCACTACGCATGCGAGGGTAATTCAGTTGCGACTGCAATGGGTATTTTATTATCATTATTATTAATTATTTATAATGTACACAAAGACAATAGTGCAGTCATGGATCTACATGCAAACGCTAGAGCATGCAAGAACACATAAATGTAAGGATAATCGTAACAAAAGAGGCATACCTGTGACATTTTGATGCTTATTGAAGTGGGAAAATGCAGCTTATATAATTTTTCCCGGGAGTTTCTAATTTATACCCCAATGTCTAACTTTCTTCTTTAAAATACTTTTCTTTCCCAGTCTTAACCTTAATGCCCTTACTGATACCTACGCACGTGAAGTCCTATCAAGCACCTTAGAGAATGGAATACTAGACTCCCCTTTCAATTTCTCCTCATCAAAGTATTCTCTCACAGAGCATATTATTTCACATGTATGTCCTTTATTTGGAATACCTTTACCAAATGCAGTTTTATTTGGTTCCAGAGCACGTTCAGGTTTTAGCTTGTCACTATACTTAGACATAATTAAACATTCATTAAACACAATTGCAAACGATCACAACACGCGCTCAGATACACGGCTTAGGCACACGTAAACCAAGGCAAATTGCCACAAATAAAATGCAAAGTAACTTGCCAGTACAGGATCTTTAACTGTGAGAGCATTCTGTTTATGCAGCGTTATCAGAAGAGAAATAAAAACCTAGGTATTGTATTTACTGCAACGTTTGTGTAATTCGCTCACCCGAGTCATGCTAAGCACATGTTAGAATATTGGCAACCAAGGTTTAGCATCTAACGTTGTCATGGAAACGTCTTGACTCTAATTGGTCATTTTAATCGTTACTATGACAACCGTTATGACGTACTCATCCCCTCCCATTTATTTAAACCGTTATTCCATGTGGTTACTAACTGTCAATCACATTCTAGTTTGGCGACCAGTATACTACTATTTACCTAGAACGCGTGTCGTTAGTATGGCGTTAGGAAGATCCTAACGAAACGTGTTCTAGGTAAATAGTAGCAATAAGTGGAGCACTGAGTATTAGTTTGACTCAAAATTATATTAATTTTGTGCTTCACTGTATCATAGTCCTTACACATTGGAATAAAAATAGAGTTTGTATAATAAGGTCTAGTATAGATTACAGAAACCAGGCTATTAGATATGGAGATTTTATTTTATTTTTTTATTTTTGTGCTGCCTGTTGATGCCAAATTGCTTGATATGAAATGGTTGGTATTTTTGGTATGTATACACACATATATTCACACTGGTTAGTAAAAGTACTACTTCAGTATTAATGTTTTGTACTACCCAGCAAATATAACATATAAAAAAGCCTGCCTCTCTGGTGTGGAGGTAGTATGTCTGTCCCACTCAAGAGATCCAAATTTAAATCTCTGTTGGTATGAGTTAACTGGATATGGCTTTTATTTAGATTTTTCCTTATCCTGAGAAGGCAAATTTTGACTAACTTTCAGCTTTATAGACCCTGGTCTCATTTTAGCATTAATTCACTAATGTCATTCATCATCTGATATGCCTATCATATTAAAAGGTGTAGAAGGAAGAAGGAAGTAGAAGGAAGTAAAAAAAATTAGAGAGCGAAGGGAGAGAGTGACAGAGGAGATGGGAAGAAAAGGAAAAAGGAAGGAAGAAAGAAAACTGATAAACCTTACCGCTGACTTGACCCCAAGGTACTGGAATTTCCACTTCCTTTACAATGAGAATAGTTTCTTCATTGGCCATGCTCTGCAACAAGATATTCATATATGAAATACTCTTACTATTTAAGTACAAAGTATTGTCACTTTTAAGATGAAATAACTTTCCTAAAATATTATAACATAGAGTCAACATGAAAAATTCAATGCCACGGTCACGATTTGAACCACAGATCTCCTGTTTTCTATCCAGTCACTCTAACCCATTGAGCTACCATGGTCAACTTGCGCCATGATATGTTGGCCATGGTAGCTCAATGGGTTAGAGTGATTGGACAGAAAACAGGAGATCCGTGGTTCAAATCCTGATTGTGGCCTTGAATTTTTCATGTTGACTCTATCAAAAACCTTAGCCTATATACGGCTAGTATGAAGAAATGATTAATTTCCATCAATTTGACTACTATAACATAATAGATATAATCCCAGACAATTCATCAGCAATAACTATTGAGGAATCACAAGGGATTTTGATTCCCCCATCTTTCTCCTTGTCGCAATATTCAATCACTTTATATGTGATATCTCCGCCTGCCAATGTATGACATGTTGCTGTCCAGAAGACATGATTGCATCTAAAGAAAGTGTACATACGCTGAACCAGCTGTGTATGTGGGATAACTTCATGTAAACATTTCTGTGTTTGGAACTTTTTCCCATGTAGTACACACAAATAAAAACAAATCCATTTATGGATAACAGTTAATTGTTTTTAGTTTTACTGAACCATACTTAATACACTAGTTTTGCTGAACCATACTTAATACACAAATTAACTGTTGGTTAAATCTGTCAAATATGTTGTTGCTGTTGTTGACTAATGGCACTTGGGATTAGTTGACTTGCATCATTTTGCATCATTTTGCATCATCCATCATCATCATTTTCCATTTGCAGTTTATTTTCATTTTCAACTTAAGAGCAATTTAAAAATTCAAAACCTACTGCACTAATGCTTCATATTGTCTGTTAAACATTTATAACAGTTTCATTTTTGGAATAGCTCTTTGGCTCGCATTTGGGAGGTTGCAGGTTCAAATAAGCTGCACCAAACAATATAGCTGGGATATTTTTTATGGTTTCCCTTAGTAGTTACTAAGTAAACACACATTGGGTATCCAATACCAAGGCCTATGCTTCCTACACATATATCTTTCCCAGAAGAATTCAGAAAGGCTCAACAGCAATAGTTAATATTCATAAATATAAATAGAATTAAATTTTGTACCACTGCACCATTTATAAAGGAGTTGTTAAATAATGAAGTACAAATATTACTTATTAAAGAAAAGAACTCAAAATTAAGGTCTAGACAAATAGATGACATTACTCCAAAATATATTAAACAAGCACTTGAAAAAGAATCAAGTAAAATTTACCTAATAAAACTGACATGGTTAAATAATTTTCTACAACATTTTAAAATTCAGTTTGAAATATGTTTTCTAGTTAAATATATCAAAGTACATAACCAGAAGAGGAACAATTCACAGACTACACTAGGTATTAAAACTTCATATAAACATAAGAGAGAATTACATCAGGAAATGAATGCAACCTAAATTAGAATGTTACTGCAAGAGATTCTCAAAGAAACAATAAAATCAGCTGAATCTTGCTCAATAATAAATAGATATGTAATTCAGAAAACAAAATGAATTATTTGGAGTATAATTAACAAAGAGACCATAAGTTATTTCAAGAAAGCCCTGAAATTATATTAAATAATGATAATAAAATAATTAGTGATCCTCAAAAGGTTGCAGGTATTTGCAACAAATTCTTTCTGGATGTAACAGAGAAATTAAGTATTCTTAATAAGTATGGACTATGATACAATGAAGCACAAAATTAAATGATGTGATTACACTCTTAAGTTCTTGTATTAAGTAGAAATATATAAATGTCAGTAATATGTTTACTATACACATTGATATTCTGTGAATATCAATTTTCTGACTCGTTGCATTTAAATGAACATATGAGTATTGTGAAATGACAAAGGGCTGTAAATGCAGAACAAAGTGATTTTATGTCTAGTAACTGAACTGTTTTAATGTAATTATGCTTATTGTTGGATTGCTAAAAATGGAAGATATAGTGACATGAAGGTTATTAAGGCCAAATGATATTACAAAATTTTGACACTTCTTGCATATAATTGAGCATGTGAACATTGTGCAGTGAACATGTGTATTGGTTGTTTATCACAAGTTTAAAGTACAGCAACAAGTAGTCGTAAAAGACAAACTGAATTGCACAAGGCTGATTTTAGCACTCCGTTTTTATGCCTGCCAGTCACGGCAAGAAAATTCTGGAAGTAGGAGGTTCTAAAGCTCCAGCATTCTAATGGTATTGCAAACTTCTGCATACACAACAAAAGGGCTATTTTCTGCTTTGTGACATCAGCTAAGAATGTACTTGAATGTTGTATTTTTTTAGCTTCTCTTGTTGGAAAACAAGGAAGGTGATGGAATGGGTTGATTCATACTTATTCTCTCCAAGGCAGGCACCCCTGCCACTATCAACATGTTATTCATATTATAATCTTTTGTCTTATGCTCTGGTGTAAAAATATGAATGTGTTCAAACTTTTAGCTGAACAACTTTAACTTAGTAGCAATTACCTTTATGTACGTCATGTTCCGTTCTCAAAATATGCCTTCAATCAATTGCTTGGCGAAACATGTAGTTAGCATCTGATTTTGAACCCTAACTTCCAAGCAATTACCAGATAAGCTTCCAAACCCATTGGGGAACAAAACTGTTTGCTCTAGTTATAAGAGACAATGGCTTAACGAGATTTAAACAAGAATGAAGTAACATAGAGCTACAGATAAAAACTAAAGAATTGGAGGTGATAAAAACTAAAATGAGAAAAATGGAAAGAAGAATGGAAAATATGAATAACAACATGAGAAGATTCAATGTAATAATTTCTGGAGCGGAAAGGAATCAGTCAGCACCTGAGTCTGAACCTCACCTTTCAGGCAACTAGCAGATAAGCTTCCAAATCCATGGGAGAACAAAACTGCTTGCTCTGGTTATAATAAGAGACAATGGCTTAGAACTGGAGGTAATAAAATCTAAAATGAGAAAAATGGAAAGTATGAATAACAACATGAGAAGATTTAATCTAATAATTTCTGCAGTGGAAGAGTGGAAAGGAATCAGAGCATTTCAGAAATGCAGGATTTATTAATGTAAAGACTGGGAATGAACATTAGAGCCTTGAACTACAAGGCAAATTTTGGGAAACTGATAGCAAACGAAACATCTTGGCAGAATTCATTATTACAGAAATTGACAACAGAAATACTGAAACAAGGAAAATAAAGAGGAATTGCTATTTATATTAATATGGTCCTCTCATAAGAACAAATAGAACAAAGAAAGAGAATGACTGAAGTAAGGTGAAGAAACAAAGACATAATTCATTCATCAAAAACTTCAAACTGTGGGTTAATGGGCAAGTGGAAGGACAAAAACATATCACTTAAAGTGACAGTAACGCAACAGAACAACCAAGTGACATGAAGCAAATCTCTGCAGCAAACCAAATTGTCAGCGCAATAAACCACAATGAACCTAGCAAGGATGGAGCAGTAACACATGTGGAGCAAAAAGGCAAATAAATAATAATGTAGCAAGCAGTACAGAGGATCATCAGTACACAAAAAACCAGGAGGTGGATGTATAGGGACCATAAACTATATTGACAAACAACCAAATAAGAGAGCATTAAAATAATTATGTAAGTAAAATAATTATGTAATTATGAGAGATGAAAAATAAATATTTATTCATGCATTTCTTTAAATGAGTGAACTTTAAATCCAAGTTGTTTTACCAGGCTCAGTACTGATGGCTTAGCTGCGGTCATATTCATTTTAATGCTAATCAAAAGCAGAAATGAAGTAACTTATTAATGGCTCTTGTTCTTCCAATATCATTTCCGTTTTCCACATTTCTGTTAGAGATGTTCATCTACACATGTGTGTACATACAGTCAGTACAGAAAGCATTCACACAAGATAACACATCTTGTTGCAACATAATCAGTTTGTAAACAACATAAGGTTAATGAATTTGTTTATACTTATTCTACCTACAATTTTGCTGGACATTTTCTAATATCAATTTTTCAGAGTAATATCATAATTATTGTATCAAATGATGGTGCCATAAATTTGGCACTTAAGTATTTCTACACAAATAAATACATTAAAAAGTGTGGCTATATAAGGTATTAGCTGTCCTTTCTGACTAGCTTATATTAGTCATAGCAATTGGTCTGAGTACACGAGACTGATATTGAATACAATAGACTGCACAAAAAAGTGAAACAGGCTGAAGAAGAAAAAAAAATAATTAGTTTCAAAACTTTCTCCAACCTATCTCAAACGGAAAACTACAGTAGCCATTCAAATCATTACTGAACATGCAGGAACTTGAAAGTCTGTCTTAAATAATTCTCCTAGTAGTAGGCAACCTAAAATCCTCAAGGATAAAGATGATAACAGCCTTCTTTCACTGCTTTAAAAAGTTACACACGTGACTGCTATCCAGATGTTGCTGAGAGGCAGAGGACAGGAATTAATGTTTCAGCAAGCACTGTAAGAACTGTTTACAATAACAAAGGGTATAATGGCAGGGTAGCATGTAAAAAGTTCTATGTTAGCCTACAAAACAGGAACAAATGCCTAGAATTTGCTCATAAGTATAGTAATAAAGTTGCAGACTTCTGGGGGGGGGGGGGGGAAGAAGTTGTATAGAGCCTATTCAAACTATTTGGCTCAGATTGGAGTAGTAATGTATAGAGGAACCAAACATGAAGCCCAAAAATATCTTATTTCCACAGTGAAGCCTGGCAGATTAAATGTTCTTGTCTGGAGTTGTATGAAAGCATGAGATGTCAGCAATCTCCATTTGAATGATGTGATAATATAGGAAGTACATGGACAAAAAGTAAAAATTGCATAGAAAGTGTGGGTCTCCAAGATTTGATGTTTATACAGGACAAGATAAAAATTCAGTACTTAATATACAACTAGATAATATAATGTTGAAATAGTTTCATACTTAACCCATAGCACTGACTTAATTTCTAGCTGGCTAAGTAATGGAATGTGAGCAAAGCGAGCTGATAAAATGAATTACAGGTGAGCTATGTAGGTTAGATTACTATATAATGTAGTTTTAAGAAAATTATGGTTGAATGTATTGCAAGCCACTAAGAATTAAGTTTATGGATTAACTATAAAACGTTTGCCTATTATGTTCCAAAACAGCTTTGTACTCTGTCCCAGTCTCTAGATATTAACCCTATTAAACAGTGTGAAACATCCTGGGAAGATGAATAATATGTGCCACTTCCAACAAAACACTGAAAACTGCTCTTGTAAAAGAAATGACTGATACTAAATACTAAACATCTAGGCTAAAAAAATTGCCCATTCTAAGACAAGATCAGTAGATGCAATAATTAAAACTGAAACGAACCTAATAAAATAATCAACAGCAACTTGCAGTGCTCTATACTATTTTTGTCAGGTCATGATTTCCTTTTGTGGTTGACAAACTTTCAAGTTTATTTTTATAGAAGTGACACTTTAGAGAAATGGGAAGTGAGGCCAGAACCCAAGTATACCGTAATTTGAAACAGTTTATTTATAAAATATAAATATAAATTTTTGTGAGGGTGCTGTCTTGTGATTCAATAAAATTATTAGACTATAGAGTATAAGTTGATCTTAGTTTAAGTGTATGAATGCTTTATGCTGAATGTATAAATGCACATAGTGGGAATTTCTCAATTAAGTCATCGCCACCCCATAGCCAGGGACCTACCCAATCAAGAAATTTACTTTGTATTTAAATAAAGTATAAAGCTAATAGATTATCCCCTCTATACGATGCTTATATAGATATGCCTGAGCTTGCTTCATAAACACAAAATCTTGTCTTCAAATGAAGAATTTGATGGAAAATAATCCATAAAATGCAGCATCTTCTAACAACTTTTGATTAACACCCAGTTTATCTAATTAATCAGGAATTCTTTTACAATGTGCACGCTTATATCCGCATTTATCAACTTCAACATACCTTCATGTCACTGTACTAGCCTCGTACTATGACCATGCAAAATCGTTAACGTTTATCACTTACGAGAATGATTATGCAACTTTTGCGCAAATCAGCTATCATACAAGGGTGCTATTTACATTTCAGACTTTTGTCAATGAGCACGTGCTTTCTTAGAAGACACGCATGTTTATTTAGTTTTATGTTTTCGATACTTACATACAACTAAAAATTTACTGCTTTAGTTTGTGGAATTAATTATTTATATATGTATAAAGATTTATATTGCAAGAATATGTCCATAATTGTGATTTAAATACCGGCATTTTTCAAAGACATTTTTATATTACTCTGACATTTTGGCAACTGCACACTTTGTTGGCGCTGCTTTCGTGTTTACAATTCAAGACCCTCCTAGGAGGCGCTTTTTCAGAAGTTTGGGGACCTGTGCAAAAGGATCGTATAGCACAGTAAAGCACTTGTTTTACGAAGTTTGGTATTCTGTGACCAAAGGCGCTCATTGTGTCTGTAATAGACACAGAGTAGTTTGCATGGTGAGTGTTGCCCTAAGTACTAGCTACAGACTACTGTATTGATCAAGTGGAAGTCAACAATTGCAATGAATTCTGGAAGTAAACAATGGCGGGAAGAGCAAAAGAGTTAATCATTCTCAATGTAAGGAAGTTAATCAAAAATCTTACGGGCTTGCAGGTAAGAAATAAATTAATTTATAAAACAATGTCTGGAATGTTTAAGAATTTTATCGGAAACCCTGCTTCTGAGGTTGATTCCTGATCAGTAAAGATAGCTATTTGGGGACCGATTAAATATAAGTGGAAAAAAATGTAGTAAATATCTTATTACAGTAGCATGAAGTAAATGTGTTCCCCTCGAATGCTTGTGGTCCACCCACTGGCTCTTTAGGTAGTCTAAGAACGTCTAATACTGAAGTTGAGGTTAGGACAATCAGAACGACCAGTTGAAAATTTTGTAAAATAGGGTGAAGTTTAAATTTTTTAAAAGTAAACATTTGAAATGGTTGATTGTTGGGTTTCTAAAGGTGCATTTAGATATTCACAGTATTGTGGTAATTTGAATAATTTTATACAATCAATCTTTTAGCCAGGTGCATGATATATGGAATATGGTGGACCTTCTATGCATGTGTGGTGTCGTTATGATAAATTTTATCTTGTATAAGGTAAGACTTTAGAAGGGATCTCTTGTGAAAAGTCGTACAAGCTGTTTCATGAACTGCGGTTCACATTGTTAGCTACATAACAAAAGGTAGTGGAGTATTGAGTTTGTGTTTGGCTCAAAATTATATAATTTATTCATTTTTGCTTCACTCTTTTTAGGTTTAATTAATGCTTTATCAGTAATGAATTTATTAATGTGTTAGCCAAGTGATGTAGTTGTTTATGAAAGATATAGGCAATGAATGTTAGGTTTTGTAGATTCCGCTGATTGGAATGTCACAAATACATATTGCTGGTTTTTCAGTTTCAAGGTTTCTCTTTTGTCATTTATATGAAGGATGGCATTGGTCTCAATTTACTTGCAACAAAGGCCACTTTAAACTGTCATTCCTAGATGGCATAGTTATCAGATGTTTTACTTTTGACCTTTACAGCTGCAGAAAGACTTGTTACTGACAGGGAGGAGACCCTCACATTCCTTTAATGACTAATTGAAGGCTTAAAGGAACCGATCTGGACATAAGCCTGATGTCCAGTCCCTCCCTTCACACAGTGCAGCCGTTAGTAATCACATATTAATTTTGTTATAGTAGAAAGGTGCCTTCTATAATCTGAAGATTTAAGGAACCAAACTAAACAAAATTGTGTGATGAACTAAAGGGAAGGGCTGTTCACCAAAAAGCACTGATGAGTTATTGACCTTGACTGATATTTCTTCCTTTCCATATTTTAGATGTCCTTTTTAACCTGTCCTATCCTGTCATCCTTGACTCAACTCTTGCTTTCTTTGATCCCGATGGTATTAGATTATCTGATACCTGGGGGATCATTTCATTTCCTTTCCTGTTCATACCTTTCTCTACTTAGGGTGATGTAACCATCATTTATAATGCCCAGTTCTAAATGATTATAAAAAAGTTAAATAAAAATACTCCAGATAATATGTTGTCTCCATGGAAAAAGAAATATTCCTGAAGTAAAATAGTCCCACATTCAGATTTCTGGGCGGAGACCTTTTTCAAGGAAAACAACACAGTATTCATAACCCATTGAAATTTTTACAGTGGAATACAGGACTATCACAAGCAAAGAAACACAAACTGACTAAAATTAGACATGATTGTAACAGTGATATGTTTACAATTCAAGAAGCAAATTTTAACATTGGAACAACTAAGATATAACCAATTCCAAAATTTTAGAATTTTAGTTTATATTTACATCCTAAAGGACGACAAATAAGCAGTGGTATTCTATTATTATTATTATTATTATTATTATTATTATTATTATTATTATTATTATTATTATTATTATTATTATTACTATTGTTATGAAGTAGAAGGTTAGAAACAATGATGTATTTATCATTTGAAAGTAAAGGGTCAGCATTTCAAATACAAACATCACTCAAAATATCCTTACTTAGACATATTTCGGAGAACAGTTGTCCCCATCATCAAGAGTTATACGACTGGTTGGATCTGTGGTTTCTCGGAGTGAGCTGGTTGTCTGTGGTGGCATCTGCTGACTGTGAAATGAACTTCAAAAGAGAGTTTTCAGGCGACAATTTGAAATTTAAAGTATGCTGTTTGTTTTTTATAGTTAGTAAGTTCTCCCAAACATCGAGTCCGGTTGCATAACTGGTTGGCTTTAATATTTCTATATTTGGTACAGATATGAGCTACTTTGAAATACATATTACATACAACCTTCCCACACATCTTCAAATACTGGTACAGATACGTTGATGATATTTTTGCCATTGTTGTACACAAATTCATACAAGACTCTTTAACACTCTTGAACATACAGAATAGAGCAATAAAGTTCACAATAGAGATAGAAAAAGATGGCTACCTACCTTTTTTAGATCTGAAAATAATCCATGAACTGCATAGCATATCTTTTGGCATCTACAGGAAGCCAACACAAACAGATAATTACATCAAGAATGAGAGCTACAACCCTACATCCCACAAACATGAAGTTTTGAAACATCCCATTGAAACAGAATGAATACAACAAGGAATATAACCACATGATTAACATAGCTGCAATTAATGGATACAGTAAACAATTAATAGAAAAGCAAATTTGTAAATTCAAGAAACAAAAACACATTGGATACCACAAAATTGGCAGAATCAAAAACTGAGACACAGTTCAGGAAATTCACGTATCATCCCAGAGTACATCATAAATTCAACAAGATATTCAAGAAACACATCACCTTAGCCCCAATAAATATATTCAGTTTAAAAAACTTATTATGCAACAACCTGAATGACCCAGTATCTGAAATTAGAAAATCAGGTATATACAAAATCAATTGTTCAAACTGCAATAAGTTCTACATAGGACAAACCAAAAGAAGTTTACAAATTAGATTACAGGAACATATGAGATGTGTGAAATACAAACAAATAGAAAAATCAGCAATAGCCCATCATTTCTGGCCTACCAATCATGAAATTGTACTAAATATAAAACTATTAAAGCCAGCCAGTTATGCAACCAAACTCGATGTTTGGGAGAAGTTACTAATTATAAAAAACAAGCAGCATATTTTAAATTTCAAATTGCCGCCTGAAAACTCTCTTTGGAAGTTCATTCCACAGTCAACCGATGCCACCACAGACAACCAGCTCACTCCAGGAAACCAAGGCTCCAACCAGTTGGATAACTGATGATGGGGACAAACTGTTCTCCGAAACATGTCCAAGTAAGGATATTTTGAGTGATGTTTGTGTTTGAAATGCCGACTCATTACTTTCAAGTGGTATTCTAGTTGGAGTTCGAAAAAAACCTTACTTTGTCTTTTAAAATCATTAAAGAAATGAATGACAGATAAAATAGAAATAATTAAACTAGACATATGGAAGAATACATATTACTTCAAAATTTATTCAGTCTTTAATCCTCCAAACAACATTCCTAATCTTGAAAATATCATAATAAATTCAAATACAATCATAATTGGAGATTGCAGTGCTCATTCAAAACTATGGGGATATGACAGCCAAACAGTTCCAGGAAGATCTTGGAAGACCTAAATTCAACAGCTACAGATGCTATTTACCATAATGAAGATCCACTAATCTTTATCCAGTGTTTTGGTGCTGCTACTAACGCTGACTTACTTTTAGTATCCTCTGATTTATGCGTATTAATTTGCAAACAAATCTTAGAAGATCCAGGCTGAGGACACAGAACTATAATTGCCACTATTCAACTTGAAAAGAAAAATTTAACTCCTGTAAACTATAAACCTAAATGGAACTTTAAGAAAGCAAACTGGAAAGATTTTGCAAATGAATTAGATAGGAAATTTGAAACACCAATAAACAAATCAACAGAGTCGTATAAATTAAACAAAGATTTATGCGATACGATTTTGAAAACAGCAAAGAAATACATACCAAGAGGATTAACTAAAAACTGTAAATCTTTTGGGAATTCACAATTAGACAAAATGAAAAAAGAAAGATACATAGCTAGAAAAGCAGCAGGAAATCGAAAGATTCGAAAGAAGTATAACATTGGAGAACATTGAGTGCTCAAAGTAAAAAAAAAAAAAAAAAAAAAAAAAAAATTAACAACACTAAAAGAGAACATTTATATAATTTAATTTAATAATTTTCTACCAAACTTGGAGTATGAAAAGATGCACAAAAAGCATACAGGTTCATACATAACATACAAAACAAGAAAGACAATCAAAGAATACCTTTTATTTATAATAAAAACAATTACAATTGACAATGAAATAGCTAATAAATATTATGCTAATACCCATAAATTACCTGCTAATACTAAAAATGAACAAAAAGTATTAAAGAATTTAACATTGTAATTAATAACTTAAAATTGGGAAAATCTCTTGGACCTGATAATATACATGTAGAATTCATCAAACATTTGGGAAAAAAGAAAGCAAAATTGAAACTCCTAGATCTCTATAACTTGTCATGGAATACAAAAGTACCAGATGATTGGAAGAAAGCAATAATACCTATTTTGAAATTGAATAAACCAAAAGATAGTTTTTCAAGTTATTGGCCAATAGCACTTTAGAAAATACCATTCAACAAATGAAGACATTTTGAATTTTAGTCAAGACAGTAAAAATGCATTAAATAAAAAAAGGTACTCTAGCAATATTTATTGACTTTCAAGTAAGTAAGTTTTATTCACCGTAGGAATATACAGTATTCATGGCTTCGTCAAATTTGTACCCATAAGAATAATACATTTCTTATGAGTAATACAATTATGAATAATACAATAGTAATTAAACAATACAATAGTGATTAAAGTAATGCAGTAGTAATTAACATAATAATAATAATAACAACAATATTAATACAAATAGTAATTAAGAACAATGCAACTTAGTTCACATAATGTTTAATGTATTACATTTTTAAGGACTAAACTGTAAGAGACATTATAACTTTTACCAAAACAATATTTACTTTATTATTTAATTTTACTTCTTAGAAACTCATCTGTTGTCTGTGGCATTATTTTTGGTAGGATATTTTTAACAGCTTTTCTGAGATTTTTATTATTTAAATTTTTAGCTTAGCTGGGAGTTTATTATATAGAATGATTCCTTTGTGAGAGATTAAATCTAGACTCAGAGTGAGGCATTACTGAGTGAGGCATAGTGAGGCTGAATTACTTGTAAATTATGATCTATTCCTATGTATAAAAGAAACTACTTCATAAATACAAATACATTAAACTCTAGCAATATTTATTGACTTTCAAAGAGCATATGATTGTATTTAGAGGTACAAACTACTCAATAAAGTTAAAATTTTAGGAATCCAAGGCAAAATGTTACATTGGATCAGTGAATTCATTATTCAGTGCTTTATTGCCACCAAATATAATGATAAATTATCAAAATATCAACAGACATACCAGGGGAAAGATAAAGAAGATAATATATTACAAACAAAAGGAAAACTATGGGAGCATTTATGTAACAGCACAACTAGAATCAATACACTACCAAGAAAATCCTCTGTAGCAACTTTTAGACTTCTGGCAGGCCATGGCTGTCTCGATAAACATTTATTCAGTATTCGTCTAGTGAGATCTCCTCTCTATCCTTTCTGTTCACAGGGAAGTATCCTTACTACCACATCCTTTAATATTTATATCAATGAACTTCCATGTCAATTATAAAAAATAAAATCAGAAGTCTTAATGTTTGCAGATGATGTAGTGCTATGGAATTCTAAACCGAAAAATCAAAGTCAACAGTTAATAAATAAGCACAGCAGTCCTTGATAACATTACAGAATTGGACACCTAATAATTTAATGAAAATTAATGCACAGAAAACAAATTATCAACTATTCACACTAAGGAAGAAACCATTAAGTATTTCTCTTCAACTAAAAGGAAAAGCTTGCAGAATAATGTGAAGCCAAATATTTAGGTATTGTTTTTTATACAGCGTTATAACACATTGATAATACATATAAAAATACAGAGAAAAAATTACCGCTATTAAAGAGATTGGCAGGCAAGAAATATGGAAGCACTACATAAACTTTAAACACTTTTTACAAGATGTATATTGAACCACCACTTAAATATCGTAGAGATATTAACTGCAAATATAGAAAAACTTAATATTCTGCAAAATCAAATTCTTCATCTAATAACTGAGCTGTCAAAACTACTCCAATGATATTTACATTAAAAAAACAGCCATCATACAATATGAAAAATTAATCAGACTACCTTTTAATGATCAAGAAAAAAGAAAATCTAAAGTAAATTTAAAAACTCAAAGATTTCTTACTAAAGTCAAAGAAATCAAAAATTAAATCTTACTTAAAAGAAAACTTGCAAACAAATATCAACCCTTTAGTAATGTTTGATATTGAACACTATCTACAATTAGCTGTAGAAGTTACAAAATCAGAAACCTTTTCATGCGTCCTGAAACAAGTGACATTAGAAATAATAAATTTAAGATTTCCTACCAATGAATGGCTACATGTTTACACTGACAGTTCCAGCTTATCAAATAATGTTAGTACTGGTGCCATATGCCCACTCTTGTCTTTCTGCAAAAGATTAAGTTTAAATGCTACAAATTTTGATGGAGAAATTTCATCAATCCTTCAGAGCTTACAAAATCTTCTATATTATATAAATAAATTTGAAAAAGTTGCATTATTATGTGACTCTATTTTGATGGCAAAAGATGACGGAATGTCCAACTGGCACGTGGTCGAACTACGGAAACAGAGCATACGTCACCTGCAAGGAAGCTAGTCACCGGTGCTGGCGAGGGAAAGAGAAAATACGTCACCTGTAACATCACAAGTACGCACCGAACACAGGACCAAGCGAGTCGAATCACAACAGCCAAATGACATGCAAGGAGATCAGCTGATGGGGAAACTTATACCATGTCAAGTAGTTTGAGAATGGCAGAGGTTGAGCAGAATTTAGGCAGCTTACAAGTGGTGTCAACACCATCAGGAAGTATTCTGGAAGTGAAAGACCATGTGTGCACCAGGAGGCAGATGAACAGTGGAGGTTCAAAAGGAAAGATGAAGTATAGGGATTCACATTATCCATTGGGGGTTGGAATGTGGAGGGGCAAGTGTGCAGTGGGGAAATCTATAATGTGCTAAAAACTTGTGATATGTTAATGGTTGGGAAACCTGGATAGAGAAAAAAACTATTGTAGCAATTCCAGGATTTGACTTTTATAGCGTAAGTGGGATGAGGAACCAAAGGAAACACAGAGCTTCAGGGGGTTTAGACTGTTTCATAAAGAAAGATAAATAAATGTCTTAAGGTGAAAGAAGAAAAAGAACTGTCAAGCAGATCAGTGTTATGGTTCTCCATAGGGGACATGTATCAAAATGGGGAAACTTTATTGCTACAGTGTATAACCCAACTACTGTATCAGAGTTCTATGATCCAAATGTGTTTAGGAAACTAAGTTGGGGTATAGAAGTGTTGGAAAATAAGTATGGGAAATATCAAGATTTAACTGTATTGGAACACCACAGTGAAGCGAAATAATTATTAATTTATAGATGAGTCGTATTTATTACACATCTGCTTCACTTACATACCTATTTTGAGGACATGTTTCGCAAATCGTTTGCATCTTCGGCTCTTATGCGACTAAAGCTTGATCCAGTGGTGTGGGTAATTCTGGATTTGCTGCTACCATCTGTTGATTAAGTGATGAACTTAAATGTGGGATTCTCTTCTGGCGGGATTTCAAAGTTCATTAGTTGGTTTTTATGTTTTTCTATGTATATTCTCTCCCATATGCCGAGTTCACTATGTTTTTGTATGTATTTTAGTAATTCGGTGCTATCTTCAATTTCATGATTTTCAAACCAGAAATGAGCTGCTATTGCGGTCTTATCAATATTTTTGTATCTTAAGTGCCTGAAGTGTTCTTTCTTCCTAGTGCCTATGTTTCTTTTTGTCCTCCCAATGTAAATTTTTTCACAGTAGTCTTTATACTTAATTTTGTAAATGCCTGACTTTTCCTCTGGTTCTACCTTATCAGTATTATTACTGTTAAGTAGGTTTTTAATGTTGTAATAGTTTTTTGGTGCCAATGTTATATTGTATTTCTTGAATATTTTTTGGAACTTTTTTGTGGCCCAGGGTTGGTAAGTAAATTTAGCAAATCTACTTTCTTGTTTTATTGGTGTGAGAGCTGTGATCTGTTTTAATCTCTTTTGAAATTTGAATGATTTTAGTTTTTTATCTACAAGGTTTTTTCCATATCCATTTTTAATTGCCGTTTTTAAGATTTGATGGTATTCTTTCTGATATTCTTGCTGGCTGAGGGGTAGATTTACTAATCTGTGTGTGAGACTGTTGATGGTGGCATGTTTGTGTGGAATTGGGTTGAAACTATTTGCTTTGATGTAATTATCTGTGTGTGTTGCTTTTCTATGGATACCAAATTCTAGTTTTTCATTGCTTTTTGTGATTTTAAGGTCCAAAAAAGGTAGAGTACAGTCCTCTTCAGTTTCTACTGTGAATTGTATGCTGGGTTCTTGTAGGTTGAGTAGTTTCAAAGCATCATCTATTTGTTTGTAGGGCACTATTGCAAAGACGTCATCTACGTATCTATACCATGTTTTAAAAATATGAGGGAAGGCTTTAGTTATGTGGTTTGAAAAAGCTCATGTATAACTAAAGCCTTCCCTCACATTTTTAAAACATGGTATAGATATGTAGATGACATCTTTGCAATAGTGCCCTACAAACAAATAGATGATGCTTTGAAACTACTCAACCTGCAAGAACCCAGCATACAATTCGCAGTAGAAACTGAAGAAGACTGTACTCTACCTTTTTGGACCTTAAAATCACAAAAAGCAATGAAAAACTAGAATTTGGTATACATAGAAAAGCAACATACACAGATAATTGCATCAAAGCAAATAGTTTCAACCCATCGAGATTTAACTGTATTGGAACACCACAGTGAAGCGAAAAATTATTAAATTTTAGATGAGTCGTATTTTTTACACATCTGCTTCACTTTCGTATACTTTCGTATACGAAAAGTGAAGCAGATGTGTAAAAAATACGACTCATCTAAAATTTAATAGTTTCTACCCAATTCCACACAAACATGCCACCATCAACAATCTCACACACAGATTAGTAAATCTACCCCTCAGCCAGCAAGAATATCAGAAAGAATACCATCAAATCTTAAAAACGGCAATTAAAAATGGATATGGAAAAATCCTTGTAGATAAAAAACTAAAATCATTCAAACTTCAAAAGAGATTAAAACAGATCATAGCTCTCACACCAATAAAACAAGAAACTAGATTTGCTGAATTTACTTATCACCCCTGGGCCACAAAAAAGTTCCAAAAAATATTCAAGAAATACAATATAACATTGGCACCAAAAAACAATTACAACATTAAAAACCTACTTAACAGTAATAATACTGATAAGATAAAACCAGAGGAAAAGTCATGCATTTACAAGATTAAGTGTAAAGACTGTGAAAAAATTTACATGAGGAGGACAAAAAGAAACATAGGCACTAGAAAGAAAGAACACTTCAGGCACTTAAGATACAAAAATATTGATAAGACCGCAATAGCAGCTCATTTCTGGTTTGAAAATCATGAAATTGAAGATAGCACCGAATTACTAAAATACATACAAAAACATAGTGAACTCGGCATATGGGAGAGCATATACATAGAAAAACATAAAAACCAACTAATGAACTTTGAAATCCAGCCAGAAGAGAATTCCACATTTAAGTTCATCACTAAATCAACAGATGGTAGCAGCAACTCCAGAATTACCCACACCACTGGATCAAGCTTTAGTCGCATAAGAGCCGAAGATGCAAACAATGATTTGCGAAACATGTCCTCAAAATAGGTACGTAAGTGAAGCAGATGTGTAATAAATACGACTCATCTATAAATTAATAAGTATGGGAAAGTTGAAATAATAATTGTAGGTGATTTAAATGCAAGAATAGGGGAACACCAGGTTAAGTGGATTGATCCAAGTGATGAAGGTAAGGAGGAACTTGAAATAGAGAGCAGGCAGAGTAAAGACAAGGTTACCAATAATGAAGGGAGGAAACTTTTAGATTTCTGTGAGGAGAGTAATCTTATGATCTGTAATGGCCTGAAAGCAGGCGACAAAGAAGGGGAATTCACATTTGCCAATAAAAATGACCAAAGTGTGGTAGATATTTTAATGTATTCTGTAGGAATTGATAAATGGATCCTAGATTTTGAAGTTATGAATGTTTTAACATCAAGTTGTCACTTTTTATTAAGATTAGAGTTAGGGGAAGGCAACAGGTGTATGAAGAAACTTGATGAAGGATTTCATCAGTGTTTCAGTGTGGTGGAAGTGTGAGATGCATAAAACATTTGTTAATGAATTGAATTCAGAGAGTAGTAAAATCTTACAAGTGAGGGTACAAAGTTTAACTGAGAATAAAATAGAGCAAGCCTTAGAAGCACTGGAATATATTGTTAAAAGGGCAAGGGCCAGTATGAAAATGGGGGGTTCTAAAGGCATCTGTAGACAGTGGTTTGACAAGGATTGCCAGGTGGCGAAGGCAAGAATATCACAGGAATTAAGGAATTGGCTACAATCAGGGGAAAAAGAGGAAATGGAAAATTTCCTGATTCTGAGATGGGCATACAGGTGTCTGATGAAACAAAAAATTAGGGAATGCTGTGAGAAAATAGGCAGAATGCTAAATGAAGCAGCAAGAATATATGACACTAAGAACATTTGGTCAATATTAAGAGGGCTGTATAAAGATGTGGGGAGAGATGAGGATATAGATGCAGATCAATGGTGTGCATACTTTGAATCACTGTTAGGACAAGATAATTATATCAGAGTGGAAAGAAGTTTGTTAAGGGGGTCCGCAAATAATTAATGAATTAGATAGATATATCTCGGAGGTTGAATTTTGTGAACAAATAAGGAGGTTGAAAGCTAACAAAGATAGTGGTATTGATGGTATACCAGGAGAATTTTGGAAGGCTTGGGCACTCGATGAAACTAGGAGGATAATAGTGATAAAATTATTTAATAAAATAATTGAAGAAAAGGAAATTCCTTGGAAATGGAGGACATATATGGTATTGCCAATATACAAGGGTAAGGGAGATAAAAGTAACTCAGCTAATCAGAGGGATTAGTTTACTGTCCATTCTAGGTAAGATATTCACTGGAATTCTAGCAAATAGGTTGCAAAATTGGGTTGAGAAGGAGAATAAACTATCGGAGTTCCAAGCAGGTTTAAGACTGGGCAGTAGAACATCAGACATCTTTATTATTAAAACAACTGTAGAGAAATATCTGAGCAGTAAAAGGAGAAGGGTATATATGATATTTATTGATCTAGAGAAGGCATTTGATTCTATTAACAGAAGCATTGTGGATAAAATTAAGCAGTAAGGGGATAAGTCATGCATTTATAGAAGTAATTAAGATGATATATCAGGAGAACGAGTTATGTATAAAACTACCAGGTAACAAAGTAACTAAATCTAAAAGTATAAAATTGAAAGAAGAGACAGTGAAGCACAACTTAGCCCAAAAGTTCCAGCTGATAAGAGCAAAAGCTCTTGAAACATGACCTGTGAAAAAACAGTGTGAGTGAAGCAGTGTGTCAATATCTTCTCCATTCACTTTTATGCTAACTAAATCTATATCGAGTAAGGCAGGGATGTAAATTTAGTCCAGCACTATTTAACCTTTATATCAATGGTATTTTAGAGGAGATATTAAGTTGTAGGGTACATTCACCAGTTATTAATAATCAAGAAATCTCGGGGCTACTGTTTGCAGATGACCTAGTAGTTGGGTCCATATCAAGTGGAGGGCTGAGAAGAGCAATCGAGACAGCAAATTCTTATTGCAATAAATGGGGTTTGAAAGTGAATGAAAACAAAACTAAGATTATGGTCTTCAAAAAATGATACAGGTTGTGTAAGGATGAGAAATGGGAGGTTAATAGAGGTAGTAAGGAGATTTTATTATTTGGGGACAAGGTTGTGTTCAGATGGTAGCTGGAAAGAACAAAAAAAGATGTATTTGGCAAAAGGTAAAATGGCCATGAGGGTGATAAGATCATGCTACAGTAAACTGCCAGATATAAATGTCAAATAGTTGGAGAGGATTTATATGGCAGTACTAGAAAATAGAATGTTACGCGGATCAGAGATATGGGGAGTAGATGAGGCTTGGAGAGACATTGATAAGAGTGCATAGATCCTTTTGTAAATATATATTGGGAATACCGATAGCATCACCTAATGGGGCAGCGCAATTGGAACTGGGCAGGCATTCTACTAAAATTAAAATATTGTTAAGGGCAATGAAATATTTATACAGAATCATAAACTTGGAAGATGGCAATATTATTAAAGAATGTTTTCATATTTAAAAGAGAAGTAACTGGGGTGGGTCTTGTGCACATAAAATGAACATGTTGAAGCAGATAGGTATGGGTCATTCTTGGATAAATGCAGAGTATGGGTATAGAGGCTTCTGGAAAGAAGTTAAGCTAAGATTAGAAAATATTGACAGTCAAGACATTTTCGCCAATACAAGTGACAAAAGCTCACTGAGATTATATAGAAAAATAAAAACAACCTAGGGGAGGGAAGGATATATAGATATTTGTAGTAAATTAGGGCGAGAAGGTTTTGCTTGGGCAAGAATGGGAGTGAGAAACTTGAAAGGTATAAGTCAAGAGAGGGAGCTAGATAAATGTCCATTGTATGGAGAAGAGAATGCAGATTTCCATTGTATATTATACTGTAGTCAAACAAAGATATGGAGAGAGCAGGCCTGGCTACGCAAATGGGACAATTTGGGGAGTGAAGTAGTAATTAGAAAAATGTCAGCAAAAGGGGAAAAGAACAGGAGAAATATAGAGAGTTATTTAGGGAAAGGTGAAGAGAGATGGCTAAGAACAATTAAGAAAAAAATGTAGAGTAGGATAGGTGAAATGGCAAAATTGGTAAAAAAGGAGTAGAGGGCCTCCAATACACAATAACCTAGGGTTAGGTGTATGGGGTCCGAATTATTATTCAATGGTGGGCAACATGATAGGATCTTCAGTATTTAGGAATATAAGGCGTTTTCCAATATGGATTTTATAATTGTAATCTTGATTTTGTATTTCCATTTGATGTAAAAGGAAAGATGAGAAATAAATTACAAATTACAAATGTGCCTCTAAAGCAGCAATAATATCCATAACATCTAACACCTGAAAACCTAAGTATTGCAGAATGCCATAAAGTCATAAAACAGTTAATTTAAATAACATATTAATACTTCAATGGATACATAGTAATGAAACAGCTGGCTTTCTAGCCAAAAAAAGTCAGTAAGATTAGGTTAAATTCATTTGAACCACTAAGTTATCACTCTATCAAAATAATTATATCAAGATATAATAAAAAAATTGGAAAAGATAATACAAGGGGCGTCCAGAAAGTAAGTTCTGTTTATATCCGCTGCAGCGCTGCGATCGCAGTTCCGCACATGCGCTGTAGATGCTCTGTATCAAGGAGAAGAAATGTGCGCCATTGTGAGATTGCTGTCAGCCACGTACGCTTTGTTGTGCTTGTTTACAATGTTGGTGTTGATTGAAAATCCCGCCGCTTGTGAAATCAGATCTGTGATTCGTTTTCTGAATGCTAGGAAAGTGAAACCAATTGAAATTTATCGACAAATTTGGTATGTCAAAAGGTGTTATGTTTCTTCACAACAACACACTACCACACACTGCAAATGCGACGAAAAACATCCTACAGGGATTTGGCTGGGACGTGTTTGACCAACCCCCGTACAGCCCTGAGGGCTCTTAGTGACTTATCTGTTTTTGCATCTCAAATCTTTCCTTGGCGGTCAGCACTTCAACAATGACGAAGAGCTGAAAGAAAATGTTTCCAACTGGTTGAAGACACAGGCGGCAAACTTCTATGAAGAAGATATACAAAAACTTGTGTCTCGCTATGACAAATGCCTGCAAAATTTCGGCAGTTATGTGGAAAAGTAGTTTAAGAGTTGTAGATTTTTGTGCAATAAATAAATTTTCTGTATCTGTACACAATTTAATTTTATTACCAAACAGAACTTACTTTCTGGACGTACCTTGTATATTACAAACAAAAGGAAAACAATGGGAAAATGTATGTAATAGCACAGTTAGAATCAATATACTACAAAGAAAATCCTCTGTAGCAACATTTAAATGCCTAACAGACCATGGCTGTCTCAATAAACATTTATTCAGTATTGGTACAGTGAGATCTCCTCTGTGTCCTTTCAAAGAAGATATGGATAGAAACCACCTATTCTGCTGCTCAACACTTTAGTCAGTGTACCAACATAACATCAAAATACTGGAGTGCAAGAGAACAAATGGCTTTGTTGCCAACTGCTTAACATTAGATACCAACAACCAACCACTTTTGACCTTTACTGCTATTTTCTCATGTCCTTCATATACAACTATGTTGTGGTTTATCAAGGCAATTGTGTGTAATTGCTATAATGAATGGTTTGCATTGTGCCTAGCATACATACCTGGACATTAGGGTGACAGACAGCTCCATCAGTTCAGTCTGCTACCAAGATTCTTCTCTAGTGGTGATTTACAAGTATTATTCAAATGAGTATCAGAAGTTTCCTTAATATTACACTTTAGCTTTTCAGTGTTAATGTTGTGGTTAATGTTTCTTTACAGGAAAATGATGAGAATCTTCATCTAAATGAACAGCATGTTCTCTCCAGTCTTCATCACCATAAATTCTTATCAGTTGACAGCCATGCTGTTAGAAGGTCAATGGAAGGTATTATCACCAAATTTGAAGTTCATGGTCATTTGGATGCAGCAAAGAAACTTGATGAATTATTGAAGGCATATTTAAGCTGCAGTGTATTCAAGGATCACCCAGAGGTAAGCATATGACAGGAATGAATAAACATATTCGCCAAGAAGTGTTGAGGAATTTGTCACATTTTGATCTCTGGCAACTTACAAGCTGTCTTATCCTTTACTGTATATTTGGAAAAGTAATTTTGCTATTTTTTCCCCCTTTTATTCCACCATGCATTTTTAACACCGTGGTTAGGAAAAGTAATTATAAAGAAGTTAGAGAACTGTCGCTTTGTTATTTGCTATATTTTAGGAATATGAATTGCTCTTCATCATGTGAACAATAATAATTTTTTCACTCTTGCAACAGAGAAAAGTGTGTAATGGAAACCAAATATTTGAATGGGAGCTATTTACAAATAGAAATTAGCATAAAGTAACTGTCAAAGAATATTACAGGTAGCTTTGTTTGTTATGTGACTGAATAAACTATGCTCTAATGCTTTTCTTTCTTTCATAAGAGAGCTTGGTGCTATACTTTAAAAACAATTATTAGCCTCAACCATTGCTGTAGGCAGGTAATCATGCAATTGTTACCTCTCTTGCACAAATTGAATCTTACATATCAAGAATTCTACAGTACATGTTATGACTGCAGAAGTAGATAGACCAAAAAAAAATAAAAAAATGGAGGAGGAAGCTACCAGTAAGATCTTGCAGTTTAATTTGTACTTCCAAATCTATACCACAAATTATTCACATATTTAACTTAATGAGCAAGATTAGGATTTATAGATGCACATCTTTTCTCTTAGGGTAAATTAAAGCTCTTTGGAGAAATAACGAGTGTGGAATTTTACATGTCCTTGAAAACGAAAGCATTTTTATAGTATCTTTTTTTCCTTTCTTTTTTTATACTTTTTTCTCAGTGGCACCCATAATCTCTGTTCTCCCACTGTAGCTTTTCAGTAATCCTCTAGACTACATTTTATCATTTATTACCAGATAATGTGTGTGCAAATCCTGTCTCTCTCTTTGTGAAACGAGCACCTGTAACAATGGGAAATAATGCACAAATCATCTCTCATTTCCATCTTAATTTCACCATAATCCAGTAATCTGCTGATTATGAGTGCAAGTTTTTTATTAAGCAAGTGTATTACTAGATTTTGCCCCAATTTTGGTCCCAATTGTTTTCTCTTTCTTAGGAATTCAAACAAAATTCCATAGAAACATATGGGACTGTATTATTGCGTAATACATACTATTCAGGAATTTTGATAGATGAAAAACACTGACAAGACTACATTAAACAATGCATTTCTTGTTCTGAGCATCAATAAGAATAAGATTCATCAATCAAATTGCAGCAACCTTTATTATGGAATACATGACCGAGCAGGGCAGCTCAGACAGTTTCGTCTGTGGCCCCCATTTGGGAGGCCTGGGTTCGGTTTCCGTGGCTGACCTACTTGATACATGGGTTTTTGGGGGCATTTGAATGCTGCGTAGGTTAATTACATCCCCAAAATTTCCTGTCTGTCCATTTCATCTGTTATCGCTTCATATCATCTCTCACCTTGTGGTGTCTTTCAGAGTAGAAGTGTCTCGACGATGCATAGCAGGATGATGTGCTCTGACTGAACTAATTTGTCCTCCGGTAGGACAGTTGCCGTTCTCCGCACCCAGGTCTCATGGTGGGACAGTTTCCGAACCACAGTAGGGTGGGATATCTGTTGTCCTGGCCCACTGGGGATAATTTCCATCTTAGTGAAATGTAGGGACCATGCCCTCTGCATTGTCGTGATTCTTTGGGACGGCTTTCCTGTGTCTCCTCTCGCCTCATCCTTCATCCCTGGGGATGCCCTACTTGGGGGCATAGGTACAATAAGCCAACTGTGGTTTCTGTGCTAAATCCCCTCCAAACTAATAAAAAAAATAGAATACATTTGAACACTGTTCTACAAAACTTTTATATTTGATGGAATTCAACAATGGCTTTCAGTAAGTAAATCATTTTATTCAAAGGGTTCCTTGAAAAGTATACAAAGATATGTGTGCACAATAAGAGCACTATAATAGAAAACTACATATAGCGTGTTACCAAGAAACCATACAAAGAATAAGAAGAAAGTAACTGATTGTGAGAGGGAATTATGTTGGATGAAACTACAGATTCATTGGAACGATACATTTTGAACATTTTAGTTTTTCCACTATCAGGGGAAGAAGTGTGTGTGTGTGTGCGCGTGTGTGTGCGGGTGCGTGCGGGGGTGCGGGTGTGCGTGTGCGCATGCGCGTGTGTGTGCGTGTGATTCTCAGAATTTAATGATGAAATCATTCTTCTTGCTTTACATTATAGACTAGATATTCTTGATTTTTCAGAATTTTACATACAGTTTGGTACTGAATATTCATTAATTTATCTCAACTACATGAAAATACTGTGAGGAAGTCATTAATCCAATCTTGAATATAATCCTCTCAGACAATCATGGCCTGCCATTAATCTAACATTGCAACAGAATGATTTTATAGATAGATCTCAAATTTTTAAGTTCATTTTGGAGATCCTTCCATTTAAGTTCTTCAGAGGAAGTAAGTAATTTGTCATAATTGGTTGTGAAAGTGTTTTTAACTTATCTTTTAATGTTTCATAGGGGATATGTTTCATTGTTTGAGCATTTTTGGAATCCTTGTTGGCCAACATATCTGTTTACTAATTTCCAGAAATTCTACAGTGGAATGAAATCCATTTAAATTTTGAAGATGTTTAATCATATTATGAATTTCATAGTCAGTTGAAATAATAACTTGAATAACTGCTTTGGAAGATTATTTGTCCAGGCAAATAGATTTTGTAAGAAGGTATAATTTGCATCAATTTCCTATCAAGCTTATGAAGTAATTTCCAACATGCTTAGAGAAAGAAAAGAATTTGCAGTAGCTCCTGCTCTATCTTCTTGTTTGTAAAGAGAGATGTGAATCATTCATCATCTGAATATCTTACATTTATCATTTCAAAGGTATATGCTTTAACTTCTGTAGATAAATCTTGTTTCTTTTTAAAATATGCAATTAGATCAAGGTTGTATTCTAGTTTAATATTGTTCAGTCAGTTAAGAGACATGGGAGGTTGTATTTTGGATGGGTAGTCTACTGTCTGCCCACCACAAGAAGGCAAGTGGGACATGAAGTGGGAGAGGGATTTGAACTGTTGATCTGCTTTGGTGGTGCATCTGTTTACTACAAAATGAGTATATGAGAGTGCATATGGGTCACCTAATCCAGATCTAATGCTCATTTCCATAACTGCAGGTTAAGTATTACGTGATAACGCATAATACCTTATGTGACAACACTGTATTTTACATCCTTGTTTGCCCACCTCGGTAGCGTGGTGGTAGCATGTCTACCTCACGTTCAAGAGGTCCCGAGTTCGAATCTCGATCAGGATGAGTTACCTGGATAAGGTTTTTTCAGGGTTTTCCTTATCCTCAAAGACGAATGTCGGGTAACTCTAAGCTTTATGGACCCTGGGCTCATTTGAGCATCATTTCACCCATTCCATTCATCGTCCGATATGACTTAACGTTGGAGGACGTAAATTACAAAAAAAAAAAAAAAATTACATCCTTGTCATATCCATATCTGTAAATGCAGTTGAAGATATTATGTGACAACACTATTTTACATGAACCTAGCATCCTTGTTGTATCCAGAAGATGAGTATAAAGACGGAAAAAGTGATTACATTACACATTCCTCTGCCTTGCCTTCTTGTGTGGACAGACAGTAGTTTATTTCTTAGTTTTTAAAACTTTCTTATGAATCTAATTAATTATTATGCATGGTTGGAGGAATTTAGTAACAGTGATGTTAAAATTAATTGAAATGACTATTTGTAGTCAGTTTTACAAATAGTTTTTTCAGTTAAGTCTAATTAAATTTTCAAACTGAAGGTAGATGTGCAGTATTTTACCATTTTTTATTCTGCATAATTCTCAAACATTTTTCATGCGTTAAAGGACTTGCAGTTCTAAAACTGTCATTATAGGTCTATTACATGTAAATGCTTGTAAGGTCATTTATAGGAGTAGTTTTAATACCCTCAGTATTTAAACTAAGAGCATGATTTTGTATGGGGTCAAGTATCGCAAGTATCGTAGAAGTTGAAGCTGATGTCATTGTACTTCTCCACAGCACATAAGAACTGTATACACCCATGCATTATATAGAGTATTTAATGTAGACCCCATGTAATTCCTGCAAGTATTTTTAATATCTTTAAATGGTTGATTGCTTGCTTTATCGTTGACTTTAAAAAAAATTCAGGTTAATTTTTTGTCAGACAGTATTCTAAGATATTGAGCATTTTCTGTTGTGGTAATTGGGTATTATCATTTAACTTATGTTAATATTTAGTTGCTTCGTATTTAGGGGAAAGAGCTGAAAGTACTTTTCACAGTGTTTACTTTTATGAGGTTTTAACTTTTTCAAAGTTTTAATTTTTAACTGTTTTAAACCATTGTTTAACCATATTCAGGTACTTTTGAACCCTTGTCTTCAGAATTTCAGGTTTGTATGATTTAAGTGATTTCCAAATTATTGTCATCTGCATACAATGCACTGTTGATGCCGTTTGTTGGAGTTTGGACAGATATAGTTACATGGAAGTTGAATAAAGTGATGCTAAGTACTGTACCCTGAGGTAAACGTAGTTGGCTTTTTTTTAATCTTAGTAATGTTGAACCTTAAGAGGTTGCACATTAACTTTCTGTGACAAATTCTGATAGTCAGTAGTCATATTACCATTAATGTCCATGTGTGTAGCTCCTCGATAAGACTACGCTCCATATTGTGTCATATGCAGATTTCAGATCAACTAATACAGCTAAGGTACGAAACAGTTGTTTTAATTTCAGTTCCAAAAATATTATGATTTTGATATTTGTTTTTCTGAATTTATATCAAAGTTATTTAAGAAGAAATCATTATGAATTGTTGTGAAGGGATCAAGATTAAATGAGTGAAAAAGGAATACATGTGATAGAGTGAGTTAGTAGTGGAAAAGAATCAATGTTAATTTGTTTTAACGACATTGTTAGAAGTTTAAAATATTTGGAATAATGTTTGAATGTTAAATTGTCTAAATTAAGTTTTGGAAAAAATAATTATAAATTAATTAAATATATAGAATGATTGTATTGATTATCACATATGACGTGGCGAATAGGAAATGTTTAGTTACCATAGTGACAGCAAAATCAATAATCTTCATTTTGCACAAAGGAAAGGGTCATTCCAAGTTGTATCGCTGTAGAAGATGGAAGTAAATTATTATAAATTATTCCACGTGTGAACAAGAGAGAAGGCAGACATTAAAGAACTCAGTTGCAAGTTACAGTGCAATAGTTATATAAAAAAATTATTTGATATAATATTGTAAAGTGAAAAGATGTTACTAAAGTTATTTATCAATGTTACAGTGCATTTTGTTAATCTTCATGCAGAATTAAAAATCGGAATATTTTAAAAAATTCAAATAATTATTTAATTTTATTTGGTAAATTAGTAGACCACACCTGAGAGATATCATCTTCATACATCGGCTGTTGCAGCAACAGGGAATTCATAAAATCACATCATAAATTAAAACATCATCCCAGAAAGAAATACTTCTTCAAATGGCTTCCTAACCTGGGGCTTTGATATAATCTATGTGGAGAAGAACAATCGCATCATTACTTTTGTAAAAATGTCCAAATGGCGCCAAAACGCAGAGACTTTAAATCGGATGGAAATCTGGAGAGGAACCAAACGTGAAAGGAAGGATGAGATGAAGAAGAATTAAGACATCTAAAATGTATGGAGTGATGGGAATCGAATAAAGAAGAGTAAAGATGAAGGTAATAGGAATCAAGAAAGATGACTAAAAGTAAGAACTTTCCTTAAATGAGAAAAATAATACATTTGTTTAATAATAATAATAATAATACATTAAATAACTTATGTTGAGAAATAAAAGGATGGATAGTAGTAAGGAAATAAGTGATAAAAGTGAATTGAAAGGGGAGAGATAGAAAAAAAAAGTGGAAGAGTAGAGGAGGATAGTAAAGCGAGATTTTTGCCAGTTTCATACAGGAAATGAAAGCTTTTTGCTAATACAGGGGTTAAGTCAGAACAAAATTTTACACAAGTAGGTGAAAATGTATCACAAGTAATGGAAAAGGGTGTAAATAATATACAAGAATTAGAATCAAGTGAGATAGAGTGTAAGGAAGATAGAGAAATATTAACACAAAATGTAGTTCAGAATAAAAATAAGAATGATAGAATAGTATCACAAGTAAATGAAGTACCAGAGAATTGTAAGAAAGAAGGTACAGGAAATTAATTGATGATGAGATAGTATCACAGACAAATAATGAAAATGAAACTCAAAATATAAGAATGGAACAGATATTGACTTACCAAACATTGGTTACATAATGTCGATGGCTATCAAAGAAATGATTTTGTGGATTCAAATAATCCATATGTTGATGTAAAATGTAACATGTATATATAGAATGTGTCCTCACAAACACACACGAATGATCCAGATCATCTTAACTGTACAGATCATACACTATGCAAAATAAGTTTGCTAAATTTCTGACAAGGAAATTAGAGCCAAAGAAATTTTTCTAAACATAAAATTGAAACAGGAAGGCAAATCAGCAGTAGCATTTCACTTTTGGAACGAAAACCATAAAGTTGATCCAAATCCAAAATTATAAGTCATAACAAATTCATAATGTGAGAGACATTTTAACATTAAATACAGGGACCAATTAATAATAGATTTTGAAATCCCACCAGTCACCCATCTATCACCAGAGAGAAGGTTGCAGGCAACTACATCAACAACTGGACTTGTGAGGTTGAAAATGGAAGCTATGGCTCCCAAAATTGTCCCTCAGAAGTTGAAAAGTAAGTCACATAGTGTGTAAAAAAAATACTTTCTACTCATGTTTTATTAATTTGGATGACACTGTTACTAAACTCCTCCAAACTTCGGTTAATTTTGAAGTTAACATGATTTTGAAAGTATCCCATGATATTCAGCTTTTTTATGGTAGTACTTAGCAAAAAAGTATATGAGATTTTGGCATTAAAGTACTATAAAAAAGAGTTACAGTTCAAGCACCAGTCATGACCTAAATTTTCCAAACCCTTTCAAAACCTCTCTACATGCAAATATGTAGAAATGTGACATTTTAAACACTATGTTTTCTTGAAATAATACATTACTATATTGTATGTTCCAGTGTGACATCCAGTGGTCACTGATTTCATTGTTGCTGCTTTTGAGTGTCAACCCTACTGCAAATGTGTGCTGTTTGAAGCCAATCGAGGATATCCCAGAAAAAACAGAAGAAAAGGAAGATTTTGACTGGGTATCATATTTACGGGAGGGTGATGAAAATTTCAGTTTGGGAATTTGTGATAGTGTAAGAAATAATTTTGATTGAAGTATATTATGAAATAGTAATGAAGTTTATTCAGATATAATAGATTTATTAAGCTAACAAAATCATTTGTTAATGCTATATTATTTTCTAGATAGCCTCATAATTTCAAATTCTGTATTTCAAACTGAATTAGTAGATTACTAATGCTTTCCTTAGGAAAGAGGAGGGATTACGTAGACAATGAAGCTAGCTACAGTGAAGCAATGAATGTTATACAAATATAACAATGTGTAACAAAAACTTCACTTACCTTAAGAAAAAAAGGTGTTAATTCTTCCTTCTACTTGATATCAATTTCACAAAGAGAAGAGAGAAGAGAGTTTGTGAAATCGATATCAATTAGAAAGAAGAATTAAGGTAAGTGAAGTTTTTGTTACACATTGTTACATTTGTATAATAAGAGGGAGTGTTTGCAGCCACTATTGAATTGCTGTTCTACCAAAGCTCTTTTTAAGTGGTTCAAACAAGTGAGGCTGCATGGGGATAAATTGATTATAAGGAGTGTTCTATTGCTGTCTACAGTTCGGCCGCTCTATCTCCGGCTCTGACATTTCTCAAGAGGGGGAAGCAGGCTGTTGCCAGTTTTTTAGTGAGGATTTTAAGCAGAGGAACAATGCGTATTTTAACTATTTCACGTATTTGTGTATTTCAAGAACCAGTCGCCATATTATTGAAATAACAATAATAATAGGACTTACGAATACTAAAAATCGGAATTTGCACATGCAATATATACCAAAGAAAGTTCACCAGTGCAAGCAGCTAAAACCACGTGGCTCAAACAATTTAACTTGGCAACACAGTGTTGGGTTTGGGAGCCACGCCTAGCAGCGACAATGCTGATTGGCGCTAGCAGACAGTTTTAACTTCCTGACCACAACATCGGATGCAGAGTCTCCCAGTACTTCCAACAAATGCAGTTAGTGTGTGTGAAAGGTGTGAACGAAATATTCGAATAGAGTGGTGTTGTAATAAATATCTTGCATGATAAAGAAATTGTAAGTTGTATTTCAGTGTTTTAAAGCTAATATAGTATTATATTTTCATTCTAAAGATAATTTTGAGGGTATGTTTTCAATTGCTCATTACTGTATGTTGGTACTATTAACTTTCCCCCTCCACCTTTTGCAATCGCAAAACGCCAGAGCCGGAGATACAACAGCTGGACTGTAGTGAATCTATTCCAAAACTAATACTATAGTATGATGTTCTATGTTACAAAAGAACAATGTCCTGGATCAGTTATCTAGTACAACTTGCTTTGATAACCAAACTTTGTCAACTAGTAGCTAGTAGTCATCGGCATCATTCAGTTTTCTTTCCTCATTAAGAAACTTAGGGCTGGTTTTACCAAGCTATATTAAAAGTACTTTTAACTCTGTGTTGAATAACTTTTAATTAAAAGTTCAACTGAATGTTAAAATGTTTGCATTTCATCAAGCTTTTGCAACAGATTGTTAGATAACTCTTGTTAACATCAACTGCAAACAGAAGCTTTCAAGAAGGCAATGACTGATTGCTCAGATTACAGTCTGTGCATTACAGTGCTGTCTTGGTCAAAAACAAACAACTAGTTAGGTCTATGCCATGCAACTTTTCTGATTCTTTGAGGTTAGAATCATGTTGTCAACTGAATAATCCAGATGCAGAGAAGTTAATGGATCAATCAAAGTATAAACTTGAAAGAAGCGTAGGGACAGTGAAGCACAAACTAGTACAAAATTGAATCGAGAATATATTGACACATTGCTTCACTCACACTGTTTATTCACAGGACATGTTTCAAGAGCTCTTGCTCCTATCCTCAGCTGATACTCAACTAGTGCAAGTTGTAGTGGTTTCTTCTTTCTTCGTATTGTCAATAGATGGCGTGATGTACTTGTCAAAGATGTCCGGTGGTGTGCTCCCCTTTTTGGACATCAAGATCAAAAAAATGAACAACAAACTCACTTTTGGTATCTACAGGAAACCGACACACAAGGATAATTACATTAAGAACAACAGTTTCAACCCAAAACAACACCAACATGCCATTTTCAACAGTTTAATCTTTCGGATGATCAACTTTCCACTAAACAGAGAAGATTATCAAGAAGAATACCTACACATAAAAAAAGTAGCTATATCCAACGGTTTCAACCCAAATTTAATAGAAAAAACTGTTAACAGACTCAACAAAGCTAAGAAAATAAAAGAAACCACCACCCTAGAACCTACAGGAGAAAAAGAGAAAAAACTTTTTAAAAAATTCACCTTCCACCCATCAGCCTATAACAAATTCCAAAAAATCTTCTCAAAACACAACATAACTCTTGCACCTCAAAACATGTTTAATATCAGAAATTTGTTAAAAGGCCCTCCCAAAAATTCAATCACTACCAAAGAAAAACCAGGAATCTATGAGATCAAATGTGAAACTTGCCCTAAAATTTATATAGGAAAAACAAAAAGAAATATTAACATCAGAACTAAAGAACATATGAGAAACATTAAAAATGGTGAAACAGAAAAATCAGCAGTGGCTTTTCATTTTTTGAATACTAGACATGACATCAATTTGGAAACATCTCTAATAAAATACGTTAATCACCCCATAGACCTTTCCGTATGGGAAAAAATCTTCATTAACAAAAATCGTCATAGAGTCATAAATTTTGAAACTCCACCACCGGACATCTTTGACAAGTACATCACGCCATCTATTGACAATACGGAGAAAGAAGAAACCACTACAACTTGCACTAGTCGAGTATCAGCTGAGGATAGGAGCAAGAGCTCTTGAAACATGTCCTGTGAATAAACAGTGTGAGTGAAGCAATGTGTCAATATATTCTCGATTCAATTTTGTACTAATGGATCAATGCTTGAAAATCATTTAATTACTATAGAACTCATTAAGTATAGAGGTATTATCATATACAGAAAAACCAACATAAGTTAAAGGACAAGAAATTGATTTTGTGCCAGCATTTAACATTAGTTGAGAAGAACAGTTACAACACCTTAAGCCTGAATGTTAGATATATCAAAATCAAAGTGTAAAAACTGTTTTCACTGATAAAGAAACAAGTGACCCCAACAAAAGTAATGTTTGTTACTTAAAGCAATTGCTTCAGAAACCATCTGACTAAACCCACGAATGGTAACTTTGAAAATTTTAAAATTTACAAATAAAACAGTAGTGCCAGCAGTATAAAATCTCAGAATATTAAGCGTTTCTTTAATAGTATTCTAACTTAATGCAGCTATTTGCTTTAAAATTATTTTCATTCAATTTTGGAAGGTCTGTATTGCTTCCAAACTTTCTTCTTTTGCAGGTTTTCAAATTTATTATGTTCCACATCCATTCTTCCATTAGGCATGGGGTTCTTAAATGCCAAATGCATCAAACTTATATAAACAGCTTGGTTTGCTGCAGCTATTTTCCAAATTGTAACATTTGTTAAATACCTTAATTCAGGGATATGTCAAAGTTAAGTTAACATCAAGTTTAACTTTTTGTTAAAACTAACATTGTTAGATGTATCAGAGTTTGAATTGACTTCAGTGTTGAATCAGTGTAAGATTGAGTTAAAAGTTAACATTGTTTGGTAAACCTGGCTGTTAATGTCCTTGATTAAATTGCTGCACATTTTTTGTTATTAACCGCTTCGCCGATGGCCATTTAAACGCTTCAGTGGCCGGAAACGGATACCCAATAAACAGAACAGGACATTTAAATTGTTAAATGCTGTAAAAATGCATCATAAATACAATTCCGTATCTTCCGTATTTATTAAGTTATTTAAACGAAACAAAAACTGGTTTAAAGCTCATTAAAGGCAGTATAAATATACAGTAACAATAAAGTAGAGACTACATTAATAAATTGTTGAAATTTCACTACTTTGTTTCGCTGTAGCAAAAGCCATTCTTTGTGCCGAACGCGCCTAATATGTGAATCATTGTGTTTTGTGTATACGAGCCATAGTATGTATGTATAGCTACGCAAGCGTCTTCTCAGGTTCAAGTTTAGTTTATTTATGCTATGCCAAGCGATAATATGACGAGAATATGTTGCGTCACACACTCACACACTGGAATGAAAACTCTGTCAGCACCTGTTATTACAGTGTTTCTCAACCAAGGTTTCTAGTAGCCTTATGCAGCAGTTTTCGCTCTGTATTACAGTTATTTATACTCTCTCTGTGTTCAAAGTGATTTCTTATAGCTATCAAGAACTAAATGAACGGCACATTTGAAATTGTTAAATTTCAATGTTAACCATGGCTTATCCCGGTAATGTAGCAAATAAATTAGCTTGGGTATGATGTGTACAGGCTTCTGATATTACTGTAGAAAATCTGGAAGATTTGTTGTACGATTATGAAGGAGATCTTTAGGACATACGTAGCAGTGACGTGTACTGGTCTACAGCTGGCATGTTAGCTACTCCATTGTTTGGGGAAATGGCGGGTCAAATATGGGTGATACGGATCAGCTATTACCAGCTATCCCTCTTTACGGAAAACAGTTAAATGGTAAAAAAAAAAAAGTATGTTTATACCACTGGATGTAACTATGCACAGTTGTTTAGTAATTTTCAGAGCTGTAAAAGACATTCATCTATCTGTACTTGCGCGTATAAAGAGCTCGTAACCTAAATGAGCATTATAATACTCAGAGGCCTCTATATAATAGGGGGTAGCAAAATTCACCACATCATCCCTCATACTTGAGAGAAAACACTTTCCTAAAAGTATACCACCCACACCCAAAAAACTTGTAACCATTTCGAAAATGTGTAGTGTGTTGCGAAAAAGAAGTTCGCAAGGAAACCAATATTATTTGGTGTGAATCTGCAGATGTGCCCTTGGGTGTTTATCCAGGTTTGGAGGTGTACAATTCAAAAAGAAACCTTTAAGGATACGTTTACATTCCTTATAGAACTAATTTAAATTGATTGTAAAACAGCAAGATTAAAATAATTGGCGTTAACTGAGCATTAAATGCATGTATGCGCAGGACGTCTATACACGTCCATATCGGTTTGGGGCGCTTTAACTTGGACGTCATATGACGTCCATATCGGTGAAAGGGTTAATGCTTGTGTAAGATCTCTTTTAGTGAGGTAATTTTTACAGTTTTTCATCCCATAAAAAATGTGCTATTCATACACTTGAGTTTTTAAAATATTTCTCTACGGAACACCTGATATCTGGCAAGAAATTATGTGATATTGTATTGCACAATACATTGCCCTTTCTCACCCACTGGACTACTGACAAGGCAGAAGATGCTGTGTATAACCAGAAGAGAAAGATTCCAAATATCCTCATCATTACCTTTTCAAGGTTACAAATGTCAAACTAAGTTTACTTAGTCTTTGCGCTGTAAGAACAACATTCTAGTTTTTAAATCCTTTCATGGAAGTGTTGAAAACAGTGTTGTATAAATTAAATTAATTGGGAGTCGATTAATGACACTAAACAACACTTACTTTTAAATTTAAAAGTAAGTGTTGTTTAGTGTCATTAATCGACTCCCAATTAATTTAATTTAATTCTAGTTTTTGTTCCTTTTACCTATATAATAAAACAAATTCATGAATACAGAAAATATGTGATCTTCTGGCTGGTTATTATACTGCTGGTCTCTAACAGTTAACAGAATAACTTCATTAATTCACTCACTGGCAGTATTTTACTTATAGCATTTTATATGCATTTGTTAAAAGATGCATGCTGTGTTCATAATAACTTTCTATAAGTTTTGAGACATTTTGTATCATTTATAAAAATATGTACATTTCTCTTTTAGGCAGATTCTGATGATGATAATGACTGGGATTCAGAGACGGAGGAAAAGTCTGATTTTGAATCAGAATGTATATTAGATTCAGAGGATGCTTCAGAAGAACAGTCACTTAGTGATGGTATTTGTGAAAAAGAAATTGTTAAAGTTGGCCAGAAAGAAGAATTTATTCGAGCATTACAAGAAATACAGGCTTCAGAAAATTGGATGGAAACAAATTTGCAACATTATAATTGGATTCCAAAGGAAGATAAGGAAACTATTTGCTATAGTAAACATCCCAGTGCAAATTTTGCAAAACGCTGGTAAGTTACTTCTGCTCCATAAAATGTTGATTTAGACTCATAAATCCTATAATTAAATGATAATTTTACTCAGTTAATAATGTCCATGTTTGCCAAAGCCATGTTACTGTTAGAAAAGTGCTAAAAGTAAGTCATTTAGAATGAAGAGGACTCGGATGCTTTTTCCTAGAAAATTTAAAATGTCACAAAAATATGTGAAACCTATAGTATTTTAATCAAAATCATTAGACATTTTGAGGAAATTGGTATTTTCCAAGTAAGGGAGAGTTGGGGGGATTCTCTTCAAAATCTTTGTGTCACATCCTTCGAAGAAGCTGAACTTGAATCCCAAGTTTGGTATTTAACCAACTTCATGTTTTAAACTTGTCGCCAATCTAGAATGGAACTGACGTTTTCTATGTGCACAAACGCTTTAAATAAATGTGAGGGGATGGATATAGCATAACAGTTGTCATAGCAATGATTAGAAGGACCAATTAGAGTCGAGGCATTTCCATGACAACCTAAGACATTAAATCCTTGTTGCCAATATTGTAACAAGTACAGGCAAGTGAGTTATGCATATCTTCTGCTAACGCTTCAGTAAATGCCTCTCTCCATACGAAATGTCAATCACTTTCTAAATTGGCAACCAGTATAATTATGCTGTTCACAGATTCACACAGATCTTCTTCTTCTTAAATTGCTCTTTTTGGTTTCAGAGATCATGCGCTTCCAGTGAAATCTCATAATAAAACTTTTGAATGGAATACAATACTTAATTTCACCTACCAAAGTTAGATGACAGTAAAAATATGTGTATTTATAAATAAATAGTCAATAGTGAGAAATTTTGATTAACATCCTTTAAATTTTCAGCTAGTTCATATGATGATAATATTTAATGAATGATATAAAAGGATTTAACATAAAAGCTTGAATTCTTAAAAATCCATTATAACAGTAAAAGTATGAAGTAAGTTAAGCTTACTGTGATTTGTTCAAGATCACGACTCTTAAATGTGCACATTTTGTACACAAAACTGCCACTGTTATAAGCAATAATTATTATTTGTAATTTTAAAAATGAAAATTAGTAAATTTTCTCATATCATCTAGGACTAAGACACATATTGCTTCTTTGTTACATGGTCCACAGATGTTAAAGTCAGTGTGCTGTATGTTTCTGAGCACCGTGTTTCTTATCACAGATAAGGAAACAGCAAAACATCACATTAGTGAAAATCCATTTCTATGTTTACTTTTATAGTTCTGAAATGTATATATAACATTCATAAATGGAGGTAGTAAAAATGTACATATCTGTTTATAAACTTACAACTTTTGTCTTTTTGTTATTGCAGTTTCAAATATTTAGAAGCACAAGGAACTAATACCTCAGATTTTCTTATTCTGAGTGAATATCAAATAATTAGGCAAATACTGTGGATGTTCCATGCTCCAAGCTCTTCACAGTTATTTATTGAAATAGAAGACAAATTTGTACCCCAAAAAAATATTGCAGTCTCTAGTCTCAGTCCAGTAAGTTGTTTTACTTTTATAGCTTAGCCATTCAACTGTAATTCATTCATTGTTAGCGGCTAATTTAGTATACTGTTGTATATATACAACATTGTGTATAATTATTGTGGAATAATTTATTTTCTAGGAAGCTGTTTATGAATACTTAAATTACTTCTGCCCTTATTTTAATATGCTGAAAGAATGGAGAAAATTTGGAAATGAAATAGTACCAACTGCAAACTGTGAAGGTTGCATTTTACCTCCACATACTTATGAAGCATATTGGGCTGCCATTCAGGAATTACTTAATGGATTCCGCTCTTCCTTGATTTCCATTGAAGAAAAGGTTATAAAACAAGGTAAATTCATAAAGATAGGATCATTAAAGAAGTGTCAGTGAGTTTATGAATAGCTTCATTTATTGAGATCCATGCTTTAAATCCCAGCTATAACATTCAGTTGTGCAATCTTGATTCTCCTCTCTGATGTTTATATTTATTTTTGTTCTACAACAAAATAGTCCAATTGAAAGAGCTACATGCATATTAGAAGTACAAAGTTAAAATTTACTAGTGAGACAGCATTTGTGTATAGCATTTTTGTTTCTTTTTTGTTGTTTTGTTTTTCCAGAATGCACTTATACTTTTATTTGCTTGCGCAATGACTTGAAGGAGAAGTTAACGGAGTTAGAAACCATTAACCATATCCATAAAAAGGCTATATGCAACTGGAAGGAGGTGCCAAATAGGGAATCAGCATCAAGGTATGTGTACACTGTCATTAGGTACTGCTATTATTTTGTAATTCATTGATATTTTTCATTTGCAAATGAATATAAGTTTAATAGTAATAGAGCTGCCTCAGTACTTAAAGGCAACCTAATCATTGTCAAACTTATTGAAAGGCAGAAGCTTCCAACTCCCCTCACCACATCCTCTAACTATTTGTTAGCCTTAGCTCATTTGGATCAATGGACAGACACTATTCAAATGTGGATAATAGAAACAAGGCTATATCAAAGATTTTTGATGTTACATTCATATTACTTTCCTTAATTTATTTTATGTAACTTCTACATGCTATTCTTGTTTTTCATATACTTGATAATCTATTTTCTACTTCTACTTTCCATAATTATTTGCAGAACTAGTTACCTTGCACACTTTTTTACAGATATAAAAGGGATAGAGGAAACTGAATTGATAGAAATATAGAAATTTTTCATTGCCTTGAAATTAATAATTTTAATAATTTTACTGTGGCCAATAGACTCTTACAAGAGCGTCTGACACTGTCAATTATCTCTATACAGTCAAAATACAAAATGATCAAAATACATAAGTTATTTACAAAATCAAAATGTCTAAATTACATACAAACCTTATTGTTTACATAGGTATACATATCTATTACAACTTATTTATACTATATATATATATATATATATATATATATTACACTTCATTTATACTATACAAACATTTTTCAATTAGGTATGATTTTAAGACCAGTTTAAATTTTGAGTCAGAAGTATTCTTAATTGCAGACGGCAATTTACTGTACAATATGGCTCCTATTTTAAATGGATCTTTATTAGGTTTAGTTTTATTCGTGCTCACACTATGGTAATCAGTTGCTCTCCTCGTATCATATGTATGGCAATCTTTATTGAGGATGATATGTTGCTTTCGGTCTTTTACAAGACATCCGTTAGGATGTTTTTTGATTTGAATGTATCCCGACATGTTTGTTGAAAACGAAAGTTGTACATGGTTCGTATGCATTTCTTTTGTACTTTTAATAGCCTGTCCATATTGGTTTTACTTGTTCCCCCCAAAATTTCAATAGCTTATGTTATGTGCAGGAAGATAATGCCATAATATGCACTTTTAAGAGAATTGATATTCCCATATTTTGCTATACTCTGTTTCATATAACCCTGCCCCGCTGACATGTATCACTCCGCATCCAACTACCTTCCCCCTCATCCTAATTGGCTAATGCTTTCGCGCCATAGGCCATATGCGGTGCCTTTCTGTCACATTTAAACCTGCAGTAAACGTCATAATAATTGCCGGGAAGATAAATAAAATCATACAAATAAGGATATGAAGGCATGCAAAAATACAAGTTTATAATGAAATGAGCAAGTTGGAACTTAATGACGGAGCAATGTAACTGAAACAAGTTTATAATGAAAGGCCTTCGGCCTTTCCCACTGGGATTTTTTAAACCAGCACACATACCTTTCAAAAATGCTTGTCTTTCAGTCTTAAAAGCCGTGTCACGCCATACCTTACTTTTCTCCCAAATCTCGTCAAGGTAGTGTATTTTGCGACTTGTTTCTCGGTACAGTCTGACTGTCCTTAAATAACATCTTCGCCACACAGCAATATCGCCTCTGTTTTTAGCACATTTTTCTTGCCTCTTTTTTCATTCGCAAACCCCAGCTGTATAAGCAATCTGCTGAAATTTGGTGAATCTGCATCCTCATTTACAGCAGATGAAATGTTATTTATGTTAGGGAGTTCGTTTCTAAAGAAAAAACTATACACATAATGACGCACAGCATTTTTCACATATTTTCTCAGAGCACGCGCTTTTGTTTATTCCTACTTTTGCCTGGAGTGGTAAGTTTTCCTGTTTTCTCAATTTCACATCGCGATGTTCCTATGGATCTAACACACACACCTGTAACTTCAGAGCACAGCTGTTCCACTTCTCTCACTGACAAAGACGGATTCTTCTCTAAGAGTGCATTAAACGCATGCACCGCAATTCTTTTTTCGCCTGTTTGTAAGGATTTACCCTTGCGATGCTTCAGCGAAAAACTGGCGGTAGACTCTGCCATTATTCATAGAAGTACACGCGCAATAAACAATCAATAAAATAATTTAGCTTTCACACTAGGCGCAACAACCTTCGAATGCCGATATATGACTAATCCAGTTCAAAACAAGGTCAGTGATAAAAGTCATATAAACAAATATGTACCGCTGAAGCACGTGCTATCGTGTCATATGCTTGAGAGCAAAGGAACCTGCTCTTTACTTTGTTTAAGAATTAACATGCGTTTCAGATAAATCAACTGTGTTGGGTAATATATTTAAAACAGTTACGAAAATATAAATTTGACAATTCTCTTCCAACACATATAGTTATATACAGATATATCACCATGTTAAATAACGAACTAATTTTTACCGCACGCCAGTCTTTACCACAACAGCAGCCAATGAGAGGTGATTAGGTCACGTGAGCAGTAAGAGATACTGGGCAAGCTTACGTGAAACAAGGATTAGTTGTAGTAGGTAGAGTCCCGAGTTCATTTTATTACAAACCATGTCTACGTGTGTACTGTAGGTTAGAGTATCTTCTATATGAACGCCCAAAAATTTAAAGTTTCTTACCTGTTCCAAAGGTATATTGTTAATGTTTATATTTAGATCATCACTTTGAAATGTCATAAATTTTGTTTTTCCTATATTTAACTTTAGTCCATTGTTTAGAAAGTACCGAGATATTTCGCCAGTTGCATTTGTTGTTTTTTCTTCTAAGCTTTCTTCTCTTTCGCTCCAACATATTATAGATGTATCATCTGCATATGAGATGACCTTGCTGTTTACTGGTTCAGGTAGGTCATTAATATAAATAAAAAAAAGTATAGGTCCTAGTACTGATCCCTGTGGTACACCAGATTTCACTAAGTTATATTCTGATTTAATGTGGCTTATAACATCCCCCTTTTTCCAAGTTATTTCCGTACATTGCAAACGATTTTTAAGGTATGATGTTAATAGTTTATTAATTTGTCCTCTGAAGCCATAGTACTCTAATTTTGAGATGAGATGATCATGAGATACGGAGTCAAAAGCTTTAGAGAGGTCTAAGTAAATTCCAGCTGTGTTTATCTGGATGTATCTTTTAGTTCCAACAAGTTGTGAATGTATTCCGCTATAGCTTTGATGGTCGATAATTTATTTCTGTATCCATGCTGAAAATGATTAAGAATATTATTAGCAATTAAAAAACTATTTATTCTAGCTATTAAGACTTTCTCATACATTTTGCTGAATACTGAAGTTAGAGTTATTGGTCTGAAATTGTAAACATTTGTATATGAACCTTTTTTATGAATTGGTCGTACCACGCTAATCTTTAATACCTCTGGAAATATGCCCTCGTTCATTGAGTAATTTATTAAGTACACCAGTATAGTCAGCAATTCTTGTTTACAATGTTTTAGTATTATAGGTGATACGCCATCCCACCCAGAGGACTGTTGGTTTTTAAAGCTTCTAATTACTTTGTCTATTTCTTCAGCATCCGTCTCATGCAAGTACATGCTGTTTATAATAGTTTTGTCTTTACTACCTATGTCAATAACTGTAGTATTGTCACCAATGTTTAGAAAGAAGCTGTTAAATAATTTACAGATTTCAGAGGGTTCATGTACTACTTGTCCATCCTTGTTCAGACTTAAATTTGAATGTTCTCCTATTTGGGGTTTGAGTTGCTTGTTTATAATATCCCATACTGTTTTTGTAGTATTATCAGAATTAATTATTTTTTCCCCTATTTGTTTTGCCTTTACTTTAATCAGCGCTTTCCTGTATTGTTTTTTATATTTTTTATAGGCATTTGAGTAAGAATTTAATTTGGTCATTTGAAAAAAATCATACATGCTTTCATTTTATTTTTTAAATGTGTAAGTTCGGGTGGCAGAGTTAATTTGTTAATTACTTCATGTTTAAGTGCTCTTTTGGACTGAGGGCAACTTTCATTGAAGTGGAGAGTAAATGCATCTATGAAAGCCTTCCAGTTTTCATGTGCAACGCTAGCATTGTACACCTCTGTCCATTCCTCTTTTGCCAGAATATCCTTTAGTTTTCCTAGGTTATGTTTTCTTGTGTCTCTAACATATCTATATACACTTTCCTTAATTTGGCTGAAACAATTGTAGATATCAATAATTTGACTCCGATGGTCCGGCACATAAAATTCATTATTTATTGTACAAAATCTACTCTTATTCAGGTTCGTTATAATGTGGTCTATTGTGCTGATTAAGTGCTCTGTTATTCTAGTGGGGCCCTGAGAAACAATTTTTAAGTTGAAGCTATTGAGGATATCCTTAAGATTTACATTATCTACATCTATATTAAAGTCACCGAGGATTATTATATTCTGGTTAAATGTAATTTTGCGGAGCATTTTTTCATGCATTTCCATGACTTCCAAGAAACACTGAATAGTGACAGAACTTAAGATATATAACAAAGTATTGAAAAGACCAGGCAATAATAATAATAATGATAATAATGTTATTGTTAATGATGTGAAATAGCAAAACAGCCAAGGTTTGAATAAGCTGCTAGAACTGCAGCTGCTTCTAATAGTAGTGCAGTGGCAGAGTGGTAACTTATCTGATGGAAGAAAAGGTGTTTTTGTATGTTTATTAAAAAACATTATTTAAGGATGCCATTTAACTACTCTGGTTTTGAGCATTCCATTCTACATATATTGGGCATGAGAGGCCATTTAATTTTGCTCAGAGGCCATGAGGTTCTTTTATGTAGCATAAATGTACACATGCCCACCAGCTTTACTCCCCTTCTGAAGGAAGCCATGCTAGGAATTTTTACACTAAAAATAAATCCATCAGTCTCTGCTGGGCCTGAACCCCATTACATGTGACTTTGTGGGTTCATGAAATTAAAAGTCCAGGTTACCAACACCAAAAATTGCTCTTTATTTCCGTAGAAACACACTTTAGTCAACCTGACAGTAGCAGAATTACGTCACATACTCAATACAACTTGCAAGGTCATCGACCACAAACGAAGTTCACACAGCTGTTCGCACACTGAGTTCAATTAACAACTGTCCACTTGACAAGCTGCAGCTTCCTTATTTTTAGCTTACTCACTATCTGGAATGTTCTCAAACAATCAAGATGGCGCTAAAAGAAAGACAAACTCTCCAGAAATCCATCTCCTTCCCCCCACCATTTTGGCGAGCTTTTATTTCTGCACTGCACTGCCAGTCTTTTTGAACTCGTCGGTCGCGCCGCCTCGCCTCAACAATGCGCTCGCCAGTACATCATATTAGAGCAAGATTGATGTAATGTGTAAATTAAAATTATAGCTGAAATTATAGATGGTGTGAGGAAATTGAGAGAAGTTTCTGTGTTTGTGTACATTGCATACTTTTGCTAGAGTGCTCTTAACTTCTATCATAGTATGCTACTACATAGTGGCACTGACATAAAATTGCAGTGATAGTAAGGAAACAGTACAAGAAAACCTTTGCCTACTAGAGCACTTCTTCAGGTTGCACAAATCATGTGTGTTTGATCCCATTAAGTAATTGCATCATACCAATTGCGCATATGCATAAGTTTCTTAAAACATGTACATTCAAGATGTACTAGCAATCTGGCTATGAGTTTAGTGTTAGATTTCATCCAGATGGTGGCAGGCTGTGTAATAACGCATAGTATGATGCAGAAAATTAATGTCAATAATGGTGATAATACAAACAACAAAGTTAACTCTGGGCTCTCAAATCACAGAGGATTGACTGCAAATAAAGGTAACAATTTTACAAAAGTCAAAGACGATAATTACGATCAAATAGAAAATGCCACATGTGAACGTAGTGAATATGAGGCGGTAGCGTCACTTCAACTAGTAATTGATGTTACACAAATAAAAATATTTGCAACTAAAGCTTCACTTATCAAGAAATTGGTGTTGATGCTTCTTTTCAAATGGAAATTGATTTCGCAAACAAATTGCTTTCCATTTGTAAAGAAGTATCAACACCAATTTCTTACGATAATTGAAGCCTTAGTTGCAAATATTTTTATTTGTGTAATATTTATTGCTTCATTTTCTACGTAATTAGTAATTGATATCTTGAACAGAGATCTGCAAGCTTCACGGAAAGAGGTGATGAAGTTACGCTTTCAGAATGAAAAATTGACGCAGGTGGTAGGAAAACTGGAAAAGCACAAAAGTGAATTAAAGAAAAACATCGACTTCAATCCCAGTTGGAAATGGAAAACAATGGATATGTGTACGTTACAAATAAACAGAATCGACGTTACCAAGGAAAAAAGTCTGATGTTGTACTCACATCACTTTCTTATCTCTCTCTTGTGTAAATTGCTCTGACAAACCCTTATTCTGCTAATTGAAAAAAACTATTTGTAGTCGGTTTATTGACACTTTGTCAATTATTGAAGGACTAGTTTCGGAAGCCATTGCTTTCATCCTCAAACTCAACCTCTCTCCAACCTTATTCTGTTATTTACTTTGTGTTAATTGCAATAAATATTTGGCAAAATTGCTTTATTGCAATGTTCCTTGTAGGTACAACAGGATATTGGGGATACAGTAGGCTTTAAGCAAAGTCAAATCTTTCAAGAGCATGACTGATCTGTTCTTTTTGTTGTTTTTATGCCAAGAGAGAAAAAATCCAATGACTTTCCATTTTAGAAAAGTGTAATTATTTTAAAATGCAAACCAATAAGGAAATGTGCACTTGAGTTGAGCATTAATGGATAATTTGTTTTTGTCCTCTTGCATGCTTAATGAGATCTGCATATTTTGTGTAGTAAGATTTTCTCTATCTCTTATGATTTGCCAGTTATACAAAAGTCATTCAGAATGAAGATGATTTCAAGAGGCTATTCCTAGAAAACTCTAGATATACATTTCATTTGTCATTAAATTCTTAAACATATGATGGTTGAATCAAAATCATTACAGCCATTTTTTTGAAAATCAAAATTATTTTAAAAGTGTTCCACATAAAGGGTAGTTTAAAGTGAGGAGATTTTCATGAAAATTATGTTAACATCTTTGGAAGATGTTCAACTTAAATACCAGTTAGGTTTTAACCGTTCTCTGTTTTTGAGTTATGCCATTCACATTCGCATCTTTTTCTAAAAATATATATTCCCAGTGAAATCTCATCAAATTTTTGGGTAGAGTGCAATACTTCCCCTAGTCACTATATATAAAAATACATACAGTCTATGGAAGCATAATCTTATGTGATTGATTCATTTTTAACTATTTTTGATCTTATAACAAATGAGCAAATATACTTCATAGACTGAAGTCTTTGCTCTGTTTTTCTTGTAATTTTTTTTCCTTATGTGTTTCCCATATTAGAATCCCTTTCAAAATTCTAAAGAAATTATGAAAGTTAAAATAAGTCTCATACTAAGCTAAAAAATGATTTTAATGCTATACAAATAATATATGTTATATTTTAACAGGCTTCTCTCAATTCTGTATGGAGAACTGGTAGAGTCACATACGAACAGCACAGCGACTTTCATAATTCTACATCTTTTCTTCAAAACTTTTAGAGTTTTTGTTGACATAATGGATACCTGGATGACTGATGGATTCTTGGAAGACTGGAGAAATGAGTTTGTTATTGCCAGGTAAAAGCTTTAAATATAGCAAATACATAGAAACTTTTGTTACAAAATTATTTACTTAAAGATTTTAATATAATGGCAAATTGCAGAAATAATCAAGTGTTTTACTGTCTTTATAACAAAATAATATTTTAGATAAGGATTTTTGTTGATTAAATTGTATTCAAATTGTATTGTATTAATTGTATTCAAATGAAAACATCAGCAAAGAAAATGAAGTATGGGATATCTTTCATCATATATTTTCGTTTTCCAACAATCACACGTTTGCAATAGGGTGAAAAGTGCCAAACACTACTATAGAAATTGCTACTATAGAAATTGTTAAAAATGTATGCATTGCACTTTTTATATAAAAAAAAAGGGGGTGTTGCATATCTGACTGACATTGTCATTTAAGTGAATAAAAAGATATTCTGCAATATTTATATTTAATAGACAATTGATAGGGGTTAGGCCAAAACCCAAAGTTACATTTACTCTAAAGTAAACCATTAAAGAAGCAACCACGTCCACTAAAGAAAAGGAAAACAACAGTATATTCACTGGATGCACATACAACCCAAAAATGTTTAATAATTTCAAAAAGACCATTAAAGAACAAAATAGCATCTTGACACCTACAAATAGATACTCAGTATTAAAATTGTTAAATTGAAAAACAATTAATGAACATAAACTGAAGAAAAAAAGTACATTCCTTGGTTAATGTATCTCAGAACATCTTTCAAGAGCTGTGGTGCTTAGTGCAATCAATGTGCAGAGAAAAAAGTTACTAACCGTGGGATTAGTATACATATTATATCATATAACCAAGCTTCGTTTCGATCATTTCTTTTATTCACCATCTGATATCTCCTACTGTACTAGTGGTTAAATCTAACATAAAAGTAAATCTCTGTGAAGTAATGTGCATTTTATTTCAGTCACCACTCGTATGATCAATATAAAGATTAGCACTTTAGTTGATCTGACATGATAATATTTTTGGACATAATACAGTGCCTTATTTTACATTGGTGGTCGGGTGTCCTACAGCAGCGGCAGTTTGTCTTCTGCTGCAGCACCCCCAGGGGCCTACTGCGTTAGATACAGGATTGGCGATCCCGGGGTCCCGAGCCAAATCTCTCGATTGGGTGCCTCTGAGCGGTGAGAGAGCTAATGCCAAATGCCCAAACAAGGTCCATATTTGTGTTTGACCCTAACCTCCCTGAACACATGTCTGACGGATAACCTAGCATGGGTTGGAAGAGTGGGAAGCACGGGGTCACGGGTAATGCGTAACTCCCAGCTCCTGGTTATCATGTAGAACTGTCGTATCCACTGATAGAGGTCAGTCCTGGGGAGGGTCCATTTTATGAGCTATTACACTCCTGAAGGCGATTGGGTCCGTCTATCTGTGCATTGGGAGGTGAGACCCTGAGGTGAGCAAGGTCCAGGCCAGGACTCTCACCTAAGCTGGGGTAGTGCCCAGGATGTGAGCACACTATGGGAGACGTTTGCAATGGTGGAGGACATTGTTGCTATGGGAACTGATAAAATCAACAAAAATGTTAAGAAAAGTGGAAAGGAAATAACTGAGTCCTGTGGTCCTCACTATTTGATTATTTTTAAAATTGAGGAAGGTCGAAACATTACTACCGTGAACCGTGTATTATTCAGAAGGGTCTAGATAAATTTGCTCGTCGTGTAAAATCATGTACTTGATTTTGTAATGGCACACTCCTGGTCAAAGCAGTTTCACCAATGCAGGCTGCAAAAATTTTGAAAGCCAATATGCTTGTGAGCTTTCCAGTGCGCGTGGAATTTCATAGGACTCTGAACTCCTTGTGTGGTGTTGTAAACACCAGTGCATTGGACGGTATGTCCAGTGAGAAGATTCAGGAAAACTTGGTGGAACAAGGTGTGACAAATGTATATTGGTACACTGCAAAGAACGAGATGAACTAGTGCCCACTTGTACCCTGTTTCTTACCTTTGATCAGGTAGATCTCTTGCAAAGGATTAAGGCAGTGTATGAAGCTATTGAAGTAAGGCAGTATATACCCAATCCATTGAGGTGTTATAAATGTCAGCGCTTTGGTCACATGAGTGATTCTTGTAATGAAGTTGCTACTTGCATTGACTGTGGGGAAGTCAAGCATGATGATGCATGCACTTCATCTGCAACATGCATTAACTGCAGTGGTAATCATTCATCGAACTCCAGAGAATGTCCCCATTTTATTGAGGAAAAGGTGATCCAAGAGATCCGGGTAAGAGTGAAGGTGTACTTCTTGGAAGCCCGGAAACTCTTGCGTATTCGTCAGCCTTCTGTCCCTAGGACCATTGCTTACAGTGCAGTTACAGCTAAGCTGGTAGCTAGATGTGAAATTGCAATACAAACTAGCGACATAAACTGGGCAGTAATATCCTAAAGAGCAATTACACCAAGATCACAGCCAAAGCAACAGACACCAGCACGAACATCAGTGAGCACCTCAATCAAGTCACCTAACAAACCATTGAAGTCGAGCAATAAGAATAAACTGCCTATAATATACCAAACACCAGAAATAAGGTTTAAGACCCAATATGATAGAACTGCCATTCTGAAAGAAAATGTAAAATCTGCTCTCGAAATTACCAAGGGAAAAAGGAGCCCACGACCATCTCCTCTGAGATCATCTTTGGAGGAGTCATGTGGAGAGGACTCAGATCTGCGACATTCATCTTTGTCAGTTGTAGTTTCCAATCGATTCGAGCCTCTCGAACCGAAAGTTCGAGAAGGGAATGAGTCCTTCTCCATAGAGTATATGGAGCAGGAAGATCCTGACCTTGTTGCCAGAATGGCAGGCGAAAAAAGGCAGGATAAACCTGCCGAAATGAGTGTTAGCCCAACACCTAGGAAAAAGGGCTAATTGATTCGATCACCATTGAAATCTACGTAATGTGCATATAGATTTCAGATCTTATCCCATTACAGTTGCCATGGCTACCCTACAATGGAACATATGAGGTTTAAGAGCACATCGACCAGAGCTGAAACTTTTGCTCAACAAGCACGACCCCTTGTTGGTATGCTTACAAGAGACTAAGTTACGACCACAAGACAATTTTAAATCAGACATTACACACCACTAAGGTGTGATATTGAAACAGAAGAGGGCATTCCTGCTCACGGGGGTACTATGATGCTTCTTTGGGATGAAATATTTGTAGATCCTATACAGTTGCACTCTGACATCCAGTCTGTAGCTGTAAGGTTTAAACTGCCATCAATCAAATTTTGTATTTGCAATGTATATCTCATCTGATGACCTCGTTAACTGACCTAGAAGATTGGTTTCCCAACTATCAACACCATTTCTCTTAATGGAAGACTGAAATGCCCATCACCTACTTTGAGGCTCAAATCGGGCATGTTTGAGAGGCAGTCTCATTGCAAAATTTATGGAGAGCAATAACTTGGTTCTCCTGAACACCAAGAGAGCCAACGTTCTTTTCAGACTCCTTTAACATCTATTCCCACATTGATTTGGCAGTTTGTTCATCCCAGTTGGCAGTTTCATTACAATGGAATGTCATCTCTGATTTACATTCTAGTGATCACTTTCCATGTGTTCTTAGTCTCTTAGCACAAATGTCTCCCTCATGTATACCTAGCTCACGCTTTGATCGTGCCAACTGGAACCTTTACACACAGTTGGCTGTTTTTAATTACGAGCACGAATCAGTGAATGATTTAATTGGTAATCTCACAGATAAAATTCTTTCTGCTGCAGAACAGTCTATTCCCTGTTTGATTTCCCACCCCGGTTGATTTCCTGTTCCATGGTGGACGAATGACTGGGAATGTTATTCGTGCTCATAGGCACGCTCTAAGGATACTCCAACGACACCCTACACTAAGTAACCTAATGGAGTACAAGAAAGCGTGTGCAGAGTCTAGACAAATAATTAAGGATAGACCTCATTGAACAATTTTGTAGTATCTTTTAACAGACATACACCTTCCTCTGTTGTATGGTATAAGCTAAGGCCCATGACCGGAAAATCAACCCACATGCCAATCGCTGCTCTGAAAACATCTGCAGGAGTTATTGTTGATCCGTTTGACGTTGCTAACACCTTCGGCAATGCTTTCGCTCTAGTGTCTTGCTCAGAGAATTATGCTCCTGAGTTCATCTCAGGTAGAATCCTAAGGTTTTGTGCTTCATTCCAGAAACCTTAAAGATTATAAGTGCCTCTTCACCTTGGCAGAGTTAGAACACACTCGTTCATTTTCGTGACTGTCAGCACCAGGACCGGACAGTATCCACGCTCGAATATTACAACATCTCTCACCTGAAGGTAAGGCATTCCTGCTCGAGGCCTTTAACCATGTTTGGTCCTGATAAGTGGCAAGAAGCCACCATTATACCTATTTTGAAAGCTGGAAAGGACCGTCACCTCCCCTCTAGCTACCGTTCTATTTTCCTCACCAGTTGCATGTGCAAAGTGATGGAATGCATGATAAATGGGCGGCTAGTATGGTGGCTGGAAATGCACAACCTACGGAGTAACATCCAGGGTGGTTTTTCGACAATGCCGTTCAACAGTGGATCGTCTTATGTCCATGTCAACACAGATTATGGAGAGATTTGTTAAGAACTGTCAAACCATCGGTATATTTTTTCGACTTTGAAAGGCCACGCCATGGCTCAGTGGTTAGACCACTTGGCTCTCACTAAGGCGGCCCAGGTTCGATCCCAGGCGACCGCAAAGTGAGATTTGTGGTGGACAACACGGCGCTGTGGCGGGTTTTCTCCGGGACCTCCGGTTTCCCTGCCATCTCATTCCACCGGTGCTCCATCTTCATCTCATGTATCATCAGTGTCACTGCCTGTGGTGCCGTATGTAGTAAAAGCAGACGTTAAACACTACACATATCGACTTTGAAAAGGCTTATGATACATGGATACCTAGCACTCTTCCTTCAAAAATTCATGAAAGACCGCATTTTTCGAGTAATGGTCAGCTTGGCTTTTTCGAATCTTTTTGTTCAGGAGAACGGTGTACCACAGGGATCGGTACTAATTGTTATTAATACAATTTTGAGTCGAACTAATACTCAATGCTCCATTTATTGCTAGTATTTACCTAGAACGCGTTTCGTTAGGACTTCCTAACATCATCAGCTGTTGTCGACTAATGGATGCCGGTTCAGTGAACTCCTCGGAGGTGATAGGTGCGTCTCTGTCGGTATCTTGATGAACTTGAAATTGGGGTTGTCTTCAAAGGTAGTATCGAAATTAAACAATTTACTTTCATATTTCTTTATAAAGATTTTTTCCCACGTGGTTAATGCAGCTGGACCTTGGACACTTTTTAGTAAGTGAATTTCTCGTTCTATGTCATGATTTTCCTTCCAAAAATGGTACGCTACCGCCGATTTATCTATTTCTTTATTCCTTATGTTCCTAAAGTGCTCTTTAAGCCTAATGTTCACGTTCCTTTTTGTTTTTCCAATGTAGAATTTGTCACAGTCCTTGCAATTTATCCGGTACACTCCTGATTTTCTGCCTGTGGGTATCTCCTTTGTATTATGTGATTTCAAAAGGTGTTGTACACTAAATTTGTTCTGTGGGGCCAAAGTAATATTGTGTTCTTTGAAAACTTTTTGGAAAAGGTGTGTAGCTCTGGGATTATAAGTAAATTTTCTGTATGAGATGTGTGTTTGGAGGAATTTAGTAACAGTGACGTCAAAATTAATATAAAAATTATTTGTGGTTGGTTTATTGACACTCGTCACTTACTTTTTCATATATTTATGAGAGACTAGTTTCAAAGGCCCTGGCCTCCATTTTCAATCTCTTCCCAACTGGCATTTGTTGTTATCTGCTCTCTCTGGTGGTGGAACTATGAACTTTTTTGTCAAATTATCTGCTGGCGGGATTTCAAAGTTCATTATGCGATCCTTATTTTTCCAGATGAATATGTTCTCCCATGTTGTCAATCTATTTTGGTTTATCACTCCTTTTAATAATTTTGGATTTGGATCAATGTCATGGTTTTCATTCCAAAAATGAAATGCTACTGCTGACTTGTCTTCTTGTTTCAATCTGATGTTTCTAAAGTGTTCTTTGACTCTGGTTTTTAAATTTCTTTTTGTTTGACCTATGTAGCATTTTTCACAATTCTTGCAATTTATTTGGTATATTCCAGATTTGTTACCTGAAGGAATTTCATCTTTTGTTTTTGAATTTAGTAATTTTAACATTGAGTATCTATTAGTAGGTGCCAAGATGATATTTTGTTCCTTGATATGTGAATGAACTGAATATGCTGTTGCTTTCTTTTTCTTTAATAAATGTGGTTGCTTCCTTAATGGTTTTCTTTAGTTTAGATTTTCTAATTTTCTTCAACACCAAACTTTTGTTGTATCCGTTTTCTTCTGCTATGTGTATTATTGCTTTTTGTTCCTTGAAATATTCTTCTTTTTCCATGGGTATGTTGACTAGTCTGTGTGTAAGGCTGTTTAACAAAAAGCAATAATACACATAGCAGAAGAAAACGGATACAACAAAAGTTTGGTGTTGAAGAAAATTAGAAAATCTAAACTAAAGAAAACCATTAAGGAAGCAACCACATTTATTAAAGAAAAAGAAAGCTACAGCATATTCAGTTCATTCACATATCATCCAAAAACATTTAATAAATTTAAAAAGATATTCAAGGAACAAAATATCATCTTGGCACCTACTAATAGATACTCAATGTTAAAATTACTAAATTCAAAAACAAAAGATGAAATTCCTTCAGGTAACAAATCTGGAATATACCAAATAAATTGCAAGAATTGTGAAAAATGCTACATAGGTCAAACAAAAAGAAATTTAAAAACCAGAGTCAAAGAACACTTTAGAAACATCAGATTGAAACAAGAAGACAAGTCAACAGTAGCATTTCATTTTTGGAATGAAAACCATGACATTGATCCAAATCCAAAATTATTAAAAGGAGTGATAAACCAAAATAGATTGACAACATGGGAGAACATATTCATCTGGAAAAATAAGGATCGCGTAATGAACTTTGAAATCCCGCCAGCAGATAATTTGACAAAAAAGTTCATAGTTCCACCACCAGAGAGAGCAGATAACAACAAATGCCAGTTGGGAAGAGATTGAAAATGGAGGCCAGGGCCTTTGAAACTAGTCTCTCATAAATATATGAAAAAGTAAGTGACGAGTGTCAATAAACCAACCACAAATAATTTTTATATTTCTGTATGAGGTTTCATTGCTAATTGGGGAGAGAGTAGTTACGGCGTTAGTGTACCATTTTTGGAAGGAAAATCATGACATAGAACGAGAAATTCACTTACTAAAAAGTGTCCAAGGTCCAGCTGCATTAACCACGTGGGAAAAAATCTTTATAAAGAAATATGAAAGTAAATTGTTTAATTTCGATACTACCTTTGAAGACAACCCCAATTTCAAGTTCATCAAGATACCGACAGAGACGCACCTATCACCTCCGAGGAGTTCACTGAACCGGCATCCATTAGTCGACAACAGCTGATGATGTTAGGAAGTCCTAACGAAACGCGTTCTAGGTAAATACTAGCAATAAATGGAGCATTGAGTATTAGTTCGACTCAAAATTGTATTAATTTTGTGCTTCATTGTATCATAGTCCTTAAACAACATAATACTAATTGTTATGTTGTTTGCTATTGTGATTAATTCTATTTCGAAATGTGTTCCTTTGGGGGTGTTGTCATGCCTATTTGTAGTTGACTTTGCCGTCTACTGTACATCTCAGTGCACACCGTTTCTAGAACGCCATCTACAGACCACCTTAGACAACCTTAAGGATTGGAGTTTCAAAAATGGTTACCAATTCTCAGCTGAGAAAACAATCTGCGTTAACTTTTGGTGCCATTAGAGTCGATTACCACTTACGCTCTGTTTAGGCTCAGATCTACTACTCTTCTCAGAAGAGACAAGGTTCCTTCGATTGATATTTGATAGAAAACTGAGGTGGTCATCGCATATAGCACAACTAAACGCACAATGTGACTGTTCCTTAAATATCTTGCATGTCCTAAGTGGAAAAATCGGGAGGAGCGGATTGTACAGTGTTATTGCAACTCTGTCGTGCACTCATCCATTCCAAATTAGATTATGTTAGTATCATTTATGGCTCAGCACGTCCATCCATGTTGAAGAAATTAGACACAGTTCATAATTGTGGCATATGTATAGCAGTTGGAACATTTCCAACAAGCCTGTCATAAGCCTGTATGCTGAATCTGCAGTACAGGCACAACATGTTATTAGCAAATTATGACTGTGCACTTAATTTTATGACCACACATTCAACGTGTATGCCGTTCTTCAACACCTTAATGAATGCACATTATAGGAACACTTCACTTAAGCCAAAGCGACCTGGTTTCCGATTACAGGAACTCCTTAGAAAGCTTGACACTGAAATGTCCAAGATGCATCCTAAGGGAGAGAGAGCATACCCTCCTTGGTTGTGCAGAACGTCCCACGTAGATCTTGGCATGACTAAATATGATAAATCTACCATGTCTATGTCTAGTATCTGCACATGTTTTATAGAATTTTTATCCTGTTATAAAGACCATTTTTTAATTTATACTGATGGCTCAAAGAGCTCAAATGGTGTAGGTTGTTCTTATATGTGTGGAACCGAACCATATAATTCTTATTCCGTACTAGCACTTCCATTTATACTGCAGAGTTTTATACAATATACCGGGCCATTTTATATTTAGGTCGAAGAAAACTGGGTGATTGCTTAATCCTGAGTGATTCCCTCAGTGTACTTCAAAGCCTTTGGCAGCTGTACAACTACCATCCTATTGTGCAGTATATCCAGGATGCCCTCCACGTTTTACATGCTTCCGGCATTAACATGGTGTGTGTATGGATTCCTGGTCACATTGGCTTGCTGGAGAATGAAATGGCGGATTCAGCAGCTGAGATGGCTACAATGAAGCCCAGGTCTAGAGTGCCATCTTTTACATCGGAAGATTTTAGAGCAGTATTGCGGAGAGTTGTGTAATTCCTGCTGGCAGGAAGAGTGCTCCGCTTTCCGCAGCAATAAACTTAGATCTTTGAAAGAACTTCCGATTCCCTGGTTTACCTCCTGTCGTTCATCTTGTAGAGAGGAGGTGAGTTTGGCTTGGTTGCGGATTGGCCACTGCTTTTTTACGCATAGTTTTCAGTTTAGAAGGGAGCCTGCTCCAGTCTGTCCATTTTGCAATGAACCGTTATCTGTCCAACACGTGCTGCTAGAGTGTTTTTGCCTAGCACACCTTAGGAGATCTCTGCAGCTGCTGGCCAGCTTTGCAGAAATGGTGGCGGATGACAACAAAGCTGTAGAGAAGATTTCTAAGTTCTTTCCAAAGTTAGATTTTAGAATTTAGTTAAAAGATTTTTTTTTTTTCGGGCTGTTTGGCCTTATATTTTTTTTATTTAAGTTTGTTTATTGTGTACATGTATTTTTTGTGAGTTTATTTACACTTTTATTAAGTTTTAGAACCGTTTATATCTGGCTTTTGCCATGAATGATTTTTTTAAAGGGCACTGATAACTGCTGCAGTTGAGCGCCCTTACACACATTATCATCATCATCATCATCTGCTGCAGCACTAACTACCTGCCAGCCAGCCACCAGGAAAAATAAGGCACTGTATAATTTGGTTCTTACAAATTAAAGGATTTGGTAAAAATAGCAAAATTTAAGCTCCCCGCGTATTCTTTTAGCAATATGGTCAGCATGAAAGAATGCTTATTATACACAAGTGAATTAGGTGGTATTGAAGTATGTCCAATTCTTTGCAATAAACCTTTGATACTTTCAAATATTCAAGGTTTGCTTTACTGAAAACTGTTGTGTTTAATTTTACACTGGATAAGGATTGAAAGGATCTGAGACTTCACACTATTGCTTCACATGTGTTCCCTAAGAGCTAAAATCCATGTAGACTGAGAGACACTATGTGATCTAATGGTTCCAATATGGTGTCACTTCTCTCCTGAGGTAGAATAAGCATTGCAGTTGCTCTAATAATGTGATTAAATCTTGCAAATGGGCTAAGTGCAAACCATCGAAGGAAAGGAACAAAAGCCAAATTTCGCCTAGGGAGCGCAAAATAGTATGTGTTCAGCGAATTTGTTGCAGCATATGTTGCAATGATTGTCATTTTTTATAGTGCATTTTAAGAGCCATTTTACTAAAATTCTGTATTTCTAAGTATTTACTTAGCAAATTATTAATGCCTATTTAAGTGCCTATTTTGCCCATATTTAGTACCTTTTTGCCTCCTATTTCACACATTTTTATTGCCTATAAATCTGCTCCCTATTAATAAGTCAAGAGGTGCTATAGTTATGGTAAACATATTTTTATAGAAGTAATTTATTCACATTTTCCGTGTTCTCACTTTTACTTCTCTTTGTGTCATTCCAACAAGGAACTATAACCAGACAATAGAGAGAAAGAATGAGCTCTGGATACAAGGTTATACTGTTCATAATCGTGAAACTGCACTGGTCACTGCTGGATTACTACCCATGCAGTTCATGGAAGTAGCTATGACATCTGTTCTTCACGCTGGCAAAAGCATGGATCTGCTCCTTGAACTTGGTAGATTACCTGATTTACGCAAGAAAACGAGAATTGAAGGTAGTTCATTTAACTATTTAACTCTTTTAATGTTAGCCAAGTTGCACATACATAGCACTTATTTTACGGTTGCTTCTAGATGTGTTTCACTGTTCTCACCTTGCATAGTTATTAGTAATATTACTTTAGATCTTGAACAACCAGTGGCATGTAATTTATTTTGTTTAAATTCAGTGAACAGCATTATTCTATACTTGTACATGTAGACAGAGAGAAATATTTTCTGGAAGAAACTTTGATTTCACACCATTCCTTTGGTATCCTAGAGAGAGAAGTCTTGCACAGAAGTCATTTTGCTTTGCATCAGGCATTTGAATTAAAATGATTTGTTTGGCTTATATATCTACATAGTATAATGGATATCATAAATTTTAGATATGGGCAATTTTTCTCAGAATAAAGAGAGATATTCCAGGAATGAACTGCTAATAGAAAATAAATAATATGACCTTGCAGTACTCTTTGAGTGGAAATATCATGTACCTAGAGTAAAAAAGTTTGTTATTCAACAAAGAACTGTATATATTCAGTTCAGGAAGCTCCGCCAAGAAAATATGAGGGATATTTTCCGCCCCTCCAAGATATGATCAGTCTTGAAATTAAAACCACAATCACATGAAACTTTGTGCATATATACTGTGCAGTGACTCTAGTATGAATGTTGATTGCATCATGTTGTACATGTCAGTTAAAAGCATGCAGTGAGTACAAAAACATGTCTAGAACAATAGTGTCGTCCCCAAATGTGAAATGTGTGCTGTAACTTGACTTCTTCATGCACTGGGGTGCAACACAGCTGAAATTCATAGACAGATGATTAATGTGTATGGTAAAGCATTCATGTCTGCCTCGGTAGCGTAGATGGTAGCGTGTCTGCCGCAGGTTCAAGAGGTCCCGAGTTTGAATCTCGGTCAGGGTTAGTTACCTGGATAAGTTTTTTCTGGGATTTTCCCTTAACCTGAAAGACGAATGTCGGGTAACTCTAAGCTTAATGGACCCTGGGCTCATTTCAGCATCATTACACCTATTCCATTCATTGTCCAATATGAATTAACGATGGAGGACGTATATTACAAACAAAAAAATATTTATGAGTGACAGCAAAATGTAGTAATGATGCAGGAACTTTGAAGCAGGGCATACAGACATTCATGAGGCAAGAGGTGGGAACAAAGAGAATGTCAGCCAATGAGTCAGCAAGGGGATCAGCAGTTTGAAAAGTTTGTCAGTTCACAATTTCTGTGTTGCATGAGTTTCCCGAAATTTCAAGGTCAGCTCTCTACACAATCATGACTGAGACACTCCAATACCACAAACTGTATGCTATGTATGTTCCCAGGATGCTGTCTGACCATCACAAAATACAGCGAATGGGCGCTGCCTTAATGGTTCTCCAGCAGTATCATGAGGAACAAGAAGATTTTTTGAACAAAATTGCCATAGGGGATGAGAAATGGCTTCTTTACAAAACTATAGAAACAGAAGATCAATCCAGCATTCTTCTTCCCCCATCAAAACCAAAAAAGTTCAAGTGAACATTCTCTAACAGAAAATGTATGGCTACTGTGTTCTGAGATCAGAAAGGAATTTTGGTGGATTTCATGGAATGTGGCACGACCATTACTGCAGCCTCATACAGTGAGATTCCTCAGAATCTTCAAAGGGCAATTCAGAACAAGCTAAGAGGAATGTTATCATCAAGCATTGTTCTTCATGACAACACTTAAGCTCACACTGCAGCTGCAACAAAGAACCTCCTGCACCATTTTGGATGGGAAGTGTTTGATCATGCACCTTACTGCCCGGACTTGGGTCCTTCTGATTTTCATTTCTTTCCTTGCATAAAAAAGGGGCTAGGAGGACAGCAATTTGGTACACACAGTACCAGCATACAGTCTTGGTTGAAACCACCTTCTATGATGAAGGGATTGGAAAGTTTACACCATGTTATGAAAAATGCCTAAGTTGAAGCAGTGACTATGTAGAGAAGTAGCTGGTAGGTGTAGCTACGAGGCATGTCCGTAAAATAAGGTCTCCAAGGCGCTGGAGCCATGCAGAACGCTATTACGCGAGATCAGGCAATACTGGCGTGTGGCTTGGTTTCACCCCTTCAAATTCCCCCTACAACGAACCTGTTGCAACCATTAGTCTTGGCTGGGCAGCCGTTTGCAATGGAGCTTCCTATCAATTCCTCCGCCAAGTGCGAGTTGCGTGCAGTGATCCGTTTTTTGAGTGCCAAGGGCACTACCCCACTGAAATTCATTGTCAGTCTATGGTCCACAGTGTATGGAGGTCAAAAACGTGCAAAAGTGGGTCAGAGTTCAAAGACAGATGTACAGATGTCCATGACAAATAGCGTTCTGGTTGGCCTTCGGTTTCAGCAAACAATTACAAAAGTGGAGCAAGAAATGCTTAAAGATCGGCATGTGACAGTTCGCGAGCTGTGCGAACTTATCCCTGAAGTCAGTAAGACTACGTTTGACAATATTTTGACCGAACATTTGCATTATCGTAAGGTGTTTGTGAGGTGGATCTCCTGGTTCAGTCCCCCCCTCCCTACAGTCCAGACTTAGCTCCTAGTGATTATCTGTTTCCTGAGTTGAAGTCACACCTGGGTGGAACACCTTTCCAGATCGACGATGATTTGAAGAACAAGGTTGAGCGCTACCTGCGCAACTTGGTGGGAGAGTATGACAAGGGTATACAAAACCTGCCACAGCGCATGCAAAGGTGCATCGATTGCAATGGTGATTACGTTGAAAAATAGTTGTAAGTTCCGTCTTTCCATCAATGTAACATCAATTGACAATAAACATGTTTTCTATATTAAATAAAATTGGACTTATTTTACAGACACACCTTGTACATGCTGCAAATGAAACATTTTTGGATTTCACTGTGCTTTTAATTTCAAGACCAATCGGACCTTGAAAAAGAGACAGCCCTCGTAAACTACTATCATTTTGCAACAAAGAGGTTTACTTTTGGTAGAAAATATGTGCATTTATCTGTGGCAGTTGGAGAGCAATATAGTTGTTTCCCATTTTTGAATGTTTTTTCTGAACACTTTAAATTGTATGAACACCAAAACTAACAACATGACTTTATATAGTGTAATTAAAACATGTAGTAACCCGATCTGCAGGCTTTCCCATGGCCTGAGAGAACAGAGTCACCGGGAAAGTTGTTCCATAAGAAGTGCACTAAAATCACTACCCTATGGTAGATATGTGTTGATCTACTCTCAAACAGGTAGCATTTCTCGTAAAAATGTTCTCATTTATTTTCCTAAGCTCATCAGCAGGAATCCTTGTAATTTCTTGCATGATGTTATTACTAAGTTCTGTAGTACAAGAGTTGGAACAATACTTTGTCTTTCAAAGAACTCTATAAATAAAAATCACAACTATTAGGTTCAGGGGAATGAGAGAATTGCAAATCATTACTTATAATTCTTTTATGAAACACTTCTATGTCATTTAATGGTTTGGTAGCCATACATATTATTGCAGAACTTTGTGGAATAGTAATCAAAAAATGACTAAAAAAAGTGTTGATGATTTTAACAGATATGCTGTCTGTTTGAGAGTAGAAGGCCAGCATTTCCAATATCTACTATAAGATAAAGATTTTACTGCACCTTTTAGGGCCCCTATAACGATCTCCGGTTATTAGCCGAAGTTTGTTACCTTTTAGTTATCAATAACTATTGGTTAGGCTCAGTGCCTTGTATCACGAACTCGATGTACCTGTAGGTTTGTTACCCTGTGCATTATGGTGGAATGTGAACGGTTGGCAATATTTTCCACTAGGATTTCACCTTGTTTGTGAAGCTATCTTGTGTTTAGAATGTGTAATTAGCTGGAAAACCAAACACATGTAGCAGCATCAGGTGTCTTGTTTTAACTTTTTATTAGCTGTTTTCTGTATATTTTTGTGATATTTTCATTAATAGTTCATTCGTAATAAGGTCTAGCATAGTTCTGTATAGTTATTATAGTTTGTTTACAGTTTAAATTTTTTCATAGCGTTAGGTTAGTGTTATAGGTTATATAGGTTGCGTTAGGTTAGTGTTATTATAGATTAGGTGAGATATATGAGGAATATATGGAATGCCTTGTTAATTTATGAACGCCAAAAGATTTCCAGTCAAATTTTTTTTTTAAAATAAGGCCACATAACTGTTATTAATTCTGATAATAGTATTGTACAAATATAATTTGGCTAAAATGATTTGTTAGTTAATTATATCATTGTTATTTACGTCCTCCAATGTTGAGTCATATCGGGCGATGAATGGAATGGGTGAAATGATGCTCAAATAACCCTAGGGTCCATAGAGCTTAGAGTTACCCAACGATTTGATTTGTAGTTTATCCTCATGAATAAATCACCTCTTCTTATATAAACTATCATTTCACAGAGGTATATGCATAGAGGGAAGGTCCACAAATTACAAGTCATCCATGAATAAAATCAAGGTTATAAAATATGCATTCTGGGACCAGTAACTTGGTATTTGATTTTTTTTAAACATAATATATTTAGCTAGTTATGAACACTTCCGTTGTTTTGAAAGTTAAATCTGTTTCTTTTTACAAATAAAGCTGTCTCCAGTATATAAACACATGCCAAAGGAAGTATGCAAAGCTTTTTGAACAGTGGCTTACATGAACATAGCATTCTTTTGTTGCCTATAGTTCGAATGGCTTGTTTTTGTTTAATAAATATATTATTCTAATAAAAATTTCTTTGATACAATGAGTGATATGAAATGGTGGTATCTATAAAAGTTCTGATATAGTAAAGAATGTTATTTAATATCCATTGAATAAGTTAATTTTGGAGAAATTGTTAAACGCCATAAAAGTTGTAAACTATAGATTGGTTACCAAGTTATACAACTTGGGGATTCAAGCCATATCTATTCTTGGAGTGGTATTAAACACTGAGAAGTTGTCATCTGGTGCTCTGTGGTACATCATTTTCTGGGGACACGAAACATTTTGAAGGATTTTTTATGTTCCATATTTTATTTCCAAATAAAAGCAATTTTCCAAATTCATGAATTATTTCCAGTAATTAATTTTATCTTAATTATACTTCGCTACAATCCTTACAAGGTAATTAGTATATTCCTGGAATTCTTTACATATAGGTTTAATATTACAACAACAACAATAATAACAACAACAATTTAACAATTTGTTAAGTTAGCAAATAGTGGAGTATAAATACTGCATATAAAGTAGATATAAAAGTATGAACAAGTAAATTGTAAATATTGTAATTATTATAAGAATAGTATAAGTTAGTGCTAGGGACACAGTAGGTAGTAAATTAGAAGTTAAAACAAATGCATATAGTTCATTGTACGTAGTATTAAGAATAGAAACTCTGTAGGTACACAGCCATATTGCTAATAAGGAAAGTAAATGTATGGATAGAAGCAGTGATCTCAGAAACATGTAAATACTGTAAATAATATTATCATAATTAGAATAGGCTGGTGCACTGACAAGCAGTAATATAGAAAAGTATTATCATTGTAACTGGAGAGACTAGGATGTAGGAGTATAATAAGTAAATTATAAATATTCAAAAAAGCAATGTAAGCAAATCATATAGCATGCAGTTGTAATTTTATATCCAACGTTAAGTCATATCGGACGGTGAATGAAATGGGTGAAATGATGCTTAAAAGAGCCTGGAGTCCATGGAGCTTAGAGCTACCTGACATTTGTCTTTAAGGATAAGGGAAAACCCCAGAAAAAACCTTGTCCAGGTAACTCACCCTGACCGAGAATCGAACTTGGGACCTCTTGAACGTGAGGCAGACATGCTACCATCTACGCTACCGAGGCGGGCAATCATATAGCATTGCAGTATTGTAAACAATGGCACATGCTGTTGATATAAAAAATATAATAATAATAATTATAATAATGATAAATATGATTTTAAGATCTTACTTTTTACCTTGGCATACAACAAAAGAATTTTTAAAATTTTAAATCCAGTATAATTTTGGTTGCTTAAAAAAAACTTGTATCAGAAATCATTAAACTAAAATACATTTCTCTTTAAGTATATTAATTTACAATGTGTTTTAAAAGTCACTGCCACTAAAAAGCAGTTTTGTGATCAGAATTATAAAGTAAAATGTACAAGTAATATGTAAATAAGGTAATATCCAAAGTTCCAATGTGTAAAGACTATGATACAATGAAGCACAAAATTAATATAATTATAAGTCGAACTAATACTCAATGCTCTATTTATTGCTAGTATTTACCTAGAACGTGTTTTGTTAGGATATTCCTAACATCTTCACCTGTTGTCGACTCAACAATCAATATTATATTAGTATGCAAAGCTTTATATTTACATTATAACACTTGATTTTATCTTTGTCATAATTTAAGACATATTGTTTTCTATTCCAGGCAGCTTGTATCAGAAATTACTGTCCAGTATTGAAAAGGATCTATCTAGGTATTCTTACAGTGAGATGAGCAATTCAGATTTCCAAGGAAAAAATGAACTACCTCAAAATATTAAGCAACCAGAAAAGAATAACAACATGATATCAGATATAAAGGATCATTTGCTGTACTTTGCAGATCCTCTGCTTATTAAAGGTTTTGAAAATTATTTAAATTTGACTAATAATAATGTAATAAATGGAGCTTTTGATGGAATGGAGGAATATACTAAAGAATCAAAAGAAAGGGACATTATTTTTAAAAGGTAAGGAGAATAATGCAATATCTTCATCAAAGTTGTTCCATAATCAAGTCTGATTCAATGTTCCAACTTAGTGTTTGCACACAGGCTAATGTCAAAGAATAAATTATCAATTTATCATAACAAAATAATTCCATAATCAGTTTTACCAATTATGTGTGTTTGGAGGAATTTAATAACAGTGGCATCAAAATGAATCATAAAACTATTTGTAGTCGGTTTATTGACACTCGTCACTTTTTTTATATTATCGAAGGACTAGTTTTGAAGGTCATTGCCTCCTTTTCAACCTCTCTCCAACTCAGGAGAGCAGACAACAGACGCTAGTTGGAGAGAGGTTGAAAATGGAGGCAATGGCCTTCGAATATATTATCGAAGGACTAGTTTTGAAGGCCATTGCCTCCATTTTCAATATCTCTCTTCAACTTAGGAGAGCAGACAACAACAGATGCTAGTTGGAGAGAGGTTGAAAATGGAGGCAATGGCCTTCAAAACTAGTCCCTTGATAATGTAAAAAGTGACAAGGGTCAATAAACTGACGACAAATAGTTTTATGGTCAGTTTTAGTAACTTTTGAGAGGTAAAAATTGCTGTATTAGAATGCATTTTCTTCCTATCTAGTACTTATCTCCCATTTTCTGCTCTTGTTAAGATATTTTAAATTAAAATTCAAATCCAAACTATTTGCAGCATCTACAATTTTAATGGCAATTTTGGACACAGCATAATTTTAAGTTATTACCAGCTTCATCATTGTATCCTTATATATACATGATTGGCATCTTTGAAAAATCAACCATTTGCATTCTATGTTTTTTAATATTTAGGTATTTTTTAATGACACAAGATCATATTAGTGCTGCTAGTGTGCCAGAATTTCATTCCATAGGATCTTTTTTTACATGCCAGTAAATCTACTGCCATGGGTCTATTACTTTTAGCATATTTAAAAACCATCATTGTGGACTGGGTTTTAACCCACAATCTTGGGATCAGTAGGTATCTAACCAACTGAGCTACACAGACTGACTTTTGCCACATTCTATCATCATTTACATGTTATGTAACAAAGTATTCAGGATTGGTTTTGTTATGGTTATTTAATGATAGGTTTAGTTACAAGGACAAACATTTTATCATTAGAACCATTTACAAACAGTTTTTATTTTTCTCCTCAGATTAAAAGATTACTTAAAATGCCCAATTTTACCACTGAAGTTTATTTTGGAAAACAATTTAAAAAGGCTTGTACAGGAAAAGCAGATGATTTCTTGCAATATGGTAACAACTATCTTTCAACACGAATTCAAGCTATCAACACACATTAAAGTGATCAGGAGTGTCTTCTTAATGGAGGCGGGTGATATCATGCACCGGTTTTGTGCAATACTATTTGAACAGGTAAGATATAACAATATTTTCAGTTTAACAAAATGTAAAACTGTTTCTTCTTTTGTTACATAGATGGCTGAATTGATCATTTCCAGTTAAACTCATTTCATAGATACCTGTAGCAAACAGTTTTTAACTACTTCAGAATTTTAAGGAAAGAATGAATATTCTAAACTTGTTTGGGGACTAGAAATCAACTGAGACTGTATGTGTATATTAAAGATCCACCTTATAATTTATTTGAACTCCTGATGTTTTGGAGATAATTGTTGGTGGACGGCATTGGATGGCCCACTTGTTTTGGTCAGGTACATCCATGCCATTCTCATTACTGACCTCTATCCAGAAAATGCATTCTTGAGGCAGCACCTAGTTCTCTTTGGGCTTTGTACCAATTATTTTAGCTATTAACTATCTACAAGATACTTTAGGTTTATTATATAATAAAACGTAATTGTGAATAAAATGAAATGATGAATTCCAAAGAGAAATAATAATAATAAACAGATTATTAAATTAATAATTATTTCGCTTCACTGTGGTGTTCCAATACAGTTAAATCTTGATAGATTATTAAATCATTAATTAAAAAGATATAATTTTCACTAAAGCGGATAAGGGTAATAAGATTGTAATTTTAGATAAATCTGATTATATAGAGTAGAGCTTCTACTTCAAGGTGAAGATTTCATAAAAATTAATAAAGATCCTTTAAAATCTTGTATTTCAAATTTTAATAAAATACTTAATGAAGTGAAAGTTATATCAGATAAAGAAAAACATTTTGTACAAGTTAGTAATCCTGTTTTACCTAGAATTTATGCTCTTTATAAAATTCATAAACCTGGAAATAAAATGAGACTTATTGTAAATTGTATAAATTTGCCAACTTACAATTTAGCTAAATGGTTACAGAAAAAATTTAGTAATTTTGATAAATTTGAGAGTTTAAGTATTAAAAATTCTTTTGAACTAGTAAAAAGATTTACAGTGCTGTATTACCTAAAACTGATAAACTTATTTCTTTTGATGTAACTGCCTTATTTCCTAGTGTTCTTAGAGAAAAACTTTTGATTTATTTAAAAAAGTGGTGGAATTCAATAAATTTACATGAGGACTCAATAGTTGATTTTGTTAAACTTACTAATTTTTGTTTGGATCAACTTTTTTTTCGCTTTTAATGGTGAATTTTTTCAACAAACTTCTGGCTTAGCAATGAGTAATCCTTTTTCATCTTTTCTTGCTGATCTTTTTATGAGTTTTCTCGAAATACAAGGCACTAAAGCATTCCCTTTGATTTTTAAAACGTGGTATAGATATGTTGATGTAAATTTTGCTATTGTTCCTGATAAATTAATGATGCTTTAAAATTACTAAATTTACAAGATAGAGCTATTAAATTCACTTTAGAAACGGAAATTAATGGATTTCTTCCTTTTTTGTATTTGAAGATAATAAGAAATAATAATAAATTAGATTTTGGTATTTTTAGAAAGTGTACTCATATTGATAATTACATAAAAAATACAATTTTTAACCCTTTTTTCACGTAAATTTGCTGCTTTTAATAGTTTGATTTATAAATTAATAAATATACCTCTGAATAAAAAGGAATTTAATAAAGAGTATAAACATATTGTGACTTTGTGGGTTCGTAGAATTAAAAGGCCGAGTTGCAGAAATTAAAAATCTCCTTTATTTTCGTAGAAATACTCTTATAGATTACAGCAGCATTACGTTACGTTCACCATCAGTCTACCAAGGTCGATGACAATAACAGTGACAGCAGATTACATCATTAGCTCTCGTTACAATAACACTTCCAGCTGTCTCTCGTTTCACAACTTGCAACTGACTCTTGGCCAATCGTCGCCTCTTTAAATACTTCACAGACAATTTCCAGATGATTTGCAAATAAACCAGAACGTGAACAATCTCTATCAGTCCGGAAGTAACTAGAAATTTCCATTTATCTCAGTTTGTTTCCGCAGACCCTTATCTGCCTGTTATCTTTGTCTGCAGGCTCTTGGTTTTCACACTGCCCTCCTATCAGTTTCTTTTGGTAAACAAGCCATGTGATCGTAGATACAGGTTCGTGACACTATTATTAATATTGCTTTAATTAATGGTTTTAATAAAGACTTTATACAAAAGAAGTTTGAAAAATTTAAATATCAAAAAACTTAATGATATTTATACCCTCAACAAAATAAAAGAAAATTATAATTTTAAAAAGTTTACTTATTCTTGGGTTAATAAACATTTTCAATTTTTTTTTTAAAGAGTTTGTTATAACTTTTGTTCCTCAAAATAAATATAGTATTAAAAATTTACTACATTTCTCTAAAAAAGATAAAATTCCTAATAATAAAAAATCTGGTATTTATCAGTTTAATTGTTTAGATTGTGATCAGGTTTATATTGGAAAGGCAAAACGTAATTTGGAAACCAGAACAAAAGAACAGTTTCGTAACATTAAATATAAACAAACTGATCAATCAGCCGTAGCAGATCATTTTTGGTCATTTAACCATGAAATAAATCCTGAAGTTAAATTATTTAAACAATTAAATGGTCCAATAGATTTAACGGTTTGGGGAAAGATATTTATTTTAAAAAATAAACATCGCGTAATGAATTTTGAAATATCAGCGGTTGATTCTGTTTTTAGGTTTGTTTCGTTTTCAGATTTTGGTAATACTGAAAAAACATTATAACATGGTAACCGGTATCCTTGATGACGAAGTGTGTTGACTGATGATGCAAGCAATTTGTTTGTGAAATCGATCTCAATTAATAAGAAAAATTGACATTTTCTTAAGATGAGTGAATTTTTTGTTACAAATATATTTGTGTAAATGAAAAGAAATTTGTAAAAGAAATGACTGTGAAACAAAAAACATGTGTTGGCATTAAAACAAAAATTAAATTTAATTGAAGATTTGAGAAGTGTAAAACTGATCTGAAATTAAGTGCTAGTTATAGGATTGGATTGCAGACTCTTCATGACATTAAAATGAAAAACTAGAAAATACAGGATTTTGGCCGGAACAGTTATTCCAATCCTGGACCTCTGTCAAAAGTATGAAGAGATCTGCTTTTGATGAACTAGATGTGCAGCTCTTTTAGTGATTTAGCCAAAAATGAGCAGAAGTGTCATTGTTTCAGGCCCAATATGTGCCAAAAAGGTACATTTTTTTCATGAAGTTCTACAGTTAGAGGGAGAATTAATGCCTCATTTGCTTGGCTAACCACATTCAAACATCATGGAATTGGCCAACTTACTATGTAAGGAGAGAGGTGTAATTCATATATTGCAGTAGTTTGTTTATTCCTTTTGGAAAGAGCTCCAGAAGTTTATAATAGACTAAAATGGTATGTATTTGGAAATATCTACTAATCCGAACCCAACCTTCTAAGAACAAAGCTCATGCTCCTGGATGTGTCATCTAAAGAATGCGTTATAATTTTGTGCACTGTTAATGCTTCTTGGAACCACAAAGTGAAGCTATTAATGATTAGAAATGGAAAATAGCCTCTAGCTATCAAGGATATTTAAGCTAAGGATGTACCTGTGTATTATTACAACCAGAAAGATGCATGAATGATAGTTGTTGTTGTTGTTGTTGACTAATGGCACTGGGGATTACTTGATTTGCATCATTTTCCCCCTAGCTTCCCAATATAAAGCCTGTAGGTTCCCAATTTTGAGACCATTACATTTGTCCAAATGGTGTTTGTTCATGATGACATCCTCTTTACAGATAGTACATTTGGGTGTAGGTATGCAGTGTATTTTATAAAGGTGTTCTGCAATACAACCATGGCCAGTTTCCATTCTAAATAGGGCCACTGCAGTTTTTCTTGGTAGTTTTTGTGTGTCAGTTTTATCTCCAATGTTCTTATAATCCTTGTCTTTTAGTTTATCTTCTTCATCAAGTCTGTGCTGTCTTTTAAAATGTAGCTTACTGTTTAATTGTTTATTAATTTCAGTTTGTCTTACGTGTTTTATATTTTAATTGCACCGTTTTTTGCTAGTTGGTCAGCATTACCTAAAAGTCCAACGTGGGCTGGAATCCATTGCAGGGTGACATGGTTTCTTGATTCAACAGCTTTAGTTAAACTTATTTCTTTGATGTTTTTTGTTGTTTTGTTTTTATAGTTTACAATCCCATCTATGGCTGATTTTGAATCTGTTAAGATAACTATGTTTTGCTTTATGTACAGTCTGTACAGGACATTCTGCAGTACTGCTTTTATGGCTGTTAGTTCTCCATCATAATGTTTTGAAGTTTCGTGATAGTGAAATGTTCAAAAACTGCTTTCCGCAACAATTTGGTATCAAAGTTTGGCAATTTCTAGAAGAGAAAGGATTGCCACAAAAGGCTATTATATTACTTGATAATACCCTTCTACATCATAATTACAATAAAAATAATAATTGTGACAAACTTTGGTTAAAAATTGCTCAGATTATAATTTTTTAAGCAGATAAGTGAAGGTATAACAATTATTATTTTTATTGTATTATTTGTATTGTTTTACTGTCAGTAGCTTCAGTTTTTACTAAAGAAGTACAATTTTACTATTCTGTTTATTGCACAAGTTCATTACTGTCAAAAACTGACTTAAATTTAAAGTTGAGTCGATTTGTATACACAAACGGTGTATCTCGGATGCGAGAGTCCCTAGTGGTCCACCGGGGAAATATATGAGTCAACTGGAGAATTTAATGTCAGGACGGTACGTTGGCCATGGTAGCTCAAAGGTTAAAAGCAACTGGACGGAAACCAGGAGATCCGTGGTTCAAATCCCGGCCATGGCATTGAATTTTTCATGTTGACTCTATCCATCAAATATCTTAGCCTCTATACGGCTAGTGTGAAGAAATGATTAATTTCCATCAATTAACTAAAAAAAACCTAACACTCCATGTTCAACCTTAGTTCTAAAACCTTATATTCTTCTACAGGAAATGGGATATACAACTTCCCTTTACAGATTTCTACAAACTGCCCTAATAATTTATCTGTGAAACTTTCAGTATTTTTAGAGAATTCTTCTCTCTCATTAATGCCCAGAAAACATTGAACATTTTACATTTTTATTGTAGATGGAGATTGGACAGGCAGACTCATTTTCCCTTTCATGCAGTTTGGAAAATTGCATTGATGTTAGATTTCCTGAATATGGCAGCCGTTTCTCCTTTATTATTAACAGTAACCCAACTTCTTCTGTTCAGGAACAAATGAACACCATACAGCTTCAGTATAAGGTAGGAGGAATTTTTGGTTTTGTTCCAGCTGTTATAAAATATTAAATTAAGATCATTATATAAGAAATATTGAAATAACAGAAACAAGAGAAGAGAATTAAAGCTTTAAGTTTTTAAATGATATTGTGATAACTTAGATATAGCATTTAAGATTATTTACAATTGAAACCAGAGGTTTCTATGCCCTAAGAAGCTATTGCTACTTGACATTGGGTCTGTAGCTCAGTTGGTTGAATTGTTGTACATCACTTGCCAAATTTTGTTTTACTTCAAGTATCCTTTGTGCAACTATATTTACATCTAACATATAAAATGTTCCATATAAATGATAGTTAAGAATGGGGAAATATTTATTTGAAAATCTGCAAGTGTTATTCCTTGAAAGATGCTGACCTTAAATACCAATACATTCATTTTTGTTATGCTGTTTGCGCATACCGATATATGAGGGCTCTTCAGCAAAGAATAATTGTATACCTATATTTCTTCAGTCTAATTTCTCAGGCTAAAATTGAAATTTAACAGTACGAGTATCATGCCAAAAGTTTTTAGCTATCCTAAAAAAAAAAACACAACTAAATTTCCAAACTCTTTCACAGTTTTCAAAGTCGTCTCCTGTGACACTTACACACTTATTCATTTGCATAAACCACTTTGCAAACATTTCTTGCCACACTTTTTCTTTGCCACTGTTCACAGCTTCCAAATATGTACTATGGCTACACCATCTGGCATAAATCGACATTCCTGCAGTGTTCCTTAATTTTTGAGAACACAAAGTTACAGGGGGGCAGGTCTTGTAAGTAAGATGGCTGCGGGGTAGCACCATGATGCCCTCTTTATTCAGGAAATCCATCATTCTGGCAGTAGTATGAGAGGAGGCATTGTCGTGGTGCAGCAGGAGATAGCCCTTCCATGACTTTGGGTGCTATTCCTTCCACTGCTTGATGACCTCTGAAAGGCAGAACTCAGTGTACCATAGTGCAGTGACTGTGCATTGGTTCTCAAATGGAATGATTGCTATGTGACCTGTTCTTAATAAAAAAAGAGGCAACCATTTTTTTGCCCAACACTTCAGCCCCTCTTTATTTTTGTTGGCAGTGGTTCATCTTCAAAGCGCAAGACATAGGACTACTGTTTAGTTTCTGATTTATAAAGGTATATCCACATTTCATCTTCCATAACATCTCCCGACATTCAGCAGAATTAAATTCTTTTAGCATAAATTTGCACCAATCCACCCAGATTGCTTTTTGATGGTTGGTGAGGGAATGTGGAATCCAAAGTGCATATCTCTTGGTGAGACCCAGATGTTGATGCATAATTACTTGTGCTGTTGTTGATCCCTTTTCTATCTCAAGGAATGAGATATGCACATCTTCTTTCTCCATTTTCCTCACAGCTTTGATGCTTTTGGGCATAACTGCAGTGTGTGGCCTACTTGGACAAGGCTCATCTTTTAAGGATTCTCTCCCCTTTTGAAATTCAGGAAACCAGTTTCTAACTGTGCTCAGTGAAGGAGCAGGGTCACCATAAGCTTCTGACCAAATTTGGTGGCTCTCTCTTGACTCAACAGATCGACATTGTTTTTTCGGGCTATCCTAAATAAACATGAGGCTATCAGATGCACTTAGTGGCAACTTCCTCCCATGGCATATTGCAACGGAGCTAAAAACAATGCCCCTCGTATTCCGTTAGCTTAATATGAAACAAACATGTCATACTAGTTTCATTATAGGCACTTGTGATACCCTCCTTGAGAGACATGCAAGCTGAGATATGTTCAGTATAATCAGTGGCAGAGATGGAGATGACACGCGGAGAACAATATGCTGCTTTGAAATTCTGCTTTTATCTCATCAAATTTTCAGCTGAAGCCTTCTAATGTTACAGAAGGCCTACTAACCCTATAGATGGTTTAAATTGTGTAAGAAGGGAGACAATTTCAAAGGAAGGTAGACCTGTGGTTCCAGTTACTGTTCCTATAGAACAAAATAACACTACTCCTGTCATGAGAGAGAATCAGCAAATTACCTGAATAACATGTGAAACACAAAAATTTTACTACGTTCTACACACACCCTAGTGAGAGAAAAGTTGTACAGATGTGTAGTGAGTTTTAAGATAAGACACTTTCCACATGCAGTTAAAGATTATGTTACATTAAGATTGTAATGTTTCTTTCAAAGGTAATCACTGATGTTGAAACATGACTACATCATTTTAATCCTGAGAGCAAACTTCAAAGCTCTGTGTGGCAACCTCATTGATTACCAAATCCAAAACGCAGAAATGTTTGCTTCTGCTGGGAAAATTTTGGTCATCTCATTTCTTTGGCATTCATGGAATGCTTTAGCAATACATCAAATCTGCATTTACAACAGTAACTGCTCAATACTGTACAGGGGTCCTGGTATCTCTGAAATTCTATATTAGGTACAATGCAAAGGGCCACATTACCATCAAACAAGCTGAATACTGCACCATAATAATGGATGGCTATATATAACTTTGTTGTTACTGAATAATTACAAAATCAGTATGAAGTGCATCCCTAACTTTCTCTGTAGGGCAGATTTAGCCTTGTGTGACTTTTTTCTATACCCTAATCTGAATAAACATCTTCACAGCAGACATTTTCCATCTTCAAAAGCAGTATTAAATACTTGGGATTTGTTTCTGGAATCTGTTGAAAAATGATTTCTAGAACAGATAGGCAGAAATGCTGGATTAAGTGCATCACATTCAAACGAGACTACTTTGAGAAGGACTGTCAAAGTTATGAGGATTGGTAAAGATATGTTGTGAAAAGAAATTACAATCACTCTTCATCGAACAGCCCTCCTAACTCAGGGAACCTCAAAACATGTATTTCTAGTGAAATCTTTTTATCAGAATTTTAGGTTGAATACAATATCTCCTTTACTTACTATAGGTAATCAGTAGAGAAAATATTATGAACATGCAAAGCATATGTAGATTGTTAAACCTTTCTCAGATTAGTACCACCCACTGAGCCTGTCATTGTATGACATGTTGTGAATTTAACTTTTGCACTTTTTTCGTAATTTACACTTATTGTTAATATTATTCATTAATATTATTCCTTGTTTCAGGTTGATTGGCCACTTTCATTAGTATTAAATAACTACAATATGGAGCTTTATAACTCTGTGTTTCGTTTTTTACTGAAGTTAAAATGGGGTTTATGGAACTTAGAGCAGCTAAGATTTTCAGGTATTTACCAAAATATTTTTCTTTGCATGGTAACTATTCAACAAAATATTTAATGAAGTTACTCTGAAATTTGGTACCTTTGTTATGCTTGCACAAATTGATTTATACATATCTTAAACTAGAAATATCAAACCTATAATGCTGAGACCTGCTTTTGAATTCATGTTGGATTTAAAAACAAGCTACAAGTTACAATTTAAATCCAGAAAGACGCTCCATCTTGAAGTAAAGCCGTTGCACAACTGTAGACGGTTTAAGATTGAATAGTTTGCAACTTTATATTGTTACATATAGGGTTGTAAGGGATATAATGAGGATTTATTTACACCCCAATACAGCAGCTGGGGATGTAACTACTGGTAACTAGGAGGGGAGGTAACACTTAAAGTCAAACCCAAATTAGTAAGTATATTCTAAGTGTTTTAACAGAAGTACAGGGTACTCCCTGGATCTTGAAGAGATCAGGGGTGCAGATGAAATATTAGATGCATGGTGACATGGTGCAATCATACCTTGGTGATGTGTTGCTTAGATAGTGGAGCTTCGTGCTGGCTGACAAGCAATGTTTGGATCTGTAGCACCTGGCTATTGGTCTAGTCTCAAAAGTACTTGCAATAAACTCTTGTGCAGAATAACCATCCACAAATGCCTCGTGAATGTCGCGTCAAATGTTCCTTGCAAAATCATCCTGAATAATCTCTCGCACGCTGGCTTAACCAGCCTTAAATGGGAGTCCCCAAAATGGCAGCTAACAGCTTAATCAGCATTTCCCATGCTAGAGGGGCCACATAGACGTTTCCCAAGCTAGCTAAGCCTTATTATATTTCTCCAAAATATTGTGGTTCCCAATCAGTGTTTACATAATTGAGATTTTGCTAATTCATGTATCCAGCCATCTGTGTATGGTTGGCATGAGTCAGCAGGATAGCTATGCAATAGTCCAAAGTACACGTTTTTGCCAGCCAGCAAAATTTAGGCTTATCAGCAACACAATACAGTGCTCCAAATCAAGGCATAGGAAATGAATATTAAATAACAAGATTAAAGTAATTTCTAAGACTCGCTCAGCCTATATATGCAACAATATATTAACATCTTTAATAAATAACGGAATAATTAGTAATTAAACCATTTTAATTGGATGAAGAATTTCAGCTCTCTTTATTGAAAAGAAAATCATCAGAAAACAATAACATAGATGCAAAGAGATATAAACATTTAGAAATAAAAGTAGTAGTATTAAGAAAAATTGTTTCTTTTAAATACCTCTTTCACAACATAGCCAAAAACATATCATTTAGTACAATTATTTTTGTTAGTTTATATGGGCAATTTGGCATTTAAGCTTCAGAACCTTGTAGCTAAAACTGGAAAATAATTTTTTTACATATATTCTGTTTGACAAAATCACATTAGCTATGAAAAGGTAATTGTTATCTAAAAGAGGGAAAAAGCCTTTAATTCCTCTACAGAAGAGGCTTAAAGGAACCAATCTTGAAAATTGCTTAAGGTTCTATCCCTCATTTTGTTATGGTGTAGCTCTTTGTTGCAGGGCTATACATATTGAACTAGAAGTGGTCAACCTGATGAATTTAATGATTAATTCTGGTATCCTTCCTTTCCTTACAAGATATGATCTTTCCACTACCCTATCCAAGTTAGCCTTGTCTGATCCCTTGTTTTCTTCAAGTCTTATGGTATAAGAGTATTCAAGAGTGTTTTCTATTCCTTTTATACATTTGTGCTGTACTGTGACAGTACAATGATGCCCTCTAGAGATTGAAGGTGAAAAAGTTAATCAGTGTAATGATCTCCCAGTTAAGACCAGATCTCTTTGACCAACTATAAATGTGTTTTTCCAGTCATATGTTAGGTTGGGTAAAGTTGTTTTAAATGTCAATTCAAAAGTGGTTTCTGCAAGAAACAGTAGAAAACTGCTTATGAAAATGTTTCCCAAAACAAAACCCTCCAGAGTAATAGTCCCTAATTTGGCTCTGTGGGCAGGAACGGTTTTGAGTAAACATGATTGTTTGAATAAACATCTTTAGAAAATTAGAATAGTAACATCTCCAAATTGAATTGAATTTATTTATACAACTTGCTATTTACAGTATTTTTATCTACAATACATACATATTCCTTAATCTAGTTATATAAATTATGGTGCCATTTCCCGTATTAACCGTGCTAGCTCAGCCTGCTTGGCTCCCAGACTTTTTAGCCTTGCTGTGTAGCATAGTCACCCTTCTATCCTCTATGCTTACAAGTGAACTGCGATGCAAAGATTTTCAAGAAAATTGCCTCATTCAATCCATGAATAATTATTCGAAAATTTTGATCTTCTGAAAATTAGCTGAATGATTTTGATTAAAATCTCAAATATTTAAGACATTTTCATGATAAATGAAATGTGTATATTGAATTTTCTGGGAATAGTTTCTTAAAAACTCTTTAATCTGAATGACTTCCCATAATTAGTAAATTGTAAGAGGTAGAAAAAATCTTACTGAAAAAAAGTGTGCTTTAATGAGATCTACATATTTTATGTCAAAGAACTCTTTTTTTTTTTTTCATTTCTGAGATGTTCTTTTATGGTTTTATATTAAAATACACTTTTCTTAAATGATAAATTATTAGATGCTCTTTAATTGCTATGGTACCCAGCAAACCACTTGATTTTGCTCAGAGACATCGTTATAGGCTTGAGATTCTTTTATGGACATAAATCTATAGCATGGAACCACCACCTTTATGCTAAGAAATTTTACATCCAAAAAAAAAAAGAATCTATCAGCCTCTTGTCAGGTTTAAACCAGGTACAGCAGAACAGGCTCACATGTATCCCTGCCATGCAAAGAGCAGAATTTTAAAACATCATATAGCAACCAAGTCTTAAAAAGTTGACTATAATTTAAGCCTACTATATTCCTCTATTCCCTGTAAGGAAATACGTAGTAAAGCATTTCTGAAAACGTTTATCTTGATTAATATGAAATAGAAGAATAAACTCTGATAAGAATAGTTCAAGAATGGGTAGGTAAGGTCATATCAATGTATCACACACACATTCACACAGAGGTTTTTTCTAAAAATTCTTCATTTATTAATGGGGCCTCAAAACATCTATTTCCAGTAAAATCTTTGTATCAAATTTTTGGTTGGATTGCAATACTTCCTCTGCTTATTGTAGTGTGTTTTAACAAGATCTACAAGTTTCATCTAATAAATTTTTGTCAATCCCTTATGGTTTGCTAATATGTATATGTTATTCAGATTGAAGAGAACTTCATGGATTATTTCCAGAAAATTCAATATATAATTTTATTTATTGTTAAAATATTTTTGGGTCTGTGCCATGACTGAGTGGTTAGACTGCTTGGCTCTCACCAAGGTGGCCCAGCTTCGATTCCAGGCAACTGCAAAATGAGATTTGTGGTGGACAACATGGTGCTAGGACAGGTTTTCTCTGGGTCCTCTGGTTTCCCCCTTCAGAATTCCACCAATTGCTCCATCATCTTTCCTATCGTTCAACACGCCCTCATATATATCATCCTCTTTCTTCACCTTCACACCAGGGCATTGGGCTGATCACCTATCCTGGTTCTCTATCGGATCCAAAGCTTTGGTTCCTCAAGCCCAACCTTAAAAGGGATGGAGGAACAAGAATCCCCTAACACCATAATAGTACAACTAGGGGAGTTGAGTAGGGAGGAGAAGAAGAAGAAGAAATATTTAAACATATTGTATCTTAATCAAAATGTTAAAGCCATTTTGAGAAAATAAATAAAAAATGCCCTACATAAAGGATAGTTTAGTTATAGGAGGGGGCATTTTCTTGAAAATCTTGTGTTGCATCTGTGGAAGATATAGAACTCGAATATCAAGTTTGGTATTTTCATTAATTCTTCATTTTTAATTGTAGTTTCAGACATACATGTACACAGACTTTCTGAGGGTGGGAGTTGCAAGGTGCATGAAACCATGTATTTCTAATGAAATCTCAATAATTAATTTTTGGGTGGAATCAATGTGATTCAATACTTCCATCATTAAGTGTCATGTAGATAGAGGAAGTAAAATGAATTCATTTGTATTTTTAAGTGTCAACTACTTCCATTTCAGATTTTTTGTATATTGCTGTGTGTTTTTAAGATTGTGTTTACATGTAAGCTGTTTACATTAACTCAATTTCCACATGCAATTGATTTTAGATCTGGAGAAGAAAAGTATACCAAAAAGTTGTGCAAGAGAGCAAATGAACAGTAATATCCATAGGTTGCAATTTTTACGCTTTTGGCTTCTCCATTCAATCAGTAGTATACACGGTTATCTTATGGGCCAAATAATAAATATTTTGGGACCACAGTTGGAACAAAATATTGAAAAAGCAGCAGATCTTGACTCAATAATAGAAGGTATTTTATTTTAAGCTTTCTAACTCTAGTCTAGTCTTTCTATATGTGTGATATTACACATATTAAAATTAAACTTTCATTGTAAGCTTAAATTAGTTCTGTTGTGTATATAGAGGTAACAAGTATAAATTTCCAACTTTAAATTTCTAATAGAAGGCATAGAAGTAATTTTCAATGCAATATTTGTTAGTTATGACCAAATCATGTGCTGCCTTAAATGAGTGAAAAGAATCAATTACTTGCAAAAAAGCAGATCTATGGCGCTGAATAAGTAATTATATATACATATTACAATGTATATAGTATACATCTTATAAATATATTTACACAGAAATTGTAAATTTGTGGATTTGCCTCACCATTACCAGCTTCATATTTATTAATAATGATTTCAAAAGCATATTCAAAAAGATTCTTAAAAACACTACTCATAGTGGAATTTTTTCAAAAAACCAAAAGTTGTAGCCAGGTATTTTAAGAATGTAATTCTAAACAAATGTACAAATAAAAATTAGTGATAAAATGAGAGTAGCAATTGCTTTCACTGACTTTTTTTCTGTAATTAACAGATTACATATTGTAGTGCCAAATATAAATATTTGATTTGCTGAGTTAAATTGGATTTAACACTGTGAAGTAATGTAATATATTTTTGTTATGTGAAGTACAGTGTGTCTCAGTCAACTCATAGTATTTATTTATTTATATTTATTTCTTATCTTTCAATATACAATTTCATTGATACATTGACATTATAACATTTCTTTCCACAATAACAAAATGACTTATTCACATTTAACATACCCTTTCTACCTACTTGCCTCGAGTCTTGGTCTCAATACACATAATCCCTGGTTTTCCGTGTATTGATGACCCTCCTCTCCCTTGTATCCCTCGTTCTAGTTTTCTAACCCTTAATTGTTATTTATTCTTCGTCAATCTTAACCATTTCTCTCTAATTTTCCCCAGATATTCACCTATATTTCTTACATTCTTTTCTCCTTTTACCAATAACATTTTTTTTTATTATTAATACCTCCCCCCATCCCTAAAACTGTCCCACTTTTGTTGCCAAATTTGTTCTCTCCATATCTTAGTTTGTTTGCAATAAAGTATGCTATGCCAATCTGCATCCTCTTCTCCACACATTGGGCATTTCCCTGTATCCTTTTCATATCTAATACCTTTCAAATTTCTAACTCCTGTCCTTGCCCAGGCAAATCCTTCTCGCCCTAACTTATTACACACATCTATGTACTTCTCCCTCTCCCACACTGTCTTTATTTCTCTATATATCCTCAATGATCTTTTCTCCCTTACACTGGTAAATATAACTTGGCTATCTAAATCTTCCAGCCTTAATTCTACCTCTTTCCAAAAGCCCCTATAATAATAATACTCTTCGTTTCTCCAAATATGTCCCATACCTATCTGTTCCATCAGTTCCCTTACTTTTTACGCCCAAGACTCTCCCCATTTGCTTCTCATCTGCAAAAGAAAACATTCCTTGATAATATCCTTTTCTTCCAAATAAGCAACTCTGTATAGATATTTCAATGCTCTTGAGACAATTTTGTTGAATGTCTTCCCAACTCTAATTGTGCTGCCCCATTGGGTGAAGCTACCAGTAAGCCCAAAATATATTTACAGAAAGATCTATTATTAACATCCATCTCTTTCCATGCTTCATCCACTCCCCATATCTCTGCCCCATGCAACATCTTATTTTCCACTATGGCAATAGATTCTTTCCGGCCATTTGACATTAATGTCAGGTAATTTCCTTAAACATGCTCTTACAATACTCATGGCCATTTTACCTTTTCCTAGAGCCAATTTTTTCTGTTCAGTCCATTTACCATCACAGCTCAATCTTATCCCCAAATAATCAAATCTTTTTATGACCTCTATTTCTCTTCCATTTATCTCCCATTTCTCATCTTTACGCAATCTATAACCTTTCTTAAAAACCATGATCTTCATTTTCTTTTCGTTAACTCTCAACCCCCATTTTTGGCAATAACTACTTATTGCTTCAATTGCCCTTCTCAGCCCTCCAACAGATATAGAACCAACTACTAAGTCATCTGCAAATAACAACCCTGGGATTTCGACTCATAGTATAATTTTAATTATAAGTAGTTGAATTTGGTTTATAACTGATTAATATATATTTTATTAGTATCTGCTTTATACCCCAGTGCTGAGATTATGTTATTGTAGCTTGTTCAGAAATACAAATTCTGGCATTATATAAATGAATGAACTATCCCTTTTCAGTGCATAACACTTACGTACGTACCATACATGCCCGCTGCTTGCAACCAGGAGGCAGCGACATAATTAAAACTGCTATACTACAGGTATGACTTACTTATTAATTTAGTATTTCATTTGAAGTGTAACAAAATGCTTTATGCATATCTGTCAGGTGGTAATTTTGCATCAATTAATGTGAATCCAAAGTTTGAAATTATTTGGTGTTTACCAATTAAAGCAAAAATGCATAAAATCATATTTATTACAATTTTTCCAGCCAATAAGTCAGTGAACAAGAGTTATCAATATTTCCTAAAGTTGAGAAATAAAAATTAGTCAGCTTTAATTATAATCTGTTCACTGTTAGAATAAAGTAAATTATTACTCCACATTACGCAATGAGCTCTGTCACTTAGTACGTGATTGGTTATATAACATCTGCACATGTGCATCTAAACAGCAATGCCATCACTGGAATTTAACTGCCATCTTTGTTGTTACTCAACCAGTGCATTTTTTAACTTTTGAGAGTCATTGTTCTTAATATAATTACTTTATAATGTTAATTCTATATTATATCAACTTGAATGGTTTATTGAAAGCATGTAAAGCAAGAAGCTTAAACTGCAGAACTATGTTGTGGAAGAACACGGTAGTATTAAAATCCACCAGCCAGTGTGGTTCATTTCTGCCATGTTCTTTTTGACATTTACTTTATTCTTACAGCAAACAGATTATAACTTACCAGACACAGTGGTTACCAAAATACAGCTCATTGTCTGGAATTATGACATATAAACTGTGGCAGTCCTTCATTTGTTTGTTATGCCTATATGCTGATAAAAGTAGAATGAAAAAAAAAAATGTTACAGATGGTAATGACAGCAATCTCGGTGTGCCACATATGGCAGAAAAATCCAATGGTGGTGTCAGAAGCTAGACTTAGAGAAGTAGGACAACTTTATTTTGAATGTCATTGTTTCCTGGGAATTGTTCTTACAAATATGGTAGAAAGTGGTACTTCACCACAAAGTAAGTTAAACAAATTCTTTTTAGAACACAGAGCATGTACTTATTAGTTTATATTTATTAAGGAATATAATGTTTGACACACTGTATTATGTTTGTTCCAAAATTAAATTGTTTTTCTTACCACTACTGCAATTTTCTTTTATCAAACTTTAGTATGATTATATTGTTTCTAGCATAACTTACACTGCTCTACTTGGTGTATATAAATTGTATATAACTGCTTTGCTGTATTAGTATTGTTCACAGCTTTTAGAAAGATAACGGAAACTCTCGCAAACATGCATTGTTTTTCAAGAGACATGCCATCGGGCACCAAGAACCAGAAAGGATTCTAGTAAAGATTAATTAAAGTTACATTGTTCTTACATCTATTATTTTTATTGTATAAAAAATATCTCTTTTGTGAGTTATTTTTTACAAATTATCAGAAGTTCACCACATTACTGCTAGAAGAAGGCTTTTTGATGGATCGACACAGTACATATAATAATAGATGGAACAACATTCAAATGAGCACTAGAATTGTTTTCTGCTCTTAGCAAAAGGTACAATCTCAAGGATGAAAAAAAAAGTATTCTTAAGCAGCAACTCGCTCCATCAAAACCTCCAGAATTGAGGCATATGTGCCACATCTAATCCACATCTTGGATTAGAAGAAAGGTTGATCAGTATACTGATCTCCCAACTAAGTCTGAAAGACTTGAAATCTGCTCATATAAAATGAAAGTGTTATCTTTCTAGAATTGGAATGGTGGTTCTCCAAATTGTTTATTGTCCTCCAAAGAAGAAGAAATGGACATGGAACATTTAAAAAATTGTAGATCCCTTGTGGCTTTTGAAGCTCTGACATCAAAATATTGGGAAGCAAGAAGGAGAATGATTTCATTATTAACTCCTGAGCAATAAACACATGCACGCATGTATGCTTGCTCACACGCGCGTGCACACACACACACAAAATCTTGGATTGGAATGTTCGTGAATAAAGGAATAATTATCAAATATCTTTGTAAAAAAGAATAATCTATTTTGAGGCTTAAAACTTATGTCCCACTGTGGTTTTGCAGAATTAATTCTTCAATCTCCTTTTAGAGTTTCCAAACCTCTCTTTCCTCTTGATACAAACTCTTCAATAGGCTGGCCCCATAGCTCAGTCGGTTGTCATTAAAAGGCTTAAATTAAATGGTGTGTGAATTCTTAACTGTCACATATTATATATTGGAGAGGTGAACTTAGAATATAAACTACAGAAAACTGGAATGAAGACAACTTCAGTCTCACAAAAGTAATAGTTACTACTACAGTCCCTCCGGCCTAAAGTGGTGACACACATATACAGTATGGCTGTATCATTTCATCAACAAATACATGTTGACATTCTCTGTTTGCATCTGATTCTTATCGCAACCTCATATCTTTCACTGCAGCTTGTATTTCAATATTTTGGAAGTTAATTACAGTACTTATTCACCTTGTTCATTACTTTAATGTATCAAATAAGTGATACGATACGCAATGTAGTAATGAACTATTTTCACTCCTGCTTCACTATTTCACTCACTGTAACAGTTGTGCTATGGCGTAATGTTGACATCCATACACACTTTAAGGCCAGATAGAGTATAGTTATCTATATGAGAGTCAAATTTGGATCCCAACAGAAAAATATATCTAAAAACCCAAATCTTGGTGATTAAATTACTAATATCAGTGAAAGGAGAATTATTTTTAAAAAAACAAAAGTAGGAAATTAATTTATAAGAATGGAATTAAAAGCAGAAAGTCTAAATGATAAAATGGAAGATGAATAGCAGCACATGAATGGATTACATAAAAATGCATGCCTTGAGAGAATTCCCAGTTTAATTGTAGCTGCTTGCCTGCTTGCCGTGCAAGGGGTTCCGGATTCGATTCCCAGCTGGGAGTGGGGATTTTTCTCCAACCAAGGTGATTCCCCATCTTCCCCATAGCACAACTGTTACAGTGAGTGAAATAGTGAAGCGGGAGTGGAATTTGTTCATTACTACATTGTGTATCGTATCACTTATTTGATACATTAAAGTAATGAACAAGGTGAATGAGTACTGTAATTAACTTCCAAAACATTGAAATACGAGCTGCAGTGAAAGATATGAGGTTGCGATAAGAATCAGATGTAAACAGAGAATGTCAACATGTATTTGTTGATGAAATGATACAGCAATACTGTATGTGTGTCACCACTTTAGGCCGGAGGGACTGTAGTAGTAACTATTACTTTTGTGAGACTGGAGTTAAGTCTTCATTCCAGTTTTCTGTAGTTTATATTCTAAGTCCACCTCTCCAATATACAATATGTGACAGCTTAGAATTCACACACCATTTAATTTAAGCCTTTTAATGACAAGCAATAGAGTGATTGCCTCCATATATGCACCAAATACAACCAGATTTGTTTCTCAAATCCAGCTGCTTTATATTAACAGTGCTATTGACAAGAAGGCAGGCATAAGCATGGAGCAAGTGGGAGAGAAGATGGGAGTAGAATTTCCAACAAAGCAAGAATAGGAAGATTCATAATTGTAAAACTAAGGAAAACAGATCAATAAGGGTAATGGTGTAAATATGGACAACTCTGATAACACTGGGCAACAATGAAAATGCTTCGGGCTTAAAAATAGTGAATTTACATGTATTTACACCTGCTGAATTCAAAAATCACCATAAAAATGATAGATTAGCTCTTGTTTTGAAGATAAAGTGACATTTCATTTTTTAGTGTGAAGATTTTAAATTTGGAGGAATTTTTGGGGGGAGTTGGCACACCTGTAAAAATACCGTAGATGACAACTACAAGCATTTGGTGACAGTGCTCCTGCAAAAATACCGAACCTTGGATGCAACATGTCCCTTAAGATCCATTTTCTCCACTCCCACCTAGACTTTTTCCCTTCTAGTTGTGGAGCTGTTAGTGATGAACATGGGGAGAGATTTCATCAGAACATTTCTGCTATGGAACAAAGATATCAGGGTCGTTGGAATGAAGTAATGCTTGCGGATTACTGTTGGTCTTTGTATAGGGATTCTGTGGAACTCCATCACAAGAGACAAGCTAAAAGACAACGAAGTCAGTAGGCCACCACATGATTCTCTTCAGTCACGACTATCTGCGAAGTGTTTTTCCAGCAATTTAGAACTCTTAGCATGTAATTACCAGTTAAAAAAATCAAATACACTTTCATTGTAGTTAGCATGTATGTAATTAAAATGTATCCTTTTCTCTCAATCCGTTAATATGTAATATTTCCACCTTGTGTATATCATAGAAACTAGAGCTAATAAAATTTTTTCTTTGTCATATTTGTTTTTCTCAATCCAAAATTAGTAGGAATTACCTCATGAAGTGCTCGAAGCATTCAACAATTATTTTTTTGTTGCCCAGTGTAATTATTATATTAGCAGTCCAAATGGAGTGGAACAGAATCCTTGCCCACTGGACTACTGATCCTAAGGTCATGGGTTCAGATATAGTTTAATTTCATATACAAATGATATTTGATGTAATGATATTTGGAGTAATTTAGTAATAGTGATGTCCAAATTAATTCATAAAACTATTTGTAGCCAGTTTTTCACACTATGTTACTTACATTTTGATTTTTTTAGGGAGCTGTTGCTTTCATTTTTGACCTCAAAGGTCCGACTGTTGTCTGTTTTTACTTGTGGTTTTCTCTCTGGCAGTAGGACTATGAACTTCTTTATCAAATTATTGACTGGTAGGATTTCAAGTTTAGAGTACTAAAAAAGATAAAGAAGCTTATAGCTCCACTACCAGAGAGAAGACCGTAGGCAACAACAGATGACAGTCGGACCTTTGAGGTTAAAAATGAAAGCAACAGCTTCTGAAACTAAACCCTCAAAAAATAAAAATGTAAGTGTCTTAGTGTGAAAAACCAACTACATTATGGATATTTAATGAGTTTAAGACCAATGAATGTCACACCAGCACACAAAAATGTTTAATGAAAAGGTGACATTTTTAAAGCTGGCATTTAAAATAACTCCTGCTTGATAAATTGCAGTGTACTGGTGCTGCTGATACGATCCTGGCAATTGATAGCATTGTTAACAAACAAAATATTTGTATTTTTTCTAATTATGTAACATAATTGGTAGTTTTAATGTTACTTTTTATATTTATTGATGTTATTTATAGTTCCATTTAAAATCAGATTCTTTCTCAAATATAATAGAATTGAATTCATACAAATAAATTATGTGCATAATTTTATGGTAAAATAACAAGTTGATTTTTCATCAACCAGGAAATGAGAGCAAGCAACAGCAAAACACATTAGCATATTGAAGTGAATCAGTGAATGGAAGTTCTAAGCAATTAAGTTTTTAACACATAATAGCTTAATTCTTTATTTTTAGTTTTACTTATTGTTCATTAATTATAATTGTGTAATATAATGCTTTTGCTTTGCAGTTGGAGAACTCTGTGCAGCCTTCGATGCACCATCTTTAGAGAGACATTTTACATTTGTTAAGTCCATAAGATAAAAACATATATTCTATCACTATAGTTATAATCTTTCTGATGCACATGGCTGCTCAAATAATATGTACATACTGTTTGTACATACAGGCAGCTCACTGCACAATTGAAAATGAGAGTAAAACGAGTTAAATGCTTAATAACTCTAAGTAAAATGTACCAAGAAGCACATTGCAGAAATAACACTGTAAATTAAAAGGATACTGTGATTATATGGCCAGGTCAGAAGCAATCACAGTGTTGTTAAGTGTTTTACAGTAATGATTCATGCATTAACTTTTTTTTAATGAAAAGTGTTGGCCATTATATCTGTTTGTTGGAATTGCAGTGTTTCTTCTTAAAATGAATTCTTAATAATTGTTCATAATCACTGAGTTGAAACTTAGAGGTAAAAAACAGAGTTACTACTGAATTATTTTAATGTTCCTATGACATTTAGACTCTATATTTCATTTATTCTTTTATAATGGTATGACTTACTGTACAATAACAGAAATCGACAATGAATTGATATAAAATAAGCAGAATATGGTGTAGCACTCAATAATCACAGATCCGAAATTTTGAGAAGTATGCCATTTATTCTCTCTCACTTTGAACTAATTTTCAAAGTAAATACTAAAGCTTTTGTCATATTCTAAGTAATTGATACTTCAGCACAGGAGTGCATAATCACATACTTTTAAATGCAGGGTAGGTTAGAATCTGCATTGTTACACTTGAGTAGAGTTTTTACAGGAGTCTTTGAGAAATTGTTAATTGTTTTGCTTTTGAGAATGAAATATTTGTGATTGCTTATACTTTTAATGCTTGGAAAGGGTCAACTCTTAGTTGAGTTTGCAGAAAACATCCTGCAAAACATATTCTTGGTAATAAACTTAAATAGTGAAGCACTTATAATCTGTTCACTGTTAGAATAAAGTAAAGTATTACTCTGCATTCCACTTGGTGCTCCGCCTCTTAGTACATCATTGGTTATACAAAACATATGCGCAAGAGCACCTAAACGGAATGCCATCACTAGATTTTAACAGCCATCTTTGTTACTCAACCAGTGTATTTTTTAACTTTTGAGAGTCATTGATCTTACTGTAATTTCTTTATAATGTTAATTCTATATTATAACAACTTGAATGGTTTATTGAAAGCAGGTAAAGCAAGAAGCTTAATAAACTGTGGAACTATATTGTGGAAGAATACGGTAATGTTAAAACCCACCAGCCAGTGTGGTTCATTTCTTCCATGTGCTTCTTTGACATTTACTTTATTTTTATAGTGAACAGATTATAGATTATATCGAGATTTAACTGTATTGGAACACCACAGTGAAGCGAAAAATTATTAATTTTTAGATGAGTCGTATTTTTTACACATCTGCTTCACTTTTTAAAAAAATAAACATGTTTCGCAAATCATCGTTTGCATCTACGGCTCTTATGCGACTAAAGCTTGATCCAGCGGTGTGGGTAATTCTGGGGTTGCTGCTGCCATCTGTTGATTTAGTGATGAACTTAAATGTGGGATTCTCTTCTGGCGGGATTTCAAAGTTCATTAGTTGGTTTTTATGTTTTTCTATGTATATCCTCTCCCATATGACGAGTTCACTATGTTTTTGTACGTATTTTAGTAATTCTGTGCTATCTTCAATTTCATGATTTTCAGACCAGAAATGAGCTTCTATTACGGACTTATCAATACTTTTGTATCTTAAGTGCCTGAAGTGTTCTTTCTTTCTAGTGCCTATGTTTCTTTTTGTCCTCCCTATGTAAATTTTTTCACAGTCTTTACACTTAATCTTGTAAATGCCTGACTTTTCCTCTGGTTTTATCTTTTTAAAAAAATAAACATGTTTCGCAAATCATCGTTTGCATCTAAGGCTCTTATGTTTTAAAAAAATAAACATGTTTCGCAAATCATCGTTTGCACTGATAAGATAAAACCAGAGGAAAAGTCAGGCATTTACAAGATTAAGTGTAAAGACTGTGAAAAAATTTACATAGGGAGGACAAAAAGAAACATAGGCACTAGAAAGAAAGAACACTTCAGGCACTTAAGATACAAAAATATTGAAAAGTCCGCAATAGCAGCTCATTTCTGGTCTGAAAATCATGAAATTGAAGATAGCACAGAATTACTAAAATACGTACAAAAACATAGTGGACTCGTCATATGGGAGAGGATATACATAGAAAAACATAAAAACCAACTAATGAACTTTGAAATCCCGCCAGAAGAGAATCCCACATTTAAGTTCATCACTAAATCAACAGATGGCAGCAGCAACCCCAGAATTACCCACACCGCAGGATCAAGCTTTAGTCGCATAAGAGCCGTAGATGCAAACGATGATTTGCGAAACATGTTTATTTTTTTAAAAAGTGAAGCAGATGTGTAAAAAATACGACTCATCTAAAAATTAATAAGATTATAGATTAATTATAACTCATCTCATGTTTCAACTTAGAAAAGGTGTTGAATTTCAAAATACAGTATTGGTAATTTATTGGTACAGTTTTGTTACAATATTATTGGATGGCACAAAAATACTTATGTAACTTAATATAATTTTGAGTTGAACTATTACTCAATGCTCCAAGGAGTTCACAAATCATAATTTAATAGTCGACATTAGCTGAGGATGTTCTAGATAATCACGTCCTAGATAAACTCTAGCAATATTTGGAGCACTGAGTACTAGTTTGACTCAAAATTATATTAACTTTGTGCTTCATTAAATCATAGTCCTTACTCATAGGAATTACATAACATAGTTTGTAGTGTCTTTTGTCATAATGTATAGTGTTCATTTTAAGAAATTTCATGACTGTTAATTTGTTTATTTATATTTTAAAAGTACAAAAAACTTCTTATTACTGTTATATAAAAATTAATTTGTTTCACAATGTGCAATATACTCATTGGAATAGCCAGAAAGATACTGCTTGTCACATTTGGCCATTGTTGTATAACACTTACGATTGTCACATCTAAAATAAATAATTATAATATATTATAAGCATCAACAAACATAAAGTTTAAATTCATACAATCAGAAATGCATTCTTTTCAAAATCAGTTTCCAGAAAACAAAATGAAAGGCTATTTATATTGTGTTGCGTATCATATAAATTACAGTGCAAAACAAATGAATCAATTTCCTATAGAGTTACCAAGTCTACGAATGTTGGGTAACTCTAAGCTCTATGGACCCTGGGCTCATTTAGCATCATTTTGCCCATTCCATTCATCCAATATGACTTAACATTGTAGGATGTAAAATTACAACAACAAAAATTTGAGTAACCGAGTGCAGGAAAGCAACTTTGAAAGAGGATGGGTAGTTTTAAAATCTCATTCTCCCAGAAAATAAACTGACATATATATATATATATATATAAGTTTTTTAAATTCATTAGGGTTCCCTTACATTTAGCATGGTCTAGGATAGTGTGTGAAAGAGCGGAAAATATGAAAATAGTGGGGATAACAAGGTGGCAGTGCTGAGCACACTAATGCTGTAGTCCAGAATGCTTCCCATTTGTTTCTGAACATTTTTATCAACTTTTACTAAAACATATTCATGAGAACCATTTGGAAGGTAAAAATTATGTTTTTAAAATGTATAACTCAATTTAAAAAATTTGGCATTTATTGGCTTTTGAAAAACTGCTCCTCAATTAGAACTTACTGGCAGTGTCCATTAAAATGAATTATTAAAAAACAATGAATATAACAGACAAGTGATAACGAGGTGGAAAGAGTGAAAGAAAGAAAAAGAATATGTACATTGGAGGTATGCGATAAACATCATAAAGTTGGAATTTTTACAGAAGAACTTGCTTGTTTCTTTTTGAATAAAGACTTTGTAAATCTATTATTTCATATAAGAAATAGCATTTTGCATCCTTCAAAAGAATGCACAAAATACAGAACATAATATTTCAATGTTATAAAAGCATAAATTGGATGTAGTACTCCTTATCTCAATTGATGGAATTATACACCTTTGGCAAAATGTAAGTTAAACTTACCTGTAATATGTACACATGTAATTGCATTGTATTTATTGCACCTATATTCTGTAACTGAAATGAAGTTTAAGCTTTGTGTATGATACTGGAGTAAATTTTGTTTATAACTTTTGTATCTTTAAATGAAATATTACTTGGTTTCAAGAACTTGCTTGTCATCCTCCATGATCAAGGGATTACATGTTAGCCTGTAATTTCCAAAGTCATGGATTCAAACCCGGTGGAGGGCAATGAATTCTTTTGGTGTAAAAACTCTTAGCATGTTCCTTAAGAAGGAAAGTAAAGCTGGTGGTCACATGTCATAGATTTAGGCACATAAAAACCTCAAGCTTCATAAAGAGGCCTCTGAGCAGCATTGAGCAGTCTTCCATGTCCAATTTAGAATGGCACTATGAGAACCACAACAGTTAATGAGGTCCATAAATAAAAACTGAATTTCTCAATTTGTCCTATAGAATAACTGATGCAACCTGCTGTTTGACTGAAAAACATGCACTTTTGTTAATACTGAATTAAATTCAAAGATAAAGTGAAAATATTAATAAATCCTATTCAGAACTGTCTAGTGTATTTGGTCTAAAGCATAAACTTTATTTCAGTTCCTTTGTTTATATTAAGCTTACCAGTTAGAGTAATGCAAAATGTATTAGTGCCTGCATCTTGCAGAGCTATGTGTACGTGTAAGTTTTCTCAATAGCTATTTATTTTTTAATTTTATATAACTTAATCAATTTTGTTTGTACTGTGATTCTAATACTTTAATTATTTCTGGTTTCTTTGCAAAATATATGTAGAATATGATGCAGGAAATAAGCTGGGTAATGATTACTTGTGTATGTCATCAAATTGAATTCCTAAATCTAATTGTCAGTAGCTATCACATATCGTCGGATGAGCAAAGTTTTGCTATGACAGGATATGGAGTCTGACTTGAATTGTCATATCTCTTATTCAACTTTGTACCAGCTTGACATATCTATAAATGAGTTAAAATGTAAAAGTCTAGTAAAAGAAACCACACTATTCTTTACTTTATTTAAATCATAATTTTAAGGCATGAGCTCTTCTGATAAATGTCAGAAAGAGACATTTTTCTTTGTAAGGATGGATAGACTGCTTTGTTATCTAATGCTCAACATGTCTGTTGCTAACCTACAGACTGTGAATTTTATTCCAAACATCCCTTTGAATCTGTTTCTATTTACAACGCTAATTGGTAATAATGATCCTGACTGTGGCATTTAATTTTTCAGTTTTTTCTACCTTTCAGTGCTTCAAACACTGTCCAACTGGATTTGCTGTTTAGTTGAGGAAATACCTGATAGAGAAATGCTATTTGGTTTAGAAAGTAGAGATAAAAACTTACTTTTAATGACATACTATCTTTTGATCTGTATTACTTTCTCAAACAGCTGTTCATAATCGTTATAAGAAGTATTGTAATTCATTCAGTACTTTGATATTCAGATTTCACCAGAAATACATGAATGAATGAAAATTATTTCTCTTCAAATACCAATATATTTCACACAATACATACTAAATACATTATATTACATACCATAACAATTTTGCAATTCTTGTCAACTTCATTTCCTCTTGATTTGCTTCTAGCATCAAAGTATACAGTATTGTATACTTTGATGTCATACATACAACTGTCCATACACTCCACACCAGAACCATTTCCTCATTAGTTCTAAATCACAGGCAGGTTTAGAATCGTTACATAAGTATCTAATCCCTGATTATGATGAGGTTTTTCGTCTCCATTTTTCCTTCATTTTACCCAGTAATTCGCATTGAATATCTTTGAAATTTATTGATCTCATGATCCTTGTCATTATTGTCCTTTTTGGTAATAGAAATCATTTGAAATTAACTGCTACTTCCATTCTCTTTGCCTTACTGCTTTCCAAAATCCTCTACTCAGTTTATTTCTCCCTCCATACATCACCCATCATTAATTGAAGGGGAAAATGTTTTGAATGTAAATTGAGAAACCTAATAGAAACAAAACTTTTTAACAAAGAGAACCAAATGCTGAGAAAAATTAGGAAAAATTAGTAAGAAAGGTAACAAAAACAGAAAATAGCCTTATGTAATAGGTTGATCCAAAAAAATATTGCAACCATAGGGTACTTTGTGTCTCGCTGGCAACTTAGTGTAGTGATAACAAAGAGAAATATACAATTTATATGTAAAATCAGTATTGTACGTTTGTGTAAAATACTATTGTGGTTTGTACTACAAAGTTTTTATGTACATATTAATAAATACTAGGTTCTGATCTCTATTTCCTCTAATATTTAGTTTTATCAGTCAGCTATTTACAATTCCATCTTTCTCCTCTATCATGAACATTCTTTCATAATATTATATTAGAAATTAATATACCATGTATTAATATATTTTATTTAATTCACTCATTATTCACTTGCCCCTTCTCTTTATAAATGGATACAACTAAACCTTTTCTTTAGGTTATTGGTACTCTACCTCCCATCAAATGTGTTATTTGACACCTTATTCAACAACCTCCTTCTGTTAAGCAATATTTTTCATTATTATTGGAAGCAAAAGGTTAGAAACAGTTATGTATTTAACATTTGAAAGTAATGAGTCGGTAATTCAAAAACAAACATCACTTAAATTATCCTTACTTGGACATGTTTCGGAGAATGTTTTGTCCCCATCGTCAGCAGTTATCCGACTGGTTGGATCCGTTGGTTTCTATATAATATTTATTAATTTAATAATATTATTAATATATTTATATATTAATATATTATATAATATTAATAATATATTAATTTATTAATAATAATATTTTTCATCTTCTCTCTAGATTTCTGTTAATTCCACTGGGAATATTATTTCTTTTTAATTTCATAACCTGTTATTTTATTTGCATGTCTGTAACTGCGTTATCTAGATCTTCAACACATCTTGTATACATTCCAGTGCTCCTCCTATCGCTCTAAACTATATTCTTTTAAGAGCTCTTTAAAATACTTGTACCATTTTTTAATTTAGTTTTATATTTTCCTCTTTTTTTCTCTTTGTCTTCAAGTTATTTTTCCAATTTTCTTCCATTAAGATTATTCATGAGTACCTGTTCCTGTTCTTTCTTCCATTTATATAAAATCAGTTTCCCTAAATTTGCCTTTTGTGCTATATCCTTCTCTTTATTCTACTCCATTCTAACCCATAGCGAAGAGTGATTACTAGTCAAGTCCAAGTTCATTACCTGAAACCCTTTCATCCTCAACATAACACTTTGTCCATTTGCATTCACTAAAGTATTACAAATCAATTGTTTTCTTCACAAAAGTCTAGCTGACAATAGGACAAGGCAGCTGATGCCTAAACTTGTAAGTCAGAAGATAACTGAACTGATAAGTGCTCATCTAGTTGACTTGTTTACTACAAAATGTGTGTATGTGAATCAACCATACTGCCTAATCAAATACTTGAGTATAACACATGTATAACTAATGAGTAGGTATTACTCATATACATGACAACACGTGTATTGTGTATGATAGTAGCATGCATAAACGTGCAAAAACAAGAAAAAAATGGTAGAAAATGTTTACATAGCACGTTCCTCATGATTGCCTTCTGGGGTCAGTATAGTACTAGCTTCTCTCCTTTGATAAATGAGAAACTGAGAAATGTTTGTATAGAATTGATGAATTGTAAATAAAACTAATTTTTTTTTCTTTCTTGACAAGGCTTGAAACTTGTAACTGAGTCTATAAGCTAATAAAGATCATCATTATTTATCTTTACTATGTCTCCTTCCTCTTTCTCCTTTTTCAGTTTCATCGCCACCAGAAAAAATGCAGATACATGTAGAGTACTGCTCTGAATAAAAAAGAAAGCATTACTATAAAAAAAATTTACACAGGGGAAGAGATTTTTCTTTCTTTTTTCTTGCTTTCATGAAATGTTTTCCTATAAACAGACAGTTGTGATGTTGAAATGCCATGTCTGTGGATATGACTGTTTAGAACAATCATGAAAAATGATGAGACAGAAGACTGCAATTGCTGATTTTCTTAGTAGTTTTTCTTGGATTTTATGCAATATGTCCATTTACAGTGTACATTGTGTTGTGTGCATGAATAGTGTAACCCAAAACAAAAAAATTAAGTTAAATACTACACTTCCAAAGATGTGAAATAAAAAGAGTTTCAAGAAAATTCCCCTGCCTAAATTATCCTTTACATGGAATGATTTTCAAAATGTTCAATTTTTTAAAATATGGCACTAATTGTTTTTATTAAAACTCTATATTGTGACTGTGTGGGTTACATAGAATCAGAAGCCTGGTTTATAGAAATTTAGAACAATTGCAATAAAAAGACGTGAAATTGACAATCAGCTGTCTTCAAGGTCGACTCCGTTCTCCACTGCACATAAACAAATGTCCACAAAAGTCACTTCAAATGTCCATTGTCGCAATAACCATCACACATATACACAACACAACTCCGATAATTACACAACTAGCAACTGCTTCTCTGCACAACACACAATAACTGCTTCTAACACTTGCCGGTATTTACCTCCAGTCATTGTTTCTAGAATGCCATAGACCTTCCGAGAACATTTCGCGGCAGCAAGAGAAAGACAGAAAATTCTGGAGCATCTGTCTCTTTCTTTCTCTTGGCAATCGTCCAGATCTCTTGCCCATGCACCCGGCTCCCAAAAAGTACAAACTAACCCATTAAAGTAGTGCATTGAAACCACAAATAAAACTCTAAAAGAGAGCAAAATAATTAACAAAAAAGAATTTCACAAAATTAAAAGTACATAATCCAACATTACCAAGAGAATATGGGCTGCCAAAAATTCACAAAACAGGGAAAGGCATGAGACCTATCACTAGTAGCATAAATGCCCACATAATTTGGCCAAATAGTTACTAAGTTTCCCAAAATTTGAAAGTGCAAATTAAAAACCTCTTTAGATGTGGTAGAAAAAATCAAAGATATAAATTTGGGCAAAAATGACAGACTGATTTCATTTGATGTCACATCTTTATTTCCAAGCATACCAACAGAAAAATTATAGACTTTATTTTAAAAAATGGCTAACTACTATAGAAATGGAAGCAATAGAAGTAGAAGAATACATTTCACTAACAAAAAATATGCACTGAAGAAAACTTCTTTGGCTTTAATGGAAAACACTACAAGCAGAAATCAGGGTTATCAATGGGCAACCCACTTTCACCTTTTTTGGCAAACTTATTTATGAGTGCATTTGAAACATGAATTAAAAAGGCCTTCCCATGGATCTTCAAAGTTTGGTATAGATATATTGACAACATCTTTGCAATAGTGCCGAATAAACATTTAGATGATGCATTAAAATTACTGCAAAAAAGGTCTATCAAATTCACAATAGAAAAGGAAATCAATAGACAACTCTTTCTTGTATCTAAATATCATCAGGAATAACACAAAAATAAAATTTGGAACTTACAGGAGACCAACACACACAGAAAATTACATAAAAAATAAGCTATAACCCAATTATACATAAGCATGCAATAATAAACAGCCTTACCACAGACTAGTCAACACACCCATGGATAAAGAAGAATACTTCAAAGAACAACGGATGTGCACCTACTAATGGACACTCAATTTTAAAATTGCTAAATTCAAAAACAAAAGATGAAATCCCATCAGTTAACATATCCGGAATATACCAAATAAGTTGTAAACATTCTGAAAAATGCTACATAGGTCAAACTAAAAGAAATCTAAAAACCAGAGTCAAAGAGCACTTTAGAAACATCAGATTGAAACAAGAAGATAAGTCAGCAGTAGCATTTCATTTTTGGAATGAAAATCGTGACATTGATCCAAATCCAAAATTATTAAAAGGAGTGTGATAAACCAAAATAAACTGACAACATGGGAGAACATTCATACGGAAAAATAAGGACCGCATAATGAACTTTGAAATCCTACCAGTAGATAATTTGACAAAGAAGTTCCATCGCCAGAGAGGAAAGCAAATGACAACAGATGCTAGTTGGAGAGAGATTGAAAATGGAGGCAATGGCCTTTGAAACTAATCTCTCAATAATATAAAAAAAGTAAGTGATGAGCGTCAAAAAGCTGACTACAAATAGCTTTTATGATTAAAATAAAGAGGCTTATTATAAGATCTCCATGGCAACAATAGTTATGTGCTGGAACACTTTTATTAAGTAACCATTGTAGTTTCACAGTTTTTCAACAGAGACAAAATTTAATTGGACATCACCTTGAACAAATAGCATTTCCAGACATACGTGCTGAGGACAGCTTTAAGAGTTACTGAATTTAAGTAGTCAACAGATTTAAGAAGTTTGTGAATTATTAATATTTATTTGAAATGTAATAAAATCTCAAAAGACAATTTGCCTACTTAAACCTGCACCTCATCGCTCACATTCTTGACAAAATTAACTTCCATATGGTTGCAGTCCAGTTAAGAGAAATGGTTTAAGTGATGTTCTTTTATAATGTGAAAATACACATTTCTCTGACATTTCAAGATTTAATTAACTGAGAAATATTGTTTCACGCATTTCATTTCTCAATTAATTACCAGGACAACTGTGTATCTCATGATACACAGTGTCTTTGGACACTGGGACATTTATGTGAAAACCACAATGTCTGGTCAGCCTATGTAAACAGATGCAGCAGAATTTATTATAAATACATTCTTATGCATAGTTAAAATTACCAAATTATTTAAGGAACCAAGAATGTTATAAGCAAATTGAAAATAACTATGAACTAGATAGAGTGCCAAAAGTGAGGTAAAATTATCCACAAATGGAAGGACGTATTTAACACATAATTCTCAAAATTTGAAAGTTACATCACCTATCAAATAGGACTAATAAATATTAAATACATACATATTTTAAGATGACTTCTTGTTAATTCAGTTTTGAATACTGCAAGAGAAAGGTGATTTATGCCAGAAATTATTGAATTCTTTAAACATGGAGTGAGTGAGTGTGTGGTGTTTTAGGGCCCGTCGACAGTTTAAACATGGACAAATGTGTGAAAGGTAATTACATGCATTTAAAAGCATTTGTATTAAGTAACCATTTTTGTGTTTGAAGCGAAGTTCTCCAAACAAATTTGGTAGAATCCATTGCCTCTATTTCTAGAAGACCTCTTCAAGAGTTTGTTTGAACTTGGTCCTCTTGATCATGAGGTAGACATTCTACCATCCATGCTACCAAGGTGTTCCAGTGAGCATTATGAAAGAAACCATGCTCAAAATTGCAAAAATAGACAATTTTTAATAACCAAACTGGACTACATTAAAGTAACTTTGAACCATTATATTGTATATTATTGTATTTGCATATTGTGCACATTTTCAGTAATAATAATTGACATGCTTGGGTTGGGTTCAGATTACTGTGCTCAGGAGACAAGTCCTTGCTTTCTAGGTGGGCAAGTTTAAAATCAGAATACATACTCCTGATTAGATTTAGCAAAAATTCTTTGTTATTCAAATATACTGAGACATTATTCCAAACAGCACTATCATCATCATCATCGCCACCATTTCCACTTCTGTGTTGTAGAGGTAGTGAATCTTCCTTTTAATAATTAAAGGCCTCAACTCCAAGTTTACATTCAGAAGATTTGCCGGAAAACACCTTTTCCTTATGAGATAAAGTGCAGGTAACAGCTCAGTAGACCCCTTTCATTCTTTTCTTGCAGACTTGAGGTTTTAAAATAAATATTAAATGCCATAAATAATAATAGCAGTAATTGTGATTATTATAATTGCTAATTATTCTTGAAGGTTATCCCCATATATAATAATAAAATAAATAACCCATGGCGCGACAGCCCTTAGAGGGCCAAGGCCTACCAACCTGACTGCCGGCCTTACACCCACTTACGCATGGCAGAGGTGGACGATCATCCAACCAATATGGGGAGGAGATGTGGTCAGCATCTCGGCACCCCCAGCCGGAATGTTGGTTTCCGTGACCAGGGCCGCTTACCTAGCGTAAGCTCAATTTCCTCACGATGCTGAGTGGGCACCGGCCCTATACCCGGGACCTAAAATCTGCATCCCATTGGTGGGATCGAACCCAGATCGCATTCCGTGGCCAGGGACCAAGGCATGCTGCCTTAGCCCACTACGCCACGGCACAGGACTATCCCCATATACCTACCTAATAATTGAACTTTTCAAAGTTGCTGCTTCTTTTGTCATTCTAAACTATTTAGCTATTAGTACAGCTCTCAAATACTTGTTATTTAATGGGGTCTCTTTCTTTCTTTCATTAAGAGTGTATTCTGAAGCTTATAGGTTTATGTACATTTTATGCAAAGGTCCTTATTTTACTTGCACAATAAATCTATTAAAGTTAGAAAATGACAATTGTATTAACTTTACAGTAATTAAAGATTTTTTCTGGGATGAATTTGATAAGATAATTGAAAATAATTACCTGGCAAATCTTAAAAGAGATAAAATTAAAGAATAGTATTCTTAATGGAAGACAAGGACCTAAGCAGATTTTTTTCCCTAAAGAAATTATCATAATAATGAAAATGATTTATTTTCAAGTGCTTAAGAAAGTTAACATTTTGCAGCAGAGAGATGCCCTCTAACAGCTTATCCACCTTCCCATTCTCTCCTACCAAATGAACTGAATAGTAACATGAGATACATATTTGGTGAAATATCCTGGCAAAGGTCACAACCATGTAACTTCAAGTATCTCTGCTTCTTTTCACCATATCGGAATCACTACTTTTGGAATCCTGAAAGGTATATGAAAGAATTTAAACTTATTTTGGTTCCCAAAAACTATGCTTTGCTGCTTTTTCCTAAAAATAAACATTGCTTTCTTTCTCATAGTGATTTCAAAGATAGTTGTAATTATTTGATACATTGCTGTAGTTAGCTCTTAAAATTGTAGAGCATGGATAGTTAGATTTTAATTATTATAGCTTTTGAACATGTGGGGGTATGAATACATTAAACAGTTATTTTAAAATATAAATTAATTCCAATGCATATTTCCGTCATTGCATGCAAACTTTAAGATTGTGTAGGACAATCACAATATAACAATTTCAAAATAGGAAGCTGTAGTTTTTAAAATAATCTTGAAAAAAGCCTATAAATAAAAGCATATTTTGAAAACAGATACTGAATCAAAAGCTTCATTCTAAAGTAAACCATACAAGATACTTAACTATGTAAGAGGGAAACAATAAATGAACTGATGTGTGTTTGGAGACTGAGCAGCTTTGTATGTGTTACAAGAGCAAGCCACATGTCTGTGTGTTTATCAGCTACAGTTAGTAACGAGGGGTGGAGTAATTTTCTTTTAAGCTATTCGATCGTATTCATGAGACCTAAATGTAAGAGGCTATGTATAAGATGATCAAGGATAACAAATTAAAATTTTAGTTATGAAAATACTTTTTTACAGGTGTATTGTGCAAAATTAAATCAAAGCCACATTGATTGCTAATCAGGAAATTTATTAATGGTCAATAACTGCCACATCAACATAATGTCTGTTTACAGTAGATGTTCAAAATGTACTCTGTTAGATTCTATGCTATGACTGTTAGATTTGGAATTCTCCTATTGGGAAACATCTCAAGTGTTGCAGTCAGCTTTGCCCTAAGCAAGAAGCATAGGTACTCTTGCTTTGTAAAGACTACCATAGACTACCATGCATTAGACACATCTGAAGCGCTGACAGAACTTGCTGTTGTGTCAAGTGATGCGGCAGGTAGCTTTACTGTTTACATTTCTGACCTTCCATTCTAAATGCACACCAATGTTGCTGGTTGCCAAGTGTAAGCCCTTGACTTTATTGCAATAGGCATACAGGAATCCTGTCCTTTCATAACATTTTCTGGCTAAACTAATCATTTTAGCAACATATGGTAAAGACACAAATAACTCATCTTATGTAGCTCTACCTCATTATTCTAATTTGCAAAACTAAATTATTAAGGTGTGATGACATATTTTCAATCAAAACTTTGATCAATTTATTTATGCAACCATTGTTTAAAGGAAAATGGTATAAGAACTTACGTTTCAACTTAACTCAGGAAGTTGCCATTGAAGTATGCACACTCAACCCGTAATATCTTATACAAAACACCAGAAATGGAAGTTAAATGGCTGAATAGAGAAAATATTACTGTAAAACCTGTCTGAAATGGACCCCTTATATGTCGGAAACCTGGAAAAATGGAAAATAAATTTTGGAACTGTCCTATTTCCCATGTAAAATTATACTCTAAGCTGGAAAACTGCCTAATGTGGAAATAGAAATATTTTTCGAGAACTGTTTGGGTAAATAACCTGATTAAAACGGATTACTTTATGTGTAATGGGTTACAATGTACATATTTTAAATAGTGCAATAATTTTGGGGTGACTGTATTTGCACCAAAGTTCCATGAACCATAAAGTCATAAACTGTAATCTTTCAAGGTAAAGGGAAAACAGACCATTAGCTCTCTCAACTCTCTTACAACACACATGGTAAGGGTACAACTGTTTTGTAGTGTGTTCACTCTCAGTTTCCTTGCTACAAGTATCAAGTACGAGTGCAAGAAAACTGTGACCTTTGATTTTTAAAAACCTAGTTTGTGTGTACATAAATTCTGTAGAATGAGTTCTAAATGTATGACATTATCACTGGAGGAAAAAAACTAAGGTTATTGAAGAACACAAAAAGAACAAACTTACACCTAAAGAATTTACTGTGTTGTTTAAAGTGGAAAAACTCAGATTTATGAGATTTTTAAAAACTAAATAAAAATTAAAGTTGAGTGTTAAAGGGAACAGCAGGACATGTAAAATGCATCACAAAATCTACAGAGTATGACGAGCTAAATCATGCTGTGTTCGAGTGGTTTGTTAGTGCGAGCACTAAAGGAATTCCCAGTTCTGGACCATTGTTTCGAACTCAAGCGTTAGAATCAGCAAGAAAATTAGGCAAAGATTATTTTAGAGCTTCCAGTAGCTTGAGAGTTTCAAACATCGCCATAACCTTGTTTTGAATGCTGTGTATGGTGAAGCAAAGGATGCTGATATGAGACAGTTGCAGGTTGGAAAGGCAAAGTTGAAAATGGAAGTTGGGTGATAAACTACAATTATTTTATATAAGTTGAAAATATAGTACAGAATACATATCAGCCAATTATTATTTATAGTTCATTCTATGTTATTCCTTCACTGTAAACCTGTATGACTATTTCGTAATTTCTTTGTATTCAAATACAACTCTCTGTAAGACGGAAACCTGTGTAAATGGAAAATAAATGCCAGAATAATCATATTCCATTTTAGAGAAGTTTCACTGCATATGGTAGTTAAAGTCAAAATGTTATACAGTTAAAATCTGGGAACTTGGAAGGCAAAACATATTCAGTCCATAGAAGTTTTGCAGAGAAATGTTTGAGTTATCAAGATAAGTTCCACTGAGTTCATTTTCATCCTTGCAAGTTTAATAAGTGCAAATCAGAGCCAAATGCTAATCAATTTGAGTGAAGCATTGTTGTAGCCAGTTTTTTGATGTGCTTTGGAGGTGGGCCAGCAGTGTCTCCAATTTGTTAAACAAACATTAGAAAAGAACTAGTGTACTGCACCTACAACAGAAGATATACTTCATATGATTATAAGTAATCAAATTGGACAGAGCCTTTAATTATACTTCACCAGCATTTAGGGGGAATTTCTGTGCTTCCATCAATGAGAGGAAAAATTTGCTCCATTGCTCCACTTTAACGTGTGTTCCATATTTCAATCTTACTAGTACTTTATAGGGTGTATCATAATTATATATTGCAAACCCATTCAAAGCACACAATAACAGAAGTAAAACAGAAGCTCAAGTTTAGGAAAACAAGCCATGTGCAAGATTTATTATTGCAAATGTATGGTTATGAGCCATGACTGATCTGGTGTGCTAAAGCTCCCATTAGTCCTGGACCCGTAGGACCAAGGACCCGGGCCTCCTTCTACCTTGGAGTGATGGAAAACTCCAGGGCTCTTTCCATGGGGCAATACCTTGAGTCTAAAAAGCTCCCCCATCGACTACAACGTCAAGACGGGTGGAAGTGGATATGCCACTTACGCGCGTCAACTCCACAGGCAAGACTACCGAAAACCTCGGTGGGGCCACCTGGTGATCTAGCACACCTTCTACTAGCTCTGCAGGCTAGTACCCAGGACTTTTTGGGCAACCCTCTACCCCTTCCAGGCGGCCGTAGCCTGGCCGGAGGTACCCAATTCCCTGTGGGTGTCGGGAACACACTGCCTCCTCGAGTCCAACCCAATCCGAACAACTCCCTGACGGGAGGGGCTCGGCAGTTTGGCCCAAGGTTCCTCTAATAACGTAAGAGGTACCACGAGTGCTAAGGGTTCACAGCGCCTGCACCTCGGCAGCTGAAGGGGACGGATCCCCTCCCCTATGGGAGTGCTAAAGTCTATTTATTCCAAATAGAACCATACCACAACAAAGAGTATGTGGAACATGCATTTCATGTATGGTATGACTAATGGCATTGCAGAGGAGGCTGTATGTTTTGCAGGGAAGAATACCCTTATTAAAGACCTGGAAAGTAGCATATTTTGCCTCAGAGAATGGGCTAGTTTCACCCTGTAACACAGGGAAACAGTAGCCTGTATGAGGATATGGTATTGAAAGCAATACATATCTCTCCAGGAACTTCAATGGATAGAATTGCCACACAAGTTCCTATACTAAGCCACAGTAATATATGGAGTATTTTATATCCCAATGCACTGCACCCTTACCATCCTTCTAGAGTTCAGTATCTCAGTAATTAAAACATTGGTCCTAGAGGTACAAAAGTGAATCGAGAAGATATTGACACATTGCTTCACTCACACTGTTTATTCACAGGACATGTTTCAAGAGCTCTTGCTCCTATCATCAGCTGATACTCGATTAGTGTAAATTGTAGTGGTTTCCTCTTTCTCCATATTGTCAATAGATGGCGTGATACGGAGAAAGAGGAAACCACTACAACTTACACTAATCGAGTATCAGCTGATGATAGGAGCAAGAGCTCTTGAAACATGTCCTGTGAATAAACAGTGTGAGTGAAGCAATGAGTCAATATCTTCTTGATTCACTTTTGTACTAATTTGTGCTTCACTGTCCCTACGCTTCTTTCAAGTTTATACTTTGATTGGTCCTAGAGTGAGTTTTTGCCACCAAAGGAAACAATAGGCTGCAGTCTATCCTCATTTTACACATTTTATTTACTGATGAAACAGGATTTGCACCAATGATATTTTTAATTATAATTCACCTGTATGGTTAAAAGCAATCTCGCTTGTTGTTCATTACTATTCTTATCAGCAACATTTCTCATTGAATGTGAGAATAGGGCTACTAAGTGATGATCTCCAAGGGCCATGCAATCTTCCAAGAAAATTCAATGCACACAGCTACCTTTGGTTTCTGTGGCAAACATTGCAACATTGGGTATGTGGTACACTCATGATTGAGCACGGCACAGTTTGCTATTACTCTAAGAAGACATCTAACATGGTGTAATGTACCAAAAATGGATAGGTTGAGGAGATCCTCTATCTTTGCCTCCTTGATCATTTGATCTTAAACCTTTGGATTTTATTTATGGGATCTCTATTGATATGTTGAAGTACTGGAGCAAAAAATTGTATGTGGTTACCAAGAATTCTGAGATGATCCAAGGATGTTTGAAAGCATTCAAATTTCACAGCACTGTTGCATCCAGGTGCAAGAACAAATTTACAAGAAGAATGTACAGTATTAATAACATATAACATACTAAAGTAGAATTGTATATCTTGTTAGGATAAGCTATGAGTGAATTGTGAGATAGTTTAGAATGGCAAATGAACAAAAACTCTACTTTTCAAATTAATTTGTACTAATTAGGACATGTTTCTTAATGCAGTCAGTGGCAGTTCAGAATTACACATTAGCAATAAAAATTCTCACTGAAGGTTTGCTTGTTGGAATTATTTTTGCTTTTGTATCCTATACCCTCAAACCATTTCAGTTTGCACTGTTGTGATACAACCTGTATATCAGGTAAATAAGTTCCTTATCCAAGATTTCGAAGCAAGAATGTTTGCATGTATACAATAAATTTCTATCTAATAATTCTCTCTAGGCCTTAAATGTTACTAACAGCTCAATTAAAATCTGTACCAATGCCCTTTCTCATAATGCTTGCTCAACATTGCTGGTTAAATTCTTATACTCTAGTTTATCTCTATACGTTTCATATCTACAATAAAATTTATTTTTATGTTTTTCCTTACAGCCATCAGCAACTATGCACAAATCATAGCTCATTACTTTTTAAATTGGATGCTTACTGTGACCATCTTACTTGCCTAAAGAAAAGAAATGGAAAGACGAACGTCAATATCCAAACCAGCTGTTCTTGCTCTAACATGTTCAGAGCAGAAAATGAATATAATTTCCCTGTCAAACGTTGTAGATCACTGCTACAGCTCTCAGTAAATACATATAACATTCAAAACAACAAAAATGCATCTTTCACAGAAGTAAAAAATATTCCAAATGCAGAAATAAATCAATCACCTGAACAGTACAACTTAAGTAAACATCTTTCTATTTCAAAACCAAATTCCTTTGAATTGAATATCACAAGTGAACTGAATGAGAAAAACAAAGGTAGTGAGAGATTAATATTCAAAACTAACTACTCAATGGTTTTCAGTAATGGACCAGAAAAGCTCACAGCATTGCTTAAAAATAGCATTTGTTCAAAGAATAACATAAAATCCCATGCTTTGCATGATGTTAATATAATAGTTGATAAAGAGAATCTCTTTGAATACATTTTAAATAAAAAGTCAAATTTGCATTTTGCATGCAGTTTTACACCACAGAACAGAAATAAAGATAACAGTACAGGAAACACAGAAGCATTTCTTTCTGACTTTTACAATAAAATCAAACCCTTCCACATTGCTTCTGTACCCACGTTTGAAAAATACTCAAATAGTAGGAAGGAAACTAAAGTTAATGAACCTACTGCTGCCTCTTATAATAAAAACCAATGTGCGGAAGTAAAGAGGACAAATTCCAGTGATCAAAGTGATAAGAAAAAGAAAACATTTCAGAACATAGCAGAAGCATTTAAGTATGAATTGGACAAGAAGGCCAAAACAGCAGCATTTGATCAGCTAGCCAGAGAAAGGTTAAATCATTTTTATGACATTAAAAATTGTTTCAATTTCTGTATTGCTGATAATAGCCATGCTTCTAGACAGTATGAAAAAATACTTTAATTTCAGAAAGGAAATGAAAGACTTTGAAAAGCTAAATTACAGTATAGAAAATGAGTTTGAACTTGGGATAAAGCATTCAGATTGAAAAGATGAAGCATTTGCATATTTTATAAAATATCTGTTTGTCTCCTTTTTGTGTAAGTTTAGGACATTTTTGCAGTGAAACTGTGAATGTGTTGTTAAGGTGTTTTATGTAAAGTGTGTTATTAGTCTTTTTAGTCAATGTCTACTTCAATAACACTCGTATTATACATACTGTGAAATAAAGCTGTTAATAATTTAAAAAGGTAAATATTGTTAGATTGTAGCAAAATACTTGTATTTCTAAATGTATTCAACACTTCTCTAAAGGAATTTATGAATAAAATTAAGAATAGTCTTTTTTCACTGTATATATTTTATTTACAATTATTAGCTAGAGATCTTTATAACACTTAGTGCACACATATATGTTAAAATATTACAGGAATTGCTAGGAATGGAGATGGAAATAGCTATAATCATGAATGTAATAGAAATACTTTTGAAAGTGCACAAAGGATCTGCTCAGAGAATTGGGATTATCTTTACAGTTACAGGAATGAACTAGGAATTCCAAATTATTAAAGCAAGCACACAGGGGCGGCTCATGAGCATTTTACATTGTGACCAAATGTGAAGATGCTTGTAATGAAAGTAAAGTGGAGTTAAACATTTTAAAAACAGATCACCTTTAGTTGCATTGCCAAAAATGCTGCAATAACAGAAATGTGTTAAAACATTATACACTTTTAAACATTAAGTAACGAATAATAAAAGATAAAATAGAACTCAACAAATAACAGTATTACTTGTACAATAGCTAGTACCTCTATTCTTCTGGGTGCAAATATTTAAATTACTCTGTTATTGAAGTTAGGAATTTTATCAACTTCCTCTTTGTGAATGGAACAAACGGCCAAGGAATTAAGTCTATCTTGGCCTATAATGTTCCTAAGGAAAGACTTAATTCTTTTCAATGTACTGAAACTTCTCTCCACCTTGTATGTTAGAATTGAAGTTGTTAGTGCAATTTGCAGCGTTTTGTGCGCTTCAGAAAATGCTTCCTCAAAGGAGAGTTGTATGAAAAAGTGAAGAGTTCACTGACTGAAAGGATATCTTTCAATGTATCATGATTATAAATCACTGGTAGTTCAATTTTTAACTTCTCGTAGGGGATCATGCGATTGTAATTTGATGCAAACTACACAATCTTCCAAGGTCGATGACAATAACAAACAGCGTTCAGTTTACAACATCAGCTCTCGTTACAACACTCTCAGCTGTTCTCTGCTTACCTCTTGCGACTCACTCTTGTTTTACAACTGTCCGCTGGCGTGTCACAATCTCTTATATATCTCATTCATAAATTCAAGAGATTTCTGGGACAAACAAGAAGCCGATAATCACTAGATGTTTCTGGAATGACAAGACATTGAATGACGAAATCCGAACCTTCCAGAAGCTTAACTTAATCTACGCCAGCAAGTCCTTTACCTTCGCTATCTTTATTTGCTGGCTCTTTGTGTACACTAGCCGCGCTATCGTAGATAACGGCTTCGCAACATTATCATCAACCTGGTATCTTCTACTGTTCTCATGGATTTTAGACATAGTTGATTCAAAATTTTTAAGCAACATTTCTTACTAAATTGTTACAGGAAGTTCTTTAACTTTAAAGAGAGTTAATGAACTTTAAAGAGAGTCGATTAAAGACACTAAACAACACTTACTTTTAAATTTTTCCAGAACATGTTTCTGAGGCTTTGCCTCTATCATCAGCCGGCTCTCGACTGGTTCTTGTTGGTGTAGTTGACAATATTTTGTCACAGGTCTCCTCTGGTGGCGGTTCAAGGAACTTGCTGAAAAAATCTTTCTGGGGGATGTCGAAATTGAATACTTTGTTCCTATTTTTTGAAATGAAGATTTGTTCCCATGTGGATAGTTCTTGTTTTCCTGATGTATGTTTTAGTAGTTTTGGTTCTGGATTTATGTTGTGGTTTTTTTCCCAAAAATGTGTGGCAACTGCTGATTTTTCTAATTGTTTATATTTTATGTTTCTAAAGTGTTCCTTTGCTCTTGTTTCTAAATTTCTTTTTGTTTTTCCAATATAAATTTGACTACAGTCATTGCATTCAGTTTGATATATACCAGATTTTTTTGTTAGATGGAATGGCATATTTGATGTTTGAGCAAATTAGGTTTTTTTTTGACTGGTGCTAGTTGAATGTTTTGTTTTTTGAAAACTTTTTTGAATTTATCATAGGCCCATGAATGGTAAGTGAATTTTTTGAAAATCATATTAGTTTCTGTAGCTGAGAGGGTTGTGGTTTCCTTTATTAGCTTCTTCTTTTTTGCTAAGTTCACTTTTTTGTCCACTAATGATTTGGGAAAGTTATTTTTTTGTGCTATTTCAATTATTTTGCTGTATTCTGTTTTGTATTCTTCTGCTGTGAGAGGGATGTTTACCAGTCTGTGTGCTAAACTATTGAAGATTGCCCGTTTGTGGGATCTTGGGTTGTAGCCATTAGCTTTTATGTAGTTGTCTGTCTGTATTGGTTTTCTGTAAATGCCAAAGTTTAGTCTGTTTTTATTCCTCATTATTTTTAGATCCAAAAATGGTAAATGCTCATCTTTTTCTATTTCTACAGTGAACTTGATGCTTTTTTCTTGGATATTTAAAAGTTTTAGTGCATCACTGATGTGTTTTTTTGGTACTATTGCAAAGATGTCATCTACATATCGTTGCCAGAGTTTGAACATCCAAGGGAAACCTTTGTTGATCCTTATTTGTAATGCACTCATGTACAGATCGGCCAGGAAGGGTGATAGGGGGTTGCCCATTGCTAACCCTGAAGTTTGGTGAAAATATTTTGTTTGAAACTGGAAGAAATTTTGTTCTATGCATAATTTGGTTAGTTCGATGTAGTCTGAAATTTCAGGTGATGCCATTCCAAGTGATTTGAGCCATTGGCTACAACCCAAGATCCCACAAACAGGCAATCTTTAATAGTTTAGCACACAGACTGGTAAACATCCCTCTCACAACAGAAGAATACAAAACAGAATACAACAAAATAATTGAAATAGCACAAAAAAATAACTATCCCAAATCATTAGTGGACAAAAAAGTGAACTTAGCAAAAAAGAAGAAGCTAATAAAGGAAACCACAACCCTCTCAGCTACAGAAACTAATATGATTTTCAAAAAATTCACTTACCATCCATGGGCCTATGATAAATTCAAAAAAGTCTTCAAAAAACAAAACATTCAACTAGCACCAGTCAACCATTTCTCCTTAAAAAACCTAATTTGCTCAAACATCAAAGATGCCATTCCATCAAACAAAAAATCTGGTATATATCAAATTGAATGCAATGACTGTAGTCAAATTTATATTGGAAAAACAAAAAGAAATTTAGAAACAAGAGCAAAGGAACACTTCAGAAACATAAAATATAAACTATTAGAAAAATCAGCAGTTGCCACACATTTTTGGAAAAAAAAAACCACAACATAAATCCAGAACCAAAACTACTAAAACATACATCAGGAAAACAAGAACTATCCACATGGGAACAAATCTTCATTTCAAAAAATAGGAACAAAGTATTCAATTTCGACATCCCTCAGAAAGATTTGTTCAGCAAGTTCCTTGAACCGCCACCAGAGGAGACCTGTGACAAAATATCGTCAACTACACCAATAAGAACCAGTCGAGAGCCGGCTGATGATAGAGGCAAAGCCTGTTGTGGAAAAATTTAAAAGTAAGTGTTGTTTAGTGTCTTTAATCGACTCTCTTTAAAGTTAATTTATCATAACAACACTGTTTTCAACACTTCCAAGAAAGGAATAGGAAGTTCTTTGTTTTTTCTTCTTCTTCTTGATGAGCAAATGTAAAATTATTTGGTTGATGTGCACCTCTTCATTTAATATCAAGTTTTTCTTCTATGTTTAATGAATGAAAGTGACTTTACAGTAAATAATGCACTTTATTCAATTAACATTCCAACAAGAAAATCACATGAATGCTTAAACTTCACTTAACGAGCCGCAACCAGCCAGCATCAAGCATTGCTGAATGCAATGTAGGAAGAGGAGAGTAGGGGAGCGAGGGACACCTGACTGGCAAAATGTGTAGATGGGAGAGGAGTGACGAGCACCCATGTAGTCTGGCCCAACATTCTCCTTTGCCACAATGTGGTTGTCATATATAACAAGTTAGTTAGTTCCAAGTTTAGGTAACCATTAAGAATCATGTTATAATAAATTATTATTTATTTGTAATAATTATTACAGTTGAATAGAATATACAATAAATGCTTTCTTCAAATTAAAAAAAAAGCCTATAAATTGCATAATATTATCTATCTGTGGAGCCCGGCCCATCTGGCCTTTGATGTCCATCCCTGCAAGCATGTAACAAAATATAACATAATTCTTTAATACCTGTTATTTTCCAGATATTAAATACGTAGATGATTGATTTCACTTTTAACGTGAACATGGTTCCTATTGCAACAAAGTATTTTAAATATTCAAATATTTAACATTCTGCCTTCTCGTTACAAATTTGCATGTTTAGTATGAAATTAAAATATGCTGCATAATAAATGTCTATAGATTTTGATATATATGTTGATAGACAAAATGTATTTTAAAATTTAGTAAGCAATTAATTCCTCGTTCACTCTCACCCTTGCCCTGAATGACACATGTTCTTCGTGCTAGCTCTCCACAGCGATTCCCTGCTCTCCAAGGGTGAGTACCATCTGTTATTTCTGGACGGAGGATAAAGTCGCCACGGTATCTATCAGCTTTGCAGATTTATTTTACGATATAGTACATATCACCACCATATGCTACAGTCTGATTTTTAAAAGAAGATACGTGAAGGTCATCAAGCAAGGGTTGCAAAGGCTAAGAGGGGAAGGTCGTTGCAATGGTATCGTAAACAATGGTTGCCAGATTGGATACACTGGTGAATCACATACTCCTCAGGTCAGGTATCGCTAGTTCTATGCGGGAAACAGAGTTTGCTTGAGTATTCAGTTGTGCTGTGTATCATTAGCCGACTTTGTTATAATACAAAATACGTTATGGAAGCAAGACGTAGTGGCGGTAGGATTAGAGGTAGGCCGAGGAATCATGGCCCAAGGAAAAGATCAACTTACGGTCGGAATGTTACATTGCACAGCCAAGCTAGAGAATTTGTTTTTTCTCTTAGGGAATTCTTCCAACAGGAAGACGAGAGTTTGCTCCTTATGAATGAACAGCTTATTCCGTTTATCCAAAAGCGACAGCCCCATGTCAGTAGATATGCTTGCACGTAAAAGAATTCCTGTGGGTCAAAATTCCGGTATATCGGCGGCGTTGATATGAACATGTCAATTAACAAAGTCGTTAATAATAGTATATTGCGATACTAATGTGACAAACACTTCATACGGAACGAGGAAAGGTTTGAAAAAACGAAGCGCTTGCGAGTTTTTCAACTCTCGAGATGCCGTTATGTGCCTACCACATGTGTATTGCGCACTATTTTTTGCACTTTGTGTACTTATATCAATCTGAATTTTAGTAGTTAAGATATTAGATGAAATATTAATAAATATAATTGAAGATAAATGTTAGATTTTAGATCGTGCATCGCCTATATGTGTTGCTATGGAGAAATTACCGCACTAGTGCGGAAATGTCAACTTACGATATATAGCAACAATAACGGTAAGTATGGAATATTAGTTACATAGTGCAAAAATCATTTAAAAGAACTCACGTGTGAAGACGCTACAACTCAGTGAACGTGTGAACAACTTATTTCCGTTTTTAAAGTAGGATAATACAGATTAAGTTTGCATATTTTTGTTGAGGTAAGATAACTCGAACCCTTGTTTATGTTTCGAGTATTGAGAGGGTAAAGAAAGGGGATCTGCGTAACTTCCTATCTGCTAATGGGCAACACTGCAGCACCCCAAGGTGGAGAAACAGATGGCCTTCACGTATCTTTTAAAAATCAGACTGTAGGTGGTTGTCAGTATTAGTGATGACCAGGGTTAGAATTTTTAGGTGCGCACCTTTTTTCTTAGGGTAAATTTAAGCTCTTCAGAAAGATACCACAGTGTGAAGTTTTGTTTCTAGTTGCCAAAACGCAGTTTTTCATGCACCTTTTCCCCCCTTTTGGGTACTTTTAACCCTTTTCCCCCAATCATGCCCACAATCCCCCTTCCCCCTTTTTCTTTCAAATTTCCTTAATTTTACTCTATATGATTTTAATCAATATAAAATATTTAACGTTTAATTAACATCTCCTGAGCTTGCTGTGAACATGTGAAGAATAAACCTCTTTCCGCAAACGCTACGCGGGAGTTGAAAGCACACCCACCCTCTTTCTCTTGCTTTACCGCTGTCAAGCAGCCCGCAATAATGCGACTGACAATGGTTCATTGTCATTATATATCATTCTATCCTTTTAATTTCACAATCAGTAGCCTACTGTTCTTGAATGTGAGTTTGTTACTGTGATAGAGGTCATCGTAGTTCTGCTCGAAGCTACTAGAAATCGCCGAAACTGCAGTTCCAGCATGAATGAGAACATTCTGGTAATTGCCGTGGTGTTACCTATATAAGAGTGTGGAAAGCAAGTGAATGAGTTATGTAACACATTGAGTTACCAAGTGAACCGGTGTTAGTCCTTTGTTACATAATTAACGAGTGTATTACTAGATTTTACCGCGCCAAAGGTGTCCAGTACTCGACTTACTGTTCTGGATCAGGAATTCAAGCAAAATTTCATAGTCACAGATGTTATTTGATGTACTATTTGTGACTCAGGAATTTCGTTAAATGAAAAACCAAGCGAGATCGCATCAACCAGCACATTTCCAGCTCTAAGCATCAAATGAACAATTCTCTTCAGGCAAACAAATCGCTGCAGCCGCTACTACGAAATGCGTTTCAAAAGTGATCTTCAAAAGGGCAAAATTTAAGAAAATCAACATTAAGTTTGTGTGCAGCTCTTACACAAACAGAAATTCCTCTCAATAAGGTGAGTCATCCAGCCGTCAAGGGATTTCTTCAAAACACAAAGATGTCAATGCAGAATAAGAGTACTTTAAGAAAACATTACATGGAACCTATTTATCAAGAAACCATACAAAGAATTAAGGAGAAAGTCAAATTGATGAAAATCGAGCTTTCGGCCAAAGAGTTCACAATGGCCGAAAGCTCGATTTTCATCAATTTGACGCGGCTGATCACCCGTGAAGCCATAATCCATAACGCTCGCCGCGAAAGCTTCAAGTCTTACATTAAGCCCATGTTGTTAAAAATCTATGAGCTGCAGAAAACCAATGCCAGTGCAGTAATGCAATGAATTATGAACTTTGATGATGATGGTTGACTTCTGCAAGTGTTACTGGCACCGGGGTGTGTAACTAATTACAATAAGCCAGTGCCAGATACCTATACCCTTCCTTAGTCCTGCCGTTTGCATAGCCGTCAGGCGGGGCCAGTAAGTTAGAGGCCGATAGGAAGTAGGGTGTTTGGTTTCTTTGTTGGTGAAGTCAAGTTTCCGTCGTCCAGGTGGGGGTGTTGGAATACCGGCCGTGCAGTCATCCGTCCAGCCGTGACCAAGCCCGATGAGCCTTAAGTTGATGAAGTTTGTGTGAAATGAAATGTGTAGCTTTTACTACATACCTCACCGCATGCAGTGACACAGAAGATACATGAGATGAAGATGGACTATCTGTGGAAACCACTAAAGGAAACCGGTGATCCCAGAGAAAACCCGCTCCAGCGTCGTGTTATCCAGTACAAATCTCACTTTGCGGTCGCCTGTGATCGAACCCGGGCTGCTTTGTTGAGAGCCGAGCAGTCTAACCACTCAGCCAGGGCACGGCCAATTTAGGGTGAGAGAAAAGGCGGCAGCTATTACCTACAAAGGACATATTTGGGTGGGCGGTAGCTCATTCGCCTCCGCGGAAGCCGATGATCATTTTGGCTCATATCATAATGTGCTCACCAGTTGATTGCAGTGTGGTGTGATTTTGGCATACAATATGCATGTTCTTTCACGCGCAACTTTCTCATTGTAAGGTATGCCGGATTAGGTGTGTAGGTATGTGAAGGGAACCTATGGTCGGTATCGTAGATCATCCTTAGTGTGTTATGAAAGGTCTACAGGCTGCGGATGATAGAATGAATTGACGAGCCTTAAACTTCGCATTTGTGTAGTATCAGACCTTTAATTTTTTTATTTGCCTTTATTATATAAATTACAATTATCCAATAAATTTATATGAAAACATAGAAAATAATTTATCTTTATTGGGATGATCGCACTATACAGACGTAGTTTGAGGTGAAGCACAGCTCCCTTCCCCCTACCTCACCAGATCAACAGTTTCCTCCAGCATCGCATTTCCTGCGGGTGAAAGGGTTGATGTCCTCAGTCGACTCATAGCGGCAGGAGTCCCGGAGGGCAGTGCACTGTCACCTCTTTTTGCTGTTTACGTGCGTGACAGTATTAATACTTCAAAGAGTACGCAGAGTTGAAAATTTAAATAACATTTAAATATATTCAAAAGCTACTATTTACGTGTAATAAAGGAACACACATTGCAGAGTCGACATAAAATAACTTGAGACAAAATTCCAGCATTCCAATGGAATATGCGTGATATTTAATTATAGTTTAATCTCTGCACAAAAACGTAGATTTAACAAAAATGTATTTCGTTCATTTAGACTATTTTGTTCTTGGACTGCGTCAAATGGTATACCAACATCAAATCTCTTCTGATACGATGGTTAATGGTGAGTATAACACATCTGTTTTGGATGTCCTTGCTAATCACATCTAACGCAAACGACCAGAACTGTATCCTTCTAGTTGGCAACTTCACAAAGACAATGCCCGCCCTCAAGTGTGTAACATTCACGATATATTTGGCGCCCGCAGAAACATCGAATGCGTTTCCCATCCTCCATACCTCTGGTCTTGTTCCCTGTGACTTTTATCTCTTTTCCTGCCTGAAAAGAAACTAAGAGGGAATTGGAAATTAATTGTTCTTTCACATTAGCCGTGTGTAGGACGCACTATAAAAGGGTAGAGCCAGAATGAAAAATTCAATGCCATAGCCGGGATTTGAAGCACGGATCTTCTGGTTTCCGTCCAGCCGCTCTAACCATTTGAGCTACTATGGCCAACGTGCCAACATGACAAATTCTCCAACTGACTCCTGTTTCTCCCGGTAAACCACCTGAAGTTCTCATAAACACGTGAGACAACTACCTTAATGGCGACTTACTATGCTGTAAGTACTTTAAGGCCCGGGCTTTATAGCTCGGACCACTATTAGGTACAATTAATGGAAATTAATTGTTCTTTCACACTAGCCCTGTGTAGGACGCACTATGAAAGGGTAGAGCCAGAATGAAAAATTCAATGCCATAGCCGGAATTTGAACCACGGATCTTCTGGTTTCCGTCCAGCCGCTCTAACCATTTGAGCTACTATGGCCAACGTGCCAACATGACATTAAATTCTCCAGCTGACTCGTATTTCTCCCGGTAAACCACTAGGAGTTCTCATAAACAGGAGTTCTCATAAGAGGGAATTCCTACAAAAGCTCGCAAGACCATCTACATCTTTATAAAAGATAACTTCAATTAGAATCACATAATTACTTACGCTGGTATTTAGAATCAGAACTGAGAAATTCAATCCCATAGCCGGGTTTTTAACCACGGATTTCCACTTTAATCGTTGTTGATCTTTCCACTGAACTACCATGGCAACATAGCAGTATGCATTAGTTTTCCCAACTGACTCACATTTTCATGGTAGATCACGGGAAAATCTCAAATTCGAAATTACATACCTCAATGGTGACTAAGTACTTAAATCTCGATCTTTAAGTTTTTAATGTAGTTAGAAATAATAGATAATGTAAATAGACACAAATCGTATGTAGGTTAACTTCGAAATATAGAATCAGAATTGGAAAATTCAATACCATAGCCGGGATTTGAGCCCGATCTTCCACTCCACGTTATGGCTATGGGACTGAATTTTTCAGTTCTGATTCTACGTGTGAAAGTTTGTCCCTACCCGGCTTGTGTGTTTCAGAACGATCAATTATTATTGTTTACCCTTATAAATGGAAATTCCTTACGTTTTCACGATTTCACAAAATAAGAAAGGAACAACGAATTCATGTAATATTTGTTAATTTTTTATATCGATCATAGAGTAATAAAGCGACCAAATTTGGTATCTTTTTTTTCCCTTGTGTCTTCTTAGAAGTGTTGTGTAAAATACTGAGGCGATTGTATTAACTTTGAATGCCTCCAAAGAAAAGTAAGGCTATTGGCCAAGTGCAACCTAAATTGAAGTTGAATTTTCATTTATGGGCTTTAATTTCTCTGCGCGCTACGCACTATTCTTTATTGGACATCAAAACTGCCTAATTGTGCTCAGGGGCTTCTTTATCAAACCTGAGGTTTCTTTACGTGTCGTAAATCTACGATGCAAAACTACCGGCTTTAACTCCGTTCCGAAAAGTCCATCGACCTCCGCCAGGTTTAAAACCACGACCTCAGGAACCAAAGGCTAGCCTAGATCACGGACGACTGTGCAACCCAAGGCTAAATGTTGTAAGGATAAACCGTCAAATCCCGGCCAAGGCCAGGTAATTAATATTCATTTTATTTTTATAAATGTCTATAGAGTGTCAGTCTAACCACGACACAAGACGCTGGCATCGACTTCTAACACACGCTAAACTGACGTTATAGCCAAAACGGGCCAAATTTCGGTAACGCAGAAGCTTGCCAACCTACGAGGGCCGATCGAAAAGTAGGAAACAACAGCTTTTTTTTAAAAAAACGTTTAATAGTTAAAAAAATCATCACAACTGAACTTACATCTTTTATCTACTTTTCTCAACACATTTCCCCCATTGTGGTACCAGTTTCATGCACTTTCCTAGCAGATTGAGTAACTTTGAATTTTTTCTTTTCTGGGGAACCAGCATGTTTCCACTCCAGCGAGGCCTGCTTTGTTTCGGGCGTGTAGAGGTACGCCCAAGACTTACCAGTGATAACTCCTGCACTGTACTGCGTTAGGTGAGCCAAGCTTATCATTCGCTGACATTTGTGGTTGTCTGTTAGGTTCTTAGGCACCCAGCGAGCTCTAACTTTACGAAATTTCAGCGTGTCATGAACGATATCATACACAAGACCATAGGAAATGCTTAACTGTTGTGATAAGGTTCGCAGTTGCACTCGCCGGTCGTTCAAAATTGCTGCTTCAGTGGCTCTGACATTCTGGTGAGAAACGGCCCTTACAGGAACGTGGCGAATCAGTTAAGTTCACACGGCCTGCTTGGAAGAATGCACACCACCTGGAGTCATTGCTACGTCCAAACAAACCACCCTTTACACCCCATGCATTTCCCTGTAAATTTCGTTCTGTTTACGCCCTTTGGCCCATAAAAATCGAAGTACATCTCGCTGCTCTTCAAGTGTGGACGACAACAGCTTGTGCACCATACTTGTTGCATAGTTCACGCCTCTCCCGTTAGAGCTGTACGTGAATAAAAATAAACCCTCTCTAGAGAAAGTTCAAGCTACATCTGTGTGAAATTTCTGCATTCCAGCTGCAATACCATGGCAGAAAATAATGTAAGATACTTTTCAATTCAATTCCAGGTTGGCAGGCTGTTTGGAACAGCCCGAAGGGGGGTTAAATCGTGTACCTGCTCTGGCAAGAGCTTTACCACGTAGTGGCGGGATGTGGATGTTGCAGGATGACGGGTGTAAATTAAGTGGTATAGAGAAGGGAGGTAGCTTGTTGCTCCTCGGGGAATGATGAATCGGGTGCTACAGACAGCGTGCACCGCTGGCGGATTAGTTAATAAACTTGGAAGAAGATAAATATAATTTTGAGTTCTCCAGAATAAATTTTGGATAGCTGTAATTTAGTTCAGGCTGGAATGGGGATCATGTGATTACCGGTAATGACCGCAAGACATGCGGGGTAACCGGTATCGCTTTAAGCGACGCTCACGAGGTACAAAGTCCCCAAGGGATCTGGCTAGGGTGCTCTGGTGGTGAGGCAAACTCTCGAAGAATTTTGTCGCCCGGCGCCTAATTTCATCCTCCACATAGCGGAGGGATGAAGCCTCGTGAAGTCGTAATATACTTTTCGATCCGCTCTCGTATTTACATATACAAAACGTAGGTGTCCGTAGTCCATATAATGCAGTTATATCTGAATATCTAGGGTGCCATGTGGTAGCTAATTAAGTTTGCCATAATTTCTTGTTACACAAGTTTGAATTGATAGTAATCAAATATAGATTGGTTATACTTGATATGTATCTCTTTGCAAATAATGATTATATGAATAATAAAATTAACCTTGCTTGAATTTACGGAAAAATGGCTTCTTAAATAAAAATGCAACTCATACTTAACGTGCACATACCTCCGATGATTTTGTGAACGGCTCAACAATGCATTTACATAGACTTCTCTTGTTATTTTTATTTATTTCTGCACATTGCTTGTTCTTTATATACTGCTTGCAGCGGGAGAATAAAGTAGATATAAACAAAACCATGTGACCGTTGATCGTAGCGCGCCTTCTTCACAATTTCCATGACGCTTCCGCCGTGTAAATAGTCCCTTGAGAAAGTACTGCTATTGAGGTGTGGAGTCTTTAGTTCGTTTTGCTAAAGCGCACAAGTACGTACTAAGTATATTTCAACTACTGGCTTTGCTGGCCAGCACTTCAACTGCCAGGGCGAACTCCTGCAGCGTCTCCCCTGGCTGCTGTGTCCTACATTACAGTTTGCTGCCGTAGGCTGCGGCCAAGCAGTGGTTTCCGAAGCGGTTTTCCAGTGCCTCCCAGATGTCCTTGGGCGCCGCCGCTGTCTGGATCGCGTTCAACACTTCTGCGCCCGTCTCTGGAGGCTGGCTATTAGCTGCGGCCTCTTCCTCTGTCGACCACTTGTGCTTGGCCACTGTGACGAATTGGTGGCGGAAGTCTTAAAAGTAGACGTGCCGTCATACTTCGGTGGTTTGACGCGCGCGGATGTTGTGTCGTGTTCGGGCGCGTCGGCGTTCAGATCTTTCAGTCTTCTGCCGACGATGTCCTCCACCATGGCCTTCAGAGACTTGGTGTTGCTGTCGGCCTTTGCCTCTAAATTGTTAACGCGGTTCGCCAGGTCTTCGACGCGCTCGTCCACTTGACCCATCCACTTGCCCTGCTCCGTGTCGCAATCCCTCACGCCGGCCAACTGCTCTTCAAATTTGGCGGCGAGGGCCTCGTTCGCAGCCTTCATTTCGGTCATCGTCGCAGCGAGGTTGTGGTTTGCTGTCTTCATTTCTTCCATCTTCGCGGCCAGGTTGTCGTTCGCCGCTTCATATTGAACCCAGTTTGACACACACGGATAGATGGACGGAAAAACATGCTCTTTCAGTGAACTTCAATATCGAATTTTTGAGTGGAATGTATTTCCCTTACCTATTGTAAACTAGAGAAAATTTACTAGTGAATGTGAAATCAATATAAAGTTAGGTTTTATTTTGCCAGACTTATTGAAAATTCAATTCTTGCAAAACAAAAGACACAAATAGATATATTTTTCACTGGCCGTTATGTTATTTATGTGAAAAATAAACCAAATTCTTCTTTCTTTGTTTTAAGTGTATACAACTCTATAATTTTTAGCTAGATAACTGACGGCCCAACCAAGGTTATCGGTAGTCTTCCTGGATAGGTTGACGCGCTTAAGTGGCATATCCACTTCCATCCCGAAGTACCTTCAGCGGCTCCCTGGTTTTAGAAGGGGGACCTTGAGTCCCAAATAGATCCTCAAGCCTCAATGTCTAATGATGGACTCAAGGTATTTATCTCCTAAGTTGCTGTTGTTTGCAACATTCTCTGTCTGGTATGCCAATAATAAGATGTCAGTTGTGAGTAGGTAAATATCTCCTTCTATTTTTGGAATTGCTTGGCATAGAAGTAAATGTTCTTTGTCCATAACTGAATTTGGAAGTTTACTGGAGGTGCATGTGGGTATTATATATATTTATCTTATAAAGGTGAGCAGCTAAGCAGTCGTGACCAGTAGTTAGTTGAAATATTGCCACTGCTTTCTTTATGGGTAATCAGGAATGTACTTCTTGTCTTCCAGAATGATACTACATTTTGTTATCTGTACTTAGTTTTAAACTCTTCTTGTTGAAATGCTTTTATTTTATTACTAATTTGTGATTTAGCAGATTGGAAAGATAAAGCTTGTTTTTTGCCTGTGTAATGTGTGTGCCTTATTTTGCTAGTATATCAGCTTGTCCATTTCTAGCCAATCCTACATGTGCTGGAATCTATTATAGTACTATTTGTTTACCTAAGTTTTGTAGTATTTTAATTTACTGGGTTATTTAATTTGCTGTATCATATGAGTATTGATTTATTATTGCTTGTAAGGAAGATTTTGAATCACAGGATATGGTTACTTTGTTGAATTTATTAATATAATTAAAAAGTAGTTGTAAACTGGTATTAATGGCCGCTATCTTTCCATTAAAGTTTGTTGCATTTGTGCCTATAAATAGATATAGGTTAAATAGTTTACAATGTATACCAGCTCCTACATTTCCATTTTTATCCATAAGAGAACCATCTGTGTAAATATGTAACCATTCTTGTTTTGGGTGTCGTGTATGAATTGTTTCTAGGGCTAATAATTTAATTGCACTGAATCATATCTTTCTTAGCAGATATTTTCAATTAGTTGATCTTCTAGGTTAATTTCCATTTGATGGAGTGGGCATCTTAGGAGCAGTATTTTTTTCAATTTTATAGTATTTGTTGGTATATAATACTTCTTATGCATATTATTTATTTTTTGTATGTAATTTTCTTGAGTTTTAAGATTTATACTTATCCCCAAACGTGAGTGCCATTATACAGCCAAGGACCGAGGCATAAAAAGACTCTTCTGAGAATGCTAGTTGATGATTTGTTGGTGTTCTGAATAAGTTGACAGTTTTAAATGTCATACATGGGATTTCTAATACCTACAGGATGCATAGCCACACACTACAGTTCGTGTCATGGAAAACATTATTTCAGATAAAGATGAAAGTGATTTTCAAAGTTTAAATGATGGGAAATAGAAACTGCACCATTAATGAAACTGGAAACAGGTTTAAATAGTGCTGAAGTTGTTGATTAAGAAAGTGGCCGAAGATCAATTCATTTGAGCCAGTTTCCAGTACGTAAATAATGCCGAAATTGTAACTGCTGCTTCATAACAAAATAAAGAAAAGGACAGCGAATATGAAAGTGGGGATAAAGACAGTGGCCTTATTGGTTATTGAACTACATTGCAATTTGACACTATTCTAGATAATATGGGACTGAGAGTTTTCATAACAATGACATTGCTACAAAAGAAATTCAAAGTGCTATGCGAAAAAATATCTCCTCTCAGAAGCAGACCAACATCACGGACAATTTTAAGAAATAAACGGTCTATAGTACATATGCACAAATGTTGAATAAACTTTTTAAAAAAGGATGAATGTTTGAAAATAAGCTTTTATAGAAATTTCTTATTTACATATGCTTGTTTTAGCTTAAAAGCATTAAAACATGTGTTTCGTGATTATTTGGTTTTTCATTAATTTGTGAATATCTCCCTAACATTATCTTGAATAATTGAGTGTACTGTATTCACTGAAACACTGACAAATATTTTTTTGACAAACTAATGAAAGTTATAGTGTCGCGAACCCATTATTTACAAAAGCGCAGCACGGGAGCGTTAAGGGACAGATGGTGCTGGTCGAAGATAAACATCTTGCCTAAGCAGATAAACATAGCATGGAGATAAAGGTCTGCGGAAATAAAGAGATAAATGGAATATACTAGTGACATCTTGATTGTCTTACAGAACATTAGATTTCTTGTTTGTTCGAGAAATGTCTCGTAATATGAGTCGTGGTATATATAAGGAAGCCGCGACTCGCCAAGGACAGTTGTAAAGATAGTCATAAAACACAGTTGTAAACAGTTTTAAACAGAAATGTAACGAGAGCTGTAATTGAAACTAGTGTTTTGGAAGTGAACTCTTTGTTGTGGTCAACAACCTTGGAAGATTGTAATTGTGTAACATAATACTGCTACTGTGACTGTATTTCTACGCACATAAAGAACGATTTGAATTTCTGCAACTCGGACTTTTAGTTCTACGAACCCACAAAGTCACAATACGCACAGACAGGGTGACTGGATTTCTGTTAAGAAAAAGGGGACTTTTTACGTAGGACATTGGATGTAAAAGGATACTTGTATCTTGCCAATTAAAATTAAAATATGTTACAAATGTTTGTTTAATTTCCTGGAAGAACACCATTCTTTTACAAATACTATTGCAAAGATGTCATTAACATATCTGTACCAAAACTTGAAGATCCATGGGAAAGCCAATTTTATGATTTTCAAATGAACTCATAAACCCCAAGTTTGCGTAATCTATTAGCCATTTTCACCCTTAAGTTTATTTTTGTAGTGATGTTCTAATAACAATATGCTTCCTTTGTATATTCCTTGTTTGTAGATATTTTTTCCCAGCTGTATCTAATTTATTAATATCAGTTAGCAGAAATCAAAGAACTTGCGACAATAGCAGATTAGCAAGCTGTTTCATACTGGTCATACTTTTAATTTTAGGTTTGAAGAAACTTTAGATAAAATCTGAGATATAAACAAAGGTCTTATGAAAAAGATTTTACAACAACTTTAGCTCCTTTTCCAGTTGGTCATCAGTAGAATAGGCCAAAAAGAAGGATCGCATTAATCTAAATGCATCTGAACTACTAACCTTTTGCTCTTGACATGCTTAAAGTTGAGAGCATTTAATATCAGTTACGGAATAATTATAAGTGAGAAGCATGAAAGCTATACCTGGTGGCAACCTATGCACATTGTTGTGTAAATATTGTATATGTGTAAACATCAGTATTACTGACAATGCAGAAGATGCATTTGATCGTCCCCTCACCCATCCACAGTCTTGCCAGTATTTTATTTTTCCTTAGTAGATTATTCTCTCACATGCAATTCCAATAAGCATAGTTTTAATAAACATTTCTTTCACATGTTATTTATTATTATTATTTATTCTCCCAATGAAGTAACTCTATTTTACTAGTAAGGTATGTTAGGATTTTAGTTACAAAAACACAAATAAAAAGATCAAAATGAATGAACATGATAAGAGTTATAATGTTTTAAAAATTTGGCCAATAAAGTGCTCAAAGGCTGAAGTGTAACATTTTTTAAAGAATACGTTAATCAACAGTGTTTGAAGATCTGTTTTACAACATGAAAGAATGTAATTTGCTGCTTAAGCAGTGAAAATTTTCAAGAAAGCTCTTTCTGGGAGGGGCATTATTATATACATTAATTATGATCATTAGAATTCAGTCAGAATCTCAAGGAGTCACATATATTTATTTTAAGGTATGTGTGTTTGGAGGAATTTAGTAAGAGTGGTGTTCCAAATTAATTGATAAAACTATTTGTAGATGGTTTTTTCACACTAGTTTCTTGCACCAGGTCTTCGAGGTTGAAAATGGAAGCAACAGCTCCTGAAAATAGTTCCTTAAAAATCAAAATGTAACTGATGTAATATGCAAAATGGACTACAAATAATTTTATAAATTTTTTAAAGTATTTGTCATAGTTGCTTTATTCACAAATAATCAGTTAATTTTTGGTTGACATTCCAGTATTGGTAATTCCTCTGCAGTAATGATCTCCTGTAAGAGTTACTGATTATAACATGGAAGAGAAATCTATAATTAAAAATAATAGGATTATATAAATCAGAACACAAAGAATAAAATAAATGTTCACTGGGTAACTTTGCTTTATTGTATTTAGAAGAGAGAAAGAGGAAATAGAAAGAAGAAAAAGGACAGACTTTAAACCATTTGATTTAAAATCTAAATAAACTATAAAAGATAACCACCTGCACATCATTTACATTTATCATCTGTAGCACCTTCATTATCCTGTATTTAGGATGAATTATCACAGTCAAGTTACATTGCTGGAATCTTATGGTTAATGCAACACATCAGTATCACTGAACTTTTTACAGAATGAAGAAAGTAAAGTTTCAACATGCAAGCTGCAGCATGAAATTACAACGTTTTTACAAAAAGGAATTATTTCTCCACATTAATCTTGAAACTATGAAAAGATGTTTAGTATATTTAAATCTAGAAAAGTCACCATTATCTGTTTGCTTAAAATACATTTTTATACATGAATATATTTATATTTATAATAAACTAAAACAATATACTAATATCAATTAAATTTTTACATGCTTTGAGCATATGAAGCTTATGATTTTAATCTTTATTGCTTGGGACACCAGTTTAGACTAGTACTAAGAGAGCAAACAGGATTTGATGAACATTGTAAAAATGAATCACCATGAAGCTTAAATTATAATTTCTCTCTTCATTACAATTTTATCACTTACTAATAATCCACATAAACTAAATTTATTAATCTCTTATAACAGAGAATATTAGAAGAAAAAAAAAACTGATATGAAATAAATCAGTCAGAAAGCTAAAATTCAATGTTTTTGGAAAAATAACAATTCAAAATTTGCAGGAAAGCTGCAAATTATTTAGTGCATATTATCTATTCTGGCTTTATATGTTTTGTTAACACTTACATTCTGCAGCTATATTGCACATGCCAGTGTGCATACATGTTATCTTTTGATCTTTGGCTTACATACCTTATTGAAATTCTCTAACAAAAATAGTTTTCTCAATTCCTTATTAAATGTTAATATGTATTAAGATAAACAAAACACTCTTCCAGTAGCTCATGTTCCTGAAAAACTTCTACAAAGAAAATTCATTTAAATTACAATTTAACACAGTTCAGTCATTTCTCAAATGTAAGAAAGTTCTACCACTGTGGAAATTAATTGCTCTACAGTGCTTGTGATTCATTTCTCTGCACTTTGTAATATAAACACAAAAGTGTTACATATCAAAATGTTTTATGTGTACCTCTTTTTAACATTTAAACTAATTATACTCTATGTTTTACTTCATAACTATAACTCATAGCAAACACATGCCATGATTGTTCACTGAGTACTGGATTCAGTTTTTTGATTACATCCTTCAAAAGTTGTACACTTAAAGTTTCATTTATGCAGTGTATATTCTTGCTTTAAGGCATAAATTTTCCATTTTCATATCTTCTGCTGGGTTTTATCAGTTTAACTTCTGCCCTAGTTGTTGACTTCGTCTGCCTCACTAGCCTGAAAATAAACAAGAGTAGTGAATACATAGTATCGATATATTTTAGGGTACATTTTTGAACCTCAGAGTAATAACATCCCTTTGCAGAAAGAAGGCAAGTGAAAAGGGAGTGCTGTAAATCTATTGTAATGTAGGTATCGAGAGAGACTTTAGTAAGTAAAGAAAGCTACTTCAAATTAGGGAATATAAATGTCAGATATTAACAACCTGATCAGGTAAATGCTCTTACTAACAAACCCTTAAACTCTTACTAATATTTTGCTACATATCTTAACCTGGTGAAAAGATTACTATTTAAACTGTAAAAAAATTAAAATGAAGCATAAAAAAAGCCTATTGCAACTAACACATTTTTTAGCTCAACACCTTTTACAGAAACACAGAGAGAGCAGATGGCCAGGTTGGCAATATTCTCTGCAAAATAATGAAAAGGAATGGATAAAATACATAATAATGTGATAGGAATGGCAATTATAAAAGTAACATACTAAGCAAAAAATGAAATTCACCATATCATTAATTACACTTGCAGACCACTACACTCACTTGTTGGACTTGCTAATCACAGAAGTGTTTTAGTTTCTGAACTTGTGTTCTACAATATTTTATAAGAATATTTTTCTTTTCTATACATATTAGTGAACATGGTCAATTATTTTGTCCAACTGACTGACATTTCCCTCTTCCCAATTCTAATATGACTGAAAATATTTTCAAGAACATTTAAGAACTACTTCATACTTGACCAATATATGTTTAGGTAAATGTGAAAATGTAATTTAGTATTATAAGAAGTATAAATAATATACCAGAAAGCATAAAGGAATAACTAAAAGTTTGATGGGTAATGTATGTATTTATTGTTTTATACAAATGAGGTGCTTAGAATCATAAGGGCCTAAAGCACAACATCATCGATGTTAGCATGTATGCATGCTCCTGACATTAGTCGACTCTGTGGTCAACCAGTTGTAGCTGTGCTTTAGGTCCTCTTTGATTTAATGAAACATTCATAAGAAGCAGTATTGCCAGTTTTTCCTGATATTCAGTTACTTAAGGGCCCAAAGCATAAAATATCATTTTGTTTGCTCTGTGCTGCTCAATGTTTAACTAGTGTTGCCAACATAATTTACTTTTTACATCACATTCTCAAGTAGTACTTCATTATGGAAATTTTGATTTTAACATTAATTTTTCTCAAAACTATGTTTCTGTGCTTTGTGCCCTTATCGTTCTTAGTGCCTCAAATGTATTTTATATTCCTTTATTTTATTCCACGCTTAATATATATGGTCAAAATGGTGCATTTTCTAATGAATTTAATGAATATTTAAAATGTGGTTATAAATAACGTTATTTCTAACATCATTGAACCACTACCAGAATTTATTGTACTTCTGCTGTAAACCCAACATTTGGTTATAACATGACATGTGTATCCATTATAATTATTATGTTTTTCAAATGGGAAGAGTTGTAGCCTGCAGTGAATGGATGACTTGCTCAGCACTGCCACCTTGTTAACCTCACTCTTTTCATATTTCCCTCACTATAGCACACTATCCTAGAGCATGCAAGTCTACTTGTCATTAGATGTAAGGGAAACCAAACTTTTATAATAATGCAGTTAAAATCAAAACTGTAACAAGGATATTAGGATATTATTTATGAGTTTTAAATGCTATCATTATAATTATAATTTATGTATTAAAAGCTAAGCGTGTATATGTATTATCTATTTTTATAATCCAATGGAATTGCCAGTGGTTCATCCACCTCCTTGACAATGCCACTTACATCAACAGATAATTTGTCATTGTCACTGTCTTCATTGTCTGAGTTACACATTTATGAGGATATGCACCAAAGTCTTGTTTTTCTATTTCTCTCCAAAAGTCATCTAAATGTGGTTCTTGTCCACATTTCAAGCAATTTTTTCCAGTCTTGTTGTACTACTTAGTAAATTTCTTCATGAATAAGCTGTTGAACATCATCAGTTTAAGTGTTACAAGGGTCAGCTGATAAGTCTCGGGCCTCAAGTAGAGATGGCACCACTGGGCCAGTTTGACGAATAGCATCATATATTAAGTTAATTGGGAGTCGATTAATAACACAAAACAACACTCACTTTATAGCATCATATAGTTTAACTTTAAACTAGCTTGTATCCATAAGTTACAGGTCAATAGCTTGTTTAGTTTTTTAATGACAGCATTTTAAACAAGACAAGTGTAGTTTCACGAAAATGGAGGATTTTCAAAAACAAGGAGTGATTAAATAAATCAAGGAGAAAATGAAAGTACATTGAAAGACTCTGCCCCTTCATATACAATAATTAAAAGGTGGGTTGCAGAGTTTAAAATGGGATATATGAGCACTAGTGATGAGCCTCACTGTGGATGCCCCATGGAAGTCACAATGCCCGAAATCATTGAAAAAATTCATCGTTTAGTACCAGAAGACCACAGATTAAAGTTGTTTGAAATAGTAGAGGCTGTAAAAATATCAAAAGAATGTGCATCCACAATATTTTAAGTAATATTTTGGGCTTTCACAAGGTCTGTGCAAGATGGTTGCCTCGATTTTGACACCTGATCAAAAGTTGCAAAGAAAAACTGTGTCTGTTAAGAATTTGGAGCCCTACCGTAAAAATCCCAGTGCATTTTTGAGATGGGTTATTACTATGGATGAAACTTGGATACATCACTACACTCCAGAAAGTAAATTACAGTCAAAACAGTGGATTACACCAGGTGAACCAACTCCAAAAAAGGCAAAGTCAATTTTGTCAGCTAACAAGGTTATGGTGTTTTCTGCAATGCACAGGAAATTATTTTTATTGATTACTTGGAAAAGGGTGAAAGTATCACTGGTGACTACTACACAAGCTCACTGCAACGTTTGAGTGATGAGGTGAAAAGAAAAAGATCTCATTTGGCAAAGAAAAATATCTTGTTTCTTCATGACAATGCTCCAGTCCATCATTCAGTCATTGCAATGGAAAAAATATGTGAATTAAAGTTTGAATTGCTTGAACATCCACCCTATTTGCCAGATCTAGCACCCAGTGACTACCACCTGTTCCTGAACCTAAAAAAATTTCTTGGAGGACAAAGATTTCACAGCAACAAGGAGCTCATTGATGTTGTAAACAGCTATTTTGAGAACCACAATAAATCCCACTACAGAGATGGCTTAATTAAATTAGAATACCAATATGACAAATGTATTAGCCTTTCTGGAGGTTATGTTGAGGAATAAAGAAACAAATTTAAATGCTTTTTAAATTGTATTGTATTTCTTTTTTGCAACTCCCTATTTTATTTGAGCTCACATTAACTTAATTGGATGATATTGGCAGTGGTATGGGGGGAGACAAATTACCTTCTGTTCAATTTCAAGTGCAAGTTGATCTAGCTAATACCTGTTTCCTGCTTTTTAAACAGAAGCACAACTGAATAATACTGATTTGAGCTTTCTACTGTCTCCAATTATGAATCATTCATAAACATATCATGTGACAGCTCACATTCTGCAGATATAGCACTGTAGAGGTTAACAGGAAGAAAACTGTTTCCTCTATCTCAAATTTAATAAACATTTTGTCCTGTTCAAAGTAATTCTACATACATCGCAATGCATCATTATAATATACTGGAATTTTATTTGTATTATGAAAACTTTTGAGCTAAAATTATTGGGTTTTTAAGTTGGGTTATAAACATTACTCCCTACCTTCCTTGTGGAACATTTTCTACAAAATTTGTATTTTTGTCTTAGCGAAAACAGTATTTATCAGAGATGAATTCACTTGACGCTTGTCACACCCCACTTAAGGGAAATGAAATGTGTAGTGTTTAACGCCCGCTTTTACTACATACGGCATCGCAGGTTGTTGGCCTAATAGCATTCAAGGGTAAAAATCATCCCATCTGAAAGTCACAGTACTAACTGTAGTGTTTTATGATAGAAGAGAGAGCCTTTGTAGTATTGTATCTAATTTTAGATTCCACCTAAGAGTTTGTACATTACTGTGTCCCAACAAAGGCAGGGTGGAGTTGTCCAGAACACTTCTTATAATTTGTTTCTCACCAGTTAGGAGTAAATTTTTAAATGCAGCATGGATTTTACATGTCATGCAGCAAAAATAATACTATCTCTTTTCATTTAAAAATATCAAGATTTAAATTAAACATGGTCAACTTAATTCCATTTTACAGTAAATCAAAAGCCTTACTAAGCTTCAAAATAAAATACAATCACTAATTTGTGATACTAATGCACACAGACCAATTTTCTTTTATTTTTATGTCACACCTGTAACCACTGTGCATTCATTTTCTAGAGCATTCAAATTTAGGAGATTTAGATGATTTGACTTTGACAATATTCCATTTCTTTGACTCAAGAGATTTCAGTTTCCAGAACATTTATTCCATGACCAGCAACCTATAAAAGGTGGTACAAAAAGCCACCCTCAGGGAGTTTCTGGTTATGGCGACCAATAACTCTCAGAATTGTGAATCAGCTGGCTGGAACCTGTGAGGGAGTCAGCCAACATAGCTGTGTAAAATTGAGTATTGCTTTGTGAGCAGTGAATGTAAAGAAGTTTCAAGCAGCACCAGTTGGAGCGTGCAACATATGTAGATAGGAGAAACAGATTGATGTACTTTCTCTGTGTGTATGTTTGAAAAAGTGAAAGTAAATGTAACTTACAACTGTGTAACAATTCTGGTGACGAATAAAATGAGTTTAGTTCAGCTTTGTGTTGTCATTAGCAACACTGGTGTCAGGAGTGGGATACAAACACTGGGCTGTAGAAAATGCTTCAGCAAGTATTGGGTGAAATGAACAGTATGAAGAAAGAAGTGAAGAGTGAAATAAAATTTGGCATTGCCAAGATGGAATTCAAAATGGAATCCAACATGGAAAAGATGAAGGAAGAAATGAACATAGAAATTCAGAGTGAAATGAAAGCCCATAAATTGGAAGCGAAAATAGTTTGGAGGAAGAATTAAAGAACGAAATGAATTGTGCAAAGTCAGAAGTGATACAGCTGTCAAGCAAAATTAATGAGCAAAATTAATGAGCAAACTTAATTGATGTAGAGAAAGGAATGAAAGACACTGACCGAGGACCATAGAGAACGGCTCAGCACCCTGGAAGACCTCGGGGAACGTGTTAATGCCCTAAAAGGAAGAGCAGACCAGTGCCAAGCAGCTGAAGATTATGATGGAACAAATACTTGCCGCAAGACAAGAAGAACCTTGAAGGTCGAGGCACTAGGAGACGACAAAAATATTTGAGCAAGTGAAGTCACCCAAATATGACGGGATGTCAACTTTGGACTGTTCCGCCAATTCGTCTCCGTCTCTGCCTACGAACGATAGTCAACAGAAGAGGAAGATGCACAGTTACAGCACACAGGGACGAGCGGCAGAACTTCGTATGTGGTTTCTACGTCGGCAGTGTCCGGAAACATCTGGGAAAGCTCGAGAACCGGTTCGGAAACCATCGTCCGACCGCAGTCTAATCATGGTCAGCTGAGGTCGAGGCTGCAACAGCTGGTAGTTAAGCTTTAGCGGAACTCTCGACTAGCCACGTGTCCCAGAAAGTGCACAATCCTTCGTCGATGGGACGCGCAAAGCCGAGATACGAGAGCGCCTGATGCTCGACGAGTGGATTACACAATGCGCTTACGGCTGCGTTGAATATGGTGGCGCCCAAGGATGTCGATGATCCTCCAGAGGTGTATGTTAGAGGTTTAGCCCGTCCGGACATTTAGCAAAGGACTGCTCACGCCAAGTAAAAGAGTTGGCAGTGCCAGCGGTTGTACGGGATAATCCAAACTTGAGGAGGGAGCAGCAAACGGCCGATGTGACCGATACCCCGTCTTGCAAAACGGGAATGTTCGACACAATGGAGGCGATTAGTGGACTCTGGAACGATTGCGGAGACCCCTAGTAGAGTGTGTTGGGGAGGCGGCCAGGCGGCACATCTAATGAGAGGCTGTCCACGACCAAACCGACGGTGAATGCTGGGGATGTTGGCAACAAAGACACATTGTGAATAACTGTCAACGGCCAATTCGATGAGCAGGGAGGAAACGAGTAAGGTCTTGCTAACGTGTGACACGTCGAAGTCGTCTCCTCGAGTGACGCTGTGTACCTTGGATAGAACAGCGCTGAGTCTATGAGTGATCGTGGCAAAGATGGCTGAGGAGGTGATACTAGAACCGGACGCTCTTAGAAGCCCCAACTGATGGTCGAAAATCGGCAGGAGAGTACTGCGACTCGGACAAGACGAGGTAGCGCTCCGAGGTCCGAGAGAACATCTGGGCTTTGCGAGGTAACCCTGGCAAACGCTATGACTGGGCCCGCCGTAGGGGGTGAAGACTGCACCAAGAGGGTCAACTCCAGGTGGCGAGCAAACAGAGGAACATCCAATATGACTTGTAAGCCTACAACAGAGGTTTCGTGTGGAATGGAATGCATCGCTCTATTTGAGCTAAGGGGCGCTGCCCCAAACTCCAACCAGCAAAGCAAGCACCACACTTCATGGAGAAAAAGTCTGGTGATGAAATTACATCCAGAGTTGCTCCAAGCAAAGATACGGACAGTACAAGGAGGGAGGAGCTATGCCATGGCTGCGAATACCTACCGTAAAGAGTAGGCATTCAAAATGTTTTGTCTTCTGAGAGATAATACATATCAGGCTAAAATTCAGGTACCAAAAATGGTATTTTAGGCAGGGAAAAATACTTTAAAATCAGCAAAAATAGAGTAAAAAAGTTACTGTAATTAATTTATAAGTTCTATTAAATCACTCATAATTTATATATCTATAACTGACTTAACATATATCTAAAATTACAAAAACTTGTTTTTCTATTCTATACCTTTTTCAAACTTGCACTTATTCATCTACTTTACCTCCATAATCTCAATTACAGTACATAACATGCACCTTTTCAAGATTAACACACAAACTTGTCACATTTTTTGGACAAAATCACAGCGGCTGTAAATGTATACAGTATAGGAATTAAATGTGAGAACCCCAGCCTACCACTTCTGTTAATTGCCGCCGAGAGGAGTAATAAAGGAACATTCAAGGACAGCCACAGACATCACAAACCAGAAATACGTCTTCCTTTGTTGTACCACCCTGATATTTCCAGACCGTTCGATTTTTCTAGAACAATCTATTTTGACAATGTTCCATTCAGGCAGTTTCAGAGACTTCTGCTTCCAAGAACATTTCTTCCATGATCTGAAGATATAAAACGGGGCACAAAAACCAATGTAGTTCAGTTGTGAATTAGTTGGCCAGAGAGTTAGATTTCAAGAGAGTCGGCAAGCAGCGAGTGTTTAAGTCTGAGTACAGTGAGCGTTGCAAATTGTGTGTGCAACCGTAGGATAAAGAAGCAGTAAAATTGTCTTTGCTGTGTGTATTTTAAAAGTGAAAATTGTGTGTTAGCACGGTGCTATTTTGATAAAAAATAAAATGAGTTTAGTACAACTTGGTGTTGTCATTTGTCAGGCTGGTGTTAGTTGTGATATATAAAGCCACGAGGGATGAAATACTTAAGAATTACTGAGTGAAATAAAGAGATAAAGAGCAGAGTGAAATCTGTAAATTGTAAAATATATGAAATGAAATCTGGCATGGACAAGATGAAATTTTGTGAAGGAAGAAATGAAAACCAAGATGAAGATGACAGTGAAAATGGAATCTTAGTAGAGGAGATGAAGAAGCTAACAAAGTGAAATTTTTAAATTGTAAAATAGATTAAATAAAATCTGCATGGACAAGATGGAATCTGTGAAGGAAGAAGTCTCTGTCTTGAGGATAGAGCAGTTAGCGGCAAAGGAGACGGCTACCTCAGGTCAAGCTAACCCTAGGAGCACCAGGAGTGAGACGGGTGCGGAGGTGCACCAAGAGAGCCAGCATTCATGTAACCCTGTGGAGAATCATCAGCTTCAGGTAGTGAGCAATTGGTCTGTAGAGAAGAGTGAAAATAAAATGAATTTCAGCAATGAATACCATTATGTCCAGATGTTACCCTGAGTAAAGATGTGGACGGTGGAAGGCAAATGGTATGACCAGCCCTGAGGAGAGAGCAGTGTTACAGTAGCTACAAATGCCTACCCTAAACGGATTAAGAGTCATTCCAGTCCATCAACTTCATTATTTGCCTCCGAGAGGAATAATAATGCAACATTCAAGGATAGCAGCTGATATGACAAATTAGAAATACATGCCTCTTTGTTGTACCATGTTAATGTTTCCACAAACTGACTTTGGGAAATCTAGAAGTATCAATCTTGGTAATGTTCCATTCAGGTAATTTCAATGACTTGTTTTCAGAAACATCTCTTCATCAACCCAGGATATAAAAAGGAGCAAAACAACCAGCCTAGTTGAGTTGTGATTGGGCCAGAGTCAGATGTCAGAGTCAGCAAGCAGTGAATGTTAAGTCTTTGAGTAGTGAGCGTCCAAGTTTCAAGAAGTGCTAGTTGGTGTGTACAATAGTGGCATTAAGAAACATAAGCACTGACCTATTTGCTCTGTGTATTTGTAAAAGTGAAAACAAGTGTATGTTATTGCTGTGTTTTGGTAATAAAGGGAGCTTAGTACAGCTTCATGTCATCATTTTATCACAGTATGGTGAAAAAGATCTCTTTAATATATACTGATGTTACTAGAGCATGGTTAAATTGTGTCACCATATCAATTTTAAACTCCTGAAACGCACCACCATTCCCACATTCTTATATAAGAATTAGCTGTTTCATAGCTGTGGTTTCCTGACAAAATATTTGTTACCTTTCATGTATTTTACAAGCATTCTGGCCAGGAACTTCTTTTAATTATATTTTATGTATGTAAAAATAAGGACATAAATTGGCATAACAGACTAGTAGTTTCCAGTTTCTGAATAGTGTGTATTAAACATGTAAAATATGTATCAATATAAGCCAGATCTTAATTCCGTTTTCCTTGAATACACACTGTGCTTCTTTGATTAACAAGGAATATACAGAAAATTTGTTCCAAATTCTTGGCATAGTATTTTACTACTTTCACTCATGTCCCCCACCTTATAATTACTGGTTTGGGGAATGGGGGAGTGCCAGATAACCTCTGAAAACACTACTCCTTGAAGGAGCTCTAAACAAATTTTCTTTATAGATGAAACACTTTTCTTAATTCCTCTGCAACTCAATGTAGGCCATGGACAAGATGGTGTGTAATTTAAGTGTGTGAGAATAGGGTAAAATGGCTTCAAAATTTGACCTACATCGATCATATGCACTGTATTTGTTAACAATAGCAGTACTTCTTGGTCTTCAACACTATTTGGATTTGTTTTTAACTCAGAATTAATAAAATATGCAAAACTTTTAGAATTTGTTTTCTGAGCTTCTTTCGAAGATAACAAATGGGCTTTTCTAGAAACTTCTCATCCACTTTTCCAACAATTAAATTATTGCTCTCATTAAATGAAACCCAAGTATTGCAGTCATTAATATATTTGTGATATAACCTGGATCAAGACAACTCTTTATCAATTCTGATGATATATGTTGAGAACAATATTTTCTCGAAAATGCTTTCAATGTAGGACTTTCTATGGTGTTCCAAGAGCTATTAGCATATATCATATTAAAATTTGGCTTGTTTTTCAAATGTAGTGAGTCTGACATCTGATGATTTGCTTGTTGGCAGTTGATATTATTCTGATGGAGAGCCATCTTCTCATGATGAGAGAGGTGGTATTTCTTATCTGCAGCACTCTATCAAGAAGAAGAAAAAATAAAGATGGATATCTAAAGAAGACATATGTAAATAAACGAAAATTACACACTTAGATTTCTTCTCACTCTCAGACAAAATGGAATATAGAGCAAAAAGCATATACCATGAATAAAAATCAATTTAAGATAATAAAAATAATTCTATAGCTATTCACTGATAATATAAAGAATGTTAGATGCTTTAAATTTTGGCATTTCACACACAACAGCACCCTCACAAACACAATCCCAGACTGTGTGCTTTGGGATTTCTCAACAGGCTGCTTAAGTCAAGTAAAATGGCTGGCTTTTCAGGACAAGGTCAGTAAAACATACATTCCATTACAATGTCTTAAATCTATAGCTTCTATAAGAACTGCCAGTTTGTTAGTTTCAAATGAGAAACTCATTCATACCAGGGGAGAATGGAAAATAATCCTAGCTAAAGAAAAATCCTCTCCCTCCTGCCAGAAATCAAGACTGAGACCTCCAGGTTTGGAAGCAGTATCTTAACTATTGGCCCACACTTACAGGCAGTATTTGTATCATAATGTACTGAATATTAATCAAATTAATGTATTGAAAATTTTAAAACCACCAGTAAAAACCTGTATTGAATAACTGGATAAACGGATTGCTAAGCATTTGCATGTGCATTCTTAGTATATATACTACATATTTATTGTAATATATGATACTTAAGACATCAAGAGTGATCAGATATTAGCAGATATTGATTGAAGAAAATATAGAACTAGTAATTATGTAGAACAAATAATTATGTAGCTAAGAAAGTAGCAAAAAACAAAGAACAAAAATTAAAATTAAAAATCTGCCAATCATGTTATTCTTATTCATTGTCTGCTGTTGCATGGTTGATAATATTGGTTGATAATATTCAGCTAAGGTAAAAAACAAAATAATGCAGTACCATAACTTTAGGTCTTGTTAACAAGAAACAAAAAGAAGTCAAATGACTACCATTGATGTAAAGAGAGAATCAGACTGAAAAATAATATACTGGTATTCGAATCAAGCATCTTTTGCTTTTCTTGCATTGTTCTGACCATTGAGTTAACAAGGCAACATTCACGCATGACATTAAACTTTGAACTGACTAACATTTTCTCCGGTAAACCACAGAGAGATCTAAAATTCTTCTTGAGATGAACTCAAGTCCATAAGCACTGTTAAGTCCTAAATTTTATAGTTAACTACTACTGGGCAATCAGTAATATGTTAATATGGTATTTGTGTCGGGTGGGGTAACTGGATGGAAAGCGTGGTCCAAATCCATTGCTATTGCATACAATTTTTCAGTTTTATTCTACTTTTCCAATTTTTACTTTTTACACATGACTTGTGTAAAGTACATTTAATTTTCAACTATTATTATTATTATTATTATTATTATTATTATTATTATTATTATTATTATTATTATTATTATTATTATTATTATTATTATTATTATTATTATTATTATTATTATTATTATTATTAATAATAATATTATTATTATTATTTACATATAAAACTAGCTTGTTGTAGATAAGAGTTGACATGAAAATTTCAATGCCATGGCTGGGATTTGAACTACAGATTTCCTGGTTTCCGTCCAGTCGCTCTTACCCATTGAGCTACCACTGCCAACGTGCTGTCCTGACATTAAATTCTCCAATCGACTCATATATGCATTGGCCGGTGAACCAAGACGGCACGTTGGCCATGGTAGCTCAATGGGTAAGAGCGAATGGACAGAAACCAGGAGACCTGTGGTTCAAATCTCGGCCATGGCATTGAATTTTTCATGTCAACTCTATCTATCCAAAACCTTTGCCTGTATATGGCTAGTGTAAAGAAATGATTAATTTCCATCAATTAACTTGAATAATAAGAGTTTAATGATGAAGCCTGGGATTCACATACTTACGATAGTAATGGAAATTAATTATTCTTTCACACTGGCCGTGTGTAGGTTAAATTGTGGAAACGTAGAGTCAGACTGAAAAATTCAATGCCATAGCCGGGATTTGAACCACAGATCTTCTGGTTTTCGTCCAGCCGCACTACCATTGTGCTACTATGGCCAACATGCCGATATGACATTAAATTCTGAATCTACGTTTCCACAATTTAGCCTACACACGGCCAGTGTGAAAGAATAATTAATTTCCATTAATTAACCTAATAGTAGTTAACTATAAAGCCCGGGCCTTAAAGTACTTACATGTAGTAAGTCGCCATTAAGGTAGTTGTCTCATGTGTTTATGAGAACTCCTAAGTGGTTTACCGGGAAAATATGAGTCAGTTGGGGAATTTAATGTCATATCGGCACGTTGGCCATAGTAGCACAATGGTAGTGCGGCTGGACGGAAACCAGAAGATCCGTGGTTCAAATCCCGGCTATGGCATTGAATTTTTCAGTCTGACTTTACGATAGTAAGTCGCCAAAAATGGTGTATCTCAGATACGAGAGCCCCTAGTGATTTACCGGTAAACACACATATGAGTCAATTGGAGAATTTAATGTCAGGATGGGACGTTGGCATTGGTAGCTCAATGGGTAAGAGTGACTGGACAGACACCAGGAGATCCGTAGTTCAACTCCCGGTCATGGCATTGAATTTTTCATGTCGACTCTATCTATCCAAAACCTTAGCCTGTATATGGCTAGTGTAAAGAAATGATTAATTTCCAAAATTAACTTGAGTAGCTTGTTGTGTCTTTGTTTTTCTCCGAAATTGAGCATCTTAATTGGGGAATCACCTTTTGGAAATGTTGTTGTTGTTTGTTGTTGTTTTCAAATGCTAGGCTTTGGCAATGAAGCCATTAGCTCTCTTGCTCTCCAATATTTCTGTGTAGTGGGTCCGGCAGGTAGGGCTTCACAGGAAATTTCCTTTTAGAAATGTTGTTAGGATTGAAATATGTTTAAAATTTCACATTAAGGAAATAAGCATTTCATAATTTTCAGCAAGATTCTTAACATCTCCAAATAGGCTGATATAAAAGCCTGTATTTATATTCATCCTTCAATGTAAATAAAATATTTTGTACTTTCTAGATTACTAGAAAATACAGTTTTGTCATGTGTTTACCCCCTTTTTCTTTCGTTCTTTTTTCCTTTCTTTCTTTATCTATAACTTTTTCAGTGAATACACATAGTTTCTAAAATATATGGTTTTATTAAAGAAGTGTACATCAATATATAAACAATAAAGAAGCAACATAATGTAAAAATATAAAAACTAGAGAAATACATATACAGAACGTGAAAATCAAATAATAAGACTTGAAAAGATACTGTGGTGGAGAAGATCAAATTGGAAGGCTTGTCCTCAGCAATAATCTAACTTATCAACACCACATCTGTGCTTTTATGTTGAAAGTTGTTTTTTATTTTTTTTTATTTTTAAATAGTATTAGATCTAAATCAGGGGAGAGCTAGTCAATTTATTATACAAGCTGAAATTCCATTAATGATCATTTGCACAAAACCAAAATAAATATTTTAAACAATTAAAAACTTGGAAAGCAATGGCACTTGTAGGAAAATACTCTCAGGGTCTGAAAACACTCTAAATTCTTTCTCCTTATCTACTGGGGCCAAAATAAATTTCATACAACCAAAACAAAAAACAAAAAAAATAATGTACATAATAGCTGTACATGCATTCATGAGCAAAATAAAAACTTCTTTAGAAACTGTCTCTCAATCAAATTGGTTGTGAAAGACATATATGTGCTGCAGATTTTGCTGTCATTTAGGATATTGATAAAAGAATGTATTGATTTATTGAAATTTAACTGTATTGGAACACCACAGTGAAGCGAAATAATTATTAAATTATAGATAAGTCGTATTTATTACACATCAGCTTCACTTACGTACCTAATTTGAGGACATGTTTCGCGAACCATTGTTTTAATCGTCGGCTCTTATGCGTCGGTTCGCGAAACATGTCCTCAAATTAGGTACGTAAGTGAAGCTGATGTGTAATAAATACGACTCATCTATAATTTAATATGTATTTGATTGTCAGTGAAGTAATCCATATATGACAAATATGTTCTTTATGGCTCTTTTTTAAATATGCCTTTCCCAAAAAGGAATCATACAGGACATTTATTGTATTTGTTTCACAGTAAGAGAGTTCTTGGTGACAGTATTACTAACAGCACCATAAATCTCTTGACTAATAGATCACTGAAAAATAATTTTTCTAATGATATGGTAAGTTCTAAGTCATTAGTGGTATCTTACAACTAACATATTACCTATTTCTCCTTTTACAAATATTTATAGCTGATTAACATTTTATTATATTCATTTGCAAATATCAAAGAGCAGTGTAAATAAGACCTAATTCTACAGTACCTAGAAATATGAACAATGTTAGTAATCAGTCTATCATTGTAGCTATCACAGCAAATAATTTCAAAATATCTTTGTTGCTGTAGTACCTATTTATACATACATTGTTTATTATATTTTAGTCATTCCACGTGAAACCAGACAAATTCAAAGAAAGTTTGACCACTATGAGTTCAAATATCACTGAATGTTTGAAAATATGATACACCTATGTATAGCTTTTTCCCTTTAAAATGAGGCAATTGTTCAAAATAAAAATTTAGGTATTTGTGCACACATTAACATATACAAATTGTTTTATCCCTACACCTATTACCAGACATAATTTAATTTCAGCTTAGTTACAAGATTATAAAACATTTTTTTTCTGATAATATTTGTTTTACAATAACACAAGCATTAAAAGCAGCTTTTTTGATAAGGCATTTTTAAAACACTATTTTTAAGGCCCTTACAGCCTTTTTTTTTAAAGATCTTATAGTATTCCTTGTTTTTTGAATCTGACACATACCAAATTTCAGGACGGGACATACATAAATGGGTAATTAAAAACAATTAACACACCCATCAGAATGCTGGATTTTTTGTCAACTGTAGGCTGAAGCATCACTTCACGACCTTGTGCATATGGATAATGGGTGCAGATAGTGTCAGTTTATGTATAAGGGTAGTAGCACAATGTCAGTTACAATGCATCATCTTCCTAAATTATGTATGCCTTATTTTAAACAAAAATCTCTTAAATACAGTTGTAACACAATTCAAAGAGTGTAGTGTTTCTTTTGTAATTGTATCATGCAATTTATAAGAATTAAACTACTGTGACCTGGACAGGACCAGATTCAACATTGGTAATACTGAAATTTTCTACAAACATCATCACAAATTCTAAGATTGTATGGTATGTATGTGTTTCATATTCAGTTTGTTTAGCATTAAGTAGCATACCTTAGTTGCCCTCTTTTATACCTTGTTACTCATATTAAAAGTATTAAAGCACGGATAACTAGGGCCTGGATTTGAATGTAAATAAATGCTTTTTTCTCAATGTGTGCATACCTAAAACAATGCTTAATATTCGGATCTAGGTCCAAGAAAGAGTATTTCCAAAATTAAAGATATGTAAAAATGATATGTAAATAAATATTTTTTTTTACATTTTTCTCATAAATACACATTTTAGTACTTTTCTCATATTGTTAAACATATATGATAATTCTTAGTAATTTCCTCAATGTATTTACAACATAAAAGTATATCTCATAGCTTATGAGAATCATAAGAAAACATTAGTTATGCCACTTTGATGATTGCTGATTTAGTTGCATGTACAAGCAGGATAAGGTCAGAATTGCACCCCAGATTACATCATAGAAGTTTATTATATCTGGCTAAGCAATGAAGTAATATGCTGAGATCAATATTGTTAGTTACAACTAGATCACATAAAAGCTGTTGTGTTGTTAATTAACAGCGGGAATTAAAAATCCAAAAGCAAAATTGAGTGTACATGCAGTATGTACTTGGGTTTGAAAACACTTTTACCACTAATGGGAAAATACTATTTTGCCAGCCTTGTGAGAAGTCTGTTAGTGCAAATTAACATTCTCAGGTAGTGCAACGTTTGTCAGGAATTAAAGCATGCAACAACTGCATCACCTACTTCATCAAGGCAATTTTTTTAGAGTAGAATCAATATCATCCTCTTTTTCTAGCATACGAAACATTCAAAATTTTATTCAGATTTGTATACAGAATTTATTTCAGCTGACTTCTCTTTTATGAGGTGAAAAATCCTGAGCTCGGAAAATCTCTTACTAAATATACAAATATAAATCCTCCTGATGAGTCAACACCATAGAAATTTTTCACTTGCTATAAGAAAACAATAAGTCACATCCATTTGTGAGAATGGAAAATAAAAAAAAAATCTGGGTTGCCAATGACAAAATTATCAATGCCCGTGGTAGAAAAGTACGAAATGTAATCATAGGTGTATTCAAAAATGACAAAAAAATCTCAACAAAAATTATTGGTGGCCCGTAAAGATATGCCAGCTGCAAATCATGTAACAATAGCTAGGATGTTTAATGAAGCTTTGGAAACCTTGTGGCCAAATGGTGCTAAATGTGACAATGTATATATACTGCTTCTGCTTGCAGACTGCAGCATATATGAAGAAAGATGTCCAAGGTCTAAGTGTAAGTTTCCTGAATATTATTCATGTTTAACTTGCGCTGTTCATGTTCTGCATAGATTGTATGAAGTAATATAAACCTTCTATCCTAACATGGACAAGCTAGTCTCCAATGGCAAAAAAGTGGTTGTAAAAGCCCCATCACAGATTGATACTTTCAGAAATGTTAATCTCAAACATCCATTGACTCCTACAGGAGCAGTCACATGCTGGGGTACCTGGCTTAAAGCCACAGATAATTTTGAAGCATTCACAACAATAGTAAATGAACTGGACAAAGAAGATGATTCTGCAACTGAAATAATTCAGAATGAGATATGTGATGTTAATTTAAAATGTGACTTGGCCTTCATATCTTCCAATTTTTATTTTATTTCTTCAATTAACAAACTATACTCGTATATAAAGTTTCAAAACAAATGTAAGGAAAAGGCTTATTTGAGAAAAACAGTGGCTACCAAACCCTCAATAAAGTGGCTCAAATTTATGGCAAATACATAAGTGAACTTGAAAATGTGTCTGAAGTAACATTCCCTTCTTCAAGTATGCATGGTTGATACTGTGATGTAGGATGTTCCTTTTCCCAATATAAGACATTACTGATAGATAATAGTCATGGCTATGTGATGCACAATCTAGAGATGATATTTATTGTGCACTGCAACTCCAACAAGATGTTCAAATCTGAGGCCTACCAGCAAATTGGTAAGTTCCAATATTCATTGTTCTGTAAGCTAGATGTTTCTAACTTTTTAAAAACTATTTTTAGGATATTTTTAGAATCACTGACACACACACACACAAAAAAAAAAAAATATTTTTAAAGTTTTTAAGCACATACAAATCCAGGCCCTACTGATATCTTCTGAGTTGTATCATGTCACTCATTTTAATGGTCTAAGTGCTATTGAGAACTTTATATTTTGTCATGTAAATGTCTATTATAGAATAAGCACTGTCATGCTCTGGACATCATGTTTGTCACTCATCTAATTTTAAACATGTACCAATTTGAATAGTTATAAATAAAAGCGTTGTTAACAGTGAAGCTAATTTCATGCATAAAGACTAAAATTGACTCATATCTTTTAAAACTTGTAAATCAGGAATGTTTTCAAGACTGTTGCAGTCTTGAAAACGTTCCTGATTTTTTAAAAGAACGTGAGTGAAGTTAATTTTAAAAGGTATGACTCAATTTTAGTCTTTATACAGTTGTACCAATATTTCAAAATTCTCTCCATTAGTACTCCTTTTGGTGCTAATGTTCTCAATTCTGTTGGTTGTACTCCTCTTGGCAAACTCTTTAATAAACTCAAAACTTCTGACACACTTTCCTGATTTCTATTCTGCAAAACTTCTTTGATTTGATTAATGTTTCACAGGCTTCCATTCATTTCACTGCTCAATGTGGGAGCTTTATGTACAAACATATTCTGACAGATTTCATTACTATATGGTTTGATCAAGTACCATATATTCTTTGTTTTTCTGTTAATGAGATGTTGACTTCAACAATCTGTTTAGGTAACATTCAAGACAGATAAATCACAAGCAGGCCTTTGAAGCCAATTATATTTGTTCAGATATAATGGCCTGGAAACACAGTTATTTCCTCCTTCATGCAGAAGGCTTTAGAGAGCATGAATAATTACATGTGTGTGCAAGCTAAAGAATGCAATATTTTTTAGCAAGACAAGAAAGCTGAATTTATTGATGTATTAAAAATTAAGTCTGATCACAAAGTTAGCAGTCTCTCTGATATTTCAAGTACTCACAAATTAAGAGTGAAAATCTTCTTCACAGATAGGAAATAATGTACAGTTAATGTATGGCAAGAAAGACAATTTTTTAACTTTTTCTATTGGCATTTAAATACAAACATAGTAACACAATACAACCTCTGGTTTATGTACACCTAATGAATGCAATTGAAAGGTGAATGATGAATGGACATTATTCAATATTAAACGTAAACCAATATGATTGGGTAATGAATACTTTTACAAACCCCAACATTTGTGAACTTCAACATATTAGAAAGAAGGAATCAGCAAACCAGAATCATCACACGTCATAACTTTTAAATAGCAAGATTAATTTATGTAGCTTCTTCATCTAGATTCAGTATTTACCTCATACAAGAAATCTCAATAATCTGCTGCACAATTTTCAGAATGTATGAAAAAGTTAATTAAAATGCAAGTGAGCATGTAGAAGACAGATTTGCAATGTGCCAAGCCTATGCAAGTCACTGCATTGTCACATGAAGGTGCAACTTTCCAATATTATAATATTCAAATGTAAATATTACACAAATAAAAATATTTGTAACAGAGTTTCCACTTAACTTAAGAAGTTGATAATTCCTTCTTCTTTAGAAAAGATCGATTTCGAAGACACATTGCCTTCGTCTTCAGTTTACTCTCCGTTGTTAAGGAAGACGAAGGCGATGTGCCTTCGAAATCGATCTTTTCTAAAGAAGAAGGAATTATCAACTTCTTAAGTTAAGTGGAAACTCTGTTACAAATATTTTTATTTGCGTAATATTTGTTGCTTCACTGTGACTAGCTTCATTTTCTGTGTGTTCAAATGTAAAGTTTGCATCTGTGAAAAAGGTTTAATGTGTTATGTGGCACTCTTTTAAACCAATTCTAATTTATTACATTAGAATTTATGCTTCATCATAAATGTCATGATAAGGGTATCATATTAAATTGTGTATACTAAGCGGTACCTAATTTGGAAAAAGTTGGAATGAATACAGGTCTTCTGAAAGTAAATAGACTGTCACAATAGGTACCTCACTATCTCCTTCAGCAATGACAACTGGCAGGGTTTTGCAACACTCTAATTTGCACACACACACTGCACATAAAATTCACTAACCCTACTTGTAGTTTATGTGTATTTGATACACATTTGTATAACATTCTTTCTGTATTTGATCTATACCATGTCTCCCGGTTTCAACATGGACTTATTAATCATTTGATTCTACAGTTGAAACTTGTGGTGAGGTCAGATCACAAGCTGCCACAAGACCTGCCGATTGTAAATGAATCTGAAATATTGGGAAAAGGTTACCCTCAATTTAAATATTGTGACTTAACTTCACAGCCTCTCTATCAGGCAGCACCTCATGGCTTAATTTCACAGCCTCTCTATTACGCAGCACTCCCACCATCAGATATATACTATGTGCAGCATACATTTTTAAATTTATATTACAGATGCAATTGTAATACATATATGGGAAGACTTATTTCCTTAGTTAGCTGCATTTGACAGATCAAGGAAGTTCATGGTCACACTTTGCTAAAATTCCAAAATGTTTTTACACAAATAAAATTACAGGCTGGGCTTACCAAACAGGAATGTAAAACATAATAAGAATTGCGAGGGCGGTTCAATAAGTACCTGTGTTTCAAAATATGTGGTGCTGCTACCGGAAGTTTGTGTTATCATCATGTACTGCCATTTGTTACATGTTTATAATCAAATTTGGTGTTAATTTGTAGGTTAGATTGAATTTCATAGACATTTCAATAAGCTGTTGAAGTTTTTGCTAAAATGGAAAATGTGCAGTATTGTTCAGTGATTTGTTTTTACTTTTAGATGGGTAAACTTGAAAGGGGATAAAAGCGAAATTGGATGCTGTTTATGGAGATCTTTTGTCTTCTATGATAACAGTTAGATATTGGTGTAACCAATTTAAATGTGGTCAAACATCCATTTTTTATGAGAAGCGACCAGGATGCCCGACAGATGTGGCTGCCAAGGAAGTTATTGAAAAAGTTCACAACATGATTCTCACTAACTGTCAAATGAAAGTTCATGGAGTAGCAGCGGTCATAGGTGTATCAATGGGAATGGCACAATAAGTTGGAGATGAGGAAGATGTCGGCCTGATGCATTTGCTCACAGTGGACAGCAAACAGGTGCAGTTGTCAAGTTTGAAGCTGTGTTTGGAGCTGTTTAAGTGAAATCTGAAGGACTTTTTGCGTCAAGTTGTCACTGACAATTAAAACAATAGATTGCTTCTGGAGAATCTACTCCAAAGAAGGCAAAGACAGTCCAATTAACCGGAAAAGTGATGGCAACGATTTTTTGGGATACAAAGGATTTCATACTCATTGACTTCTTGGAAAAAGGAAAAACAATTACTGCAGCATACTACAGGCCAATTTGACAAGAAGTTGAAGGAGATATGGCTCCATATGTCAAAGAAGAAAGTTCTGTTTCACCATGATAATACCCCAGCACATTCATCCAGAGTTGCCACTGCCAAACTGTATGAATTGCATTATGAATTGCTGCCACAACCCTTATATTCTCCTGACCTGGCTTCCTGCAATTTCTTCCTGTTCCCAAACATGAAGAAATGGCTTGCAAGAACAAAATGAGGAGGTCATCATGGAGACAGAGGCACAGTTTGCAGAGCTTGACAATTCTTATTATTTGGAGGGGTATATCCCTAAAAGGGGACTGTGTTGAGACATAAATAATTTGTGTTCAAGAAAACTGGCGTCTTCATTCCTAACATGGGTACTTATTGAACTGCCCTTGTATACTATATATAGGAATCAGAAATGTTTTAGAGATTGAAACATGTTTTAATATATGAAATTGATCAGCTATTTTATGTGCTCTTTGTATTAATACATTGCACTGTAAAAATATGTATTCATTGAACAAGTGTACAAACTATAAATATTCATTGATTTAGCACCACACAGAACAGTTCTATTTTAATTCTAAGATAGAGTTAACTATGATATAAAATGGAAGCGTTTCACATTCTAAGTTCATTCCAGTTAAGCTGTACTTGAACCATTATCTACTTTATGCCTTCTTGAAGTGACATCATTTTAGCCATGGCTCTGTGGGATTTATGCTCCAGATGTAGGTGGTTTTGTTAACCTCACCATATTCATTATGGCAGCAAGAGATCTTGATGGTTTCTTCTTCACAGAGTAATAAAATAAATTTGATTAGAACATTTCTTTAACCTACTAAGTTTTCACTGCAATATTAGTAACAGAACAAGAGCTATTTACACACAAATCTCAAACAAAGACCTTTAAATTCCATGTTTTACCAAAAGAATAGTGCCACATCAAAATGTACTGCAGTTCAAAATTCTGAAGTCTTCTCTTTTAGACAAGCATACTGAGGTTGTTTGACATTTACATATATAAGCTGAATCTTTGGTTATTATAGTTTCACTTTCTACAGTAAAACTTATTAGAGCATGTTACTGTCTCCATCAACCTAGACTCACTGGCACACTTTCTCTTACCATCTACAAGCTACTGGAAAAAGCACAACAGTGAATCAGGCTGATGATGAAGGCAACATTTTCTGAAATATGTTTCACAAAGGTTATGGTGTAGAAAGTGAAGCTAGAGTAATTAAGATTCAATTTGAGTATGTAAATACTCTGCAGTGATTATTTGTGATGCTTTTCTTATCAACAGACATTACTTAATTTTTCTGAGGCATCTTTTACAGTATTTTGAGAATGCACATGCATAAGATTCAAATACTACATTGATCTCAGAGCCCGGATTTATATGCAAAATGCATATTCTTTTTAATATTCTCAAAAGAATTCTTAATAATATACATATTTTGTATGTCACATTTTTCCAGAAAATTTGAACAGTTATTTGTTAATGAATGTAAATGCATTTCCGAGGGAAAAAATGTATTTAAATATTAACCGAAAAGTGCATATTTTACTCTTGGATAATAATTTTTCCCCTTTAGATAATAATATTAACATTACTAGTATTTAATAAGGTCTCTGAAAACAATCAAGGAAAATATGTATAAAAAAAAGCACATATTTTTATTTATAAATGGATGTATGCTCTAGCAAAGCTCAGGACGTCTGGAGCAAACTAAACAAAGTAAAAGTATGATGATATGACTTACAGTCATCACTGGGTAATCAAGTGTTTATTTTCATTTGTGTAACAGAGATACACCCAAGTGTCTTATGAAATAATACTGTGCAATTAAGATTTAGGATGAAAGTAGGTAATTCCCATAGCAGCAATAAAGTCAAAGGAAATACAATAATCAATTTCAGGCATGCCTTCATATGATTTGGTGCTTCCCCATTTTCAATCATATATCAAATTCTCAGCTTGACAGTTGATTCAAAGCTCTGTTGTGTGTTGATAGTTGACAACGAGGAAGTTAATTATTTGAATAGTACTTGTGCTTTGGTTTGAGAAATGCTGCCTACTGAAGCATGGCAATCTCCTGTGTTATGTAAATATTTGAATGAATTTGGAGAAGATTTAAGATATTCTTTTGCTTGGTATTTGAAAAGTGTTTCTGCAAATAAAAAGTTTGAAGTTGTGCAGCACATAAATACAGCACGTCATAATGACTGGGTTAGGAAGTCCTCAAATCAACAATTAATTAGAAGCTAAGTACGTGAACAATCATGTTCAAGTGATGACTTTTCTAGACTTGTGTTAAACTTTAGCGAGTGCCAACATTCCATTGTGGCACCTGAATAGCTTGCAGCTTCAGAGTTTCTTACAAGGGAATTATCACTATGCTTGTAGCTGTATACGCTTGAGAGTTTGATGGCATTCATCTCTACTCTCTGTTGGTCCTGTACGCCAAAAATTGGGTGCAGAGTATAGTTGGAAGTACCCAAAAATGAGTCCAGTATATGTAGGAACATATAGCCATAATAACATAGGTAGCATTGTATGGGAGGGATTTTTTGCCCCTGAGGGCAGCGGTCTACACACAGGCATATGTAAAGAGAGTCAGTACAGAGCTCAGGAGGGATATCCAGCAGCTACTTGCAAGTGGTTGCATGTGGCACTTTTCAGGCTTCAGTTTTGGGCTTTGCGATACTACTCCTCAGCAGATTTTTTGTGCACATGGTTTATATACAGCAGGCATTATACCATCAAACTCTCAAGCGAATAAGGTATGAGCATAGTGATAGTTCCCTTGTTAGAAAAGTACACAAACCAAAGAGTCCCTAATGAGTCTGCATTATGCAAAAACTATGTATCACAGTGCTTTCAGGATGTAATTTTTAAAATACGGGATACATAGGAACACAAAAAAAAAATTTGGATTTCAATAGACGAAGCACCAGACACTGCAGGACAATGTATTGCTAGTACTATCGTGAGTTCAATGACAGTGGGTAGCAAATCATTCCTCTTGAACATTCAAGTACTTGACAGGGTAAATTACAGCACGGTTGCAAAATTTTTCAATGACTCCTTAGCTTTCTTATGGCCAGGTGGAGTATGACAATGCAGATTTACTTCTCAATAATGATGCTCCATTTTTTGTTTTGTAATTTACGTCCTCCAATGGTAAGTCATATTGGAAGGTGAATGAAATGGGTGAAATGATGCTCAAATGAGTGGGTCCATGGAGCTTAGAGCTACCCAACATTTGTCTTTTAGTATGGTAAAAGTGGGAACTGGACGGAAAGTTCTTTATCCCAAATTAATTTGACTTGCCTTGCTCATGGTTTATATCATGTCATTGAAACCATTAGAGCCAAATATGTTGTTGTTGTCGTCGTCATTTTCAAATGCTAGGCTTTGGCAATGAAGCCATTAGCTCTCTTGCTCTCCAATATTTCTGTGTAGTGGATCCAGCAGGTAGGACTTCACAGGTTATAAGATGTTCTTCAGTCATTTCCTCTTCTTTGTTGCACAGAGGACAATTTGGACTTGTATAAATTCCTATTCTGTGTAAGTGTTTGGCCAAATAATCATGTTCCGTAAGTAATCTAAAATTTGCTACTGCAGCTTTACGTGGGATTTCTGGATTAATTTCTGGATTTTTAATTAAAATGTTCCATTTCTTATATTTGGCTTTGTTAGATATTGATTGGTTTTGTTTGATTTAAGTAGCATAAATGTAGCCGTATTTTAACTGGACACCAATTTTTTTGCTTGTAATGGTGGTTACATCATCCACTCACTTTAACCTCCAGTATGTCTGGAGGGCCACACCTGTCTTTGGTTAATGGGTCCATCGGACCTGGCCAGGAGGAGTTTTAAAGTCCATCAGCTTTTCTCACAAGCACCAATTGTGGAACATTTGTACGCCGTGACAGGCCAGCATAAGAGATGAAATAGCATTTCCTCTATTTCTGATGTACTTATACCGCTAATGCTCGGTCCCCAGAGCCTCATTGGCAAAAGCAGGTTGAGGATGGGATTTGGATAGGAGAGGTTATGGAATGCACATCACTATCCCTTGCATCCCATAGAGCCAAATATAAAGAAGTGGACTTACTTGTCTCAGTATAATAATAGTGTTTATGACGGTGCCACTAAGAGTTCAAACATTTCATGAACTATTTCCAGATCTGCCCTTATCCTCTCAGCCAATTTTAACTAAATGATGTACATGGTTACAATTGTATCCTATTATGCGGAACATTTCACTAAAGAAAGGAGTAATAAATTCCTTAAATGCAGAATGTGCAGCTAAAGCTCAGGAATGTTTTTCTGAAGGTTGCAGTGAGGAAAAGATCCAGCATAATCAGAGCCGCTTCTCAAAATTACCTCAAATTGTAACACAGTTGGAGACCCCAAATAACTCTTCAGATTGTTCACTTTTTTTGATAGATAAAATATCAAATATACTGTCTGTAGAAATCATGGTGTTTCTGAAATTGCATTCAATAAACTTGTCAGATATTAATTAAAAGTCTTGGTCACAATCTGTCACATCAGAAAAATGTTGTCTGGTGATAGTAATGAAAAAAACTTAAGTGAAAAGTAAGTACTGAAGAACAGTTGCAACGTTTTTCACATGCACCTGGAACAACATACAATTTAGAGGGGACTTTTTCATTGAATAAAACCTCCTTCACTGACAGACATAGGAAACCTCAGGGCAACATCCATGAATAAGATAAGATTACCGCCACCTCCCCCCCCCCCCAAAAAAGTGGGTTCTTTGAATTTTGTTCTTTTAATTTTGCATATTATGGTGCACATTTTTACAGTTTTCATGCATATCTGCATGCATATTTTAGTATTTTGCATTCAAATCCGGGCTCTACTGATCACTAACCAGTACTTTACCAAATGTTGATATAAAGAAGAATATCTATGTAAAGTATATCTCATTGCCTGATACCCTAAAGAAACAATATTCATATAACTAAGATAAAAATCACAGCAGACATCTGAATAATAATTTTATAAAAGCCTGTGAGTGTTTTGATTTAGGAAAAATAAATAGGAAAGTACTTAAATCCTTTTATGGAAGTGTTGAAAACAGTGTTGTTGTATAAATTAAGTTAATTAGGAGTCGATTAATAACACAAAACAACACTCACTTTTAAATTTTCCCGGAACCGGTTTCTGAGGTCTTCCCTCTATCTTCAGCCGGACATCGACTAGTTCTCATTGGTGTAGCTGGCAATATTTTGTCTTCGGTCTCCTCTGGTGGCGGTTCGAGGAACTTGCTGAACAAATCTTTCTGGGGGATGTCGAAATTGAATACTTTGTTCCTATTTTTTGAAATGAAGATTTGTTCCCATGTGGACAGTTCTTCTTTTCCTGTTGTATGTTTTAGTAATTTTGGTTCTGGATTTATGTTGTGGTTTTTTTCCCAAAAATGCGTGGCAACTGCTGATTTTTCTAATTGTTTGTATTTTATGTTCCTAAAGTGTTCCTTTGCTCTTGTTTCTAAATTTCTTTTCGTTTTTCCAATATAAATTTGACTACAGTCACAGCATTCAATTTGATATATACCAGATTTTTTGTTAGATGGAATGGCATCTTTGATGTTTGAGCAAATTAGGTTTTTTAAGGAGTAATGGTTCACTGGAGCTAGTTGAATGTTTTGTTTTTTGAAGACTTTTTTGAATTTATCAAAGGCCCATGGATGGTAAGTGAATTTTTTGAAGATCATTTTAGTTTCTGTAGCTGAGAGGGTTGTGGTTACCTTTAGTAGTTTCTTCTTTTTTGCTAAGTTCACTTTTTTGTCTACTAGTGATTTGGGAAAGTCATTTTTCTGTGCTATTTCAATAATTTTGTTGTATTCTATTTTGTATTCTTCTGCTGTGAGAGGGATGTTGACCAGTCTGTGTGCTAAACTATTAAAGATTGCCTGTTTGTGGGATCTTGGATTGTAGCCATTAGCTTTTATGTAGTTGTCTGTCTGTGTTGGTTTTCTGTAAATGCCAAAGTTTATTCTATTTTTATTTCTGATTATTTTTAGATCTAAAAATGGTAAATACTCGTCTTTTTCAACTTCTACAGTGTACATGAGTGCACTGGCCGATCTGTACATGAGTGCACTAGAAATAAGGATCACTAAAGGTTTCCCATGGATGTTCAAACTCTGGCAAAGATATGTAGATGACATATTTGCCATAGTGCCAAAAAAACACATCAGTGATGCACTAAAACTTTTAAATATTCAAGAAGAAAGCATCAAGTTCACTGTAGAAGTTGAAAAAGACGAGTATTTACCATTTTTAGATCTAAAAATAATCAGAAATAAAAATAGAATAAACTTTGGCATTTACAGAAAACCAACACAGACAGACAACTACATAAAAGCTAATGGCTACAATCCAAGATCCCACAAACAGGCAATCTTTAATAGTTTAGCACACAGACTGGTCAACATCCCTCTCACAGCAGAAGAATACAAAATAGAATACAACAAAATTATTGAAATAGCACAGAAAAATGACTTTCCCAAATCACTAGTAGACAAAAAAGTGAACTTAGCAAAAAAGAAGAAACTACTAAAGGAAACCACAACCCTCTCAGCTACAGAAACTAAAATGATCTTCAAAAAATTCACTTACCATCCATGGGCCTTTGATAAATTCAAAAAAGTCTTCAAAAAACAAAACATTCAACTAGCTCCAGTGAACCATTACTCCTTAAAAAACCTAATTTGCTCAAACATCAAAGATGCCATTCCATCTAACAAAAAATCTGGTATATATCAAATTGAATGCTGTGACTGTAGTCAAATTTATATTGGAAAAACGAAAAGAAATTTAGAAACAAGAGCAAAGGAACACTTTAGGAACATAAAATACAAACAATTAGAAAAATCAGCAGTTGCCACGCATTTTTGGGAAAAAAACCACAACATAAATCCAGAACCAAAATTACTAAAACATACAACAGGAAAAGAAGAACTGTCCACATGGGAACAAATCTTTATTTCAAAAAATAGGAACAAAGTATTCAATTTCAACATCCCCCAGAAAGATTTGTTCAGCAAGTTCCTCGAACCGCCACCAGAGGAGACCGAAGACAAAATATTGCCAGCTACACCAATGAGAACTAGTCGATGTCCGGCTGAAGATAGAGGGAAGACCTCAGAAACCGGTTCCGGGAAAATTTAAAAGTGAGTGTTGTTTTGTGTTATTAATCGACTCCTAATTAACTTAAGGAAAGTACTTGCTAAAAATAAGGAAGCTGTTAGCATAAACCAAGATTTTATCAGTGCACAACAAAAATATCATACATGACATATCCTGAGGTTCAAACTCAGTGCAGACTGATGGTTTTTAAGTGTGCTTAACAGCAACAGCCCACATCAATAGATTTACTAGCATGTAAATGTGGGACAAAATTCCGGCACACTGGGGACACTGATATGATCCTGGCGATTGAAAGCAAAAATAATGAACTAAATATTTTATTTAGCATGATACATTGTGAAGATTAAATAGATACAACTGTCTACAGGCAGCAAACACTCATTTAAGATGACATATGAAACACAACATGCCATAAAGACAGACTGAAAAATTGAATGCCATAGCCAGGATTTAAACCACAGATCTCCCAGATTCTGTTTGAACCACTTAACCATTGAGCTAACATGGCCAACGTGCCAGCATGACATTAAATTCTCCAACTGACTAATTTTTTTTTTTCCTGGTAAACTACTAGGAGTTCTCATGTACAATTAGATACACATTGTTTGTGGTGACTTACTATGATGTAATCTCATGCTTCTTAGTTAAACCACTATTAGATTAAAATGATGGAAATTAAACTAACTTGTGAGTAACTTTGTAGGTCAAGATAAAAGTATCTTATTTAGCAGTTTAGTCAATAGTAATTTGACTGTCTCAACAATCTCATTTTTATGATGTTATTGAGAATTTTGCCAAGCAAAACAGAAAAATCAATATGCAGTTTAAATGATTTGGGTATTTGTAATGTATCTTTTACCTTTAAATTTCATGACATGTCACTGATTGTATGTAGTTATTAACACACTAGACCATGACCACCACATGCATATATTAAACTTAATTTTCATGCTACTCATGAAAGCCTATTTCAGGCTATCGGACTTCAAATACCCAATGATGGCCAATGACAGGAGGGATAACACAAGTTTTACTTAGATTAATTTAGTTTCTCTTGTTAAAAATCTCTGTAATGACTAAATAATGTGATAAATTCAAGTGAGAGTACCAGTAGCTGTATTAATATTCTTCATTATAAAAAAATAAAAAAAGTACATTTGCACTTCAAGACAATGCTAAAATAAATTTTTAACATAAGGGGACTTGGTAGCAAATAAAACATAATTTGTTTTTATGGAAGCTTGCTTCACACTACCAGGCTTTGGATATCTTGGGAGCACCAAATGTCTATGAAGTGCAGCAGCAATGGCTAATGAACAAGGGAAACACTAGCCAAAAAAAAAATAACAGGTCCAGTTATAGTTAAAAGTGCAATATAAAATCCTAGATAGTGTGTATAATTTTAAAAGGTGCAGAAAATTGATTTTCCATAATTTTATAGTGAAGTGGTGCTTCCAGAGCATATATCTCTGAAATGAAAATAACTTGATAGTTGATACTGCTTCTATTTTTAATGCTTACTGTTAATATAACCAATAAAGGTCATATAGCTGAGATAATCTTTTGGTCTTATGGTTTCCACTTTTAAGAAAATTAAAAAGGTTAGTTAACTGGAGAACTAGAGTTTTAGTTATATTGAACATCTCAGAAAACACGACAGTATTTAATTACCTTCAACAATCTGGTGCAGATAAGAAAGTACTTTGAAAGGTAGAATCAGAACTAAAAATTCATGCCTTAGTTCAAAATGCATTTAATTGTTCACTTTGCTACCACCTTTTAAAGTTTGGCTACATAAAGTTTGTGTGTGTTATCACTGATTTCCATATAAATGGAAACTATAATAAAATACTATTTGCTCGACAACAGTAACACACACAACTTGCCATGTCAGCCATGCAAAATAAAAATTACTATACCTTCACAATGGCCATTATTCCAAAAGCACTTGCTATCCCAAGACCAAACATAAGTAAGTGAGACAGGTACTTCAGGGAGAGGCCACTTCTTTTTCTCATCAAGAATCCAACAAAATTTGTCTTCTTTTCAGAATAAGGAGGATACCTGCATCTGCAAATTAAATATACTCTGGTTAAAACTTTGACCTTAAGAATAACTTTCAATTAGAGTAACTTAAAATCTATTATCTTTTTGGTTAAGAAAATCAAATTTTAAAAATTCAGGGCCCTTCAAAATGCAATTTTGCTTTGTAACAGCTACCTTATGCAAGTTATTATGGAAGGATTACTTCTGGAATAAAACTGATCCCTTAGTAATTCTTGCACTTTTTCTGTTACTTTTCTCCAGTACAAATTTTCACCAAATTTCACTATAACATTCCTACCAAATTTTTTTGACATGCAATAAACTTAACCTGAATCTTTAAAAATACACTGTATTTCAGCAACACAAAAAAATAACTAATGTCAGTTTCTAAACAGCAGTTCTCAAAGGGAGATTTACTCTCTACCAGAAAGCTTTCTAGAGAGGTATTGTGGTTAAAAATATTATTCCTTTTGAAAAATTTGCTGAAGAACAAACTTTAAATAGTCTGAAAATATCTATTGTTCACCTCATTTACTATGTTACTGATCTCCATTGAAAGAGTTGCTAATTAAACAGGAGCTTAAATTTATTGCTAGATAACCAAAAATCTAATTAACTCATAGGTATGGAGAACCTAAGCTTTCAATAAGCCACAGGGACATAATTTCCCCCATTACAATACTCTCTGGCTATGGGTAAATTTCTTCTCATTATTTAACATGAATACCAGTAACTGTTGCTAAAATATGTAGATGTTGGTGTTATATACTGGCGACAAAGTTATTATCTCACACATAAGCAAATTGTTGAATTTAAAGCAAACAATCCTTGAATGTGCAGACACCATTGTGTTCCACACTTTGTAATTATTGTTTTTACTGTAGAGTTTGATATTAAATGTAATACAATGGGAACATGGTCAACTGCAGTGTATATATATTTCCTTCCAAGATGCTGGATCCAAATATGATAAATCTGAAAAATGGGTTACTGTATATAAATAACCAGTAGGTACTACTGACAACAACAAAATTTAAGTTAGCTCATAAGGTATTCATATTTCTAGCATTTTGGTGTTGTTTTGTATCTTTTATTTTGATGGGAAAGTGCATTAATGTCTCTGTATGTTTAACTACATGTAAGCATGGCATCACAATCAATGATTTGTTGAAATGTAAAATATTGCTCCTTAAATAGGATGTATCTGGTAAATAGGTTATACTGCAAATATTATTTAAAATTACTTAATTTCGAAAAATGTGATAATTCATTATATTGTATACTTTAAAATAGACCAGGTACAGAACGTTGGGATAACAATAGTTTTATTTGTGGCTCTAATGCTTAGGATTCATGATTTGATTCTGGGACCGGGATGGCAATTTTAAATCAGCTCTATCCAAGCCTTTACCTCTGGCTAGCTTATGTGAGGTATCTCTAAGGCTCACTGTAGTTTGGAGTTCACATACTCTCACTCTGTTACCATTACCATTTTCACTCCTTTATTTGGTTGATCTCCGTGGCTCAGTTGGTTAGGCACTGGTTTAATTATCCCTATGTTGTGGGTTTAAACATGGTCCAGATCAATGTTTTTAAGCATGCTTAAAAGTGACAAATCTATGACAGTAGCAATTCCTTTCTTGGAAGTGTTGAAAACAGTGTTGTTATGATAAATTAATTTTAAAGGGAGTCGATTAATGACACTAAACAACACTTACTTTTAAATTTTTCCGGAACATGTTTCAGAGACTTTGCCTCTATCCTCAGCCGGCCATCGACTGGTTCTTATTGGTGTAGTTGACGATATTTTGTCACAGGTCTCCTCTGGTGGCGGTTCAAGGAACTTGCTGAACAAATCTTTCTGAGGGATGTCGAAATTGAATACTTTGTTCCTATTTTTTGAAATGAAGATTTGTTCCCATGTGGATAGTTCTTGTTTTCCTGATGTATGTTTTAGTAGTTTTGGTTATGGATTTATGTTGTGTTTTTTTTTTCCCCCAAAAATGTGTGGCAACTGCTGATTTTTCTAACTGTTTATATTTTATGTTTCTAAAGTGTTCCTTTGCTCTTGTTTCTAAATTTCTTTTGGTTTCTCCAATATAAATTTGACTACAGTCACTGCATTCAATTTGATATATACCAGATTTTTTGTTAGATGGAATGGCATCTTTGATGTTTGAACAAATTAGGTTTTTTATGGAGAAATGGTTGACTGGTGCTAGTTGAATGTTTTGTTTTTTGAAGACTTTTTTGAATTTATTCTAGGCCCATGGATGGTAAGTGAATTTTTTGAAAATCATATTAGTTTCTGTAGCTGAGGGGGTTGTGGTTTCCTTTAGTAGCTTCTTCTTTTTTGCTAAGTTCACTTTTTTGTCTGTCTTTTTTAGTAGACAAAAAAGTGAACTATGACAAAAAAGTAATCTATGACAGTAGATTTACTGGCATGTAAAAGAACTCTTGTAGGATGAAATTCAGTATACTATGGTAGTGCTGATATCATCTGGTAATTGACAGCATCGTTAACAAACGAAAAGCTTTTCTTAAACCTCTTTACCGGAGGTAACAGACTCCCTAATATGGATGCCTCTAGTTAATAAACAGGATCCATAATTTGCTTGGTGCAATAAGGTTTCCCTGAAAGTCACTGATCAAATGAGGAGTGTTGTCAATCAACCAATCAAATTGGGTAGATATATGAAATTGCATAGATAGTCAACATGAAAAATTCAATGCCACGGCCAGGATTTGAACCACGGATTTCCTGGTTTCCATCTAGTCACTCTAACTGGACGGAAACCAGGAGATCCGTGGTTCAAAACCTTATCCTGTATATGGCTAGTGTTAAGAAATGATTAATTTCCATCAATTAACTAAAAATATGAAATGGCATTCCTATTTCCATAGAATTTACTGATTGGTTTGAAATTAGTAATTTCTGTTGCAAAATTCGCTGTGTTTCAGATAAGTGTAATGTTGGCCACTTTCATTTCCTGGAAACTGTCATTAAATAGTTTGCCTTATATATTGAGGACCAAATGTTTAATGTCCTGAGCAACAGGAGAAGTCTCAAATAATATTAGCAATGAAAACCCCTTTTCAACAACTTAATAAACAGGTGTGATAACTTATATCAGCCAAGTTGCAATCAGCATTCTCAGACAATTTCAGACCTTGAAGAAAATGTTGCAAATTGTGCATGCACAGTCCACAAAATGTCCAGGCAGTAAGCAGTACATAGAACTTAAAGTATTCTTTTAAACATATGAGGCCATAATCAATATTCTAAAGCTCTGAGGTAACTTAAAGATATCTATCTTAACCAGAGAAAGCCTTGAAACTGTATCCTCTCTCACTACATTCAATTCAGTAGTCACTACTTAGGTATTCGCCATACCAAACTGGTATATAGGCACTTTTTGTTTCCTTTTTTTTTTTGTGTGTATGCATACTTCGGGCTGAAACAAAATACCAGATGATCTCTTGCACCATGACTTCCATCATAGGATCTTAAATCCAATTATCCAATAAAAATCTGAATGAGTTCTATAGTTGCCTCCATACCACTGTTCCAAGTGAAGAAGTACCCTTCAATACTGCTTGCCACTTCGTTAAGTTAAAACTAAAGTGCATGATGATATTCTAGAATGCATGATTTGGTTGCAATCAACTTAAACATCAAGAGTACAAATTTCCAGAGCACACAGGATAGTTATAAAAGGCACGCATCAAAAATGCAATTTTAGTTGTTATTTGAGATCAGTTCATAGAAAATTTAGCATGAGAAAGAAATAACAAAGTATTGCCTTAATGGAGTGATGGATGAAACTTGTAAACAAGAAAGGAAAATAATACAAAATTGAATCGAGAATATATTGACACATTGCTTCACTCACACTGTTTATTCACAGGACATGTTTCAAGAGCTCTTGCTCCTATCCTCAACTGATACTCGACTAGTGCAAGTTGTAGTGGTTTCTTCTTTCTCCGTATTGTCAATAGGTGGCGTGATGTACTTGTCAAAGATGTCCGGTGGTGGAGTTTCAAAATTCATGACTCTATGACGATTTTTGTTAATGAAGATTTTTTCCCATACGGAAAGGTCTATGGGGTGATTAACGTATTTTATTAGAGATGTTTCCAAATTGATGTCATGTCTAGTATTCAAAAAATGAAAAGCCACTGCTGATTTTTCTGTTTCACCATTTTTAATGTTCCTCATATGTTCTTTAGTTCTGATGTTAATATTTCTTTTGTTTTTCCTATATAAATTTTAGGGCAAGTTTCACATTTGATCTCATAGATTCCTGGTTTTTCTTTGGTAGTGATTGAATTTTTGGGAGGGCCTTTTAACAAATTTCTGATATTAAACCTATTTTGAGGTGCAAGAGTTATGTTGTGTTTCTTCTCAAAACACAACATAACTCTTGCACCTCAAAATAGGTTTAATATCAGAAATTTGTTAAAAGGCCCTCCCAAAAATTCAATCACTACCAAAGAAAAACCAGGAATCTATGAGATCAAATGTGAAACTTGCCCTAAAATTTATATAGGAAAAACAAAAAGAAATATTAACATCAGAACTAAAGAACATATGAGGAACATTAAAAATGGTGAAACAGAAAAATCAGCAGTGGCTTTTCATTTTTTGAATACTAGACATGACATCAATTTGGAAACATCTCTAATAAAATACGTTAATCACCCCATAGACCTTTCCGTATGGGAAAAAATCTTCATTAACAAAAATCGTCATAGAGTCATGAATTTTGAAACTCCACCACCGGACATCTTTGACAAGTACATCACGCCACCTATTGACAATACGGAGAAAGAAGAAACCACTACAACTTGCACTAGTCGAGTATCAGCTGAGGATAGGAGCAAGAGCTCTTGAAACATGTCCTGTGAATAAACAGTGTGAGTGAAGCAATGTGTCAATATATTCTCGACTCAATTTTGTACTAATTTGTGCTTCACTGTCCCTACGCTTCTTTCAAGTTTATACTTTGAAGGAAAATAATGCTAACATCCCATCTTGGCTAGTATAATTCATTCATCAAACTGGTAACAATGATGAATATCTATCCAAAGTATAAGATAAAATGAGTAAAACATAAAAGAAGGTACAAAAGAAACGGATGATGAAATGAAAAATGTATGAACATCAAGAATGAAAGAAAGGAAATAAAAGATGATGTTAAACACAAGCTCACGGTTTCCAAATAAAAATCTGCAGGCTTGGAAGAAATGATCACATGCAAGAAGAATCTTTTGGAACTCAGTAAATCATTATTATGGGTGCTCATAACTGCTGGTTTTTCCTCTGATTTCAAGCACATATAGAGAGTTCCTGATAAGTTCCCCTTTGTAAACAACATCCTCTATGTCAGAAGTGTTGTCTTTTGCATTAATTTAAAGTTATGTAATATAAATGTTGCAATTATTATAGGAGGAACTCAAAGTACTTCATTCTTAAAAATGGGAGTTGTGCAAGTAACCTATGTTCTATAGTGCCTACATGCTTTCATAGCCAAAATCTATTTTGAATTCTCTCTCATTGAACTCTATAATGAATTTAGTTGGAAATACAAACAGCTCTTTCAAATTAAAAAATCTCACCATCAGAGATATTGGAATAAAATTTGAAAACTAAAAATAAAATAAATAATAAACTACACCATATGTTATAAATCCAAATAATGTATAACAAGCCAATTGTGAAAGACGTTAATTATCCAATTAACTACCACAAATGATTACTTAAATTTTATTTAAAGCTTCACTATTTATTTCTTCTTGGTTTAAATAAAATATTATAAAGCTCCTGCAGTTCTGTGATCTAACTTCAATCAATTAAACTATATAAAATTCACCAGTCAATAGATGAGGAAATGCAATCATTAAATTAAAAAAATCTGAGCTCTTATTTATTTTGTTTGCATCAAATACTTACGCTCCTATTTTTTCTGCAAGAGGATTGAAGTCCTTGATAAGGCAGCCTTTTCTGTGTGTAAATGTATTGAAGCTGTGAATGCCATGGTAAGCTCCCATTCCACTATTACCAACACCACCAAAAGGAAGTGAGTCAACTGCAAAACAAAAGATTCACATGTCTAAAACATAAATCTGACAGTAAACTGTCATACAAATTTAGTTTTCATTCATCAATAAATATAATTAATTTTTAATATTGTTTCTGAGCCACATTCTGCCCAGGGTTGTTAAAGTTTGCAAATAAGAGACCCTTAATACTCCTCGTCATACATTGCAAAATTACATTTATGTGAAAAGGAATCTCAAATTATAATTTCAGTGACTGCAGTAGTAATATTGAACCATTAAATCTATATGGAATGACTGTCCCCTCGAAATTGATGCCATATTTTCATACAGTGATTACAAAATTATTCATTTTTCAATGAAAATGTACAGTAATTCCTGAAAATTGTGCCATTTAATCACTCAAAGTAAATTATGACAAAAATCACTACTGATTCAAGTCTAAGTCATGTCATTTAATCATTTTTTCTTTGTTGCAAAAAGGAAACTTTTGAAAACTTTCTATAGTTTTTTTTTTTAAATCCCAGTTCCCAGTTAAGACGATAATTAGAATGTTTAATGGAAATTATTTTAAGATGGCAATCATGGCAAGATACCAAATGCCTCCTTGTGCTAATGACTCGCCTTGCTGTCAGGCAATATCCATAAATACAAGAGCTACTGTTCTTGGTACTGCTGCCTCTAGAGTATTCCTTCTGACTGTGTCGGGGAGGTTTGACTTCAAGAAGGGCTTGTTCAGGTTTGGAGCTTATTATAAAGAGTGAGCAGTTGGCAAATTCAGTTACTGAGACAAATTGAGCAAGTTCAGTCCCAGGTGTGATGGTTATGATGTCTTCAGTGACAGTGAATAGCGCAGAGTGCACTGCACTTTGAGTTTTGATACAGCAGTAACTGCCCAATGTTGATACGATTTGACGGATCAGATGTGTTTGTTCTGAGTGAGTGCAACAGTAACTTGCTTGATCATGCTCGACCATGCCAAACTTAAGTATTTATACAACTGGTAGCAGTACTTTAATGGGCCTCATTAAAGTACAACTATTCATTAAAGTATTGGTATTTGACCAATCAGAAGTGGCCCTGCAGCATTGTCAAAGTGAAGTATCGATTATTCTCGTTTCAACCAACAATGTACTAGCGCCAGTTTAGAAAAAAGTCAAAATGTCTGACACTAGTAACAGTGACATTGAACTTACACCTCCAGAAATTATGGCAAAAGCACTCATGTTACCAATAACTTGTTGCCACAAAAGTCAATAAAAGATGCATGAGAAATTCTATTAACAATTCATGCATTGGAGAATATCAAAAGGTATAAATTTGTTTTCAGAGAATGTATTCCTAGAATATATTCGAAGAATTGTCACAAAATAAGACATCATCAACCTTATGGACTCACTATTCTATTTTGAAATCAATACTCAACATTAGGCACCAAATTGACTTATCTGAATACTCAAAACTGTGCAGCTTACTAAAATGCTAATCAGAAGGGTATAAAGGGAAAAAAGCCAAAACATTTACACCTGATGAGTTGAAAACATTTATAAATGAAGCACCTGATGTCAAATACCTCATGATAAAAGTAAGTTTCTTTTTTTAATGTTACCAATGCTTTGTTTTAATGTTTTCAGGTTAAACTGTCACATGTTACCAGCTGTTTATAGGGAAGTAATCAATATTTCTGTGCCTGCATACTACGTACTATGTCTCAGTTTAGACAAAGCAATAACACATATCACTCAAACCAGAAATGAATACTTTGAAATGAAACCTTTAAATTAGATACAAGATCGAGCATAGTCGTATGAAACTTGACTATAATGATAATTAAAATGCTTGTATAATAATTATTAACCTCGCTTTGCTATGCTCCCTCAGTTAATAATAATACTCATATTTTAATTACGATTATATTCTTGTTGCATAATATATTAATATAACGTTAAGAGCATTGCTATCTCTTACGATACAAATAAAATGAGCCTAACAGTAACCGAAGCTTTCATTTGTTACAATATTAAACTAAGTATTTAAGTTTAGCAACTTCCAAGGTTGTGTCACAAAGATTTTCAAGAAATCCCCCACTCCAGACTATCCTTTACATGGAACATTTTCCATAACATTGCATTTTCAAAAAATTAGCTCAAACAAATTTGAATAAAATACCATATGTTAAAGATATTTTCGTGAAAAAGGAATGTATATTTTGAATTTCTTGGGAATGTCCTTGATCACTCTGGATAACTTCTCTAAAACTGGTAATTCATAAGAAATATACAGAATCTCATTACACAAAAATGTATATCTTTTTAAAACACACATTTTTGGTGGTCATGTGAATGATTTCTGAAATATTCCTTGTTATTTGTTTGGAATTTTCTGATATTTATACTTTTCTCAAAAGTTTAAGTTCTGGACATGTATACAAAATGGAATGCCAAAGTAACTGCAGAGCATTCAGCTCTTAAAGATTTGACTGTCTTTAACATTCTTAAAGACTCTTCCATTCCCATTGTACCAATAAGGAATTATGTAATAATGACACACATACAAATATATCTCTCAAAAGACATTTGAGTAGAGAGTGTCCAGTGAGTACCATTGTCATATTTTTTCTTTTTGCTCCATCACTCGCAATATGCCATGGGAACAAATACACTCTCATATGCTATTAAGCTGAAGCAAATTTAGCAAATTCTATGTATGTTCAATAGTGGGAAATTAAAACAAAGTTCAGAAAATAGTTTCAGATCCAAAAATCTTTACTTACTCTCCCATCAATTATAGGTCCAATAGAGGAAACAGGGGCAAGTCTGTTCATTTAGCAGCAATACCAAGTGCATGAGGCCAACCAAACATGAAATGAATGGTTCCAACACAAGTTCACAGCTCAGTGTACAAAGTTCAGTAGCCATTTTTATTTTTTCTTAGGAGTCATGAAAATGGAGTACCTTCATTTGTTGGTGCCCATAACAAGAGAAAAAGAGAACTCAGCAGGCATATTTTGCCATTTCAGATAATAAAGGACTGCATATAAACATATTTTTGCAAAACTTCTTTAACTCAAACTTCATTAAGTCAAAATGAGAATATTGTGTCCCTTAAAATTCAGCTAAATAAGTCTACTATACATATAACTTGAATCCTGATCAAATGCATCAACTATAATTGTGATTTACAAAATATAAACATAAAACACACAAAATGAATACTCCCAGTTTTCAACTATTCTTAGATATAAAAATTTGTTTAAAATATGTAATTCTGTATTGGATTTTTATCCAAGATTAATAAATATTTATTTGCATATTATAAACATTATTTTAGTAAATACTAGAATAAACACAAATATATAAATGAAGTATATTATATACATATTTTCTCTGCAAGAGAGTTAAAGTTTATGTGCATGCTTTTACCTGATCTTAAAACATCTATGCTAAATGTATCTACACAAAGTTGCAAAATAAATTTTAATCAATATTATGGATGCTGAAGCATCTATATTACTTTTTATTAAAGTTATCAGGAGTGCAATACAGGAATGTGAGATTTTCATTTACAGAAATACCCATTCACTTGGTGCACTACATAAAGAAACAACCTTCAGAGAATCAAAGCAACTGTCATGCATGCAACATGCTTAAATATACTAAATGACATAGAAAATGCTTTTGTACAGAATGAGATTAAATAGCAGACACATCTTGCCAGACATAATTCAGGAGTATCTGTTTGAGTATTTTCTTTTAGAAAATATGCATCTAAATTTCCTATGAATTAAAGGATATTTTAGTTGTTAAACAGCTATGCAGTTAACTTTAAAGAGAGTCGATTAATGACACTAAACAACACTTACTTTTAAATTTTTCCGGTACATGTTTCTGAGGCTTTGCCTCTATCATCAGCCGGCTCTCGACTGGTTCTCATTGGTGTAGTTGAATTGGCTGATGATAGAGGCAAAGCCTCAGAAACATGTACCGGAAAAATTTAAAAGTGTTGTTTAGTGTCATTAATCGACTCTCTTTAAAGTTAATTTATCATAACAACACTGTTTTCAACACTTCCAAGAAAGAAAGCTATGCAGTTGTTAAAAAGTTAGAATAAATTCAGCCAAACTTATCTCTGTTCTCCAACAGAGAACTTATGTTCTGTTAGCTTATGTTTTGCTTTCCTTCATATTTCAAATAATGAAAAGCTAGCTAAAATATATGTATAGTTGTAGTTTCCATTTGTTGCTGCAAAACTGGGCGAGAGACTGTTTTCTATAGTTGAACCACATCACGTGGTACCTCTCACTGTCCACCACACAATTCACATTCACAATCAGGTCCTGGTTGGTGAAAACTCTTGTTCTTACATACTTTGTGATGAAAACCATTCATGGAGAATCTCATCACTATATAACACAGATCATAGGAACTTTTCATCCAATCTTTTGAGAACATTGCATCAGTGACATAAAACTCTTCACAGATTTCTGACCTCTTTAATCTCCTCACTTCAGTTAAAGCATGTATTTTGTTTTTAGCATTGTACATTTCACTAGTACATGAACTTATACAACCTAAAAATTAGGCAATATGCATACATTTATGACCGAAAAAATCAACACAAATATCTTAATATACAGTGTTTATTTTTATTCGTTATTTCCCGCCCTCTGATAGAGCAAGAATGACGTCATAGTTGACTGGTGAGTCTATCTTGAAATCATAGTGCCCTCTACAGAGAAGAAGCAGTAATTTTTGTGAACAGTAAACAAATTACAGCACTCTGAGTGTGGTTGTTCTGTTAACTAATACAACAACCAGTTTTCCTTTCACCCCTCTTATGGTAATCGTGATTAACATTCTAGTATACACACACACACACACACATATATATATATATATATATATATATATATATAAGTGGCCATTTCTGCTCTAAAGGTTACCATCATGGTAACCATGGTGTCCGTAAAGCTGTTCACAGAAGTTAATGTTATAACAATTATTGATTTCATTGTTATGATAAACATATATAGGTAGCTCATATTCAGTTGATTTACATGCCTGCCTCTGTGACGTGAGGTAGCATGTGTGCCTCACACTCAAGAGGTCGCGAGTTTGATCTCGCTAAAGATTTGTTATTACCGTGCTGCTCAAAAGGTTACCCTGCATAACATCTATCATTAGTGGTTCCTGCACATTTCATTGGTTGATGTGATGCTTTCATTGGTGCTTAGCACACGTCAGAGAAGCGCGGCAGTAACCCTCTCACTCTTCCGGGAATAATCAGTGCGTTATCTGAGATGTTTGTACTAACAAAGATAAAGCCAGGGTAAGCTTTTGAGCAGCACGATATTACCTGGATAAGATTTTTTCCAGGGTTTTCTCTTATCCTACAAAGACGAATGTTGGGTAACTCTGAGCTCTAGGAACCCTGGACTCATTTGAGCATCATATCACCCATTTCATTCATTCATTTATTCATTGATTGTTTGATATGATGTGCACTGTTGAAAGGACAAAAAAAAAAAAAAATCTGTTTCTTTACTAAAATGTTTTGAAACTAATACTGTTATTAATTTGGCATTCCTTTATTAAATTATATTAAGGTATATATCTTCACAGAGAAACACCAAATTGCAAGATATTGTTTGTATTTATCCGTCATTTATAGTGTTCACATTCATTAAAACAAACTACAAGTTTTCATATCTACCCACCAGGTGAAATTATGCACCTTTATATTTCGCAGGCAGGACACACCTCTCAAATAGTATATTTACCTGCCAGTAGAGGGAAGCCTCAAAGCTGCTGTCAGCACATCAAGTATGATTGCAAGCCACTAGGGGACTTGTATATAAACTTGCTCCATCAGCGATGCTATTGATGATGTACAATTTTGTGCGGTAAAATCACAGATAAAAAAAAATGTTGTGTATATAAAAGCTTTAGTGTGTGTGTGTCTATTTCTTATTGGTTTCCACCACTGCATCAGATTCAACCCAATCTGGCACAGGGAGCCTTTGGCACAAAGCATAAATTACTGTCCAGCTTAGAATCCAAAATTCCACTCCATTTCATACAATAATTATTTAATTTTATGTAATGCCCACAAAAGCTCATAAGTCCATCTATATCTTTGTCAATGATAATCATTAACTCAAACCTAGAATAATTACTTAAGTTTTCAGTCTCACAAAATAACAAAGGAACACAGAGTTCATATAACATTCATTTATCTCCTCTCTAGTACCAATCTTTGAGTACTAGTGTAGTCAAATTTAATCTTTCTTTTGTTTTAGTTTTCTCGTCTTTTCTTAGAAGTTTACAGTATGTTGGTTACTGAGAATAAACAAGGTTATACTGTGTTAATATAATCTATAACGCATTTTGTTAGGACCTTCCTAACATCCTCAGTTACTTAAACTGCTATTATTTCTTCTTCTTTTTTTTTTAATGTAATTTACGTCCTCCAACGTTAAGTCATATTGGACGATGAATGGAATGGGTGGAATGATGCTCAAATGAGCCCAGGGTCCATAGAGCTTAGAGTACCCGACATTCGTCTTTCAGGATAAGGGAAAACCCTGGAAAAAACCTTATCCAAGTAATTCACCCTGACCGAGATTCGAACTTGGGACTTCTTGAATGTGAGGCAGACATGCTACCACCACGCTACCGAGGCAGGCATTATTTCTTCTCAATGAGATTTTCCCTATAAATACTGATGAGGTAACCCAAATGCAACAACAAGAAGGTGAAACAGAAGTTTTATATGTAGGGATGCAGGCATGGAGCTGATACTCTTGAAGCCCCATGCTTTTGGATTCCTGGAAATTCTCTAGCTGCTCTACTCGAAGCTGATGGTTTCTTACCTAGAGTTGTAGTCGTGGATGAGAAGTCATGATGGATTCGTTAGCAAAATAAATAATTTCTATTATTTTCTTTTCGAAATAAAATCTTCAATTATTCAAACAATTGATAATTATTTGTAAAAACACTGAACTTGGCGCTTGTGCAAACATTACAACTTATTTTCAAAACAATTATAATACTTCTGAATGTTTTCTCTACAGTGGCCCTTTCTGTAAAATTACGAACAGAATCACATATGAATCTGACCTATATGGCAGCTAATTGCAGAAGGATGCCTGCAACATTTCATTTGAGCAATGTTCATTGCCATAATTAATAGTATTTTACAATTTCTCTTTTGAATCTCTTTTCTACACCATTTAACATTAAAATAAAATTTCTTTAGAATTTATGTTAATATTATTGCTATTAAAATCATTACCAATATTCAGTTCACTTTTCTTTTATCACTCAGATAACTATCTCACTTTCAACTGTTCTTTTTAGCCTTGTTCCCTATCTAATATAATTGTAAATAATTTTAAATAAAATTAAATCTAAAATAACTGTTTCAGAGGTCACTCAGCTGCATTAACAAGAAATCATCACAAACTGTGATACTTTGGTTGTTTAACAGTGCTATTGTCTTTATAGTGTCCTGATAGTTTTAAAAACTCTAGAAGTGTCTCGTAAAATATTTTTTAAATATCTCCAAAACAAATGCAAGGCTATTGGAAAGTGCAACCTAATCCTTAATGTTGTATGGATAAACCATCTAAATCACAGGCAACACCAGTATTTCACCTAGTGACCAATAAAACACAAAATATGATTACCATCACCATTCATATGCAACATAAGGACATTTTATGTTGTAATATTAATATATTATACACTGGGATCACATAAAACAATCTATGCTGATAAAACAATGTTGCATTGTAAAGTATTTCTTAGCCATAACTTTACTGACAAGGTTAAACTAATTTATGATAACACTTAATGTTTTGCAGACTCTTATTCAAAGAGACATTTGCCTCATTATACTTAGTATCTAATCTGCTGTTGTTTACAATACTGAGAAATTGTAGCGTAATGACAGAAGGTTCATTTGCTGAAAGAATCCTAAAAGAACTGTTTGGCCAAATTTCATCTAATTCAAAGCTGTTATTGAATACTTTTAATTTGTTATAATTTTATAAAGCATTTACAGACATATATTGCTTATATAAAAATACTCAAAACAGATCCTCTAAAACTTATTGGAAAATTTGTTAGCTTTATTCTGACTCACTCTGTGTCTGTACACCTATAACCCTCTTGTAATAACCAATCCCTTGTCAGTTGCTTTACAATATTTGGAAAAACAAAGAATTAGGTTGGTATAAAGATGCAGCAGTAAACTAAATACAACTCCAATTGGGCTTTCATTTAGAATTTTCAAAAACATAAAAATGAATAAAAATAGTTTTAAATTGTGCTTAACAATTTCAGAGAGAGAGAGAGAGAGAGAGAGAGAGAGAGAGAGAGAGAGAGAGAGAGAGGAGGGGGCAGAAGTGTGCTTGTCCACTCAAATAAAAGTTTATTTGGGTAGTGATGCATGAGTGATGCCAGTGGCAAAGTGTGGAACGAAGCGCTGGAAGTGCCGCTTCCCCAAGAATTTCTGGAGAAAAAGAAGAACATTCATGCCAAACATTTTATTTGCTCTGGATACATTTTCAAAATTTATTTGCAAACATCCGCAATGCTGCAGAAAATTTTACAGCTGCTTAGATTCAAGTGGCCAGTTCCACGAGCTCATTCAATACTGAATATTTCTGTATTTACACATTTGTAACCTTGAATATCATGCATTGTAGGTGTCTGGAAGCAATCATGACTCTTCCATAGAGACATTTTGTCACATGAAGTCTCTGTAGCGTGTGAAGAAAAGTTTATTTTTGTTTGTTTTATGTGGCGCTTTTATAGACAACTCTAAGTATATTTCAATTGTATTAGCAATAGTATTTTACATCAATTGGTATTTAGTGGCCACAAATAGGTAATTCTTGTGAAGTTTTTAGTTATTAGCAAAAGTGCGAATTGCATACTTTCTCCATTTTAGTATTAACAGTTCACACGGTGTGGGCCAACTATAGGACAAATTAGAATGCCTGAGTGGAGAAGGGAAGCAGGAATATGTCTGCTTGTAGTGTGAGCAGTCTTGCAATGCAAGAAGGACCTACGTGTGACTGCACAACAGAAAGAGTACTGAAAAGTAGCCTTGGTTCTTTGAGTCATTATTCTCTCTTATTTTAATGCAAATAATTATATGGCGGTTCCCTTGCTTTGAAAGTCATGCCTCGCCACTGTGTGATGCATGAAAAACGTGATTTGTTTCTGAGATTAAGCATAAATGAGAAAATGCATAAGCTGTTTAACTTTAAAAAAGTAAAAAGTTTCTCTTTGCTAGTAACTTTATGCTGCTCCTGAAAATTAGGTTCTAAATTAATATTTATTCAAAAAGTCTGTTTTAACTTGATATCCAGCAGTAGTTTGCCAAAGAAGAAGAGTGATTTCTCAAGAGTATTTAAAACAGTCATGGAGAAAAAGACTTCCTTCTGCTCTTTTCATCAGTGAAACAGGAGGAAAGTGCTTTTAGGAAAAAAGAAGATAACCAAGATATGTTTTATATAATCTTGCCTCGCTGAGATGTATCACTCCACATTTTACTGCATTCCCCTTCATGCTAATTAGCTAATGCTTTTGGCGCCGTAGGCAGTACAATGTATAAACTACAAATTCAGTTAATAGTCATAAACAAATGTCACCAATACTGATAATGCACCTGCTATCATTACTCATTCCGAGAGGCAGGTTTGAAGCAAAGGGTCCGCCTCTGTATTTATTTTATGAATTAACATGCATTCGAGATAAATCAATTCTTTTGTGTAATATATTTAATTCAAACAGTTATGAAAATATAAATTTGACAATTCCCTTCGAACATATTAACATATATCATGTTAAATAACAAACTCATTTTTACCGCACAGCAGTCTATACCATAACAGCAGCCAATGATAGGTGATTAGGTCACATGAGTGTTATTTTCGGGACAAGCACGTAAAACAAGGAATACCTAACATTCTTACTTGAGCTGAGTTTATAACTTAGCATCAACCTACTTTCTTATTTCTTACAGTATGTTTACTTTTTCAACTACCTACTTATCTATCAAAACAAATGGTGCCTCATTTTCAAATGTGGTACTGTTTCAAAGCTATTTGCATGTAACCTGATCAGTCTTCTCTAAGTAAAACTATTGTGGAAATAAAAATTCATATTCCTAGCTCATGCACTGAACACATGGTCACTGTAACACCGTTCAAGTTAACAATACTACATTATCAAAAACATATACTTTGAGAGGGAAAGAAAAAATCTGAAGGAATATTTCAGGAACTTTCAAGCTACTAGTTTCTGATGTAACATTTTAAAACACTTGAGTTTTGCATTTCTGAACAGAAAACATATTTTAAGTCTGAAACATTTAAATTAATAAGCATTTCTGACACACACAAATGAATATGTTATTAAATATTAATACTGAAATAGTTACCTGCTGCATGAAAAAGAGTATCATTGCAAGTTATACCTCCACAACGAATATTGTCTATGATAACTTTTCTGTCTGCAGAATTGTTCGTGAAGATATACAAGGCTAATGGCCTCTCCCTGCACCAATAAAAATGCAACACAAGAAAATTTGTGCATGTTAAAATGAAAGAAACAGATTAAAACACTGCCACCAGAAGGGGAAGCAATACATTAAAATATACAAATTTTATATTTACAAGTAGAGTCAGTGAAGCTGATACATTCCCAATCACTTGTAGGTGTTATAAATGTTAATGGAAAACTTTACACTTGTTTGTAATCTCTACTAAATAGCTGAGATGGTTATTGCATTTGTCTTTTTTTTATAAAAAAATGTGAACATTAAATTATGTACACTTGAATTTAACCCCACAGAGTTTCATTAAGAATGAAACAGTGCACTTGTTAAGGAAAAGGGTATTGTTGCATAAAATTAACTGAATGAGACTCCCATTTAAAATCTAATGCTCCAGTGCAGAAGCTTAATTTCTCTTCAACAAAACAGCACTACTTAGTCTAAACTGATATATAACATACTACTTTGTGTATAGGTACAGATGAAATAGTATGAAATGATTGGATACTTCTAAAACTTCCATAATAAAACATTTTGACATTTTATAAATAATTTCAAGTGGGACATTTTTTAATTAGGTTATAGTAGTATATATTATATTGATTCCATGGAAATAATTCAACAAAATGGTTTTCAGCAACGTTTCCAACTTCTTACGCATAGCGGCAGTGGTGTAGCAAAGTGGAAATAAAACTGCTTTAAAGGACACATACAAATATATACATTTATTATTTTGGTTTTATCAAGGTACTTTCTGAAGTTACTGTGTGATAAAATTAAGGGATATTTTGATAAAACTAATTATCCACAAAATTCTGTATTTCAATATGGCATGATATAGTTTTCAACTTCCAAGAATTATTGGTCTTATGAGGTTTAAACTAAAAATTCTTGCACAACATCCCAAGTGGTATATCCATTACCTCACTGCACAACACATTATGAAACAGAGTGAAAGAATGAGGTAGCATGTTGTCAGCAGGCTTGCTTCTCCAGCTGCTTTTCATTTTGCTTTAATACTGTATGCTCCATTACAATGCACCATTATACAGGATTCTTGAACTATTTACAGTTTATCTTTTTTTCAATTACGGTTATTCAGTGCACTTTTAAAATTTTATAATTTTTAGTTTAACAGTTGTAGTTTTCCAAAATCTATTCTGTTTATAAATTTTAAAATCTCATGCAGGTAATGCTTAACCCTCCATTAGTCGCGTGGGGTCTGGGAGGCCCCTAGCTTTATTTAAAAGTTGTATTTTACGAATGAACACACCTGAGTAATTGTCTGTCTAGGACATCTAACATTACACCTTACTCGAATGTTTACTGTGGCGACAATTTTTTCTGTTTATTGCTATAGCTGCAAAAATGAAGAATCTGTTAGGTATCGTACAGGTCCAGCAGGCCCCTAGCACCTACTCCCGTTACATGTTGATGCCATGTTTTTCTTCAATAGTAAGTAGTGGAATGTTGCATTGCCAGTGGAAGGAGCCATTAGTACTTTGTCATGAGTACCATCATGGGTATTCATTGCTATTGGATAAATTGGCTGATGTTAGAGTAATATTCACAATGTTTGTAAATAAATGTCAGAAGTATTATCTTTGGACAAAATGTCACAGTGGACGAGCAATTACCTGCATTTTGTGGTCAATGTGGTTTTATACAATATATACCATCTAAGCCAAACAGATATGGCATAAAAATATTATGTTTGAGTGATGCAAAATGTTTTACACCACTAATATGGAAATTTATTATGGACAGTAGCCAGACGGACCACATTTGCAAAATAATTCCGCAGAGGCTGTAGTAGGTACTAGGACTAACTAAACCAATCTATGGCACTGGCAGAAATGTTACAGCAAATAATTGGTTCATTATTGTATCCCTGGTGAATGAGCTGGGCAAAAGACAACTTTCTTTCGTCGGTACAATATACAAGAACAAAAAGGAATTGCCCTGTAATTTTACTTCTTCAAAAGGTCGCAGCCAATATGAAAGCTTATTTGACTTCACAAAAAACAAAACACTTGTTTCATATGTTCCAAAAAGGGTAAAACAGTAGTTTTGATCACAAGGCTACATGTTTTGTCGGAACAACTGTCGAAAGGTGCCGAAAAAAAAAAGCCTGAAATAATCATGTATTAAAACAAACTAAATCTAAAGTTGATGTAATAGATAGATAAATTGTGTGTTACGTACAATGTAGCCTCAACAACATGAAGGTGGCCAATGGCAATTTTTAGCCATATTTTGAAAAATGCAGGTATTAATTCTAGAGTTATCTTTCTTGGAAACCAAAACAAATATTCTACAAGACAGAAATATTTTAAAGTGCTGTCCTTAGCTTTACTGCCGCAACAGCTACAGAGAAGATTATCAGTATCAAAGTTACCCAATGATCTGAAAGAGCTTCTAAAGAAATATAAAGTTGAACAACAACAGCAGATGAGTTGCCAAATACACCAGAACCATTCAAAAAGAAACGATACAAACCCTGCATTAAAGACAAAAAGAACAGCAAAACTAAATATGCAAGTGGAAAATGCAATGCTCCACTCTGTTTGAGAAAAAATGCCAAAATTATTTGTGATAACTACTTAGTTGGGGAAAACAGAAGAAATAGCTGATGACTCTGAGTAAATGAACATTTCCAATGACAAGATGTATTTTAAAAGGATAGTTATTCTCTTTACATATACTTAATACAAATTATAATGTATAGTCTATTCGTAATATATTTTAGCTGATGTATTTATGACTATACTAATAAAAGTCATGTATATTTAACCTAAATAAAGCAACAAATTGGAGGGAAAAAACAAAAAGAAATCTGGGCATATAATTACATAAATATAGCGCGGGCCTCCCACACCCCACGCAATCAACAGTGTTCTGCAAAAGCACGCGCCTAACAGAGGGTTAAGAAGGTCATGGTTGGTCATGTTGTTCAACTCTTAAGAATAATCTCATATTAAATGATTCACAAATTGATTTTGTTGTTCACTCTGGCACGTTAAGCTTTCCGCTATTTTGAACATGTTGTAGTATTCCCCCACCTGATGTCTGGCTAGGATGGCTGTAGTGTCTATTAAATGGTATTCCATGTTTTAAGCATTTCTCCACTGAAGGAAAGAGCATTTTGATGGTAGTTCATTTTGATGCGTTCAGCCACTGTTTATCCAAATACAAGTACTTTCTCTCTGTTTCCATGATTATGTGGAACCTAGGATCTTAATGCAGATAACTCCATACACTTCCTGAGGAGCCCTGCATGTACCTTTACCCATTTTAGGGTTGCCCAATCATTGCAGGTATTTGATTTTACCCTTTATTTCTTCTATTCTGTTGATTTACATTTGGGTATTTTTGAGATGTTCACTGTAATCTGATTGCCATTTTCACTACATCTAATTTCTCTCTGTCTTCAATTTCTCTATTATCTTCTACTTCTGTAACAGCTCATGAAATCATCACAAATTTTGCCTGGTTATTGGGGCAGGTTTTGCCAAGCTTGAACTCACATTTTCTTATCAGTTCATTTCAGAAGATGATTGCTGCTGCCCCAGTCTTTCCATTTATCTTGTGCCCAAAATTTCTATGTTGTATTACAGGTTTCCTTGTGCCTCTAGAAAATTCACTCTCACTGCAGGAAGGTACCACTCACTGGGTTTTGGAGCTTCAAATAATGTCAGGAGTTCATTTCTGCTGGTGTTGTGTGGCTTTATATATACAAGGGTAGTCCAAAAGGTCCAAGATGTTTTGGCTTATCGTGGCAATGTGTAGGGCTAGAGCTGCCATCTTGGTGTCAGAACATTCCTACATTTGTACACATCCAGCTGCGGTAGCATGAAGACTGTACCTCACTTACTGTGCTCTTTGTGAGTTCTTAAAATGTGTGCTGCAATAGAAAATCCCACCACTTGTGAAGTATGGACTGTGATTAGGTTTTTGTTGGATAAAAAGAACAAACTAACTGAATTAAATTTAAAGGGAGTCAATTAATGACACTAAACAACACTTACTTTTAAATTTTCCAGACATCGACTGGTTGTCAGTGGTGTAGCTGGCGATATTTTGTCATAGGTCTCCTCTGGTGGCAGTTCGAGGAACTTGCTGAACAAATCTTTATGGGTGATGTCGAAATTGAATACTTTTTTCCTATTTTTTGGAATGAAGATTTGTTCCCATATTGACAGTTCTTGTTTTCCTGATGTATGTTTTAGTAGTTTTGGTTCTGGATTTATGTTGTGTTTTTTTTCCCAAAAATGTGTGGCAACTGCTGATTTTTCTAATTGTTTGTATTTTATGTTCCTAAAATGTTCCTTTGCTCTTGTTTCTAAATTTCTTTTGGTTTTTCCAATATAAATTTGACTAGTCACAGCATTCAATTTGATATATACCAGATTTTTTGTTAGATGGAATGGCATCTTTGATGTTTGAGCAAATTAGGTTTTTTAAGGAGTAATGGTTGACTGGTGCTAGTTGAATGTCTTGTTTTTTGAAGACTTTTTTGAATTTATCAAAGGCCCATGGATGGTAAGTAAATATTTTGAAAATCATATTAATTTCTGTAGCTGAGAGGATTGTGGTTTCCTTTATTAGCTTCTTCTTTTTTGCTAAGTTCACTTTTTTGCCTACTAATGATTTGGAATGTCATTTTTTTGTGCTACTTCAATAATTTTGTTGTATTCTTTTTTGTATTCTTCTGCTGTGAGAGGGATGTTGACCAGTCTGTGTGTTAAACTATTGAAGATTGCCTGTTTGTGGGATCTTGGGTTGTAGCCATTAGCTTTTATGTAGTTGTCTGTCTGTGTTGGTTTTCTGGTTGACAATGGAGGCAAATAGTCTCTGAAACATGTTCTGGGAAAATTTAAAAGTAAGTGTTGTTTAGTGTCATTAATCGACTCCCTTTAAATTTAATTTATTACAACACTGTTTTCAACACTTCCAAGAAAGGCGTTGCATATGGTAATGTTTAAATTGATTGTATCATAACCAGGGAAGAGACTTGAGTGAAGTATGTCAATTGTGAAACAAAACAAGTCGCTGGTATGGGGACACACACATTCTCCTAAAAAACCAAGAAAGTGTTTGCAAACACTGTCAGCAAGAAAGGTCATGGCTACTGTGTTTTGGGACTCTATGAGAGTGTTTCTCATTGAGTTTCTGGAACGTGGAACAATAACCTCAGAGAGGTATTGTGAAACACTAAGAAAGTTAAGCTGTGCCGAGCAAAATTACTGTTGGGGAAAACTTAGCAGCAAAGTATCTTTTCTTCAGGACAATGCACACCCACACATGGCCAATCATACCCAAACACTCTTGGATGGTTTTGGATGAGAGGTGTTTGACCATCCACCATACACCTCTTCCCAGTGATGAAGAAATGGCTCAGTGCACAGGTTGTTGATACTGACACTGAACTGCATGCCAGAGAAAACCAGTGGTTGAAATTGCAGACGGCAAATTTCTACAGAGAGGGTATTGAAAAACTTGTGCCATGGTATGATAAATGCATCACTTTGGATGGTGATTGTGTGGAAAAATAGCTTATGAGTGTGCCTTTCAAATGTAGATAATAAATGTTGATATTTTCATTTTAATTATTTATTTCAAAATGTCTGGGACTTTCCGGATTACCCTCCTATCTTAATACTTTTATATTAATTGACTTTAAAGCTCCCAAAATGCCGGATGCTTCATATGATTCAAGTCCTTAAGACTTCTGTATTTTCTATATTCATCACTCTGTATTTCTGTATTTCAATGCTCTCTCCATTCCATTCCTCTTTGCCACCCTTTCTGTCTCAATCTGAGCTACCTCCCTTACACTACAACCCTAGTAATTTCCTGCAGGATACACTGTGAACAGAGGCAATAGTTTTTCACTCTTTAACCAGCTCCCACACTTCCAAACCATACAGCACATTAGCTTCTACCATCATGTTATGCTCTTTCCAACCACTTCACATCTGTGCCTAGTTTTCTATCCTCAACATTTTAATTTCGAAGTACATATACTCTAGAACTACTTTATGCTCTGCACTCTTTTTCCCATTTCTTGTATTTGTTTTAGTTTTTTCCTTTATTAAATAGTAGAATCTGTCACTTTTAATTTCAGTTTTTCACAATGTTTATCTAGTAGGTATTATTAAATTCTGCTGGAATAACTGATAATACCAGCAAATGCTCATGAAATATATTCTGAGGAATATCTGGTAAGCAAAGCAAGAGCCTGAAATTTGACGTTTCAGGACACGTTTAACGACAATTGCTTCACTGCATGTGATCATAATTTTAAACACTGTGTTGTCTGATTTGAGACTATTTTAAGCAATTATTTATCACAATTAATAAAAAGCAGATAGAAAATAAGCCTTTTATGTGATCAAATTACTCTATAAGATTTAGCTGTAGTTTACAGAAAGTTATGTTACTGTTATACACAAAATTTCTTAAAATATGTTACTTTTCTAGCAGTATTCCAAAATTATCTCATTTTTTAGATTTTGTACATAACAAGCTTTATGAAAATATTCCTTAATTAATTTTTGTGCAGGAAGTTGGATGCTTTTGATGTGTACACTGGAAAGAAAATAAAATAATAGGCGCTTCATCACTTTCATCCCATGATCAGAAAGGGCATTATTTTCAAACTGGAATTGCAAAGTGTGCTCTTGTTAAGCTAACACTACACAACTACTGATTACACTATATCTAAGAGTAGCTCTTTTTTTATTTATAAAGTAGCAGGTGATAGGTGACAAATGCTGCAGAACCATCAACAAACAAATGTGAGCTATATCTACTTTCCTTACACATGTGCTAATTAAGTGGTATTTTACAATGGCTCAAGCATTTCAAGCAATATGTCCCATAACCAAATAAATTACTTAACAGGTGTTATTTGCTTCACTGATCTACAGAACAAATTTATACATATAGTCCTCTCTACAATACCCAAACATGCTAAGGTATGTGAGAGATGTGCGCCAATACCTGCAAAATGCTGCAATGTGTCATTGCAACTTACACCTCCACATGGAACATTCTCTATGATAAGTTTCCTGTCTTCAGACTTTCTAGTGAAGATATACAGAGCTAATGGTCTGTCCCTGTTACCAATAAAAATTCAACAACCATCATTTACATTAATGTTGCTTCACAAAGGAATTAAGAGTATGTATACATTTTAAACCACAATGTCAACAGAAGAACAGGGCACATTCCGTTATCATCTGCTTCTTTAAGAGTGTAGTTAATCTAAGTACAGCTTTTTGCAAGAAGAAATGAAACCATATTAATACAAAATTAATTAATCATGTTAATTGCACACAACATCAATTAATCCACTTTGCTTTTGATTGCAAAGTACATTAATTCTCTCCCCTCCCTCTCTCTCATTCTTTCTTTCCCTCATGTATATGTACTACAATGATAAATAGCAAAATCACACACAGAAAATATGAGCTAGAAGACTTATGCCAACTTACTGACAAAGTGCTTTTATTTATATTGATTATTGATATTATCTTGTTTGTTATCTCATTTTGCTTTTTCTAATCTAGTTTTCCTTCAAATTTAAAAAGAATATAGTCATATTAAAAATTCTAGATAGGTAGTCAGACTGAAAAGCTCAATGCCACAACCGGGATTTGAACCACATGAGCTTTAAAATTAATGCGTAAAAACAGAAGCTAATAACAGTGAGGCAAAATACAATACAACAATAAAATATAATAAATTGCTAAAAACTTTACTTATCTTTTTAAGAAATTGGCAAACTCTTCACAGAACTCACTAGTTTTGCAAATATTCTTTTAATAGATAGAGTTAACTTGAAAAATTCAATGCCATGGCCAGGAAAAATAAAAGATGTTTATAAATTTAAAAAATTTACTTACCATCCTTGGGTTAATAAACATTTTCAATTTTTTTTTAAAGAAGTTGGTATAACTTTAGTTCATCAAAATAAATATACTATTAAAAATTTATTGCAATTTTCTAAAAAAGATAAAATTCCTAATAATAAACAATCTGGTATTTATCAATTTAATTGTTTAGATTGTGATCAGGTTTATATTGGAAAGACGAAACGTAGTTTGGAAACCAGAAAGAAAGAACATTTTCGTAATATTAAATATAAACAAATTGATAAATCGCCCGTAGCAGATCATTTTTGGTCATTTAACCATGAAATAAATCCCATAGTTAAATTTTTAAAAAAATTAAATGTTCCCATAGATTTAATAGTGTGGGAAAAAATATTTATTTAAAAAAATAAAAATCACGTAATGAATTTTGACATACCAGCAATTGATTCTGTTTTTAGGTTTGTTTCGTCTTCAGATGTTGGTAATATGTAAATACATGGTATCCTTGACAACAAAGTATGTTGACTGAAGATGTGGGCAAATGTCTATGAAATCAGTCTCGTATAAAGAAGATAGAAGTATTAACATCAACTTCTTAAGATAAGTGGAAGTTAATTAGTAAATATTTTTATTTGTATAATATTTATTACTCCACTGTAACTAGCTTCATTTTTTGTGTAGTCTGAGTGCAGTTCAATGTGAGCTGTGATTCAGTAATGATAGTTCAGCTGTGATTTCATTCGACAAATTAGTGTTATTCTAACTGCTTAAGAGTCAAATAAAGCGATATTAGCAGTAACTTGTGTTCTTTACTTGCTACACTATTTTAAAAACAGTAATGAATAAACTGTGTATAATAGCAAAACAATTTATTGTGATTTTACCTTTCAAAGTTTGTTTACACAGTTTGAGTATGTTAGAACACTCAGTTATCATTGACTGCCCTCATAAATTGAAAATATAATAAAAATCTTAAAACCAGACACTTAAGTAATTATGAATTATAAGATAACACTGGGGTATGTGATTCCAAATCTGAGATTTCCATGGTCTACCAAGAAAATGCAAGTCAGCTAGAGAATTTAATGTACCAGCATATTGCCATGGTACCTGTGCATAGAGTGGAAGATCCATGATTCAAATCCCAGCTATGGCAATGAATTTTTCTGTTCTGATTCTATCTTCCAATTTTTTACATATTTACATGTTTCTAAATAACCAAACTTTTAGGATTAATCAGTGAACTTGAAAACCAAACATTTTAGTGAATCCTAAAATGGTGAACTTAAGTTTCTAATAACAAGGCATAGGAGTTTCTAAGTACTAAAGCCAGGGAAAAGGGAAATAAAGTAGAACTGACACTGGACTTTAGCTAGAAAATCACAGGTAAAAACTAACCCCATTCCTCGTACAAGCATTTGCAGACAGTACTCACCAGACTGCTTATTTGTCATCCATGATCTAGACTTTTGTTATTCACATTCTTTGTATTAACTTAAGGCTTGAGTATGATAATCTGTTGATAATCTGAAGCTTAAGAATTCTTATTCTTACTAAAAATAATTTTTAATAATAGCCATCTGTATAATAATGCTTATATATTTCAATTTGCTTTTAAAAACAACATATGCATCATAGTTTGTTGTTTTCATCATACTTGTAAGGTACATAACTTCAAGTAAGAGCAGCTGGATGGAAACCAATAGATCCGTGGTTCAAATCCCGGCCGTGGCATTGAATTTTTCATGTCAACTCTATCAATCCAATATCTTAGCCTGTATTTGTCTAGTGTAAAGAAATTAATAATTTCCATTGATTACCTTAAATAATAAGAGTTAAATGATGAAGCTTGGGACTTAAGTACGTACTTACAATAGTAAGTCGCCACAAACGGTATATCTCGGATGCAGGAGCCCCTAGAGGTTTACCGGGGAAATATATGAGTTAATTGGAGAATTTAATGTCATGACAGCAAATTGGCCATGGTAGCTCAATGGGTAAGAGGACTGGACGAAAACCAGTAGATGCGTAGTTCAAATCCCGGCCGTGGCATTGAATTTTTCATGTCTACTCTATCAATCCAATATCTTAGTCTTTATATGGCCAGTGTGAAGAAATGAATAATTTCCATCAATTAACGTAAATAAGAGAATTTCTGCCTTGTAAAAATGAATCATTAACTGGATTTTTCATCCCTGGAAAGTTGATAAAGTTTTCCAGCATTCCGAACTGATTTGTTGATTGATCTCTTTACATTTCTATTGAATACTTTATGTGCTGTACATGAATGAGAGAGACACAAGGGATGAAAAGAAAAAAAAATAGATTAGAAAGAGAGAGAGAAAGAGAGAGAGTGAAACTATTAGTTTAGTTCTATACATCCATCTCAATTGTATCCTGCTAAATGGAAGAACACACTCCTTAAACAAAGTATATACATTTAAGATACACACATGCTTAAAATAGTGAACTAGAAGTGTTTATCCTTATTCCACTGTGTGACAATATGATACAGCTGCCACAGAAGATAAATCCCAAACTGTCAGTTGTGCTGCCACCAAATGCCCTGTGTATTTAATGACAACTTACCAATAAATTGTGCCAAAGTATCATTTATGCAAGCTGGACCACTCCTTAGCTGAGAAATAACTAAGTTTTGGATATTTTTATCACGAGTAAACACATACAGAGCCAGAGGACTTGGGCTGCCAGGAGAGAAATGTATTAGAATACTAAAAGACAAATATACTACATAGAGCATGATCAGGGTTGCCATATTTCTCTTCCTTAAAACTGGGAGAAAATTAAATGAAACTTAAATAGTGAACTATCCAAAAACAAATTATATGTTCAATGTACAATAGCACAACCGCTCTGAAAACAGAAACTTTGTAACACAAATCACAAGAGCATTTAAGTTTTATAACATTTTTTTAGTAAAGAAGAATTTTATACTTAACAGTATTTTATAATGGACTTCAATAATCCAAAGTTTCTTGCGTAATCTAAACTGTAGAAAGATTTGTACTTAGACATGTTATTTCATTTATGCTTCATTAAGAAAAATTATTCTCTTAAATTTTGATAATAAAATAAGATAGAATACAATGCAGTGCTTAAATTTTATTCTTCATTAAACACACTCTAAAGTATGAATGTATGAATAAAGAGTAAGTAACTAGAAAAGAAACAGTGTACTAAATTTCAACTTTCAGATTCTAATATTTTACAGCAGTTTTTACAATACAAGAAATATCAGAATAGTAGACTGGCATATTAAGAACTATCATATACAATATGAAATTTAAAAATTCTTGAGATTTTTATCCAGTCACTGGGAGAACTTTTCCATTACTGAAATTCATTTAGGACATATGGAAACCCTATCATGAGTAATGCATAATAACTCCAAAACTACAGGTCATTTCATCAGTTCAGTAATACACATTGGAATTCAAATTATATAAAACAATAATAAAAACATTAATTAACTATATATTCACTGAATTTTTGTAAGAGCAACATATTTCTATTGGCACATTCCATACCATAAGCAAGTTTTAAAAACTAGATGAGAAACATGGAGTAGTTATGAATTTCCAAAAATTAATATCTGCTCAGCATCTCAAACTAAATGAAACAATGGTATAACTAACTTAAATCTTCATGTAATTAAGAAACAAGAGTTTGTATAAATAACTATTAAAAAAGTCTGCACTTATCTTGCAATAAGTTGGAACTGCTTATATCACAGAGTAATTGTGTATTTCTTAATGCTATATGTTTTATTGTTAGATGACTAAATTTTATACTGAGTGTATGAAAGTTTAGAAAATCTGAGAAGTCTATCAGAATTTATAATTTCCCATTGACAAAACTACATAACTTGACATTCAATAGGAACAAAGGTTAGTGAAAGCATTTAACCTCCACATATAGGAGATTTGCTTCCACCACTAGTGTTTTCTTATTCAGAAAAATTCAGATATGTAGAAGAAGAAGAAGATGAAGGAGGAGGAGGAGGAGGAGGAGGAGGAGGAGGATGAGGAGGACAAGGAGGAGGAGGAGGAGGAGGAGGAGGAGGAGGAGGAGGAGGAGGAGGAGGAGGAGGAGGAGGAGGAAGAAACAATTTATCTGTACAATAGCTTTGCTGCTCTGTCTGGACTCTTGGCAGCAGAGTTGGGTGGCAAAGGCTAGAAAATATGAGGAATTTATGTGGCATTTGGCTTATGTAACATAATGACTAGGAAAGAAGTAAATTTGGCGGGGAACTAGTGTATCACACCAGATACATTGCACATACTTATAATAAAAGCGACTTAAGCGTAAATAACTATTACATGGAAAAGGTAACAAAATAATTGGGAAAAATTATGTAAATCTATGCACATATAACTTATAGAGAGTTCAAAGAGCTGAAATATAAATTGAAATATGACAATATATATCCAATGTAGAGTGTGCGCACAAATGATTTGAGCAGTTTTGTGATTTTTTTTATAACCACATTATTAAATATATAATGATGGAATTTGATGCTATAGGTCAGCTCTCTCCAAGTTTTGTTTGCTACAGTTACGATACTACTAATTTCCATCACGAGAGTGCACTTGTGACTTATACTTCAGTGAAAAACCCATTACAGGGCACATCTACCTGTATATGTTGGAGAATTCGCTCATGCCATAGACAGACTGATACCGTCATCTAGCAACAGGATGGTGTTCCATCTCAATACCACTGTGATGTTCGTGACTTCTTGAACACCAGACTTTGAGATTTTGACTAGGTCGCACTGGTAATGAAGATAATGCACTTATGTCATGGCCTCCACGCTCTCCTGACTTCAATCCTTGCAACTTTTTTGTATCAGGTTATGTGAAGAATGCGGTTTACATGTCACATTACCTGCTGATCTACGAGAACTACTGTACGGGTCCGCATCATCAATGCATTTGGTTAAATTAACAGGAACATACTACGTTGAGTGTGGGCCTAACTTGATTATCAGTTGGTATTTGTAAAGTCACTCCTGGAGCACATATGCGCACCTGTAAGCTATTAAAAGAAACTCTATGAGTTGCTATATCTGAATGTTCAGTCAAATAATAATGCTATAATAATTTTTTAAAACCGCTCAGATCATTTGTGTGCACTCTTTAGACTCAAATACTCTATGAAGCATATAGTTCCAAATTGTATATGAACAAATCATAATGGAAGTGGATCAAGCCCTATATTGCTTATTTTACAGAATATTAAACCTCAAGAATAGCAACACACATTTTATCTACCCTAACAAGCTAAACTTTTAATACTTCCTTACAGCACTTCCTATTGAATTTTCTAGGAATTTTAGCCATTGAAAATAAACTGGGGACCCAGTAAATGAAAATTACAAACTTCATTATCTTTGTATTGAATGTAAATTGTTATTCTTAAAAAATTAAATACTTTCTGTTGATATTCGTTTACCTTTTTAGTTAGACCCACATATGCTGAAGGAAGAAAACTAAAATCCTTTCATGGAAGTGTTGAAAACAGTGTTGTTGTATAAATTAAGTTAATTGGGAGTCGATTAATAACACAAAACAACACTCACTTTTAAATTTTCCCGGAACCGGTTTCTGAGGCCTTCCCTCTATCTTCAGCCGGACATCGACTTCCGGACTCGATGTCCGGCTGAAGATAGAGGGAAGGCCTCAGAAACCGGTTCCGGGAAAATTTAAAAGTGAGTGTTGTTTTGTGTTATTAATCGACTCCCAATTAACTTAATGAAGAAAACTAAATTACTATTTCAGCGAAATTTATTGATATTTGTATTCACCCTCTCGTCAGTCATACATTACTGTTATTGGCAGAAACAAAATAACTACTTGCTTCATAAGCATGTCTTAGATAGATGAGAGGGAGGGAAAAAAGCTTTTCTTAACTACTAAGGTAAACAGAAACTTACCGGCTGTTTATGAATTTGATGGCATCATATGCATTCTCTACATTAACAACTGGTAGAATTGGCCCAAAGATTTCTTCCTGCATAATAGGATCTGTGGCTTTTACATCTACCAGAATTGTAGGCGATATGTATCTTTCAGATGGGTCTGTTTGTCCGCCTACTGCAACATTGCCACTTTTCAAAAATCCTGCAAGTCGCCTGTATGGAGTTAAATGAAGGCAATTCATAATGAAAAATTATTGCAGACTTTGATGACAAATAATTGAATGTAATGACATAATTGCTATGTGTATCTCTACATTAGAAAAGCTGTGTTGACTGTGCTACCATTACTGAAATTATGAACAAGCAAAAGTTCCAATGAATCTGCTCATTCTTTACAACCGCTTTAACTACACTATTCCATTACTAGACATGGGTGACACAAGTAGATGAGGCGAAGCCCACCAAAACTAATTTGAGGTCACTTGTTAAGCATCCTGATAAAAACTATCAAGTGAACAATTATGTATTATTTAAAAAGAACACAAAAAAGTTAACAATAATACATAACATAACAATTTCCCAAAAGTCTTTACTACAAATTCAGCCTTACAGAAAGAATATAATTACCTATTTATTTGCCTTGTCAGACAATAAAAATGTTTAATTAAAAGTAATTTGTGCTGTTTACACTTGAAAAAACTTTTGGTTGGCATTCATAAACAGTTCAAAATTGCAGTAATAACATTTTTGCCTCAAGTGTGAAACAATATTTTTAGTTGTAATGAGGGCACTTGATACATATATGTTTACAACTGCAGTGATCTTATCATTATAGCAGGGAGAGATGACAAAGTAAAACCATATCAATTTCAAAAGCACTTGGCAAACTAAACTTGGCTGGCCCTGTAGCTCAGTCGGTAGAGCTCCCGCCTGCCATGCTAGGAGTCCGGGGTTTGATTCCCAGTGGTGGGGGTGGGGATTTTTCTCCAACCAAGATAATTTCCTCATCTTCCCCAGAGTCTGGAAGTGTGAATGAGAGTGTGGATGTGTGTGATCTAATGATTAAAACCCAATGAATACAATATGTTCCAAAGGAGAACGGCCGCCAATTTGACCATTGCAGTTAAAGGTGGGGTATACTAAATGGGGGGGGGGGGATGTTACCCACTTGCAGTAAGGTTTTCAACTGTCTCTATGCATCATTATTATATATTTCTATGTATCATTATTACACAAATATAAATATTTGCCACTAAGGCTCCACTTATCTTAAGAAATTGGTGTTAATACTTCTTTCTAATGGAGATTGATTTCACAAAAGAATCGCTTGCGTCCTCAGTCCACAAAAACAAATTCTGTTTTGTGGACTGAGGACGCAAGCGATTTGTTTGTGAGATTGATCTCCATTAGAAAGAAGTATTAACACCAATTTCTTAAGATAAGTGGAGCCTTAGTAGTAAATATTTATATTTGTGTAATATTTATTGCTTCACTGTAGATAGTTTCATTTTCTACGTAATTATATATCATTGTTTGAACCATCAAGTAACCAGGGTAGTACTATATATATTTCTATATATCATTAGTGCTTTTAACCCAACCAATCTTTAGAAATTATCTCTCACTGAAGTTTTTATTCTTCTCCTTTCTTTATTCTATTCATAAATAAACATTATTTGAAGGTTTGTGAAGCACATATTTAACAATTTTCACTGACAGTGTATGTGCAGTTCATATAATAAATGTTCTCATACATTTGTTGAGGTACGCGTAACAAAAGCCTGGCAAATCCATAAGCTTATTATCTATTCCATTTACTGTATCTATATATTATATTTTGAAATAGAAGAGTAAAAGGAGTGGGTATATTCTTGCCCCACCACATAACAGTCCATTTGTACTTGTACAGAAATATAGCTTTACTTACTGGAAATGTTTGTCTGAGACTATACGAGCCAGATCAGGAGAATTCTTTGCATCATCTCCGTACCATTCCTTGAGAACTTCTTTGGCCTTGGCAACAAATTGTGATTGAACCTCTTTTGAACAGAGCATGTAATCTGGAGCTATGCAAGTTTGTCCAGCATTTGCAAATTTACCCCACAGGATGCGCTTCACAGTAATATCCATATCAGCCGTGTTGTCTACATACACTGGGCTAAAAAATAACAGATTACAGAATTAGAAAATATGACTTAATATTAAACATCACATAAAAATTTCAGTCCTTTCCACAATTCAATACTCTCAGCATATAAAACTCTTTAGACTTGGTAGAAAAAATTCAAAATCTTAAACTAAAACCTCAAGACACTTTAGTATCCTTTGAAGTTCACTCCCTCTTCCCCATCATCCCAATAGACAAACTTATGATTCAGCTTAAGAAATGGCTAACCTCTATTAACTTAGACGCCAATACAGTAGAAGAATATTTGGCATCGACAATGAAATATGTATCCATCAAAATTATTTTGTCTTCAGTGGATAAATATTACAAACAAATTTCAGGACTGGCTATGGGAAGCCTGCTATCACCATTTTTGGCCAATTTATACATGAGCTTTTTTGAAATACATATAAATATAAAACATGGTACAGATACGTAGACAACATCTTTGCAATATTACACTACAAACAGATAGAAGATGAATATAGTCAATTAACTAAGATAGAAGATGTTTTGAAATTACTCAACCTTCAAGTACCCAGCATACAATTCACAGTAGAAACTGAAGAGGACTGTACTTTACCTTTCTTGGACCATAAAATCTAAAAAAAAAAAAAAAACAATGAAAAACTGGAATTTGGTATATACAGAAAAGCAACACACACAGATTACATCAAAGCAAAGAGTTTCAACCCAATTCCACACAAACATGCCACCATCAACAGTCTCACACACAGATTAGTTAACCTACCCCTCAGCCAGCAAGGACATCAAAAAGAATACCATCAAATCTAAAAAACTGCAATTAAAAATGGATATGGAAAAAGCCTTGTAGATAAAAAACTAAAATCATTCAAACTTCAAAAAAGATTAAAACAGATCACAGCTCTTTCACCAGTGAAACAATAAATTAGATTTGCTATAACCCCTGGGCCACAAAAAAGTTTAAAAAAATATTCAAGAAATATAATATAGCATTGGCACCAAAAAACAATTACAACATTAAAAACCTACTTAACAGCAACAATACTGATAAACTGACTAACTGACTAACCAAACATCTAACAGTTTCTCTACCAGAAATTTCTCTTGCAATTTCCTACACAATGTCTACATGATTTGGTTTCTATATAGGTATGTATCAAACACAAAACTACTTTGTTCAAATGTGAATTTTTCAATACACATTTCAGTAGCCTAGAAGAATAACCTATTATGTTAAATTAACTTTAAAGAGAGTCGATTAATGACACTAAACAAAACTTACTTTTAAATTTTTCCGGAACATGTTTCTGAGGCTTTGCCTCTATCATCAGCCGGCTCTCATCAGCCAGTCGAGAGCCGGCTGATGATAGAGGCAAAGCCTCAGAAACATCTTCTGGAAAAATTTAAAAGTAAGTGTTGTTTAGTGTCATTAATCGACTCTCTTTAAAGTTAATTTATCATAACAACACTGTTTTCAACACTTCCAAGAAAGGAATTGGAACCTATTATGTGTTTCAAATGGGAATGTGTTTGTCCTTGAGCGCCACTAGGTGAGCAACCAATCGGAGTCCTGTGGTGTTGTTGTATTACATTCCCCCTATGTGGTGTGTGACGAGCGGCAAACTAATCAATCTCTAATAAATACTATTCGTGCTGAGACAAAAATTCGGATTTTGCAAAAACTGATCCATGAGGAAGGAGATAGTAATTAATGTATTTAACATAACCGTAAAACCCCCATATTTTTAGCTCAAATAGTTTTCCTTATACAAATAGATACCATTATATTATAACAATGCATTGCGACGTAAGCACTGTAATGAATATTATTATTGGTTGGCATGTATGCATGAACATATATTTGAAATTACTCAGAACTGAAACATAAACATTTGACATGACATGGTAAAAGAAATATGTACTTTGAATAAGCCAAGGTGTTTGTTAAATTCGATGAGAGGAAACAATACATCTCTTGCTAGTCTGGCAGAACGTGTCTGGTCACATTATCTCTTTGTTTATGAATGGTTTGTAATCTCTATTTACTCGAGAATTCGAAGCAGCATTATTCAGTTACTCTACCATGAAAAAGTGTATCAGCTGGATCAATGAGACGTGATCCACCTTCCCCCACTTATTACTGCTAGAACAATTCAATAAAGTTAATGTGGGCTCAAATTATGTTGCAAACAGAAGTAATAATTTTAAACTGACTGATGTTGAACGACTTAGTCAGGAACAAACTGACAAGGAACAAAAGACTGGGAAAACTGCGTGAGACAAAAGATAAACTATAAGACAACGACTTTTGGAAAGAAATAGCACATAACGAGATTTTGAAACCTATCATCATAAATTCGCAGTACTCAGACGTTGAAGACAATGACAATAACGAATTATCTCTTAACATAAGTCTTAACATTCACTGCTATATGGGTGCACCGCTGGTATTTTCGTTGGATTAGAAAAATAAGTAATTTATAAACTATAATTAACTTTAAACTAAATATTTAAAACATTTGCATAATATATGAATATTCATGTTGCAATTGTGATCTCAACAACTGCATTATTATAAAACTTTAGAAAATTCAGTTTGCATTCCCTTACGTCCAGTGCAACGAATACTCACAAGTGAGTGTGAGAGAGAGAGAGAGAGAGAGAGAGAGAGAGAGAGAGAGAGAGAGAGAGAGAGAGAGAGAGAGAAATATAAAAAGAGTGGGGATAATGAGGTGGCTACGTGAAGCCTCTAACCATCTGATTTGCTACAGGTGAGAACTCTTCCCATTTGAAACACATAATAATGTAATTCACACATAATACAGATGCTTGTATAAACTTTCACTTTTAAGAGCACAATCAACAAACATTAGTCTTTAGAGCTGGAACTAAAGGCAACAACTGACACACTATGCATAATACTGTTAATAAATGTAAACTTAAGCAGGTCAGCTAATGGGAGCAAAAGTTTCCAAAATATGTTCTGATTTTACAAAAGTGAAATAGTGTAAATGTAACTGATCTTCAATTAATAGTGTGGGTAACCTAACTGTTCAAAACTTCCAATTATTATTAAATTATAGATGAGTCATATTTTTATTATTCAATCAAATTTGATATTCATGCAGCATTTCAGTTTTTGAGTAACACTGTTCTCTCTCTTTCTCACTCACACATGCATCCATGCACATATGCATGCACACATATTTTTTCCTAAACAGCTTTTTGAGAAGGATTTTAAAGATTTCAAAACATGTACTTTTGTGACATTTGACATCAAATTTTTGCCTAAAATACAATACTTAATTTACCTATTATAAATATGTATACAGAAAGTAAAGATTTTTCCTTGTTGTCCTCCAGATTGAAACAGTGAGGTAGATCTTGAAGACTTCCTTAACAGCCTATACAATCAACCTGGAGATGGAGGGTGTACAGACTTAGCTCAGTTGCAGGAAAGGAAAATGTAAAAAATTGAGATAATTGCAGTATAGTCATAATGCCTTTATTCATGCTTTGAGTTGCTAGCTTAATTTTCTCTACTGCTGCTATGCTACTAATAAACAGAAGTATAGTGCTTTTAAACACTTACAGAATTTATTTTTTTAGTACATTGTATGAATGGTGATAATGTTTCTTTAATTAAAATGTGTGATAATAAGAATTTTTACTTACAATACTCTACAACTCATATTCAACAAGCACTACGTTGATCAAAGTGTACATCATTCATATGTGTTTTGATCTTACGGTTCAGACCTTGTTTCACGCACCTGTTTGATACTGCAACATCATTGTACTGTATTATGGGAGACTAAATAAATTAATAAACTGATAACCAATACATATAAAACTCCATACATATGCATAGTACTAACATAATTTACCAATGCAATTTAATTATCACTTCAAGTATGTGTATGGAACGAGTAAGTAAGTGCTCCAGTGTAATGCTGGTATGTACACAAAGATGAAGATAGGAACTTTCTATGATCTTTTGTTTCTACGATAGTCCATGACTTTACAGGTTTGTTAGCTTTAATGTTTCATGTGTACTACAACTGTGTAAAGTATACTACTAGTTCACATAAGCATGTGGGCCAATGAAAACAAAGATTGCCAATTCCTATGCAGATTTTGCAAGCACAAATTATCCTAAAAGATCTTTTGAATCCTCTAAAATGATGCAAATAGCAGAGTTCAAGATTATGTAAGTGTGAATATAAGGTTGATCCAAAATAAGTTATAAATAGACAAGTTAAACGGAGCACAAAAAGCTATAAAAAGTTAGCTCCATGCAAGTAAAATCTGAGTTCTAATGTAACGAATTTTACAAAAATAAAAGCATAATATTGCTAATTTATTCAATAATATGCACCTCTTGCCTCCGAGTTCTAATGTTACTGGTGTTAGGTGTTCATTGGCTGCAGCTCTTACAATTTTTCCCACAGATGTTGAACCCGTGTAGAATATATAATCAAATCTTTCTTTTAGCAGCTGCGTTGTCTCTTCCACACCTCCAACAACAACATGAAAGCAATCCTGTTGACAAAAATATTACATTCAATTCTCAGAGAACAACAAAAGCATTAACAATGAAATTGAATGAAATATATTGCTGCATATTGAGTAATTGTATTGATTTCTTTGCATGAAGGTACTGCAGTTGAAGTGAGTTATTTTTTATAAATAACATTCTTAAAAATCTTGATGCCTTTGGCAAGAAAGATTTCACTTGGATAAAATGACAGCAGATACCCAGAGAAGATAAGACTGTTGGATGCTTTGAGTGTTGAGAGAAAGTTGGTTACACTGGTAAACCCAGTCAGTTTTTTCGTTGGTGTTAAAAGGGGTAGTTGGCATTACCCATATATAGACAGTATTTTGTTATAAAATTTTTTAACAATGTGTTTATAAATAATGTGTTAATGAGTAATATAGAACTTTATTAACAATTCTACAACATTTTTACAATAATTTACAACAGGTCAGGGGCCCAGAACATGCTGAACAAAACTAAGAACAGTGTGAATACAGCAGATGCAGTAAAATAAGGTACTTGCAAGAGAAAAACAAAGAAATAGATACAAATGAAACCATAGCGTCTGCAAATAAAGTTGAAAGTGATGACCTTACTAGTATTCAAAAGTTAAAAGACAACAACACTTTTCCTATGTGACATTTTAAGGTAAATTTTCTATTCCAAGCAAAGCAACTGATGGATATCATACTTGCACCATGTGTAATTTAAGAAAAGAAAGCCAGCAGCCCAACATGCGATACTAAGAACAGTGGATAATACAGTGAAGGTACATCTAATGACACGTGAGAGTGCAATAAATATGTAAGACATACTTCTTCACATCTACAAGAAAGATACAGATCAAGAAAAGTACCTGCTACTTCAGGAATTTTATAATTACAAATTTGATAAAAGCAAAGATGTTCATACAAACATTAGTCAAGTTCATAACTTGGTGTTTAAGTTAAAAGTTCTAAATGAAGACATTTCAGAAACTATGCTCATCTCAAAAATATTGACTATCTTACCTGAAAAATTCAAGCACTTTAGTAGTGCATGGGATTCTACATCACAAAAGGACAAAACCATTGAAAATCTTATGTCAAGATAATCGTTGGAGGAAGACAAGCTAACATTTAAAGAAGAATTGCCAATATCTTTCAAAGCAGAAACCAAAGAAAAATGAAACAATGTAAGAAAAGGACTTGCATAATTTGCAAGAAAACCAATCATGATGAATAAGACTGTTTCCTTAAAGGTAAAGCTTGTGTATACAGCAAGAAATTAAAGCATAAATCAGAAGACTGTTTTTTTCAAAGATCACCATGAAGAGAAAAACAGATATGTGAAGAATAGTATATGCAATGATCAAATCAAAACAAGTAAAATTGCATTTTTTGCTCATCACAGTGAGTCAACAAAAGAATCAGAATCAAACGATGTTTAATATGGTGGTTGATAGTGGATGCAATAAAATGTTGACTAAAGAAGAACATATTCTATCAGATATAAAAGAATACTCAATGTTAAAATTGCACAGAAAGGACAATCCATGTCAATAAAAGGTTTTGGAACTGTAGAGCTTGACAGCTGTACATTAAATGAAGCATATGAACACCCTGAAAATAATGTCCAGCTCAAATACAGTGAAGCAATTGGAAGTGTTCTATACCTGTCCTGCAAGACAAGACCTGATTTAAGTTTTGTAGTGAATTACAAAAGTAGATATGGAAAATCCAAAGAAACAAGACTATGTGAATGCCAAGAGAACCTTCAGATATCTAAAGGGTACAACTAATGCTACTGTTCTTTACAACGGTGATGTCACTATGAGGGAAAAAGACATTAAAAAAGACATTCGGTGCAGGAGCACTTCAGGTTTTGTCATAATGTTTAATGTTGAACCTATTTCGTGGGGTTCTAGGCGACAAACTGTTATAGCGCAATCTACAACAGAGGATGAGCTCATCACTACTTGTGAATGCTCCAAGGAACTTAAGTATCTGATAAATTTGTTGAAGCCGCTTACAGGTAAGAAAATGAAAGTTAGAATGTATATTGACAATCAGAGTACAATAAAGTTAATTAAAATCAGTAAAATAAAGTCAAGTAGACACATTGAGGTAAAATACTTTTTGTCAAGGATGAATAGGTTTGTTTGATATAAAATATGTGACATTTGAGAAAAATGTGAGTGACATATTTACCAAACCATTGTTTTCTACAAATTTTCAAAAGTATGCTATGGAACTACTATTATACAAATAAATCAAATGAATGTAATAAGAGAAACAAATATAAACAAATAACAAAACACCGTTCTGTGTTTTTGGGGGAGTGTTGAGAGAAAGTTGGTTACACTGTTAAACCCAGTCAGTTTTTTTGTTGGTGTTAAAAAGGGCAGTTGGCATTACTGAAATATAGACAGTATTTTTTTAAAATTTTGTTAAAATTTTTTTTAACAATGTGTGTATTCCTTATGTGTGTATAAATAGTGTGTTAATGAGTAATATAGAACTTTATTAACAACTCTACAACATTTTACATTGAGAGCAAACAAAAACAGATACCATAAGGAAGTAAACAAAAAGAGAAGTGGCAAATGAAATTTTGAGGAGAAATGAAAACGGCTTCACAAGGTTATATAAAGTATAAGTAAACCATCGGAGTGACTTTATACATATAAACTGTTGCATATGATGCTATCTTTAATTTTCGTTTGTAAGAATATGCTTCTATCCTAACATGGATTATTTATTCTTTTCCATATATTCAAATAACCTTTGTGAAAAATCCCTATGTGATACAGAAAAAAGGTAATATATTTTGAATTAATATACTAAAGTATGTAAACTTCAGATGAGAAATTAATTATGTAACTTTCGCAAACCTGTGTGCTTACTTTCATTTGCTATCAAAGTGGTCTTATTATAATTGTAACAATTTTTGTTATTTAGTTTCATATGCTTTTTGGTTATTACAAATATGTAAAACTTACTGATCTTAATAATCTCAATCTAATTTAGAAAGGATACACAAATTAATGAAAATGACAAACTAATAACTGGAGTGTTACCTGATCCAGATACATTGGTATGAGCTTTGCCATAAGTTGTGCAGATGCAGGTGAGACTTCAGATGGTTTAATTATTACACAATTTCCTGCTGCTATTGCTCCAGCCATTGGCAGCAAAGTCAACTGCAGTGGGTAGTTCCATGCACCTATTATCAGTACCACTCCATAAGGTTCCTTGTAAATTAACACGTCGTCCATGATGTTCATTATACCTTTCGATGGCTATAAAAGACAATTTATGCAATAAGGAAAACAGAGTTTCAAGTTTACTATATTTTAAGTTTATATTAACTTTTCTCTTTTCTCTCTAGTTGTCATGAACTGATATTGATGCAAAATATGAGTTAAGAGTGGATAAACAGAAATATTTAATTCATAGCACCAACAGTACAAGTTAATGGTTTACAATTTCTAGATTAGAAATGAGTATGCAAACAGACAACCATTTTTATTAATTTTTTTTTAATCCTTAAGGTTTCCTTCTTAGCAAACAAATCAAATGTTGTAGTACTGAAGGAAGCACACTTATTTGCACTCACCTTCACTTTTAAATGTTATAACATGATTGAAACATTTTCAAGGGCATTCATCCTCATTGTCAGTTACTCAGTCACCAAGTAGCTGATGACAAAGACCAATGCCCTCGAAAAAATTTCAATTGTGTTCTCACATTTACAATTAAATGTGAGTATAAATAAGTCTTACTACTTCAATATTCCAGTATGAAGAATACTGTTAATAGTGATCCTATTTTTAATACTTAACATTTAAATTAAATGTTAATAATACAGCTTTGGAACAGTTTTATTTTTAGTAATCTGAGGTAGGCCAAAAACATAAGATGGCCAAAACTTAGAACAATATTATACTTGCTTGATGGCCTTGAATCCATAATAATCATACTGAGGAACTTTTATGTCTCTAATGTAAAGCTTACATGTCCTATGTGGATTAAAGGCTCATCCATAATGTAAGTTTCCCTGGGGTGAATAGAAACAAAATACACATTGATGAAAGATTTTTTTGTGATACAGAGATACTCAGGCATTTTTCAGTATATTCAACACCAGGATTCAGATATTTGTTATATCATGGGACCAACTTCTGCATCCCTGTGTCACAGGAATCTGTCGCCTGGGATTGAAACTACACCTCTCTGTCAGTCTAAAACTGCTATCTTCAACTGGATAGGAACTTCTTGAAGTTCAGGAATAGATGGGTAGCAGAGTAGGGTAGCAAACATCTCCCTACTGAACATTTGGAGGAGCTCTATCATCCATTGCATCATGTGTGGCTGATGTTATCAGACAGCAAGATGGCACTGACACTAAGCTTCCTGGGTCACTTGTTCTGAATGGCTCACTGCAATTTCTGCGATGTTTTTTAAAGTTCAGCATTCACCATTTCACCTCTAGTTAAGAATTTGATGAGAAGAACACTCCATCTGTCTCAAAACACTGAACACATCACTTTCTTTGCTGACATAGTTAAAAGTAAACCTACTGTGACACCAATGCATTAATTGCTGCTTGCTTCTGCATATTTTGTACAATCCATATTTCACCACCTATGATAATCTAGTTCAGAAAGTTATTGCCATCATACTATCACTGCAGAAATGTCAAAGCTGCCCTCATGTGCTTTGTTCTATCTTCTGGAGTCAGCTGCTTCATACCCACCTGGCAAATAGTTTCCAGAATAGGTGCTTCTTGACAATTTCATGCAACAAGCAGAAGCACATCGTGGAAACTAGCTGCTAAGTGACTGTAAAATAATGGTTCTCCATAATGCATTACTGCATAAGCTGCTAAGGATGCTGTCCACTATGTTTATCATGAACATTTTAGCAACCTGCTGCAAAGTCTGCACCACGAATACACTATCTGCTTCTCATGATTTTAGATCCATATATCCAGCACAGCTAATAGTGAATTTCACTCTCGCTACATTTCACATGTTGTGCGAGTTGAAATGTGAGCCTCCATTTTCATGCTACTTTAAGACCTTAGAAAGTTCCCCTAATGCATGCAGCATACCAGATGCATTAAATATGGCTTGAAAACTGTGAGATGATATTGAGAAACTTCCTTTTATGGATGCACCACTATAACAGTGAGTCTCAATGGTATATTGCTGCTCTCTTTTAGAATATTTTAAATTTTCATTAATTAAGCTTACTGCAGATAATTTAATAATACCATACCAGTATCAGAAAAAGCTATGATATAAGCTCAAGCTTTCTTGATTGCTGATTTGTGATTCTTTAACTGCATATATTGTTACACCTTGTCAGCTGCACTAATGCATCTTTTTATAAGTGTGCATCCTCCAACCCCTCCCATTTCACCCATATGTATACTTCACATTTTAGATGTAAAGATGAGATACATGCCACTCAATTTTATATACAGCATTTCAATTGAAAAGGCATAATTTACTGTGCTATACATACTTATATTGTTCCTTTTTGTACATTCTCATATAGTTTGAAGCTTCTCAGTATATATGGTCAATTTTTTTTTTTAACTGATGTCTCCTATTTCACCGGTGGCATTGTTGTGCGGCCGTGACAAAAGGAAGCCGGGCGCGTGGGCAGAAGCTGGAAGCTTGCCAAGAGAAAGAAAGAGACAGAGAGGCTCTGGAATTTTTACTCTTTCAATTGCCGCCGCGAATGTTATGGAAAGGTCTACGGCATTCTAGAAATGACTGGAGGTGTAAATACCGGCAGTGCTAGAAGCGCCAGTTGTGTGATTATCGGAGTTATGTGCAGTTGTGTGATATTATTGCGACAGTGGGCGTTTGCAGTGCACCGCAGTAATTTCTTTCATTTGTTTACGTGCGGCGGAGCACTGAGTAGGACTTGAAGACAGCTGATTATCAATTTCACATCTTTTTACTGCAATAAAGACTGTTCTAAATTTCTGCAAACCAGACTTTTGATTCTACGTAAAGCTCGCAGTCACATTTGGTGTCGGAGTGGTATCACAACGATGGAAACCGTATTAGCGAAGATCTTAGAAGAGCTGAAAGAAATGATGACGGCAAACGACAACCTCACCGCCGAGCTGAAAGAAATGAAGACGGCAAAGACCTCACCGCCGAGCTGAAAGAAATGAGAACAGCGAATGACACCCTCGCTACCGGCCTTGCTCGCTACGAAGACGGAAACGGCAAATTACAACCTGGCCGCGAAGATGACGGAAATGAAGGTCGAATTAATCGGAACGAAGCCCTTGCCGCCAAATTTGAAGAGCAGCTCGCCAGCGTGAGGGATGACGTCATGGAGCAGGGCAAGCGGATGGGCCGAGTGGACGAGCGCGTCGAAGACCTGGTGAACCACGTTAACGACTTACAGGGAAAGGCCGACAGCAACACCAAGTCCCTGAACGCCTTGGTGGACATCGTCGGCAGAAGACTGAAAGATCTGAAGGCCGACGCGCCGGGACGCGACACATCTGCGCGTGTCAAACCACCGAAGTACGACGGCATGTCAACTTTTGAAGTCTTCCGCCGCCAATTCGACAAAGTGGCCAAGCACAACAATGCCATCGGTGACAATATTGTTCCTTTTTGTACATTCTCATACAGTTTGAAGCTTCTCAGTATATATGGTCAACTTTTTTCACCGATGTCTCCTATAAATTGCATGAGAGCAATGATGACAAAATTACCTGGTCAAATTTTATACGTGAAATTAGTAAAATGCCAGCATCCTATGTTAAAATAAGCTGGACTATTTTTTTAAAAATTTAAATCCTCCAATGTTAAGTCGTATTATGAAATGGGTAAAATGATGCTCAAATAAACCCAGGGTCCACAGAGCTTAGAGTTACCAAACATTCATCTTTCAGGATACAGGAAAATCCAGGAAAAAACCTCATCCAGGTAACTCACCCTGAGATTTGAACTCAGGACCTCTTGTACATGAGGCACCTATGTTACAGAAGCAGATATGCTGGAATTGTTTTTAGTACAATGTAAAAGCATTTACATTCAAGTTTCCTCTGAATTAAGCATTTAATGATTACACCTTTTCAACTTTTGTTTTTGCACTCAAACGAAAATAGGTAGCTTAGTACATATTAGCTATACTAAACTCAAATCTGAAATCCAAAATTCTCTATCACACCTACCTTTTGTTGGAGAAATCAGTTTTAATGTTTTTCAAAAATAATGCATACAATAGATGCAATTAAAATATTGTAATCAATCCTGAGGTGAAATAATTTCATATAGCTCAACATTATAGTGAAAAAGTTATGCAGAATCCATAAATTATGGTTAAAGTGAACTAACAATCCATATTTAGGTAACTGTCATGCAAATTGCCTGCCTCGGTAGCGTAGATGGTAGCGTATCTGTCTCACGTTCAAGAGGTTCCGAGTTCGAATCTCGGTCAGCATAAGTTACCTGGATAAGGTTTTTTCCAGGGTTTTCCCTTATCCTTCAAGACGAATGTCAGGTAACTCTAAGCTCCAAGGGCCTTGGACTCATTTGAGCATCATTTCACCCAATTCATTCACCATCCAATATGACTTACTCTTTGAGGACGTAAATTACAACAAAAAGAAAAAAAAGGAAAGAAACTTAAAAAGATTCTTAATTTTACTTACTTTTTTAAAAAAGACTTTCGAGAAAGCTTCTGCTTATAGCTGACATCAGGAATTTCCCTTAAGAGCTGCCAACAATAGTCAGCTAACATATTAGGTGACCACATTCCGCTGTATTGCTTCTCCATGGCTCTTATATCCTGATGAAGCCATTCTCTGGGCTCATCACTCACAACCCCAGGTTGGGAGGGAAGTCCAAGTGTGAGTGCAGAAAATGTATTTTTAAGGGCATATTGCACCCTAAATTTTTATATATCTTTAGCATATTCTCAATAATTTCCTTGTAGATGTCAGCTTTTGTATTTCCCAGGAAATCTTTGCACACTGTCTTGAATCCCATCCATGCTGCTTTCTTATTTTCGGAAAGTAGTTCTTGAAAATGCCTGTGTTCCATCAATTTGCATATTTGTGGGCCAATAAACATACCTTCTTTCAATTTTACTTTGCTTATTTTTGGAAAATTTTCTTTTAAATACTGAAAACCCCTACTATCTCTGTATCAAAGCCTTTATAAAGTTTTTCATTAAAACTAAATGTGAAGTAGCGGGAGGAAAATTTTGTGTTTATTAACTAATGCTTCATACTTAACACACTTTTCACCCGGTATTAAAGCACTCCTTACAGGGCACTCAGTTACTTCATAATGGTTTTCTTTAGCCAGACTGTCCCACTCACATATAAAACAAAACTTGGTGAAACCACAATGCATTCCCAGGAGTGACCCTATGACCTTTAAATCTCCACAGATTTGCCATTCATACTTTGCATAGCTTATACCTTTCAAAACTCTTCAAATTCTCATGTTTCTTTCATCTGGACAGCATGAGCTATAGGGACGGAAGGATAAGAGATGCCATTATGTAATAAAACTGCTTTTAAACTTAACTTTGACAAATCAATGAAAAGACACCATTTGGATGGCTTGTAATTGTTACTCATTAGTTCCATGAGCTCATTAACATCAGTACAATAAACAAGTTCATTTTTCAGTGAAAAAAATGATGTCAAAGAGTGTTCACGTTTTCTGAATGCTGTTACACATACTTCAGACTGAAGTAAGTTCCAGTTTTGCAGCCATGAGCTTAAAAGTTCCGATGTGAGTTTTTGTTAATTTAAGATCCCTTACTAGATCATTTAGCTTGGCTTGGGAAATCAAATGAGGTTTAGATCGAGGATTTGGAAATTGGAAATCTGGGTCATCGGTATTGCATACTGGAGGGCCAGTTTCTTCTTCAAGAGAATTACTGGAAGGTACACCATCAAATGTCCATAGTTCAGGTGGCATAGAAACTGGAAGGGAATTGTCATGAAGTATAGGTCTTATAGCCAAAGGAATATTTGGATACTCTATTACATGTTTTGGCTTTGAAGAGAATCCAGATACTTTTGTTAAACAGTAACAATCTGTAATATGATCCCTTGGTTCTCTCCATATCATTGGTATAGCAAATGGCATTGATTTATGAGAGTATTTTAACCACCCTTGAAGGTACTGCAAACATCCACTGCAACAGGTACTTGGTGCCCACCACTCCTCTTCATCCCCAGCTTTACACCCAAAATATTACTCGTAAGCATTTTTCACCTTAGGAGTTAAATATTTTTGCTAAGATTTTGTCATAAATCTCCAAAGATACAACAAAATATGTCTGCAGAATTTAAACACTTGCGAGACATTTCAAAACAATAACTTCTGTATATAAATAAACAACTGCTGTCAGCATCTGTAGTAAGCAAGAAAATGCAGTTACAAGAGTCTGAAGTTTATAACTTTAACATAGTGCACAAAAACATACTTCAAAGAACACAACATTCATTGCACTGTGTTGAGACAGATACTTGTATACAACTACTGCTCATTCCAAACATGACACACAGCTTTATGATGTGCAGTAGAAAACATGGTATCAAATTTTTCTAGCCACAGAGAATGAGGAGGGTGGGTATGAAGAATGGTGAGCATTCGTCTGATGATGGAGAGTGGTTGTGTGGTTAAAAGGTTTGTGTTTAGTGCAAAAAGTGATGTTTGGCAAAGGCAAACAGCAATATGCCATTCTTGCAGAGTTTTGTCATTATTGCTCCAGTATTTTCATGGATAGATGCCATCTGTTGTCCCTCTTAAGACTCAAAGAAGTCATATTTTACGTCCCTTGTCAAAATGCTGAAGTTACCTCGCCTGCAATAAAACTCTTACCAGCCTTGAATGATAACAGATGTTGAGGGGGTGAGTCAATTGATAAAGGTTGCAGCGGTGGGAGAGGCGTAGTGCAGCGGATTTTCACAAATCACAAAAAGGGCAATATCTACAAAACATCAGGTGATATCACAAAATGGATTTCAGGTCTGAAATTAGTCTTAAAAATCTCAAAGTACAAACTTGAAAGAAGCGTAGGGACAGTGATTCTATTAGAATCACCTATTTTTGCTCGTGTGAAAATTTCAGTATTTTACTATATTATTATTATTATTAGAAACAGAACCATAAATGCACTAATAATTTGAACTCAGGACCTTTTTTATGTGAGGCAGACACTACCACCTACACTACAGAAGTGGGCATGCTGGAATTGTTTTTAGTACAAGGTAAAGAAATTTACATTCTAAGCTCCTCCAAATTATGCACTTAATGATTATTATTAGAAATGGAACCATAAACGCTGCTTTTGTCTCTCAAAAGATACATTATTATCTATGCAACCTTCCAAATTTTCACTCCACATGTCTGCAATAATACTTGTTACTAGTGTTCTCTCACTGACAGCTGGATGCATAATGGTTTAATGCAGCACAAATGTGTTAAATCATTTAAATAGGAATTTCTCCTCATGTATTCAGTCATGATAAAGTTATATTTTATTATGAGCACATAAACGAAATATACACATGATGCATTTTATATGTATATTACTATCACATGAATTGAAAGATCATATCTCATAGTTTAATATTTACTTATCAGCATCTGTGAGGACATATGTATTTATGGGTAATCACATGCAGCTTATAAAAATGCATTACTGCAATGCTGATAACATTCAGAGATGGTGGAAAGTATGCAGGTATATACAGCTGTGTAATTCCTGATAACAGCAGAAACTGTGTACCTCTGAACCATGAGTCTCGATGATGAGGTCAAACATCCTAGCTAAAATAAAGTTACCAAAAACAAATGTTTAAGCAATGATAAATCATACCCAGAGTTACCAAAATACTGTCCTGTTCCATATAACTATGCAAGGAAATGTATCAGCATTGCAGTTGTAAGCTGACATTTTGTTTACATCAGCATGCAAAAGGGACAATGCCTGTACATAATACTAAAAGTTAGTACATTACCTTTTCTGGTTTAGTCCATTCTTTTAGATGCATAAGAGCACCCTTCGTTTCATTTTTCAAGAATTCTATTTCAAATAGCATTGCTTCTTGTTTGCTCTGCAACAAAAATTAAATTCTGTATTTGCTGTCAAAGAATTTACAAAATACGAAGGCAGTTTGATACCCTTGTTAGGAATGAAAAAGAATGTTTAAAGCTCAAATTATTTATTTCTTAACATAGTCCCCCTTTACAAAACACACTTCTCCCAACATTACTGCCATTCTTTTAACCCTTCCAAAAATAGGAATTGTCAAGCACTGCAAAATATTGATCTTATTGATCTCCTTATTTGATCTAAATTTTGTACCTGCGAGCCATTTCTTCATTTTTGTGAACAAGAAGAAATCAGAGGGAGTCAAGCTGGAGAATATAAGAGATGCAGCAGCAATTCATGATGCAATTCATATAGTAATAGTACTGGATGAACGTGAAAGTGCCCTGTGATGGTGAAACAGCACTTTCTTCTTCATCAAATAAGATGTCACTTCAAATTGCCATTGGACCAATAACTCATTCTAGTGTTGCCCAGTAATTGTTTTTTCTTTCTTTAAGAAGTCAATATGACACCCTTTGCATCCCAAAAGATTGTCACCTCACTTTTCCACTGTCTTTGCATTCTTTGGAGCAAATTCACCAATGTATTCTCATTGTTTTGAATGTTACTTGGTTTCTTGAATATAACAATGAACATGGGTCTCATTGACAAAGACAACTCCATGCAAAACGTCCTTTGGATTTTGCTTAAATGAAACCTGCACCCACCTGTTATCAAATGTGAGTAAATATGGCACCCATTAAGCTGACAACCCTTTCATCTCCAATTAATCAAACAAATTATGAATTGCTGTCCCTGTTGACACATCTATGGCCTTTGATATTTCACAAATTTTTGTTTGATTATTATCAGTGAGAATCATATTGTGTATCTTTTCAATTATTTCCTCGGGAACTATATTTGCTAGGCATTCTGTGATTTTCCCAGCAAAAACAGATATTTGGTCACATCTAAATTCATTGAAACAATAACTGACTTTTGTCATAATTGACAAAAGGTTTCTATAAACAGCATCCAATTTTTCTCCTGAAGTTCTTCCATTCAAGAGTATAAAATACATATCACTGACTAATACAGCACTTCTTCCATTTTAGCTAAAATCTGCTGAATAATTACTGAAATACATGTCAAATTCAAACTAACTTATTAATTTGTCCAAATTTGTATTCACAAAATATTGACAAATGACTATACGTAATGGCCCTAGCTTGACTTAGCAACACCATCTGTTTTGAAACATGGGTACTTATAAACTGTCCTTGTATGAAATTTGCAATGTGAAAGAACATCTTAAAATTCTTTACAGTTGTAGTGCCCAGGTCATGGTTACCTCAATGTTACCTCTTAACAGCAACTGGTTCAGGTTTGAAGACAAGAAAAAATCTCAAGTGATATATTCTCACGATATTCTCTAACCAATTTGACTGTCCTATGGGTTAAAAATGAAAACTTTAAAAATAAGTGACATCCTAACTTTATTGATTCTTATATGTGCAGAAAAAATTTAAACAGGCACTATAATAGATAATTCTATGTTATAAATTTTTGTAACTATACACAAACTTAAGAACTACTAGACAACCAACCATTTGATTTTTAAATGTAATGAATATAATTTTTCCTCAGCTATTCTATTAAACTGCACCAAATTAAAAAGTATATTCTCCAATTAACTTTGAAATAATAAAACATGAACTATATCAAAATATACTGTTGAAGTTAATAAAATTCAAAAGAGCTCTACATTAAAGAATTTAATGAAATATTTACTATGGACTCACTTAGTTCTTTGCTATTTTCTGAACTTAAGAAGGTTGACAGTTATACCTTTCTTAGATCCCTGGCTAGCGCATCAACCATTAGATCCACATTTTCTTCATACATACGATACAGTTGCTCAAGCTGCTTTCTTCGGAATTCAAGAGGTCTTGTACGTCCGCTTTCGAAAGCTGCTCTTGCTTTCTGTACAATCTGTCAACAATTAGTGAAGTGTTAAAAGCTTATTTTGTTTTACTTCTAATTGGCTTCATAAAAATAATGAAACAAATCTTGTGTTTGCATTTAGTTACAATAGAATCTGTAATAAGAAATACAAATTTTGCAAATCATTCCCTACAGAAAGGTTATTTATCATATTACTTCTTAATTATTAATCAAGACTTCATGGATGATCACCCACGAAGCCTTGATTAATAAGGCTTGCCATGAAACTTCAAATCTTACTTCTTAAATATTGATAAGTGTAACAGATATTAACTTCCTCCTACTTTTTCAATATTAACAATAATTTATGATATGTAGCATAATACATCCATTATCCTTAAGCACTGTTCTTAATGTGATCCACAGAATAAAAACAATCAAAAATAAGTGCCACATCCAGGTTCTTGCATTTAATAATAAGAAATAATTAAAAGTGGTTTGTACTTTAATTGTTTAAGTCTATGAATGCACTTTTAACAAGTGTACATTGTTTTGCATACCTACATGGATGGATGTTAGCAAATTCAAATTCTATTAAAAAAATGTAAACAGCCTTTTGCATTAAGTTCATGCTTATATGCTTCCACAATAGTTTTACAGATTCAATGGAAATTAGTACACATGCTCATTACATGTATTTCTAAGCAGCAATTTTACAATTAATGCTACATTGTCTCCTCAGGACAACTGATTCGGCTTACTGCATACATAAAATAGTAAGTAGCTAATGTTAGAGATTTGTACTTTTGCAACAAATACTGTCATTTAATATAAATAGCAATAAATGTACCAATCTTATATTAAAAAGATTGAGTACATTAAAAAAATACCTACATCTGCATAATTTGTCATCTTTACTCCAGTCCCATTCATATAGGTACCTACAAAGAGAAATAAATGCAATTAAAACCATTAGAACACAATTAAAATACAAATTCTCCCACCACTCAGGGAGGGTACGGGAGGGAGGGAAACACACACAACCTTGAACTTCAAAATCACTTAATCTGCACAATGATAGACAAATATTTATTAATGTCTGCTTCTTAAATTTGACATTTTCTTAAATTTCAGTCCTTTCACATACAATCTATACTGGTATGCAATGCACACCATGATTCACCCGAGTAAACATTATGACAGTTAACAGTAAATTCTGACAGTTTCACAACACGATAAACATAACCTTAACTGGTTACTCTGAACTGCAGAATCATTTTACATTATTCCTGCGAATTTCTTGGTATATGAAAGTAGCACTTCGATAAATGTAAACTTCAATTCATTACGCTCTTTTCCAAGAATTCTTTTATCAGACAAGCCCATTAACACTTACGAGGCGTTAATCCTGTAATGCAGTGGACAGCCAACAGCTCCAATGCCTGACGATTTACGTTATCTCATGCTTCAAGATAGGTTTACGTAATCACCAGACAGCGATGAAACAGGTTCCTTATAAATTGTAACTCTACCCCAGGGTCAGCAGTACGCACAGAAATCAGCGGCAAATCAAAACAAAGCGATAGTGCTATTCCAACTTCAAAATGTTTCAAACGTTAAATCAGTAAATGTCATTTTGCACTTATGTTGGTTAAACATTTCGTTCATTCAGAAATATAATTTATATGTATCATAATTGATGAATAGTAAATATACACTTTTTACGCTTAAAATTATGTCGATATGTATATCTTCAAATTAAAACATCCTTTTACGTGATAGATATCATTTACCTATATAACCTATGTAACATTACACTCACATTACACTTACATTTTTATATGGCCATCATATATGACATTAATAATAATAATAATAATAATAATAATAATAATAATAATAATAATAATAATAATAATAATAATAATAATAATAATAATAATAATAATAATAATAATAATAATAATAATAATAATAATAATAATAATAATAATAATAATAATAATAATAATAATAATAATAATAATAATAATAATAATAATAATAATAATAATAATAATAATAATAATAATAATAATAATAATAATAATAATAATAATAATAATAATATTTTTATTATTATCATCATTATCATCATCATCTGCCAGACAAAAATAAAAGCAGATATAAACTTACCACCTAAAGGTGCTTTGTGAATTCATGTATCCTCAAAATATTTAAATAAATCTTTATATGTTTCTTCCTATTTCTTTTTCCGTTTTTCCTTTCTATTCTTGTTAATACATGCCTACAAATACTTCCTCTTTCTATCATAGGAAAACAAGAACAAAAAGTAAAGATTAAGGCAACTATATTCAAATACTCTCATTTTAGTATTAATTATACTGTTCCAGGTTTTTAAGCCCAATTTTGGCGAGTTTTCAAATGCATGTCCTCTATGTTTGGTAACATCCAGGTTCGCTGTTTTCCATTATGAAATCTTAAAATCTCGGAAGGCTACCCTATGCGTCTTGTGCGCAGAATGGCAATGTATGCAAAACAGATTTACAGCACACTTCGAGCTATATGTACATTGACATGAAATATTCACAATAGTAAATCATTCATAATCTACCCTAGAGTTCAATAACATTTTATTAGGTCATCGCCCTTTATGTAAATATGCGATAAGTGATCGTAATTCAAAACGATTCATGTAATTTAATAACTATTATAGAGATTGAGTTGTAATCTTGTCTACGAGCACAGAACAATGCAACATCTTTATGGCTGTTTTCTACCCGTGGACTCATAAAGTTAAACATATCAATCGACATCCGCGTGAATCACACATGACACGACGTATTGTTTGTTTAGATTGATTTATACCTCTATAAACCTGTCATAGCACAACGATTTAAATATCAAGGAATTCTTTGGCTAGGCTTTATAACTGAGCTCAAGAAAGTGTGGCTAAGAAGTTACATATAACCTTACAAATGTTTATATCATGTCATAGAAAAAGTAGTAACGAGCTCTTCACAAGGTCGCACTAAATAACGCACTTCAAGATAAAAATACGAAATAAACTAGAGCAAGAAATATCCCGAAAACTGCTTATGATAAAAGTTATTTGATACAGATTTTGTATTTTAATGAGTTCTACAGGGGATTGACTGCTTGTCTCTCACCAAGGTGGCCTGGTTCGACCTCAGGAGATCGCATGTTGAATTTGTAGCAGACGAAACGCCGTCAGGGTTGATTTTCACGAGATTCTCCGTTTCGCGCACCATTTATTCTGTCCGCCTCTGTAGCGCATTTGTAAGCGTATCTGTCTCGCGTTAAAGAAATCTCGACTTCGAATCTTGGTTAGGGTGTGTTATCTGAATAACGTTTTCCGGGGTTTTCTCTTATCCTGAAAGATGAAATGTCGGGTAGCTCTAAGCTCTATGGACCCTGGTCTCATTTGAGCATCATTTCACCCCTTTCATTCATCGCCCGACATGAATGGAAGACGTTAATTAAAAACAGTTATTTCAACAGCTGCTCCATAATTGCTTTTCGTTTTTCCATTGTATCGTCATTCCATACCATGCACTGTTCACCCTAATACCAGGTATTAGGCTGATCTCCATTCTGGTTATTCTCTCAGATCTAGAGTTCCACTGTTCCTGTCACTTGTAAGTCTTGGGGATGTACGTCCTTCATGCGAGGAGAGTGAACTGAAATGGATGGTTGGATGGATGGAGAGGATGGTGTGTTACATTTTCCTAAAGAAAGTTTTAATCACTAATATTTTTCAAATTTATCAAATAACTTTTCTCTTTTCTTAAGCAGTTTTCTAGATAGTCCATTCTCTAGTTTGTTTATTACCAATATAAATAATTGATCAGAAAAATGAGATTTTATGTTTTTGCAAGAACATTCAAAATAGAGGATGATTGTAAAAGATACACACACACTTTAAATTAGTATTATTTCCTGCACTATACATTGTACTGGACTTCTGTAAATTACACGTGGTTATACATATATGGAAGTTTACGGATGTCCAATATGTCTTCCTCCCGCTGCACAGATTACATCTTGACACAATCCAATTCATCCTATACTCGATTACGAATGTCTTGCATTCAGTTCACCGCCGCTGTGATACGGATTCTTTGGGAATAGGTGGTACATAAACAGCCTCTTTCACTAATTCCCACAAGAAAAAAACTGCGGGGTGTGAGATCAGGGGACCTCGGTGGCCAGAACCGCCAGAACTGAAGTCCCAGTCGTCATTCCCCATGCGACCTCTCATTGACCTATCATCATTGGAGCACTCTAGCGGTAGTATTCAAAACTTTACAATATAATGTTTTAAATATACCTGACGGAATTCAAGTATAACATATAGTACAGGAAATATAACTATTTGAAATTGTGTCCATCTGTTTGAGTCATCATGTGTATGTGCATTTAATATGCCATAGCAATATCTCAAACAATGTCATTTTAGGAAAAGATTTTCGGGGAAAATACAGAATATAGACACCTTTCTAGTTAAGAGAATGGTTTAGAATGAGGAAAATATAGTGAAAACCTTGGAAAGATGCAACAGCGGCCTCTATTCGATGCTTGGTTTTCGAGGTATCCTCCTCCTCTCCGTATTTTACTGTTATAGACCCTTTTCTCCAAACGATTTTGGGATCGGACACTGTTTATAACATTGTAACATTTGTGGCGTTCTCCTTTGAGCACTTTCCCGCAATTCTACAAATCATGTGGGAATTTGGACTTAAGTGGGACTACCTCAGATTTAATGGCGAACGCAGTGATGTATTAGGAGACTCAAAATTATGTCATATCCTGGAGATAATACAGGTTACTTACGAACCACAGGTAAGTACCTCCTATAACTACTAAGGTAATTCACATTCTTTTTTCTACTATCCATAGATTACTTTAAATAAAGAGCTTAAAGACATGTGTCCTTTTAATTCTGAACTATAATCGAATTTAAATGATTTCTGCATAAATTTTGAACTCAAAACAGGGTTGTAAAATTTTGTACATAAACTCTCAATATTTTGGCATTTGCATTGTTCTTAGTGTATAAAAGAAGCGCATGGTTTAAACTGTTTCTCAAGCGAATGTTGACAATTTGGCTTGTGTGTGAGTGAAAAGAAGAGCCACAGCACCCGTTTCTTGTATTCCCGCTATTTCACATATTATACCCATGTTTATCAGAGCAGTATGTTGGTTTTAAAGTAAGTTATCATGATGGGCAAGAGAATAATAGGATTACCGCAGGGAAGGTTAATGCAAAGCTCGCAGAAGCCTTAGCACTGAACCTTTCTTACCGGTTGGAGGTCTTGCAACAAGAGCGCGATTTGTCGAAAGGCCACTGTTATTGTTTCTCATCGAATGCTTGACCTTTGGCGCCAATGCTTCATGTCTCATGAGCAGGCCTCGGTGCAGGGTTGTGAGAGGCATGAAGTTAGGAGCTCAGGACCACTGTGCTGTTTGAGTGGAATGGTAGATAACGCGAGCAGTTAGGCCAGCGGTGCTCAATCAAGCAAGAAAGGAGAAATTGAAATTACCTCCATCCACCCACTACGAGAGAAAGACCCACTTATGTGGGGTTTCTGAATCCCAGTGAGGGTACTGTGGTGTTAGTTTTACGCACAGGAAATGAAAGGACTACATATTCATCCCTTCTGTCGTCGCCCTTGGTCACTAGGGGGCATAACATATGTAGAAGAAGCAAGCATATGCTCGAAGGTTGAGCACCCCTGTGTAAGTCTTTGCCTCAACATGTTTTATACTGCGCACAAGTTCTTCAAAGAAGAGTTTAATGCCTTCAAGAATGGAAATAACACAGTGTTAGTAGTGAATGACTTAAACAGAACAGTTCTTGCAACTGTAATACTCAAAAGAATAGTTTCTCTATTTCCAATGAAAGAAAATAAAATTCCTGACAACTTCTGGGGAAAAGAAAACTGGCAGAACTCCCAAGAAAACAATTGTAGATTTACTCATCAAATTTGCTAATGTCAAAGAATTTAGAATTTGTATAAAATACAATTTTCGCAAGTTTGGATGACATCAGGAAAGCTCTGAAGAAAAAGGAATTATTTGATGGCAGTGAATGGGCAACCATATTAAACAATATTAAAATACGTCAAATTTTGTTACATGAAAAACAACAAAGAACGGAGGTTTATAATGGAAAGGAGCGACATTTTATTGCAAAGATATAATTCCTTGAAAAATATTAAAGTTTTGAGAAATTCAAATATTCATGTAAACGAAACATGGTTCAAAGGATCTGATGGGAAATATGAGGCCACCCTTAAATGTTCCCCTAGGTAGAGATTTACTACTCTTCACGCTGGATTTGAGACTAGATGTTTTACGAATGGCTTGTTCATCTTCAAACCCAAGTTGACGAAAACCTATCACGACAAAATGGAATGAAATGCTTTTAATAACTGGTTAGTCAATACACTACTTCCCAATATCCCTTTGGTACTACATAGATTAATGTGATGGCTAATGCTTATTATTTATTTAAACTAAATAAAGCTCTACTTTTTTCACCAGAAAGGCTATTATGAAAGATGTCAGCACAACTATAGTTATGATCGTGCTCTACTAAACCTGAGCGGTGTAACATTAAAACTATTAAACATAAATTCAGAACGCACGAAGATGATGAAATTGCTGCACAATATGAACTATTTTGCGTCTGACTCCATACTGCTGTAACTTACTCTCAACTGAAGACTTTGAGGCAGATAAAAGGAGAATTTTGCGAAACATAACTTTAAAATTATCAAAATAGGACTGTTTAGAGCTGCGCTGGAAAAAATTAATTCCGATAAAAGAAGCCTGCTGGAAGAAAGATGCTCTTATGTTGGACGATATTATTAGTAATTAAGAAGAAACGGACCCAGATGCAGTCGAAGATTCTACATCCCTCGCCGCAAAGGACGAGACTGCCGCTAATTCACAGTACACCGCTGATTGGATGGGAAGAGTAGAAGCTCTCACGCCTTCTCCGTAACTGAGATAGATGGGCGAATATCTGCGCTTTCTTTAGACTTGAGAAAGCTTAAACCATACAATTCTGAAGGAAAACGTTTCGTAAGATGTGTATTGTAAGTAAGGTGTTACCTGTGGACGCAGTCAAGCTGCAAGTAGCCAAAAAGCTAACGGTTGATAGTGATAAGTAGTCTCCTAGCGTTCAGTGTAGAACAGAGGAGTTGGCGGGCTGAGGAACAGCCCGCGGTGGGTCAAACGTGTACAGTTTGCCACAGCAAATAATGTCCCAGGAGAAGGAGTGCATGGGGGGTTAGACACTGTTAGAGTCTGTTTAGTTAACTCGTGTGCAATGCGGCCGCTGCATTTGACGAACCCTCATAATCGTTTTACAACCCCCCACCCTCCTCCCCGCAGACCTTTCTGCAAGGTTGCCACCTTTCTCGATACGCCATGGGCATCGTACGACGTTTCGTCTAAATAAATTATCTTATGTCCATTACTGCAAAACTTCCTTACTTTTGACATGTATATCACCAAGCTACAATTCTACTTGATTCCATAATAACCCTTAACTTATTCAAAATCCGGCATTTGAAACCCAGCTCCTTTAGGAGACCGCGCAAAGTGCAGTGCCCATAAGGAAAATTACAAATTTCTTGCAAACGTGCAACCAATTCGTCTAAGGCGGTTGCTCTCCCTTTTGCATAGAATCTATACATTTCTCGACGAATTAAATCGCATGTGAAATTATCTACTTTAGAGAAACGCTTCCTTTTGTTTCACACTTGATTGGCGTCTTTGGTATTCCTTTCGTCTCAATATTTCTTACTGTATTTCTGTGAATATCCAGAATTTATCATCAGGTTCATTGCACGACCCCTTACCAAGATTATTTGTCAGCAAATATTTATATGTGTTCAAAACAAGCGCTTGGATTTGCGTAGAAACAGTTCCCGTTAAAACTTTGTTTTTTGAGGCTTTTCCAGTAATATAACTCGGCCCAGTTATTCACACTATTATCTCTTTGATTATTTTCACTTGACCGAAAGTTATCTACTACTTTATTTCCATTCACCACTGCATTTCCCTCCCACGGTCTCCACATTGTGACACACAATGAATTTCTGTACGTAACGAAACAGATCAACTGGAAGTTGGAACTTTGGCAACTGAGACTCCACGTGGAGTAGACATGCAACTGTCACTTCGAGAAAATCAGGGTTGCTATTGGTCCTCAACGACAGTGTTCCAGAAGTGTGGAGATAGATTTATGACGGTCATTAGTGGGCGGGAGGATGAGTTCCCTTTGGGGTGCAAACTGCACACGCGTTCGCTAAACAGACTTTACGATACCCTGCCTGGTATGACTTATGACACTTGGGTCAGTTCAGTTACAGCCCATTCAAAAACATTCTGATGTCTTCTACTTTTCTGAATAAATCTTCTCGGTTTTAGTGTACTGAGTGAAAGGGTGCATTTTTTTTTTTTTTTTTTTACTTTTTTAACGGTTCTACTCCTTGTGTGGCATGCGTCCTGTCACACACATTCACTGTCCTTGTCGTAGTGTGTAAGGGTGGCACATTCCTGTCAGGGAACAGTTGGCGAACAGTACCTGCCCAGGATAGAACTTAACCACGAAGTAACGGGATATGGGTATTGTAGAGTGGCGGGTGAGAATTAGGTTGGTAGGTTCTGTGTGCGGGGCAGTTGTGCCCAATTTTGGCTTGGCACCACTGCCGTAGAGTATAAGATCCGAATTATTTTTACAATAATTACATTTACAATAACAGTCTTAGGATTGTTCAAATAGGAAGAAACGTTTTTACGTTGTGCAGCATTGTAAAGGGCACCTGAGTTGGCACTTGCTTCATTTTACTTGTTTATTTTAGACGCTTCTTCCACTAAGTACATTAAAAATGCTAGTAACTGAACTTTTAACCACCACAGGGGAGCTTTGTAAATTACCAGTTATTTGAGAAAGGAAAAGAAACTTTTTTATGTGTATATTTTATTTATAACTGATTGCAGCTTTGATATTATATTCTGTATAACCTTAACGGGGAATTCAGTATGATTTCATCGAAAAAGTAAGAGGAGAAAGAGAGAGGGACGAGATATTATAAATAATTACTGTATCTTATTGATTCTCAGACCAATAATAACTTACTAGTTTATAAAACTTCTTTTATGGAGTTCTGGCACCCATTAATTATGTTCCGTAACTCCTAATTTCCCCATACCGCCTTATGTAATATAAGCATGCATCATGAAACTTCATTATGAGAAATGAATAGAATCAGTAATGACATAAACAGAAACTTTGGAAGAGGGGTCCGAATTGGAACGTACATACAGTTACTTACAATTTATGAAGGCTATTGTTTTTACAGTAGAACAAGCTAAATATTATGTGCCATAGTGATATTTTAGAATACAAGCTAGAACGTGATTTTGCAGAACCTTAAAAAGCCCAATACTCCACTTTCATACGACTTTCTCTACACATTACGACATATATTGAAGCGTTTAGGAATATTTTAAAGTTTTCTAGATAGTAACTTTTGAAGTCACGTTACTTTACTTATTATCCATTTTAACTGTAATTAATTTCAAATTATTATAGACATATAAATATGAACTTAATTCATAAAACAAAGCAATTGTTTACGAACTTGTTTACTACTATAACAGTTATCTAGATCAGCATGAAGTAGAAAGAAGAGTTCACTTTTTAAAATACTTTTTTTGCACAAAATTGAGTAGAGAAAGTGATACCGGTTCACAAATATTTTTGTTTTTCATGTTAAGGGTAGTTTGAAATGAGTGAAGTGCTTAAAGATTCCCGCAATGTGACTTATATTGTGCATAAGAACATTCCCGAACCTATCTTGTTTTAAATTTATTTTTGAGGGGGAAGCGTTCGATGGACCTCAAATTATGCATTTCCGTTGAAGTCAATATCAAATTTTTATACGAAGTGCAATATTTCGTCTACCCTCTTAGATGGTGGTTCAGTAAAATCTGAGTAGCCCGCCTCGGTAGCATAGATGGTAGCATGTCTCTCTCACGTTCAAGAGGTCCAGAGTTCGAATCTCGGTCAGGGTAAGTTACCTGGATAAGGGGTTTTCCGGGGTTTTCCCTTATCCTAAAAGTGTCGGGTAACTCTAAGCTCCATGGACACTGGACCCATCTGAGCATCATTCCATTCATCGTCCGATATGACTTAAAAGTTAAAGGACGTAAATTACAACAAAAAAAAAAAAAAAAAAAAAAAAAAAAAATAGGAGTAAAACGAATCTTTTTAATGATTTAACTTCTGTAAACATTCTCTTAAGCGCTTCATAAATTTGTATTGTACAGGCTTCTGGATTTTATGTTTCGAACATTTTAAAGCTAAAATTAGTCTAGTTTGTTGAGAATAGGTAAATGTTGATATCCATAAACTGCAAGCATTAATTGTCAATATAAGCTCTGAGTTTATGATAGAGTCAAGCGAATGGAATCATTTCGAACGTCTAGACAACTAGAATACATAGAACGCAACGAACACTTTTACCTAAAGCACACCATAAATGGTGAGATTTTACTGTCTTATCTGAATTGGCAATAATGAATTTTCTATAGACTTTGCAAAATTTGCTTCCAGTGTTTACGTTCGTACTCTGTAAAGCCAAGCATCCTGGGAAGAGATCTAACAACAGCGTTTCTTAATTCGAGAGATTTCCACGAGATTTTAACCCTTGACCTCCCGAATGCGAGTGCAGACGTTACCGCCTGAAGACTGATACAGAAATTAAGGGATGAAATGAATAAAGAATCCTAATGGATTTCAAAGGAATATTGTGTCTTTGTTATAACACGTGCAGTGCATTGAGCTGAGTCGTTAAACAAAAGAGACGGAAGAAAGAATATTTCTAGCAGGGATTCTCAGTGAATAACACTTGACTTCGTTTGAAAATGCATTGTTCGGACCCTTAATAATGACATGACCGAGACTAATAATCACAATGGACAAAATAGTCATAAAAGGAATTTTGGTGTGAATAAAGAGGGCTTCGAGAGGTGAAAGTTACACACACCCAGCTGTAGTGAGGAAGACAGTGCCCCAGAGACGCAGACCGTGGCTGGCGGCCCATTAAGACGGTCATCTGTTTCTGTCTTGGGCGAAGGCAGACCAGAACCGGAGAGAAAAGGTATCTATCGGTTCATACGCGAATAACGAATTAAGTGTTCTCGCGTAATAAGCATTCTACATACGGTCACTCTGAACAGTAATGTATTGGTAACCCTTGGTCGGCAACTTCGAGTTTGATGTGATGATAAAAAGAAGCAGTCATTAAATCAGTCTGAAACGTGCATTTCAGTATCATTAGAACCATCCTTGCTTCCATACATATCCACGCATACCCCCAGAGTACCTTTTTGCTCTATCCTGCACAACCTATAAGCAGCTACAAGACGGGAAAAGGGAATTGGAGTTCTCTTTCCTTTGAAAATGTGAAATAACCATTCCTCTATTCGGTACTGGCAGTTTCAGTTCTGTTGGAGTTACATGACAATTTTATTTTCACTTTGAGTACTTCCACTTTATCAGTTATTACCACAATACTTTTACTCTCACTTAGTGTACCTCCGGGACATTTACTTCCACCCTGTCGCTATAACTTCCCCCCTCTACACTTCCAATTGCATCATTCCAACAACTCCATTACCATAGTAACACATAATGTACTAGATTATGCGTTTTATTTAAAAACATGGAAATGATTTCCACTACGGTAAATGCTCACCTCGGTAGCGTAGATAGTAGCGTGTATGTCTTTCGTTCAAGAGGTCCCGAGTTCGAATCTCTATCAGTGAGTTACCTGGATAAGGTTTCTTCCGGGATTTTCCCTTATCCTGAAAGACGCATGTCGGCTAACTCTGAGCTCTATGGACCCTGGGCTCATGTGATCATCATTTCAACCAATTCATTCATCGTCCGATATGACTTAACGTTGGAGGATGTAAGAAAAAAAAACTACGACAAATTAGATAACAGGATAAGTCAACTAATCGGGTCCCATCATATTTAACCTCCACGTTCTACCTAGCTTTTAACGAATTTGGTTCTACCAGTTTTTTTAATGTATATCCTCCAACGTTGAGTCATGTGGATGATATTGATTCCACCAATATAGTGTTTGCTTTCTGATATGTGTTGGAAAGGAAAAGAAAGAGCCATCCACGTGGCAGAGATAAATTAGAGAAGGAAATGGGAGAAAGCAAATATATGCAACTAAAAAACTGGAAGAAATTCACAATTATTCGCATCTGTAATGTGATACACATGTCATTGACAGTTCCCATATTTAGTATTCAAGATTCATCATTCATTTACGTAATTATTTTAAAGGACTGGGATAGCAGAACGATAATTTGCATGTGAAACGTACACATACTATTTTTTAAGGAACAAGAGAGGGATAGGATAGCTTGTACGTGAAAGTAAACTCCCATCTACTTGTATTTCCCAAACATATAGCAGTGGTATTCTTCATAAGGAAATAGCGTAGCATTTTAACTCCCTAAGCAGCATTTTATGTTCATTGAATTTCAGCCTTAAATTAACAGATTTGGGAAAACTTAAGCATAATAACCTATTTGAAAACACAGAAGATATACTTATTAGAAGTGAACCTCCCATTTTAATCGTTGGCAGCACGAGGTGATCGCAGCGCCTCTATTTTCGGGTGGCGAACTAAAATCTCTTGTTGCCATTTCTCCTATCTCGGCTTCATCCCTGTGTTTGAAAATATACTTTTATTTTGTTACGTTCCCATTATGAGCAAAACAGCTATTAGTGACAAAGGAACACAAAAAAGTTCCATTATGAGTAATACAAAACTAGAGTAGAAACATAGAGTCAGACTGAAAAATGCAATGCCATAGCCGGGATTTGAACCACGGATCTTCTGGTTTCCGTCCAGCCGCACTACCATTGTGCTACTATGGCCAACGTACCGATATGACATTAAATTCTCCAACTGACTCATATTTTCCCGGTAAACCACTTAGGAGTTCTCATAAACACATAAGACAACTACCTTAATGGCGACTTACTACATGTAAGTACTTTAAGGCCCGGGCTTTATAGTTAACCACTATAAGGAAAGCCCGGGCCTTAAAGTACTTACATGTAGTAAGTCGCCATTAAGGTAGTTGTCTTATGTGTTTATGAGAACTCCTAAGTGGTTTACCGGGAAAATATGAGTCAGTTGGAGAATTTAATGTCATATCGGTACGTTGGCCATAGTAGCACAATGGTAGTGCGGCTGGACGGAAACCAGAAGATCCGTGGTTCAAATCCCGGCTATGGCATTGCATTTTTCAGTCTGACTCTATGTTTCCACAATTTAGCCTACACACGGCCAGTGTGAAAGAATAATTAATTTCCAAAACTAGAGTAGTATTCAATTATGAATTACATACTTCGCATGAACTCAGCTAGAACAGATGACCACCATCGTATTTTTTAAGCTAATATCACTTCCAGTTTCGTTAACTTCTTTTGTATAGTACTTCACATTTACGCACATTCCATTTTGCGCTTCCAAAATTTACTTGCAACACGATCCTAATTGCATGAGCTCAGGTTTACTATGGAGGCTAATAATACTATAGAGTGTGTTTTTAAGCTGGCATGGAAAAGCACTCCTAAGGGACTAAATTTCGGCTCACCGGCAGCGCTGAGATCCTGCAATTTGAAACCATATTGCATGTCACAATCAATGCCTATTGTAATTTAACCCCTTAATGGGTGGTGTTGCCCTGGGGCAACATTACGCTGTATTCAACTTAAAAATATTTAGTGCGTTTTTTTGTTATTATAATACTGTACTGGCCTCTGTCGGTTATACTAGCAAAATTTGGGTCATTCACATTATCAGTATTATTTTATTTTTAAAATTACGTTGTAGTGTTTTTATAGTATAAAAAGTTAAATCCAAGCAACCGCAGTCAACATCCAAGCATGCCATCACACCGATTATTTTACTTGGGCCCTCCCCGTCCTTTACCACAGGCACATTTGACTGCATTTGGCGAGATTCGATCCCACGAGATTAGAGCTTTGAATGGGTGGCTAGCCCATTGTATATCGCTTTAACGACCATGGCTATTCGAATCGAATGCGTTGAGGCACCGCAAAAAGAGACATGAGAACCGGTTTAGCAAGTACAGCAAGAGCGGCACAAGTAGCAAAATAACTTGCCAATTAAAGGGTTAACATAGATGCAACGCTCAGTGATGCTCAAATTGCAAAGTTATAATGTGTATAAATGATACCACAGATATGTCATTCAGTTTTGTGTAATGTTATGCACTGTAGGGCTATTTTACTATAAGAATTTGTTGTATGTAAGATGCTAAACTGATGCTGTCTGTAAAGGCGACGACGACAAGGGTGAAATAAACGATCTGAAGGTTAAGACGGTATATGAAAGGTAAATTTGGAACTCAAAAAAGTCGGGTGGAAAAAAAATTGTTACAATGTTGGGGTATGAAGCCAGAGACGCTTTATAATTTAGGAAGATTTTTTCCATAACATTTAGGTAAAAGTAACAAGGGTTGGCTAACAAAATGAGACACCAAGTGAGGTGAGAATAAACGGCCAATCAGAATAAAATTAGCTTGGTTAGGAATACCAAGAAGTCAGGATATACATTCTCTGGTAAAAGTGAGATTCGCCCGGTGAGTGGCATTGCTACCAGTTTTCAACATATATTTCACAAATTACCTACCCGTCGTCAGAAACGTGAAAGCCGAAGAGTTAATTTGACTGAAACCTAATTTATACAGAAATATTATTAACGAACTCAGTACTACCTGCAGGAAACGCAAGCTCATCCGAAAATTGGTGTAGGCCTCCCAGTTCAAAGGTCAACAAATAAATTCATCCAACATTAGCTATCTTTGGTGGGTAGCAAAGTGCCTGGTAATGTGAATTTTAACTTCTTGAGTTAGATGTATACTGATATAAGGAAACTGCTTTGGTCTTGTCTACTTGCAGCGAAGCATTTGGCGTTATACTGCAATCAATACTTGTTTACGATATCAGAGGATGCTACATATACAACATATGTCGGTCTACTATGTCGGTTTATTAGGTGGCCCAGTTGGTTAGGCGCTGGCATATTGATCCCAAACTTGCCGGTTCAAATCCAGCCTAGAGTTTAAACGAAGTCTAAACGAAGTTCCGGCATACTGGTGGTGCTGACTTTTTTAATTTACGTCAACCCTTTATGTCGTATCGGACGATAAATGAAATTGGGTGAAATGATGCTCAACTGAATCCAGGGTTCATGGAGCTTAGAGTTATCCTACATTTGTCTTTCATGAATAGGGAAAACCCCGGAAAAAACTTATCCAGGTGAATCACCCTGACCGAGATTCGAACTGGGTCCTCTTAAACGTGAAGCAAACACGTTACCATCTATGCTACCGAGGCGGGCGTTTCTGATATGATCCTGAAAATTGACAGTGTCATTAGCAAAATATGTTTTTCTCCATAAATATATGGGCTAACACCAATTGTGTTTGTCATACAAATGAGTAATTAAATGCACATTTTACAAGTACCTTAATATGTTCATCCAAATATTGAAGATTTTATCTACGTTTTAAAATAATTTAAGGCAGAAGCGTGCATCGAAGTATAAATACGCAGAGAAGAAGAATTAAACGATCTACCAGGAATAAGAAACTGCAAGGTTCTTAAACATTAATAAACAATAAATTTGTAAATGCTAAATTTTTAACGATATTTTAATCTCCCACTTGTCATTACTAAGTCTGGATAAAATGGGAAGAAAAAGGGGTTCCTTTTAGCTTCCCAAAGAGCTCACATTTGCAGGTTATGGCATTATTTAGGCATGCGGACGAGTTTGCAAGTCAGGTTAATTATAGGAAATGATTTCTCGCGGATGAATTTATATTCTCTCAAAGATTGAGGTAAGGCTCGAGTGATGCAGATTAGATTTTATAGATATTAACTACGTGGGGAGTTAAACAACAAGCGTGATCACACACATACACACGCATGCGCGCAAATCCCATAGCTCAGACGAGGGGCCCCATATTCGATTCCCTGCTGGGAAATTGAAATTTTCCCTCTCCTACCCAAGTCTGAAGTGTGAATGTGTGTTTGTGATTTAATGCATAAAACCAAAACCTAATGTATACGAATTAAAACTACAACAAATATTTCAAAAGAAAAGGCCGCCGATGTGATTTTTGTAATTTAAGGTGGCATATCAATGATGCAATGCAATTCACGAAGGTTGAAACATTTCAAAAATTCACACATCAGTTTACCAACGGTTGTCTGTATTCCACCTCTCCCAAACTAATAAAAGTACTGACTATTATTACATTGGTTATTAGGAAAAATGTAATTAGATTCAGGGATACTGAACATTTTATTTTACTACCGTTGACTTTATAATGTCTAGCAAGTGTTGCAAAAATGCTTGTTTGTATTTGCTTAATTTCTTGACATTCAGCTCTGGAAAACTCCAGAAATAAATGAACGTATGTAGTAATTTATTATTCAATTGGATAATTCATGAGTAGAACAATTTAAAACGCGACCCGAAGGAGGATGTGTTAAGTTCTGAGTGGATAGAGGTTTGTCCACTTCTATAATACATTATTTTATCCTATAGATACGATAAATTAATATATGACAAATATTCAGTTAATGATTTTACAACAGATAGTAATAAATTAAATAAGGAATAGGGCATTGAATTGCGGCTTACATATAATTATAAAATATGGTAGGCTATGTATGAATACTAATTTTGTTTTTATTGTTGCTAGTTTCCGTAATCTAATCAAATTGATTAAGTTTACGATGGACGTGTTAAAAGGTTATAGCAAATTTGTAGTTATCAACGATTTATTTTATCTGTCACTTTGATTTAAAGTCCAAGTTTTCTTATGTCGTTTCTCCATAGCACTGGTGTCTATTACAAGTAGGATAAAAGCATTTACTTACAGCTGAAACTGAAATCGCTCGTCAAATAAAAACAAAAATGTTACACACGTGAGTATATGTGGGAATGTAACACCCGCTTACGAATTTGGGTGGTTTTTTTTTTTTTTAACCCACAAAGCAAAATTATGTTTATAAATCTAGCTGTTAACTTTTCCAAATGTTCCCAATGAATGGACATTCGTGATAACAGTGCCCTTATAAAACCAAAGGCAAAATGATTCAATATTTACTTTCACTCCCAAGGGATGTACTCTTTAATAACAAATGTTACCTGCGGGATTGTAGGGTTCAACCTGAACCAGGTGTGGCGATAAAGCAGCGACATCCACAACAACAGAATCACCCGACATGATCGACGCAATGACCCTTGTATCAAAAGGCACTTATTGCATAGCACCGGCTGTAAGTTGCCATGGAATTGATGTGTATCAGGTAAACGCATGCGCTGAAGAATTTTTGTGCGTGAAGCTCGGCGGTTAGTAGGCGTCATGCTATCGTTGGCATCATCTGATAATAATTAATTGGAATATTCATACATAGTTTTTTGACATGGGGTTTAAACTTAATTACTGTAAATACAGATCGTGAGGTTATTTGTTAAAGATAGATGTTACAGGCTGTGTTCCCAAACTGGGGGAATAACATTTCTCGATGGCGGGGGGGGGGGGGGCCTTCCATAGAGAATTATTCATAACAGTCAGATACGCTATAATAACACAGTTTTCTCGACTAATCATAAGCCATTTTTAATATATATTCTACAAACTACTCATATAAACTGATTCTCTATTTACGTCATACTTTTAACTGCGGGAGGAAAGAAAAGTTTACAGATATAGTTTCAATTCCTTTACAAACATCATAGGCTCAATATATATGAGAAGCTGGAAGCACTCCTTAAAATCTTTAAAAAGACGGTAGGCATATGCTCGCTTTGAAATCCCATCGTCCTTTCATGACATTCCGAGAAACAAGAAATAAAGATTTGTCTATTTATTTATTTATATATAAGTTAATGCATGTTAAATATTTTTTAGCACGCTATCAGTTACCGGGATCACACCAGCGTCGCCAGCATGCAGGAATATTGTTCCACAGTTCTTTTACATGCCAGAACCTATTGGAACGGAAGCTGTTGATTTTAAGTTGCCGGGTTTGAACACGCGACCTTCAGCTGAGTAGACCAACGCTTAACCAACTGAGACACCCAGGCCCAGGAGTATCTCAAATGTATAGTCTATTTTATAATTAGACTGTCATGACATTAAGGTGTTCAGAATTATAAAGCGAAACCTGCTTCTGTCACGTGAGTTACTCAATTTGGGAAGTATATTCTGATATCTCTGAATGGCTAAAACTAGATAGTATTCAATTTCTACTGGAAGGAAGCGATACAGTAACGAGCTTTACTCTACTGTTCTACTCATTTTTTCCTCTCTGTGTTTCCCTCCCTTTTTGTTTCCCTCTTTAGTTCTCTTTTTGCTTATTTCTTTATATTTTTGTGTATCCCCGGCTTTGTTTGTAACACATTTCGAACGAAAATGCAAAGATATAAATCAAATCATAATTTAGAAAGCATGGTTTCGTCACCTCTAGAAAAAGCATTGTGTTTCACCAACTTAGTTACCAGGGAAAATACCATGTATTAGCTTGGGAAGTTCTCTTAACTCTTATAAGAGTGCCTTTATGTAAGCATTTGAAATTTATTGCAGCAATTTCAGAGTTTGTTAAAACATGCAACATGTGTTACATAACCTGTTTGTGGTTTTAGCCAGTTAACTGTGAATAGCATGAACAATAAAATTGTGATAGATATTAGTAGTGGAATTACTCTTCCTGTACTGCCTGCCATTGGTTAGAAATTTCCATTATTTTAAGAAATACTTTTAAAATGACAGTCAGTCCAAACAAAGAGCATGCTATACACAGGCTAGTGTTTTTCTTTTTTGCCTTCCTTCTTTCCTTCTTTTCTCCCTTCCTAACTCCCTCCTAACCTCCCTTTTTATTTTTAAATGTCGTCATAACTTCCTATGTACTTATTTGTAGCTGTAACAAAAGACACTGAAAAAGTTTGTTATTAAGAAATAGGGAGACAATTTTTTTTTGAAAAAAATTATGACATAAAGGTAAGCATGATAGTGATAAAGAAATTCTTGTGACTGAGGGAGAATTTTTCTCTTAATATGTAGTTTACAGTTCCGAACAATGCAGTGGTATTTCCTCCTTATTTACCTGGAAAATTTGAAATCCAATCATTGCGTCAGACCAAGCTCCCTTTAGGGTATTTCCTTACTCACTAAATTCCCGCATCGGTAGCGTAAATAGCCGTGTATCTGCTCTATGTTCAAGAGGTTCCGAGTTCGAATCTTGGTCACGGTGAGCTAATTAGATAAGGTTTTCTCCGGGGATTTCCTTATCCTGAAAGATGCATTTCTGGTAGCTCTAAACTCTATGGACTCATTTGAGCGTCATTTTACCCATTTCTTTCATTGTTGGACGACTTAAATTGAAAAAAGAAAACCTTGTCATACTCATACATTGTTCACTCGTTAAATAATCCATTAATTGTTAGAAACAAAGTTATGACATAAATTGTTTTCAAAAATAGAAATACTAGTAAAGAAAAGCATATATAACTAACAGAAACGAGTAATAGTGTTAATAATAGCGGTAACGGTGGTAGCAGCGTTAGTAATAGAAGCAGTAAAAACAATTTGATTAGAAATTATATGCTTTCAGAAAAATTGGTAGGTTCAAACATATAATAATGACTAAGAAAGATGACGTTCAATTCTTTGCATAACTTTTATTTTCCCTAGTCTAATGATTTATAACGAAAATACTGTAATCGTATATTCATGATATTTTACTGTTAAATTAAACGTTTATCTTGAACTTTCTGGAAATAAACTCTGAAGTTGTATATTTGGACGGGATTCTGCATAATTTTATATAACTATAGATTATTAAGACAAACTTACTAATGTATGTAACTGTTTCCTTAGTAACAATGAGAATCATAAATTGCCATGGAGCAGGGTGGCAAATCCCCACGGTCTTTAGGAGCCACGGACTACCAACAAACGATTGCATTAAAACATTTCTGTAAAACAAAATCTACTAGACGACACGAACGACACTAATCTTAGAAATACGCCCGCCTCGGTAGCGTGGAGGTAGAGTGTCTGCCTCACGTTCAAGAGGTCCCGAGTTCGAATCTCGGTCAGGGTGAGTTACCTGGATAGGTTTTTTCCGGGGTTTTCCCTTATCCTGAAAGACGAATGTCGGGTAACTCGGAGCTCGATGGATCCTCGGCTCATTTGAGCATCATTTCATCCATTCCATTCATCGTCCGATATGACAACGTTGGAGGACATAAAATAACAAAAAAAAAAAAAAAAAAAAAAATCTTAGAAATACAGGCTCTTTTATCGACGGTCCCACGTAATTCAGATCTACCCCACCAAAGTTTCTACTTATACGTTGCCAACTTTAAGCTTTATATTTTACTCTATTTTACTCTTGGATCTGTGAAATTCTGTCTCATGAGTATTGTGACTTTGTGGATTCGTAGAATTAAAAGTCCAATTTTAAAATCTTAGAAATACAGGCTCTTTTATCGACGGTCCCACGTAATTCAGATCTACCCCACCAAAGTTTCTACTTATACGTTGCCAACTTTAAGCTTTATATTTTACTCTATTTTACTCTTGGATCTGTGAAATTCTGTCTCATGAGTATTGTGACTTTGTGGATTCGTAGAATTAAAAGTCCAATTTTAAAATCTTAGAAATACAGGCTCTTTTATCGACGGTCCCACGTAATTCAGATCTACCACATCAAAGTTTCTACTTATACGTTGCCAACTTTAAGCTTTATATTTTACTCTATTTTACTCTTGGATCTGTGAAATTCTGTCTCATGTGTATTGTGACTTTGTGGGTTCGTAGAATTAAAAGTACAATTTTCAGAAATTAAAAATCGTTCTTTATTTGCGTAGGAATACACTGTTCAATTCTTACGTAACAACATCACGTCACATACACCAGTATACCAAGGTCGATGACAATAACAAACAACGTTCTGATCAGCTCTCGTTACAACACTCTTGTTACACACTGCAACTCATCACTGTTTTACAACTCTTGTTTTAGAACTTGCAACTCGACTCCTGGTGAGTCGTTGCCTCTTTAAATACCTCACTGATAATTTCTAGATTATTCGAAAATAAACCAGAACCCGAACAGTCTCTATCAGTCAAGAAGTAACTAGAAATTTCTATTTATCTCAGTTTGTTTCGGCAGATCTTTATCTGCATGTTATCTTTGTCTGCCGGCTCTTGGTTTACACACTGCCCGCCTATCAGTCCCTTTTGTGTAAACAAGCCGCGCGATCGTAGATACGGGTTCGCGACTGTATTTACTGGCCACTCTTATGATCTCTTAGCGTACCTTGAGCTGGTGAATATAATGTTATTTGAGCTCATCAGAACTCCTAATTGACTTTCCTAAACATTAAGTGGCTAAAGATATCCCGTCAAAATTGCAACTCATGCATCTTCATTGTGTATTGGTTTTGGCACATTGACATTATTTATTGCAATTATTCATTTAGTGTATCATTTCCTTACAAAATCGTTAATCTTATCAGTCAATAATTTCTACATCAGGTGGAATTCAAAATGTCCTTTTCTTGTCTAATTTAGGTAGTTGGTAGAGAAAGTAAACATTCAATGTAACAATGATTAAAAGTGCTTCCGAAACTGAGACAGGATTCTTTTTTCGGATTCATCACTTCAACTATGATGTATTTCATGAGTGTAACACGTCGGTCTATCCTTCAACGTGTCCCTGGTCTCACATAAGATGTTCCAGTTCAAATCTCAATTAGACTGAGTTACTTAGATAAGATTTTTCCCGAAGTTTTCTCTGGTCCTGAGAAGATGAATGGCTGGCAGGTCAGACCCAGGGCCAATTTGAGCATTTCATTCGTTCATCGTCTTATGAAATCTAGCCATTAAATGCAGATCATTCAAGAAAAGGTGGTGAAGATGAAGAAGGAGTAGAAGAAGTAAACGACATATCCTTCAAGAAGAAGCCGGGGTTGGAGGAGCGCAGAAATGTTTCCAAACGAGATGTCTAGGAAACGTATCCCATGGCTGTTCATGTTGCTGTATTTTAATTGTTCCTATTAGGAGGGACTTTCAAATCACTAAACTCACTAAAATGGATATACTAAAATAACAATATCTTAGCTAATAGTAAATTATTAAAAATAGCAAGTAATATATATATATAAAATAAGTTATTATTATCATCATTATTAAATGAAGCATGACCACACAAGTAACTTAAAATTCAGGCTACGTGCTTATACCATTGTTGTAATCAAAAGCCATATCTATCACTTAGGCCTGGCCATTATTTCCCCTCTGTTTCAACACAGCCGCATAGTAGCGGGTTATCTGTAAATAAGACATTCCCATGATTTACGCAGTCGCGGAGTACAGTTCGGTACCTCCAAGTTCGGATAGTACCTGGTGCCCTGAACATCGAGGCGGAATGGATTTAGAAGCAGATTGAAAGTAAGTGTATTAGTATTGTAATACAGTGCAATATGCAGAATTATTTTTAATAATCCACCATTGAAAAACGTTATAGCGTAACCTTTTATATGCCCAGTTTTGCAAATTCTTATGTAGAGGTCCCTTTTTGCTGTATATCTGACTGTACTTGGACTATTTATCTTCACGCGTTGATCTTTATTCTACCATCGACCTCACATCGAAACAATGTGCGCGCATCTTGACCAACATGGTGGAGAAATGGCCAGGCTACTACCCACTACCACTCTAATATCGTAGAGGATGTAATTTCTTTGTTACCCAATTTTGTTAATCTTTCTTCTCCACTTATGGATTTACCTAAAAATTTAATTAGCTACCAGAATAGCCACTGTTTATGTTTATTTACGGAAGTAAAAGCATTGCTATAGTCGCAAATTAAAGCAAATGTCATTGTCAATTTCACTTCTTTCCTTTCAAAAGTTTCCGTTTGGTGTTTGATTGCTAATACGCTAAAAAATAGATGTTTGCTGTTACAGACGCCACTTTCATCAAGTTCAAAGCGATAAAGGTCAAGTGAGGCTCATTCAAACACCGCCTATTTATGCATGCGAACTTTGTACAAAGCGATCCTGAGTGGAGATAGAGATGGAGTTATTTCACGAGTATCTCGCTTTTACAAGCAGTTTTCTGTGATACGTGGTCCTTTTCCTTTAAACAAAAATGTTTTCATGTGTTGAACGGTTTGTTATTAATACATGATATTTTAATATTAAAATTAAATTAATTCATTCAATGTCCTCCCTTATTACAATAAAAATAATAGAATTTCAGTCATAGACTGGGAAGATTATTCATGTTCAATTTTGCTTTTAAATGTTTATATGATACGTAAAATATGAAGCTATTAACAGTGAAGCAAATAAATATATACAAATATAATAATTTGTAACTTAAAACTTCACTTATCTTATAAGAAATGATGATAATTCTAATAAATTCTCCGGGATCGCGATTTCATGTAAACTTATACACATCTTCAGCCGGAAACAAAGCTGTTGCCATCGTTACGGACGCTAGATGTCGATATGTTCTTGTTAGTACTGCCAAAATCTGAAAATAAAACAAATTTAGAAACAGAATCGACTGCCGATATTTCAAAATTCATTACGCGATGTTTTGAAATACCGACAGTCGATTCTGTTTTTAAATGTGGTTTACCGGGAAAATACGAGTCAGTTGGAGAATTTAATGTCATATCGGCACGTTGGCCATAGTAGCTCAATGGTAGAGCGGCTGGACGGAAACCAGAAGATCCGTGGTTCAAATCCCGGCTATGGCATTGAATTTTTCATTCTGACTCTACGTTTCCACATATTTGTATATGTTTATATTATGTTTTTAAAGCTTAGATAGAATAATTTTCTCTGAAAATCTTAAATACATTTTGGCCAGAACATAAAAGTAAATAAATGGAAATTTATATAAAACCTAGGTATTTAAAGTTAGTGAATGAATAATCTTCACTGATTAGGGTGCTATTTGTCTGATATTTCACTTTCCTGAGGACTTGAGTAAAACAGGAAGGTGTAGGTACCTACAAAAAACTAATGCAAAATGGCTTATATATTAACACAAAAGTAATTACTAATTTTTATGTGTGTACTATTTTATAATAAACATAAAGCAGACGATACCTCCATGTGCTACAAAACTTTCAAATGATCCGGACAAATAGAACTGAGCATTTATCTTAATTCAAATTCTGTTGAGTTTCAATTGGTCATAAGTCTAACTTGACTTAAGCTACTTTTCTGAAAATATTAAAATAGGTAGACACACCTGCACCACAATTTGTACTTGCTTTCTTTGTCCAAACGGAGAATCGAAGTTATATTTGTAATCTCTTTGCGCGACTCTTCTCTATAGCAGCCGTTTATCTGCGTTTTACATGTCACTAGGTGATATAATGTACATTTCATATTTCTAGGATTTGTGAAATAAAGGCACTTTCCCTGAAGTTGCTGCATAAGAGCATTTAAATAATAATATCAACTATCCTATAACTCAATGCTTCTAATGTAAATATCAGAAACTTGTATATTATTTTATGCAACAGCACTGATCTCACAAATCTGCAAGCCCGCCTCGGTAGCGTAGATGGTAGCGTGTCTCACGTTCAAGAGGTTCCGAGTTCGAATCTCGGTAAGGGTGAGTTATCTCGATAAGGTTTTTCCGGGGTTTTCCCTTATCCTAAGATACGAATGTCAGGTAACTCTGAGCTCCATAGACCCCGGACTCATTGGAGCATCATTTAACCCACTGCATTCATCGTCCGATATGACTTAACGTTGGAGGACGTAAATTACAAAAAAAAAAAAAAAAAAAAAAAAACTGCAATATTTAAAGTTTCCAAATACTTAACATTATTTTATAAATTCGCTGCTTCTGAATCCATAGTCCGTTGTGGCGTAGTGGGCTGGAACGTTTAGCTTTGCTTCACTGACTGGAATGCGTCCGGGTTCGATCCCACCCTTAGGGAAGCGGTGCAGATTTTAAGTCTCGGGCACAACACCGGTGCCCACTCAGCATCGTGAGAAATTTGAGGATCACGCTCAACAATGCCAACTTTTTTGGCTGGGGTGCCATGATGATGACCACACCTCCTTCCCATACCAGTTGGATGATCACCCACCTCTGTCTTGCGTATGTGGGCGTGAAACCGGCAGTCGGATTGGCAGGCTTAGGCCCGATCTGGGCTGTTACGCAGCAGATTATTATTTATTAAAATAATCCACAATTTTGTTGTACACCAATGGTCGTACGTCAAACTCGACGTATAGCTCTCCGCCTCGGAACAAAATTCTTTCGCCATTGGTAGATACAACTAAATCAGAACAAAATCGAGCGCATAAACGCATAAAGGGAAGTAATCTAGATAATTTACATCCCTGTCAAAATGTGAGCGCTACTGGAAAGCCAAAGCATATATGAGTTTAGCGATATAAAATCAAACATATCTCGAAAAAAAATTACAGAAACGTAAACTGGCTCCCTCAGTAAGAAACAAACACCTTTTCTCCACAGCGCACTTCCGTTAACATACATTTTTTGATTACTTTTGTACGTGAGGATCAAGGAAGGTGGGGGGAGGGTGGAAGTTACTTTAGGTAATGTAACTCTGCTCAGTACTTCTGCGCTCCTCATACTCATTTTCAATACCATATAATGTTTTTTTCCCATCATTTGTAAAAATGAATTACTGAATAAAACGATTTATGTTTGAAAATTTACAGATAAATAATGTCCTTTATTGGTAAACTTTATGACGCTGAATAATGCATATTTATATTGAATAGCACAGTCCTTAATAAATTATCCAAAGTCATTAATGACGACAACTCCTGCCTGGAAGACCTTGTAGAATGACATTTTCGACCTTTCCCTTTAATTTAATCTTCTCTTGTGAAAGTTAGATGGTGCCGCATCGCGTGTTGAAGTTCCACACCACGGCACTTACGAAGGCGGGTCATTATCTATTTACTAACTTCAACACTGTGTTGCCACTTAAAGTTAAGAAAATAACCACCTGTTATAGTAAGTGGAAACTGAACGCGACTGGGTGGTGCCAATGCCATGGAGGGAGTGAAAAAAAATCAATCTATAAATAATTAAAATCTGTCGCGTAATAGAAGGTGCATGTTGTAAACATATGGGAGGGGGGGGGAAAGAGACAGACCATTATGGATACTGATGGAGTCACCTATAAACACCCATAAGTTTTCCTCCACCAATCAGTAGCCTAACAGTGTTCCTTTACAATATGTTTGTCTCTCCCTTTCTGCCCTCCCATATGTCTACAACAGTGTAGTTCAAATTTGACCCGATTACACTTCGCTCTACTTTTGAAGCGTAACTGAAAGGCATTTCTACAATTTATAGAACATTCTCTTCACAATTGCTTCTGTACCATAATCTAATCTTCTTATAGGGTAATTATATCATGTTATTTTGCGCCCCGTAGCCTTGTCATAGTCTATCAGTCTCCATATTCATTTTAACGTCATACTTACAGCACTCTTTACTGTTAAAGTGCTTAATATGAAATATTTTAGCAAAACACAATTATTTTGTTCTTTCCGACAGACATAAATGTTTTGGATAACGGCTTTTGATAAATGGGAAACATAACTCACACCTATGTACTTTGCTGTGATTGTGTAAGCTATTTCTCTCTTCCAAAATCTTTTTGTAATGCCCTAAAGCAACTACTTACACCTTTTCTCTTACAATTTGGATTTTTATAAAGAATCAGATCCTGTCCTCCAACTCTAGAAACCATTAGTGTTTTCTATGTTAATTTGAATTGTAGTAGTTGATATTTGTTACCAGAGTTCGCTCAGCGCCTAATAGATAGCTTTAGAGACAGGGTAGAGACAGGATGTGTTGGGCATCAAGTGGTTGACTAAGTTTGTTCAGGGACCATTTGCTTGGGATGAATAAGCATCACACGTGGCCACAGGTCTTACCTCATTTTCGAAGAAAGACATACATAACGTCCTAAAGTAAGAATAGGAAAAAATAAACAACAAAAAATAATGGCCGTGTGTAGGCTAAAGTATGGAAAGATAAAGTCAGCCTGAAAAATTCAATGCCATAGTTGGGATTTGAATCACGGATCTTCTGGTTGCCATTCAGCCGCTCTAACCCTTGACCTACTATGAACAACGTGCCGACATGACATTAAATTCTCCAACTGACTCGTGTTTTTCCCGGTAAACCACTTAGGAGTTCTCATAAACACATGAGACAACTACCTTAATGGCGACTTACTACATGTAAGTACTTTAAGGCCCGGGCTGTATAGTTAACCACTATTAGGTCAATAATGGAAATTAATCGTTCTTTCACACTGGCCGTGTGTAGGCTAAAGTATGGAAAGATAGAGTCAGACTGAAAAATTCAATGCCATAGCCGGGATTTGAACCACGAATCTTCTGGTTACCTTCCACAGAACTCCTAAGTGGTTTACCGGGAAAATTCCGAGTCAGTTGGAGAATTTAATGTCATGTCGGCACGTCGGCCATAGTAGCTCAAGGGTTAGAGCGGCTAGACGGCAACCAGAAGATCCGTGGTTCAAATCCCGGCTATGGCATTGAATTTTTCAGTCTGACTCTATCTTTCCATACTTTAGCCTACACACGGCCAGTGTGAAAGAACAATTAATTTCCATTAATTGACCTAATCTCTTCTAATATGGCAGAATAGTGCAGTGGATTTAAGCTCCACAAATAAAGTTTCACACTTTTTTTAGAATTATAATGGCTACATATGCAAATTTAGGTTCACAAGATAGTGCTTCGCCTTTAATAAAACAATTAATATATTTTCATGATCATTCAATATTAACTATAAAGCCCGGTCCTTAAAGTACCTACATATTGTAAGTCACCATTAAGGCAGTTGTCTCATGTGTTTATGAGAACTCCTAAGTGGTTTACCGGGAGAAACCCGAGTCAATTGGAGAATTTAATGTCATGTCGGTACGTTAACCATAGTAGCTCAAGGGTTACAGCGGCTGGACGACAACCGGAAGATCCTGGTTCAAATCGCCGCTATGGTATTGAATTTTTCAGTCTTACTCTATCATTCTAATAAATAAATAAATAAATAAATAAATAAATACATAAATAAATAAATAAATAAATAAATAAATAAATAAATAAATAAATAAATAAATCCACCCGAGGAAAAATATGACTACTTTCTTTACTAAGAATATAGCCCGCTGTATCTGTTTTCAACTTTTATGCACCTTGAAAAGGACGATCTACCTCATAAATGACCACTAAACTATCTCACATGAATAACACAAGTTAATCACAACATCTCAGACTTCTGAGGGATGTACAAACTCGAAAAATGACAGGGGCTTTCTTAGGTGCTGCATTCACTAATGACTATCCAAACGGTATGGTACCTGTCCTACTTTTTAAGTAATATACTGAAGTGTTCATTAAAGTATTACTGATAAAATGTCTTATTACTTCAAGAAAGAAATTGTATTACAATTATGTGCAAATCTTGTAGAAAGGAAAACAGAAATTGACGAATGTCGGGTAACTCTAAGCTCCATGGACCCCGAACTCATTTGAGCATCATTTCACCAATTTCATTCATCGACGATATGGCTCAACTTTGGAGGACGTTAATTAAAAAAAACAGAAATTCAGTCCATGTTTCTTTTCCCTTGGAGATATTTCAAAACGTAAAGGTCATCACAGAGCGAAACGTTCAATTCAGGTATATGAATCAAGAATAAAGTGCTGTTTCACATATGTCGAATGACATTTTTAGGTTAAATACATTTCCTTAATCCATTAGTCATTTAAAGAGCCGAAGTGAAACCAAGGGATATAAAAATGATATATAGTTGTATGTATCACTTCAAGTATTTATTTGAAGTAAGAAATGTAAACACGAAGTTCCAAAACATTCGCGAAATATGGAGTATCTTTTTACTTAGAGACAAATGGGAGAACATTGAATATAAGGTGCAATGTAAGCAATGCTTGATATTCACGTTCCAAACAGTTGCAGACCTTTGTAAATAAAGTGAACAAGTAGGGTTTGTTTGGAAAGCGAATCCAGGACACGCTGAGTACCGCGTGACGATCGCAAGTCTATTTGGCAGCTGTCTTAGAAAAGTAGATGTTCCGGAAATCACCACATGGGAAAAAAAACATAGTGACGTTGCGTAACCGCTCGTTAACGACTTCCTACACAACGCCTTTGCTCAATAATACAAAACGGGAACAGACATTCGTATCCAGATCTATAGTTAGGTAAGTACACCATTTTTTCCCCTTTCTTTCATTACTAATGATGTGAATTTGCATGCGGTCAGGTAGTTCCTGGGATTGACATGTAATTACTTGAGCACAAAACAAATTAGTATCTATGGGACTTAATAAAAACATAATTTGCAATGTTTTATTAACTTTCAATTTTTGATTAATAACTGCGGCTGACCTACATAATGTCCTTTGTCAATGTCGAAACTAGCATTTTTAAGAGAAAGAGATATGGAGAGAGAGGGGAGAGAAAAGAGGGAGAGAGAGGGGGAGAGAGGGGGAGAGAGGGGGAGAGAGGGGGGAGAGAGAGGACGAGAGGGAGTGCGCGCGCACATGTTTCTGTTTTTAGTGGAGAATAATCCAATTAATTGTTATATAACTTAGGACACTCATAGGCCACATTTAAAAAGTGAATTATAGATATAGCAGCTTTATTACCTGCCTCAAATGGAGGAAGAGGGAGTTTCCATTGAAGCGCAAAATAAAAAAAATTGTAATATTTCACCTATTATTAAACTTTTGAGAAACACCTCAAAACAAAACTTTATTATACACTTTTTTTCTAATTTAGTTAATTACTAAATTCTCAAAGGATAAATATTTAAGATATTTTAGCTATATTTTTCATATACGTGATGGTTACCACTGGAATGAGCATACTTCTGGGTGCATAGAAACATATTAATTATAGGTACCCTAAAAATATTAAGTTCATTGCCGGTTTTCAGAACATTATGGCCGCTACATTGAAAAAAGAAAGAGGAGGAGGGATGGAGGGAGAGAGTGACAAAATAGAGGGTGTGGAGAGGAGAGAAAAGGAAATAGGCAAACGGAGGTAGAGACAGTGGCGGAGGAACAGAGAGAAGCTCTTTCATGTAGTATCTTAATAACGTGACCAGAGCTGCGGGTTCTTATAGTCGTAATATACCCAGTTAATTAGTGCCCTTCTCTACTTGCCAGGTGAGTTAAGATCCAAGCTATGACTATAATTATCTGCACATTAAGGATTTTGTGCACTGTGTTCGTTGTAGTATTTTCGAGTTACAGGAGTTGCTTCAGCATAATCCGCATGATACCAGACCTGGAAATCGAGATCATGTAACATATCACACCTATTTATGAATAAGTATGTATGTTTATGACAGAAAGTAACGAAGGCAGTTTCCCCAGCAAAACAAATTAATGGAGGGAAACCACACTAATTTAATAAAGCAAATTATTCCAATACGAGAAAAGTTCTTTGTGTATTTCAGATGGATTGGTGTTTAGATTACTTTAATCTCAACTTATTCGTTCTGGAAAATAATTATCCTCAACCTGTCTTTAAAATCGGGTCTGAATGGGAAAACCAAGAGAATATCAGGGGAAATAAATATTTGTGTTTTTATTTAAATAACAACGTGTGATGTGGAAATAATCATTTCTTCCACACTAGCCGTGTGTAGGCTAGGGTTTGAATGAATAGAGCCAGACTAAAAAATTCAATGCAATAGCCGGGATTTGAACCTCGCTGTCCGTGCAGTCGCTCTAAATAACTGAGCTACTATAGCAATGTCGGCATTTTGGCCATAGTAGCTCAGTGGTTTAGAGCAGCCGCGCGGAGAGCGGGATATCCGTGGTTCAAATCCCGCCTATGACATTGCATTTTTCAGTCTGGCTCTATTCATTCAAGTGTGTAACGTGTTGTTAAAACCTTTAGCACAATGTATACATTACTGAACATTTATAAATTGATTTTAACTAATCCATTATAATGTTGGTGGGTTGAATAAATCCGTTTTGTCTAATATTTTAATATTACGTTTTATATAGTTTAAATTAAATAGTAAAGAACATTTGTAATATGTTGTAATGAATAACTTCAAATACAGTTTTCTTTATGCCATATCTAACGAATCTGAGGTTAGTTGTGTCCTGCTGATAATGTATGATATGTAAAAAGACCAATATAACTATGCCATGCATACTGCGTTCACGTTTGAGAAATTGGGGAAATAGCCTTCTCTGCTGAGTTTTCTAATTAAGACAACTTGTAGTTTTTCATCTTATTTCTCTTTTTACCCTTCTCGTATGGAGTACCTACAATCTCCAGGTCTGGCTTAAATGTCTGTTGAGGAGCAGGCTAACTCTGGATTAGAAACGATAGTCAGGACTGCATCAGTCTGAACCCTGATATTAGAGTGAGCAAGATGACATGAAATATTGTACGGCGAAAAACGTGAAAGGACAAAACATGATGGAGCGGTTAGTGGAATGAATGGTGGGAGAAGCAGGAGAACCCGGAGAAAACCAGTAGCTTTGCTCACCACAGATGCCAAATATGGTCAACTGGGTTCGAGGCCGTATCACTTTTATGAGAATGAGCGGTATAATCATGCGGCCACGGTGCCAGAATTTATATTCATAACTGAAAATTATGTTACACCATCTAAGCTATGCATCACAGTAGAATGACTGTTATTACAGAAGCAATAAGAAACTTCTATAGGAAGAAACAAAATATAAGAGATGAAATACACGCACGTTTTAAATATTATATGCATAACTAAAACGAAATCAACTTTGATCCTACTGCCCCAGGTAGGTTTGGTGAATAAATTACAGGAAAATTCATACAAAACAAATACTTTTAAAGCTATTTCAGTAGTCGTGTAGAAGAATTTTATATGACTTGGGTTTTACAATTTACTGTGTGATGTTCTCGTCGAGAATTTGTAATAACTAATTTTATATTTTAATTTTGTTTTATAATTTTCTTCCCATTAATTTGTGTTGCGATTCTTTTTTAATATAACGGACTAATAATTTGACTTTGTTTTCCCAGCTTCCATTCAGCCGGTGAACAAGAATCGATGCATTGTGAACTCACCGGATAAAAATTAGTCCCCCCTGATCAACTTAACATTAATAACGCGTAATGCCATCTCTGGACCTGATAACTGCCTGGATTGGATTAGGAAGTGAGTCCACAAGGTTCTTGAGTTGGTATATCCAGTTGACACCACTAACATATGAGCTGCTCACACTAATCCACAAAATTATGGGGATGCTGATTTATTCGTTTCACCTGCTATTCCAGCATATCCCACAAATTTTCGGTTGGGTTCAAGTCGGGTGAGTTTGCAGGCCAATCGAGATGTGATAAGGTACGTGTGTCCCCCAAACCAGTCCAACATTCTTCTAGCCCGATAAACCCTGCAGTTGTCATCTTGAAATATAGGGAGGCAACAGCTCAATCATCATTGGGATATTGATTAAATGGCAACACCTGCTCGTTCAGAATGTTCAAATAAACATGTTGGTTCATCCTATTGGTCACCTGATGGAACGGGTCCAATATATAGTAAGAAAAACACCCCCAAAACATTACTGACTCACCTCTAGCTTGAACCTCACTTGTACACAATTTGGATGAAATGCTTCATGTGGCCGGCGGTGCATCCGATGATATGTGCCATTCGAATAGAGGCAAAAACATAACTCATTGGACCACATGACATTTCGCCAGTCACCTATTGTCCACCTTTGGTGATTTTTAGCCTACTGAATTCGCGCGGTTTTATATCTCTTTGTGAGCAGGGACCTCTTTCCAGATGTCCATTCTTAAATGTTCATGGATTGTAGCTCCCACCGCCATATTCTCTCGCTAACAGGTCCGGATGGACCTGCATTCGCGGACTGGAGCAATTCCTGTCGGCTTTGGAAGCGATTTGCTTTTACTAACCGTGAAACTCTTCTCCGGTGCCTCTCAGTCATGATCCTTTTCCGACCACAATTCCGACGTTGAGTTTCGTGGCCATGTGTATTGTACCACTGCATGTAGATCCTTTGCACAGTCGGCTTCAACACATCAACAAATCCGGACACTTCATCTACCTCATGGCCATGGGCACCACCAAATACGATTGCCCCTTTATGCCACTCTAGTCACGTCTTTACATTTTCCCATATAGCGTTACGCTGAATGCTTGACGCACCACACCTCATAGCTTGTCGCGTCCCTCTGGCCATGTAGCGACAGTGGACTAGTAGTTAACCATATGACGTGGCCACAGTACCACCTGTAGAGTCCTAAAAATTCACCGCTGATTTCTGCAAGGGGTGACTAATGTTGTGTCCGGTGAGCTTATTGTTTCCAAATTACTTAAATTATAGTATTGGTGCTTCTTTGCAAATGATTAATTAAACAGCACAAATTAGAAATCAAAACAACACAATCATTCACAATAACTTCTTAGCACGTCGTTATTTTACAGATCTATCATCGCCAACTATATACAGAGCTATTCAAAAAGAAAGAGCAGATTTCAAACATTTATTTGTTCCAAACTATAAAAGATAGAAACATGATTCCAACGTTCATGGAGAGAGAAAAATTTACAATTTTATACTATGCATTCAATATGAGCACCGCGTTTTACACGGCAAATGTCAAAATGGGGGCTCATTTCTTGCCACACGCGAATCAGCTGGTCTCCAGTTATCGAATTCACAGATTCAACAATTCAATGTCGTAGATTTTCAAGAGTGTCAGACTTAGGAGGGATAAAAACACGGTCTGTTACGTAACCCCATAGATAAAAGTCACACGGAGTGAGATCTGGAGACCTGGGAGGCCACCGGAGATAAAGTTGACCTTCTGCTCCTCTTCCAATCCAACGTCCTGGAAATGTGTTATTCAAGTAACGTCGGACGTGGTAAGAAACTTGAGGCGGGGCACCAACTTGCATGAAGATGAAGTCATCTGAATCTTCTTCAAGTTTGGGAAATAACCAGTTTTCAAGCATGTCTAGATGGATTAGTCCAGTCACAGTTTTTCCATGAAGAAGAAAGGCCCCATAAATCTTGATTACAGATATCGCACAAAAGACGTTCATCTTTGGCGAATCTCTTTCATGTTTAATAGCTGCCCTAGGATTTTCACTTGACAAAATTCGAACCTTATGGTGATTAACTTTACCAGAAAGATGAAAAGTGCATTCGTTGGAAAAAGTTAATAGTTGAGAAAGTGTCTTCTTCCATATCATCTAACATGTCAATGCACAATTCGTAACTTTTGTTGTGGTCGTCAGGATGCGAAGCTTGCAATAAGTGCAATTTGTATGGCTTCAGGTGCAGACGATGTTTCAGAACTCGCCATATCGTTGGTTGAGGAATGTTAATTTCCATGCTTGCTCGTGGTGTAGATTTCTTTGGGCTCCTTTCGTATAGTGTACGAATATTCTCGTCCGATGTGCGAGGATGTCTCGACTACGTAAGTTTGCTCAGATACCTCTTTATCAGGCTTGAGGTTCTTTTGTGTGCCATAAATGTACGACACGGGACTACCGACTTTGCTTCCCGTAATTTATCGCCCTCCACCGGATTTGAACTCGCGACTTCGGGAAACAGATGCTAGCATGTTAACTCTTTACCACGAGGAACGATCCGTATCTCGTTGACATCTATTGTTCTTGACCGGCTACAGTAAACACTAACATTAATCTAACTCCACAAGAAAAGTAATTAACTTATTTCATTCACATGATTTCGTGCACTCACTCTTCTACAAACAATTCCTAGATAGAATATTCTTCTTTTTAATACAGGAAAACCTTAATTGTTCTCCAACGTACTTCGTTGTAACTATAAGGAGAATACAGTAAGCTGCGATAGTCCAATGTTTTCAAAGCCGGTCGCTATGAAATGGCTTTGAAATTATATTATCTTTGCATGAACACGAAAGAAAAAAATAGTAAAAATAGCAATTTTAGAATTGAAGAAAGTATAAAGTATTTGAAAATTCAAAACAATAACAATGATCTCGAAAATGCTTAACATCACAGAAATATTATGCCATAAATCATGTGCTTCTACGAGATTCACATTTTGTATAATACGATAATGTCTAGCTCTTATGATTTACCAAATGATCTTTCAATGGATTCTCTCTCATTGACGGCAATGAGATGGCTGGCACCCTTGCAAAAAAGGAACTCTAATCCCCCCTTACTACAGCACTCTTCTGTTAGCTCAAGCAGCATCTAACATACCCAAAGGATCAGACAAAAGCCACCGAGACTTCACAGAAAGCAAAAACAGTAAATATCAATGGAAAGACAAAATACAGCTCCTAACAAACTGGCCGTCTGGCTACAGGACATGATTACTTGGCCAAACATCTGCACCACATCGGAATACTACAAAGATCAAATTGTATACTCTGTAACCATGGTATTATGGACTCTAACCACCTCAACAGTTGCTCTTCTTTGACAATCATTACACTCACTGACAGATACTAGGAGGCGAGAGAGATAATGGCTGTAATCCACCAGGGAAATATTCCATTGTATATTTGACTTTCTTTAATTTTTAATTTCTTAATTCTCTTCTAATTGTACTTTAATTATTGACATATATTGTTGTGTATTGTCATTGTTGTAATTAATGATAGATATTAAAAGCTATATATAAAATAAATATGATTTACCACTTATGCAAAAGTCATTCAGAATGAAGGAGTCCCCACAGACTATTCCCAGAGAACTCATCATATATTATTTGTCATAAAAATAGCTTAAACATATGCTTTAATCAAAATCATCAGATCAAGTTTAATGAATATCAAAAATAACGAAAAATATTCCATGTAAAGGATACTTTAAGGTGCATAGATTTTCTTCAAAATTTTGTGTTGCATCATTGGAATCTTAAATTCAAATAAAAAGTTTCGCATTTAACTTACTCTTCAATTTTAATTATGCTATTCACACACACATTTGCTAAACCGATGTTTTGGAATCAGAGGCCTCAAAAAATTTATTTTGGGAGACATATGATCGCCGAATTCTTAAATATATACTTTCTTTACTTAATTTAAGATATAATACAGAAAGTAAAATTATGTGGTGAAGTATTCTAAGCTGACATTCATGTGAGTACTACACTCATTCATCAAAATATTCTTAGACAGGCTTGCTCTATTTACATCACATTAGTCGAGATAAACAATGTAGAAGTGGTTTGAATAGACATTTCGTTGCAGGTACAATAGAGATATGGAATATAGTAGGCCTAAGTGAGACTTCCCATTTGAGGAAATATTAGAAACTTTAAATAATAACAAGCAATGTGTCGAAAGTGATTAGCCCCCACGACAAAATTTGATGTAAAACGTGTGTTTTAATGAAACTTGCATTTTTGTGCAATAAAGTGTTCTCTGTTTCATTCGGTTTACCAGTTCATGCAGAATTCATTTGTAATAAAGACCAATTCGAAGGCTATTCTCCAAAATTTAGATTATATGATTAATTTATCATGAAACTATTTTGAACATATTGTATTTTAATCCAAATCATTAAAGCCATTCTTAAAAGAAATCAAAATTCGAATTTTTTCCAAATCAAAGTGTAGTTTAGGAACGTACTATCTTGAATAATTTTTTGTCACATCCTTGGAAGATATCGGACTTAAATATGTATCGAGTTTGATATCGAGTTTTCGGTTTTAAATTATACTATTCACACACATATATACACACACATAATCTTTTCTTAAAATGTTTTGTATTTTAATTCAGGGAGTCTCAAAACGTGTATACTCGATGACATCTCGGTATTGAATTTTTGGTTTGAACACAATACATCCAATATATTTGTTGGAAGTATAATCACAGTAACGAAAGTAAAATGTTTGGTGCAGGCTAATATCTCATAAAGCTAAGAAATCAGAGATAAGAATATATAAACACCTGATTTCGAAGTTCACAAATTTGGATCTATTATAACCTAGACGCCCGGTGGCCTTTAAAATTCAGAATAGCACAATCGACCAGAAACAGGAGAATTTTGCCACCAACATTCCCGAATACCACATTTACAATCAACAACAAACAAGATTACAGACCATCTTCAGAAAGAAATCACTCTTTTACATCTGCTACAAGGGCAAGCAGTTCTACCAGAGAAATTATTAATATGACCACAGTCATTAAAAGTTCAGTAAAGAGCATAAGATTAATTATAAACAAATAATAATAATGCATTAATAATGTTTATAATAAAGCTACATACAATTTAAATAAATGCTTAACACTAGTCAAGGAGATTCCTCACTCTCTAAGACTAAAATCCTTATAGGTACAACGGAAATGGACAATGTGCACAGATAATTAATATTCCCAGTTTAAAACAAGTATTGGAAATTACCCTACACTAAAATTCAGATAAAATTATAAAATAAAGTACAGTAAAACCTGTGTGAACGGAGCTGACGTGTGCACAGCCTTTGTTGTATCCAGTGGAGAACACAAAACGCTGTTACTAACTTGACTATTTCACTCGTCTGGGAATACGCTGAACTGTCCCAGTCCTTCGCTTGCATATTTTTATCAGCACAATGCTCTCTGAACTTTGTCCTTGTCTCACGGTTTAACATAGATAGGATAAGAGCTTCTTAACTCGTAATCAGAACAAATTGTAGGGAAACCAAGTTACAACAGCTAATGATCTTAAAATGTTCAAGATCATTCGCTTAAACCTGTGTATTGTCATAATTTGGGAGATGCTTCCTTCTTTGGTTGTTGTATCTCTAAAGTGATGTGCTGAGATGACAGGGAAAGTTTATTGCACTGGAAAATTCAAGTTCTAAGCAAATATATGTATCTATCTGACACCTAGCAGATAAAGCAAATTTATTCAAGTTGTGAGGATATACACGAGTAGAGTTGCCCATGTCAATCCAGATTAAAATGCAACCATTGGTGAAACAGTGTACAAAGTACCAACTAGTAGGAACTAAAAAAATGTAGTCTATCTTGCCTATTTTTAGTATGGTACGGCTACAGCATCCAAGGGCCCAGTAGTGTGCTCTCGTTGTAATGATAATGATTTGGTTCACGGATTTTTTTAAAGTGAAAGTTTTGCGTGTGAAATAAAGTGTTTTGACCGTGCATTTAATCCTTTTCAACAAAGAATTTGGTGCTCTACAAAACAGTGTATTTACTCTTTATATGTTTATATTATGCAGGGGCAGCTGGTGGCTCTGAAAATCGGTGGTTCACCAAGTTATCCATGCAACTTTTTAAAGTAAGAAACGGTTCTTTAAGCCTGTCACTATAGACTGTTGTACACAAAAGTTAATGGTAATTCACAGCGTATAACACATGCACATTTGATAAACACTATAGAGCATACAACACTCGTCTATTTATGTCGTATTTATAGTAACTTCGCTCTTCTCTACTTTCTGCTGACAAACTTATCAATGACCAACTCGTTGAAGTTGGTCATGATGAAATCCCTTTCAATGGAAAGCATGGCCAATGCAATCACAGACTGCGTTACTCAGAAATGTTTTAATTCGTTTAACTGTAGAGAACTGGAAACTGTCAGAATCATCATATTAAGAAGCTTAACGGATTCGCTAAAAGTGGAACACAAGTTATTTTCTCTGAAAAACTCCAGTAGGGGAACAACCCCAGCTATTTGATGGATAGAGTCAACATGAAAATTTCAGTGCCATCAATTAACTAAAATAATAAGAGTTAAATGATGAAGCCTGGGACTAAAGTACTTACGATAGTAAGTCGTCACAAACGGTGTATCTCGGATGCGAGAGCCCCTAGTGGTCTACCGGGGAAATATACGAGTCAAATGGAGAATTTAATGTCAGGAAGGCACGTTGGCCATGGTAGCTCAAAGGTTAAGAGTGACTGGACGGAAACCAGGAGATCCGTGGTTCAAATCCCGGCCATGGCACTGAATTTTTCATGTTGACTCTATCCATCAAATATCTTAGCCTATATACGGCTAGTGTAGAGAAATGATTAATTTCCACCAATTAACTAAAACCACAGCTATGTTTCTAAATTCCTCATTTTAAAAAATTAATCCGGATTAACTTTGAAAAATATAATTATAATAATAAATTGTCAGGCCGAAGCAAAACTGTTGCTCCCATATGGCCAGAAAAACCTGAACCTTTCTTTCATTTCAGTAATGATAACATCACATATTTCAATTGCCTCTCTTTTTCTTTCAGTGTGTTGTAGGAGTTTTCTTCTCTTTGTTAGATACATTCTACACAAATTCGTTGAAATTTATGGAACTTATAATTTTAAGGATTTCCACCTCAAAAGAATTCAGTCTATTCCGGACCATTTCAGGGGTACAGTCACTCCTCTGAAGTTGATTGTAGAAAATATTGACATGGGACACAATTTTGTGGAAGAAAGTCAGCCAAAGTAGGAAATCTAAATCAGTCAAAATTCCAATGAAACCAGATGCTTGAAGAACGGAGTTTGTATTTGTTATTCTCTCGCCGCCCCTAATAATTCTCATGCATTCTATTAATTTATCTCTGTGTTCGAAAACTGTATTGATGGATCTGGATTGGAAGTTCCACCTCATAGGCACTGTCCTCTGCAGTCGCTTCTGCACCACTTCCTCTAGAACTGCTGTTCTCTGAGGGAAATTAGAGAAAAGCACAAATTACTTGAAGATTAATGAAGATTCTTATGCTGCTATTCGCTGATGCTGCATTCAACATAATGATGATGTGCATGGCAGTGAATGTATTCTGCAGATGTATACTTCTTTTTTATGAGGCACTGAACGCTTTTATTCGCTGCAAACGTAACATTAGCCCAATCGTATGTTTGAGCTCTGAGTTTATGTTCACAGTTTTGGAGATGCCAATGAAGCTCCGGAAAAACATACTCAGATAAATCTTCTGCTTTGTGCCCGGTAGGATTCGGAAATCCCCAGTATCTTTCCACTGGCATGTGGTTTACCAAATATCTGTATAGAAGTACCATTTGATACTTGGAAGCTACATCACTGGTTTCATTTTCTATGACAGCTAAAAATAAGAAGTCTTTGATTTCTTTTGATATTTCCTCATGACAGACTTCAACGATACATTGCAAGATTTCGTTCTGGATTGTCTTGGAGGTCTCCTTAAACACTGTAGCATTATCCAGATGGGTTTCTAGAACACAGTCTAGCTCTGCACTGAAGTTTATCAGTCCTCGAAAAATTACCAGGAATGCTTGATGTAGCTGACCAATCGTGTCCTCGTAGAGCTAACAAAACCTAATACAATTAACAATAATGTTTAAAACATATTATTTTGAGCACTTTCTGGTTGTGTTCTTCAATTGTTCTCCGATATGCACTGTTCATCTGCTTTGCTATATTTACATTGCCATGCATAGCAAAACTGATTGTGTTTTTCATGTGCAGTTTTGAAGTAACGTAGCTTTTAGCATGATCATGAAGGTGTTGCAAATCATTTATGCCATGTTTTGTCCACGGATCTCCACCGCCAAACAGAACGCAAGGAAAGAAAAACAGGACATTTTTAATATCACAACCACATATCCAATTATATTTCTCATATACATCGTTGTTAAAGTTCCTATTAAAACATCTTGTTTTAGTTTTAACTACCTGTGATTTTTAGATTTGGTGTGGATCTTCCAAGTAGCTTAATTTCAGTTTTTTCTGCTAAGCTCATTTTATAAAAAGCATGTGCTAATAGACACTGTGGAGTTCATTGTTTGTCCTTATAACACAATTTACCTGTATTTAAATAAATCACTCTGATTCACTACTCAAAACATAGCACAGCTAACAAAACCCGGGACAAACCATGTGGCTATGTACCGGTAGGTAATAGTTGACCGATGCGAACATTTAACATAGCAATAAATGGCGCTGCTGTGATGAAAGCAGAAGGAGAATGCTTGAAATCCATTATTCTCTGGCTGCTTTGGTTAACCAACCTTATGAAGACTTATGACCCGCACTTCCCCTCTACTTGCCTCAGCATACCGTAGGTTCGTCCTGTCCTATACCTTCCCACTGTAAGCCAGTGGTTTGCATCTGGGAGTGAACTACTCGGCACCTGCAAACAATACAGCGCGCTGAGGTCCACTGCACTAGACAAGGTCGAAATGAACTCCAATTGGAACGTGCCATTGCATTAAAGAGAGACTCAGAATTTTTATTTTAGCGCAAACATGCTACCCTATTGAGAGTCCGTCTCTGATATTACGTTCTTTTCAGGTCTGTAAAATGAAGTATCTAAGTCGATAACAAACAGCATTTTTGACCGAATAGCTTCTTTGGCCTTGACACCTAGATCACATGCAGAATGCAGAAGACATAAAACTGCTCTTTCACTTTCAGTTTCGAAAAAAAAAATTAAAATGGCAAAACTTAATAGGCTAACCTATTATTAAATTTTCCTTTGTGGTTGGGGAATATGTACAATTCAGATAGTTTAAACGATGAAGATGCCACAATTGAAAAATTCAATGTCATAGCCGGGATTTGAACCACGAATCTCCCGCTCCCTATCCAGTTGTTCTTAACCATTGAGCTATCATTAAAACATCCCATGCACTTATGCACATTCGTATATATATATATATATATACTTTCTTTTGCTCTCTATAAATGGTATATATCAATTTAATATTTTGTTACCGTTAGAAAAACAAGTAAAAGAATTACCAAAGTCAGTTTAAATGAGTTTCCATCAATACGTGTCTTAAATTGCAGTTCGTTTCCTCCATAAAATCCAGAATACCAAATTTTTATGTTCATATTTTACATTTATTGTATTTTAATAAGGACGAACACTTATTTACTGTGCAGAAAAGGTCTGACATCTGGTTTACCACGCACATCCTAACAACTAAATTCTTTATTTGATTTTCACCTTCTTTTTCTTGCTATATGTATCTTATGGATCTGTTAAGACTGTTTTCAAAAGCATGGCTTTCTTACCTACTGTTATCTGAAACTGTAACGAACGGACTGAATTAAAATGAAGCGAGCTAAGCAAGCACATTATGAAAAAATATCGGCCACGTAAACTTACAGGAATAATTAATTTACGTCTTTGGTCACAGACATGTAATACAGTTTTCTTCCAATCACTGTAGAAAGCGTCCTATCTGCGTGCGATCCTGTAGCCGCATGCGCTTCCTTAATAAATGTGTGTAGTAGAAGAGAGCGAGGTGTCTCCCCTGCTTACTTAAGTCTCTGTCCTTAATCTTTTTCTAAGACGAAAATACCAGTTCGATAAATGCCTAACTTAGGCTTTTATTTGTTAGTTTTTCACAGCTTTTAACAAGTTTGTCAGTAATTTCCGTCGTTTAGATCTCCTATCACGCTCTCTTGTTTATTAATTTTAGTATGACTCGGCTACTTAATTGAATCCATACAATTTTTAAAATATATAAATCTACTTAGTTTTATCATCTATTGTGTTTTTCGGATGTTACGAGTATTACTTCAAGCAATAAGCACGATTAAAATGTGCAGATTAGAATAAGTATCAAATGAAGATCATAATTAATATTTTGAATAACGACAATATTACAATAGCTACATTGATTAGTAGTTAGGTATGCTGACTAATCAAAACACACATCAACGGAATTGAGATACAGCCGATAGGATTACCGATGTCAACAGTTCATTGGCAACCTGTGTAATCAGCTTGGTGTTCTGCCACAATATTACTTTGTATACACCAAAAGTTTATTGAAACAAACACGATATGATATCGTACATGATATGATGGGATGGGATGGTAGAGGAAGCAGAGCAAAGACTAGACATAGGTACTGGATGGGATGAGATGGGACGGTTTGGGTTGGGTTGGAATGGAGTGGGATGTGATGGGATGGAAAGTGACTGGACGGTATGGTATTTGATGGAATGGGATGGGGTGTATGTTATGGGGTGAGATGTCACTGGAAGGAGAACAAAGGCCAGTCGTAGCAACTGGATGGGTTGAGATAGACGGACGAATGAGGGGAAAATGCTTTATGGAATGTGACGGTATGAAATGGACCGTGTAATGGCAACACGTAGCAAAATAATGATAAGGATGGAATTATCTAATTTACTCAGTTACATATGCCCAAAACGTTTCACACAATATAAAAAGTATTTAAAATAGTAACAAAACATAAAACGGAGCGACCTGAAATGCACGTTGGCATCAATGGCATACCTATAAACAGTTATGAACAAAAGAAGAAAATCAAACATACCAAAACAATGAGTGGCACACAATGGGAAATATTCATGTGTAGAGAACATTTATTACCTTGCGTATTTCAGTAGTAAGAGCATTGTCAATGACCCCATTTGAATTGTTATAGGAGACGTAAACCAAGTTCACAGCCCTCTTGAGTACATAAATCCACACAATGGAATGCGCCTGGTCATGAAACAAATATCATATTTCACTTCTAGTATAACTTTGACCTAGACCCTAATATTTCCGAACTAATTTATATGTTAAACCTCCACTCGTAAGCGTTGCAACGTTCACGTAGTAGTAGAAGTTCAGATAAAAAGAAAGTCTTGACTATGTCTCTTAAGAAATGTGAAGTCCTGAGAAAATTCTCGTTCAAAATAGCCCTAAGATCTACAGGATATGTTGAAATAATCAGCGCTTTAAAATGTAGGTAGAACGATAGAATAAGATGCGGATCCATAGTTCTACTTCCGCGTGTGCAGGCTGGGAAACAATTTCAGCTATTTTTTAGATGATGAATTGATGTCATGGCAGTACGCAGGAGGGAGTTTTGGGTACAGACAAATAACAGAATACAATATCCTGTCCGCAATTAACATAAAATTTAAGGCCTAGCCAGATCCGTGTTATCTTGCAGAAAAGCTTCCTTTATACAGTAAATAATCCATTGATCTGATTAAACATAACAGTTTCAAACAAAGGAATTGTGTAGATGCTGGAGCAGTTGCCATTCCTTGTAAGCGATTCGGGTATCTCGAGAAAGAAGAAATAAAACCGAATCACTGACGAAGAGAGCGCACCGAAAGGATTAATTCAGAACAACTGTGCTATGTAAACCTATAGTTCATGTCGTTCTCCAGTAATTAGACTATCAATGTATACGTTATGAAATCGTAGACCTACACAACGACAGAGCCCGCCTCGGTAGCGTAGATGGTAGCATGTCTGCCTCACGTTCAAGAGGTCCCGAATTCGAATCTCGGTCAGGGCGAGTTACCTGGATAAGGTTTTTTCCGGGGCTTTCCCTTATCCTTACAAACGAATGTTGGGTAGCTCTAAGCTCCATGGACCCTGAACACGTTTGAGCATCATTTCACCCATTTCATTCACCGTCCGATAAAACTTAACGTTGGAGGACGTAAAATTACAAAATAAATAAATAAATAAATAAATAAATATACAAAGACAATTCCAACTGGCTGCCCTCAGGCTGGCTTCTTGATACTATCTAACAATATGTAATGATCAGATATCGTTTTAGTGTGTGTTACAAGAATACAAGTCATTTATCTGTATATTATGATTTATTTTTATATATTTTAATACCAAATTATCAAACAGTGACAACACCACCAATCTACGTGTATTACGTAAAAAAAGAGCATTCACAGCTTTTTCAAATATAAATTGATTCACTTGCAACTGTTTATACCTATGACGTATATTCCGTTTTAAGTATTAAACAATAAAAAATATTTGCAAGCAAGGAGACCTTTTTCTTTTCAAATTAGAAAATATGTAATACTTAATTATTGGCATTCTAACGCGGGGTATTTAAGTGAGTGTTTTTGAAGCATTTAAGAAACTTCTATTAGAAATTGTTAACACTGGAGTTGTGCATTTCTCTGCCACCAGCATTGGACTTCCAAGCTCTATGTATCTCCTGCTTTTGTAAAACTGTAGAATCAAGCCTAATTTAATTTTCAACGCATCCATCTCTGGAAACAATGAAAGAAAAACGGGATGAAGAAATAGAGTCCTGCAATAATTAAACTATAAAAGTACGTAAGGTGTTAATTCACGTGCGTTCATTTTATGGCAGCAATAATGCGGTAGTATTAGTAAAACTGGTATTTTGGGAAATAATCTTAAACGTTGTAAAACTTTAGGAGAAATCTATTAATAAACTAGCAACATCACTTTTAAATTTAACGACATGCAAATACGTATTTACTTTCTCAAGCGTTTTATAATATCTAATTCTAGGAATATCTAGAGAGCCCTTCTTCACGAAAATATACTCTTCATACACCTAATCCTTACTTATGTACTTATTTCAATATTTTCTTCATACTCTTATTTGCAAAAATTTCAAGTCCGTGAATATTCGTTACTTCATTCGACAATGGACGGATAGCGTAATTATATATTTAAGTATGAACAAGTTTCTCGAACAACATTCGCATAAGAATGCACCATTAATGCTATATTACAAGGCCAACACGAAAAGCAGCTTTGCCATAAAGAACCGATCTTGTTAACTATATGTGGAATATGAGTCTGAAATAATGCTGGAAATGTTGTGTACTATAGTGCGAGCCTTAAGAGGTAACAGTAATTACTGTTTTAATACATCTCTACCTAGTGACTTTAAATTTACTTCCATGGAATACTAAACTTTTAACCGGTGACCATGTTTGTGATATGAGGATTGTCCCTCAACATACTCACATGTTTGCCTAAACATATATTAAATGAAACTGATTTTTTTCTTCAAAATAGTTATTCTAACATAAATGAGAATTATTGCTCAAATCTAAGTCGCACTCCGCACGTTTAAACATGAGAAGTATATGTCACTTCGAGAATTTCTACATTTCACGAGGAGTGTCTTTACATTAAAAATCATTTATGGCCACTGTTAAAATGGTTTCTTATTTGTCTTTACTGATAAACTTCAGTACAATTTGTTATTATTCTTAGGACAAGCTTAAATCTAGAATAATAAGAACGATAATAACAGACGTATTGGGACATAAAAATGAGTTTGATATTTCAAAGTGGGCTAAAATAGTTATAATAAAGTAGTTTTTGATAAAATCAAGTTTTGTAAACTTTCAGTATAAAATGGGCTAATGTTATTTGCCGATCGAGATTCATACAAATGATACTTCGCTAATATGATGAAGTACGACATGTCAAATGACTTAAGAAGGCATAGGACTTCGTGGCTTGATTGCAGGGTTAGTTATTGCACCGAAGTACTTCATAACCCTTCGATAATTATGCATCATCTATACTGAAATTCATCTTTGTACAGTGTATCCTCCATAATTGGTTTACTTTTGTTGGATAACTTATAATTTTGAAAATGAAATGACTAAGATTTGTTCAAGAGTCCTATATTTACATAATTAGTTTACAATTTTCAGCTTTATTCTAATGTTACCGTGTTTTCGTATTTATGTATCCACATAAACGCAATAGAAGTAGAAACTGAATTTATTGTGTATTTGTATAAAATAACGAATAAATTTCTTAAAACAGGAGTAATAAACATTGCTCCAGGCTCTGATCCCTTTGCTTAATCACGAAACCTCTTGAGATATTACCTGTGATAATTCTACATTCTGCAACGCTAATTACCTGCATGCTTGCGATATCTGAATTAAGCTAACTTTGCATCAGCGATGTTGTAGCTTTCTCTTGTCGAAATCTAAAATCAGCAAACAATTTGTCTTTTTACCAATGCCTTCTCCTAAGAAAATTTGACCAATTCATAAAGAAAAGAAAACATGTCAAAACTGAATTCCTTAAAACAGAAGGGTGCAAGATTAAAAGCAGCGCAAAATATCTTTCAATTTAAGTTTAATTTGTATCTGAAATACACACAATACAAATACAAGAACTCGTAAGCAGTTCTAAAAGGTTTCTTAAGAGAATTTTACAGTATCTGCTTAAGAGATATCTAATGAATTTTCAATTTATTTATTTACTACAGATCTGAGACTAGAGTAATTGAATTTTGAAAGTTAAGAGTTCGGAGTGGATAATTCGGCTAACTATTGTATGAATATAGGCAGCTGATTAATATAATTTTCATTATAGGTTGGAAGAAAAATAAAAAATACGCCATAAAATTGTTAATACCGTTATAAATAACGTTACAAGAACACAACAGAACATTCTATAAAATATGAGACTTCTAAAATAAATATTTAATATTGATTATTTCTAATTAAGAACAAGCTTCTTGTTTATATGTGTAGTTATGGTCATTTAAGAATAAGCACGATAATTTTCTTGAATTTTGATAGATATCTATTTGTATGGAGTTTCAGTATGTAAAAATAGTACACATGTTTTTCAGAAAATCATACCACACTTACTGCTATTTTGTTTTGACGGAGGCGCCAGATCAGTAGGTGCAAATGATATTTCACAGATCGTTGTACTGAGTCCCACCTCCCCCCAACCTCAGTGTGATCTTTGTTATACCTCATATGGAGAGAGGCTAAGGATGTTCATGACAGTTGCTTGAAGTGATGCATGTCAAAAACGATGGAAATTCATCGAGACTTCGGTAATTCTGTCTAGATCGTATTCATCGTTCCCAACAAGTGGTGTTTTATATATAGCATTGCTTTTATAAATCATAAATTTGAAAAATAAAATGAATTAAAGGAAATTGCAATTTAATTGTGCGTTCTGCGAATTTGTTTGAGTAATAAAAAGGTGATTTTAAAACAATATGGATAAAACTAAAGTATATTACTAGCGTATTTATCATGGTACATCCGCCCTTAATTAGGACCTCACTTCTGCTAACAACTGCCTCTCGTCGCTCGGAGTAGAACATTTGGTCATGCCACTGCCATCCGTTGAACTGGATTTACCCCTTAGCATTCTGCAACTGTTCTAACGCACGAAGGCATATCTTCTTACCTTGGGCCACCTGGTATATAGAACGTAGCGTGCAATGCATCATTTTAGCGCCAAATTTAGTACACATATAACAAATTAACAATTTAATTTTAAAAGGACAGATTAGGCATTTCACTTTGTCTTCATTCTAGTAGTTTAACATATGTAAATATGATTTGACTTTCCTCTGGCGTACAAAGCCTGTTTCGGTAGCGTAGATGGTAGTGTGTCTGCCTCACGTTTAAGAAGTCTCGAGTTCGAATCTTGGTTAGGGTGAATTAGCTGGACAAGTTTTTTCCGGGGGTTTCCTTTATCCTGAATGAAGAATGTCGAGTAACTCTAAGTATCTTGCATCATTTTACCCATTTCACTCATCGTCCGATCTGACTTAACGCTGGATAACGTAAAAAATGTCCAAACATGTCTGGATTAAAATATACATGATTACACCAGCTATCGCAGGAAAGTTAAGGCTCAGTATTCAACGGTAATTTTTTCTGAAACATCTGAATGGTTTGCACCACAATAAATATATGATACAAATTATGTATTTTGTATAAAATAACTGAAAAGGAAGAGCACTTAGAGGGTACTTCCAGAAACTTCAAAATATACTTTTATTTTTCATGAAAATACATTAAGTACATAATATTTTAAATAAAATAGAACCATGTGTGCAAAAATAATAATTTTGGAAAAGAACGTTCCATGTAAAGGGAATGGAGTTCGAGTGGGGATTTTCTTGATATTTTCGTGTCGCATCCTTGAAAAATTTTAACTTAATTTCCAAGTTTGGTATTATAACCACTTAACATTTTTTAGTTATCTGTTGACGGACACACACACACACACACACATACACACACACACACACACACACACACACACACACACACAAATACGGTTTTCTAAACGTGCTTTGTTTTTCGGATTCAGGTATACTCAGAACATGCATTTCCGGTGAAATCTCGTTATCGAATTTTTGAATGGAGTACAATACTTCCCTTACTTATTACACATAGTACAGAAAGTAAACAAATCCATCAACAAACATTTAGTCCTGCCGACAGTTATGTACTGATAACCTTAATACTGAATAGGTAGATAAGATAAATGTTTCTACTTAATAGATTTGTTTTGAACATTAGAGTGTCTGAGGATAAGCCATGCCATGCCATGTACAGAAGTTGTCGTTTCAAATTTCCAAATGAGGATTTACGTTGCTGGCCAAGGTCATGAATTTGCTAGTGAAACTTATTACCTTGATGCAATTTCATGAATTGTCTGAGTACGGCAAGTTACAAGAGTACAATACCACTGTAACCTTGTCGAAATATGTGGATGTTCAAATTAAATTATTTTAATGTACAGCTTTTGAAGCAAATAATGGGTACTTGTAAAGTCATTCTATCCTTCTTCAATAATATACAGGTATCCAAATATTGTTCTTATGGGCTAATTGTTCTTGATTATAAAAATGAAAAGCTTTCTGATGTTACACAGGGAGTCTGTGAATGGCAGGAAACAGTTCTAATCAAAGTAAACGTCTAACCCCTTACGATATGAGATTCGGCACTGCGACCAGTCTTGATCTATTATGTCAATGTCCTCAAGCGGGGCATTCCTGGGAGGAAAGATGAGGTGAGAGGCCAGTAAAGGCGGCATCCCACACTCCTTGGTCCTGAAACGGCCCATTAGGCCGGCCCGGAGACCAGGGGTGACTTCCGAGGTAGTGCCGCTGTGCTATGGCACCATCTGTATGAAAACGAAAGAATGAGAAGTGTATAGGATTTTCGTATAAGGATTATTTCTGAGTATCTGCTGCCTCGTGTGAATAGGTGCGTTAAACGCAAGCGCTCTGTTCTGGCTTGGTGCAGATTCCAGAACGGCACCATCTACGCTCATAAGCGCCTGTGTTAAGGGCTAGGATGTCTGCTTATACACGGCTTTTTATGGGAAAAGGTAGTGCCGAGTTTTCTCTGGCCCATAACTTACGCTTCATCCGTTAGAGTGCAGTAAAGCACGGGACTTCTCTCTGTCGCGAAATCGTACACGAACGCTTCGTATCACATTCTCCATGCACTGTATTATCAAAATTTTACTGTACTCGTCACACCTGTGCGTAACAAGAGTACGGATGTAATAAATATCTATTTCCGTTTTCCTGTACGTTCTGTTTGGTACAGTATATTATAAAATAGGATGTATTATTGTTAAGACTACCTAAATCGTTCGAAATTGGTACACATTTTTATATTTTAACAACTCTTATTTATTTATCTATTTATTTATCTATCTATTTATTTATGGCACCTTCAATACAATGTCTCACTGGCCGCCCCTACCGAAGGAGCAGGTGTTTACTAGGACCAAATCCTGCCATGCAAGCGCTAAGACTCCCGCCGATACTTCTGTCCTGAAAGAGACCACCAGATGAGATGATGTGAAATGATAATGGAGGGTCAGGGTAAACCTACTCAGCATTTGCCTGGCGTCCCAGGAAAAAACCCGAAGAAACCGATGAGTCAGGTAAGTCGGCCATGGAAATGGAACCCGGACCTCCCGAGTGCGGGTCAAGACGAAACCGCCTGAGCTATTCCGCTAGGTCTTCTACACCCTTTTCCGAGAACTGAAGTGGGTCCTCTAATGCTGTACAGAATTTACAGTTGCAAAAACAGTAAAGGGCTTACGCCAACAGTGACAATATAATTACAGTGATCGGAGTTTTAGCACTCATTTATTTAGATGATTAGCATATGGGAGAATCGTGCAGTATCGGCCGGCATGCAGTACCGGCTACTACTGTGATTTTCGTTTTCGCCTCCATGTGGCAGAAGTTTCTAGTAAGCAGTAACATGCTTATGCATCCACGTGCGCAATAGTCGGATATCTTCCTCTTTTCAGTTCTTTGTTTTCTCTGAGTGCTTTATGGTGGTTAGTGTAGCTCTCAGCGCAAGTAAGATATTCTGAGGCCTATATCAGCGCTATATTTGCGATCTCTGTAAACCAGTGAACTAAACATTTGTGAACTGAGCAGAAATAGTGACAATAAGTTCTCATGCTTTTGTATTCTACTATTGTCCTATATGTGGCAGGGCAATGCTATATTGTAACAGAAAAGGCAGTGGCCGATACTGCAAGACACTTTCTACAAGCCTCATAAGTTTAGCTGTTTAACTTTCGATGTAATAAAGTAATATAAATAAAAAATAAAAGTAATTACATTATACCATGTATAGAATATGTCTTGAGGTAAGAGAATAATATAGTAAGATTCCGATTAACCATCACAGTTACAGAGTAAAGTAAAAAAACATAACCCGGCCGATACTGCACGACCTTCCCTTATATGTTTCTTAATTCCGAACAAAGGAATAGTTATATTTTCAATAAGCGTATAACATTTTGATTTTAACAGGAATAAATATTAATCAAGAGAGGACTACGATCATTACGTGCACACTCTTTTTTTTATTTACGTCCTCCAACGTTAAGTCATATCGGACGATGAATGAAGTTGGTGAAATGATGATCAAATGAGTCCGGGGTCCATGGAGCTTAGAGTTACCCGACATTCGCCTATCATGAAAAGGGAAAACCCCGGAAAAACCTTATCTGGTAACTCACCCTAACCGAGATTCGAACTCGGGACCTCCTGAACTTGAGGAGCTACCATCTACGCTACCGAGGTGGACACGTGTACGCTCTAATTGAATACAGCTAATAGCACATTCCTAGCACAATTGTAATGAATTAATCTCTAATGCAGAACGACAACTTTTAATTAATTCCCAAAACTAGTTTCTCTTTTTATGGTTATCTTTTATTCCTAATTAACAATCGTCAGTAGTTATATCTTACCAAACTTTTGTTATTCATACATTAGGAAATATTTAAAGAAGCGTCATAATACGTTTGTGATGGGCATGTAAGTATTATAATATTTTGGGTATTAGAATTCCTGTTAATACACTATGTACATTCACATAACTATATCTATATAAATCGTCCGGTATGGCAACGTTGGAGGACGTTAAAATATCAATATCTTCAATAGAAGAAGAAATGACAAACTCCAACACAAATAATTAATAATCATTCATTTTTAACACCAATCGGTTCTCTATTATTAATGATCTACCTCAACTTTCTTTGTTCTCGTTTTATTAGAACTTTCAAAAAACGAACATCACGCAATCGCTACTTTATGATTCTAATAATACATCAGGAATGAAGATTTCCGTTAAAAACTTCAACTTTTTAAGTACCACAAGCAGTAACGTATTACGACATTATTCCTTTAATATATGCTTTATCTATGTTTTTCAGCAGAATTACACATTCCTATTTAATATAATTAATATCTAAAGGGAATAATTAACATTCTTTTGGAGCGAGAATGTAAAAATTAAATGCCCATAAGATCTTTACAATTTTCGTAAGAGTAAATTAAGTATAGAACCCAGAGAATTGTAGTCTATTTTATAAACAGATGTCGAAGAGCATCCTTATTGGCTGGAGTAGAGTTTGTGGCTACTCCGCTTCCATCCAGTAGGAATCGATTCATACCTAATTTCAGTCAATCAGAGGCATCAAAGTATCTTACTCACGTGGTTTAAATTACATGATAGGAACTGGTTCTTCTTTGTTGCTACTGACACCTTAGTTGCGATAAGTCTAATTATTAAATGGACTATACTTACATCTATAGCATCTGTCGAAACTTAAGCATCAAAATATAAACCAGTTCCATCGTTTTTTTTTTAATTTACGTCCTCCAACGTTAAGTCACATCGGACGATAAATGGAATTGTTGAAATGATGCCCAAATGAGCCCAGGCTCCATAGAGTTTAGAATTACCCGACATTCATCTTTTAGGATAAGGGAAACTCCGGAAAAACCTTATCCAGGTTCACCCTGACCGAGATTCGAACTCGGAGCTCTTGAACGTGAGGCAGACTCGCTACCATCTATGTTGCCGAGCCGGGCAGTTCGATTGTGCTGACTGCGCCGGAGTTAATGTTTCATATGATGCAACTCCTTTTGATTTAATAAACGTCTTTACTTTTTTGTGTACGGGTAATATAAATCAACAGAGCAGGACGTACCGACCCATCTAACACATACCGCTTTATCATTTCACCGGACAATCACAGTGATTAAATCCGGTAGCTGCGATGGAACAACAGCGAGACAAATACGGCAAAGCACCATTTGTGCCAACTCAACATGCAATCGCAGCACATCAAGGCTGATCACATCTTACAATGAACACATTTTTGCTGGCTATGACCTTGTTAATGCTGGTCATAGACAGTTTTCACAAAGCTGTGTTACAAGTTGGCGCCATGAGATCCTGGTTGGCTGAAGTACATAAGTAAAACATCGGAAACAGAGGTAAAATGGCTTGCATTAAAATAGTTAAAACATCGGTGATAAGACAAGTTTCATACATCATGAAGACACAATGACTTTTTAATATTGAAAGTTGTATAACTTATAGTGTAAACATTACGCTGATCGTGATTCATTTATTGACTAAATTTATAGCCTGTTCTGAAATATTTAAGGTGGACGTTATGACTAATGTTGGTGGAAAATAACTAAGAGCTAATATGACGCACGAAGTTTGCACTCCATATTTCCCTTTGCGCTCAAAGTCCATTTCGTAAGCCGTGATCAAGCAACAAAGATGCAAATAACTTTTAACTTTATTATACTCATGTACATCATTTTTTGTGAATGCTGAACTATTCATTTTTCACTGGTGCTGAAAAAATTATTACTAAACACCGCTCTTCAAGACAAATGACTATTTCGTTAGCTTGGGAGAACGAAAATAATTCAAGATGTTTTATGATTCCGAAAAATCAAATCTACTGGAAGATTATACAGTTTAAAATGTGGTTGTATTACTTATTTTGCCCATGAAATTATGCAGAAATTATAATGTCCATAATGTCCCACAAAGCCCGGAGTTAATGCCCATTTGATTTATTAACTTGAGGTGCTTGAAGGTGAATTTGAAAATTATCCGTTACTTTCTCTACTACGTACCTACGTCGTATTGTGTTCCACCCAAAAATTTAATACTAAGATTTCACCCGAAATGCATGTTTTGAGACTCCCTGAATAAAAAAGCTTTAGAAGATTTGTATGTTTGTGCATGTTTCTGTTTGTGCACTCTCTAAAACAATACATCTGTTAAATACCAAATTTGATATTTAAATTGCACATATTACAAGGACGTGGCGAAGATGTTTAAGAAAATATCCAAACCTCGAACTACCCTTTACATGGAAAATTTTTTGAAAATTGTTATTTTCTCAAAAACATTTCTAAGCATTTGAGTGAAATATTATATGTTTAATGTATGTTCATGGAAAATGGAATGCATATCTTAGGCATGGCCTTTGAAGTCCTCCTAATTATAAATGGATTTTTCATAGCAGGTAAACCTAAATTTGTGGAGCTGTTAGTGATGAACATGGGGAGAGATTCCATCAGGATATTTCTGTTATGGAACAAAGATATCATGGCTGTTGGAATGAAGTAATGCTTGAGGATTACTGTTGGTCTTTGTATAGGGATTCTGCGGAACTCCATCACAAGAGGCAAGCTCTTGTGACGAAGTCAATAGGCCACCACATGATTCTCTTCAGACACGACTCTCTACAAAGTATTTTTTCAGCAATTAGAACTCTTAGCATGTAATTACCAGTTAAAATGAATGGAACTTTTATTGTTGTTAGCATGTATGCAATTAAAATGTATTCTTTTCTCTCAATCCGTTAATATGTAATACTTCCACCTTGTGTATATCACAGAAACTAGAGCTAATACAATTTTTTCATTGTCATATTTGTTTTTCTCAACCCAAAATTAGTAGGAATTGCCTCATGAAGTGCTTGAAACATTCAAAAAGTATTTTTTTGTTGCCCAGTGTAGTCTGTATTGTCATTAGTCAATTAATTACCTATAACAGACAATATTGCTGCCGGAAGCTAGGCCTTCTTTTTACAAATTCATTGGCCGGAGCATTATGAAAACTTTAATCAAGACTTAAAGACAGGCAAGCAGCTTCTGTCGTTTTAGGAACAAACAGATAGTCGTTATGGTAGTAGTAAATAGGATCATTCTCCATAGAAGACAGAGAAAATATTGCATTTCGGGCAAAAATTCGATACTCACATTTTACCGGAAGTGTACGCTATGAATCAACTGAATGCAAGAAATGCATTTTTAGAAAGGAAAGGCGCACGCTTGTGTGTATACTTAGCATAACTCAATGATGGCAACTCGAACGAATGTCAAACTTCATATTTAAATATGGTATTTTTCAATAATGCGGCGAGAAATGTTCTCTTTCACAAAGCAATTTAATCTACCTGCACATTGGAAAAATGTGTTTTTATTTTCTCAAAATAGCTCACAAATTTTTATTAAAACACCATATGTTTAATAGATTTGTGAATTAATAAAACTAACATTTTACGTTCTTTTGTAGATAGTTTGTGAAGTTTTCTGTATACCTACTATTTGAATTTTGTAAATCTGGTATAACTGGAAAATGTAAACAATAAACCCAAACAGTGCACAATTTGCGTCAATTAAATCGTCCATGGTGCTAGCCATTTACACACACACACACACACACACACACACACACACACACACACACACACACACACACACACACACACACACACACACACACACACACACACACACAAAGTCCACGTGAATGTCTACTTTCCCTAGTATAGTGACAGCGCTTAAAGCATCCCCAGGCGCTTCGCTTTGTAAGGAAAAACTGTTCTCACCCCTAACCACAATGTCATAAACATCTTAGGTTACCCTTACCGGGGCGGAGGGGTGAAGAATGTTAGGCTCGTGTTTATAGCTGAAAGTACCCAGGGTTGCCATTGTTTAAAATAACATTTAGAAGAAAAAATAACTTCAAGCCGATTTCACTGTGCGAACTACTCATTTGGTTTACTTATTGATATTTTCAAATGAATTTTAAATAATTAATGTATCCTATAATAATACATAATGTTACAACACTTTATAACATAACTGAAAAGAGATATATTATATATGCTGTTATGGTATAATACTTATAATACCAACGAGAACTAAATGCGTATTATTAGCATAATATCCAAGGAAAGATTAGTATAACATCATTACAATTTTAAAAGGGTTAAATTGCATCAATGTGCATGAAATTGCGAGGGATATTTACTTGCAAATTAAAGAAGCACTTTGGATATTCTGGTAGTTAATAATAATTTATAAGCAAAGATTGCACGTTAGAGTTTTGTTTATTGCAATCGTGAGCTGATTTATCATAAAACATTTTCCTATATTCTATGGCAGCTACAGGTGGTGAATTTCAGTTGGTTTAACAAAGTAGTAAATACTTCAAAAGTAAGAAAATGAACTAAGGAATTAAAGAAAAACTATTAAGGAAACTCTATTACTCTTTTTAAATGCTGGAACCTTTTTACAAGGATTTCTGCTAATTTTACAAGTTGAATAAAATTAAGCAGTGCAATTTTTTGGGTTGGAAGGGGGGGGGCCTTCTGTTAAACAAAATTTAAATAAATAATCACGTACATTCCGCATAATAATTAAATGTCATAAACGCTTTAGAACTCGAGAAAGGTTAGAAATACTGCTAGATATATATTACAAGTATGAATGGTAATCCAGGTTAGCATATCCATGTTAGGTTCGATACCCACGGTCTCCACATCTTAATTAAATTACACAATAGCTATTAACGCCAATAACTATTAAAGACTAATAAATTTATAAAACTACACTAAGTAAAACACTATGTTAACTTCTATAAATAAAGAAGCTTAATTAATTAACACACATATTAAGCACGACTGCAAAGTCTAAGCTAATAGAAAGTACTGCAGTTCTAAGGACACAAGAAAAATATTGCAACAGCGCTTTAACTTGGTGAACGTATTAAGAAGGACCACCACATATGTTTAAGGGTGGAAGACCCTAATAATTGCTTACATGTGAAAATGTGTGGTAAGAAGGGAAAGCTTTGATGTGGAATGGGATCGAATGAACGCGGCTAGTATACTACATATGATGCACATTTAAAGCGTTTATTCTTAGCTTTATCTGATGTAAAAACCACTCCCGCTATAACAGCTAAATATTTAAAAGCTGTTCCCGCAAAACTAACATCACTTATTGATCAATTTTAAATATTTATATATTGAGAAATAAGGTATATTAAGAATAACTTTTAATTTAATACTGTGATATGTGAAGAATACTAGTCATGGTATAGAAGGTCTTATGAGCAATGGCCTGAAATTTTTGTTTTAATTTATTAGATTTTCTAGAATTAGCCGACTTAAGGAGAGAATAGTGAAAGAAAGTGAGAATACAACAAAAACGCACTTTTTCGATTTTAAGAATTGCAGGTGGTTTTGTCTCTTCGAAAAATAATGTCTAATTTCTTCTTTGAAATGTCCACAAATGTTCAATTGTAGACTTGAACACATGGAGGAACATTTCAGAAGTGCACAATAAAAGGATAGAGAAGTTTCCAGTAGAACTTTTAATATACTGTGTTTATAATTACAAATATCTTGATCTTACAAGAGTCACGATCAAATGTAAAAGTGTTGTATAATTAAAAACGCTAACCTAATTTAGTATCTAATTAATAATTGTTTTAATTAATTTTAGTACTTAAAATAGTACTTAATTATCGCTGGAGGTTCAATTAATACCCGTTTTGTTCTCGGGTTTGCCTACCCTTCGAGGCGCTTCTAGTTATCTATTAGTTTTATATCGCCACAGAGTCTGAACATCTACAACATTATGATGTAGGAAGAAGAAAGACACTTCTTATGCACAGACGCTCCAGGGTATGATTATCACTTTACAGAATGTTCACTTTGTATCTTACATATTCACATAGAATGGTATAAATGGTATCCGCATTGCATGGATACTTGTGATATGTTATCAACTTGATTATGTCACAACAAAAGCCTTCTGACATCTTAAATCCCATCCTACTATTGTTGGAATGTATTTTATCAAAGGGCTTTGGTTAATGTACGGTTCAATGAATCAAGCGCTATGGTTTTTTTATAATAAACAAAGGTTTTTATTTAATAATTTAATTCCAATGAAATACCTTATATATGTATAAGTTGTTCAACACAGTTGATAAACCAGAAACTTCAGAAATATCATGTAATTTTCAAGACGATCATTAAACGTGGAAGATATGATGATTATGTAGAATGTTCATGTAAGACGAATGTTTACTCAACAAGAAAAGTTAAGACCAAATTTAGTAGCAAGAAAATAGACACGCAGCCTATACCAAAAGAGCGAAAATGTCATGCAGTTACTCCACAGCAGTAATTCTCATTTCATTTTTATTTTCATCCATATGATCCAATTACATAGGATACGTCAACAGGTTTAATAAATACAATCTGTACATAACAATATTAAAATAAAAAAATATAATAAAATAAGCAGGGGGTACCTTTACTATTTAAGCTTTATTTAACCTTTTATACTCATCTATAGAGTAGACTGGGTTTTCTACGAGGTACTTTTTAATTGCTTTAAGTTTAAATTTTTTCTTCTGTTATCTGTTTTATTTGATTCGGTAAATGATTGTACAATTCTTTAGATTTATTTTCTATATTTTTGTTACTTAATGTTCCTCTTAATCTGTTTAAGAAATAATTTTGTTTTGTTCTTGTGTCATGTGTATGTATGTACATGTTTTTATTTTGGTTGCTAGAATTTTTTTGTTACGTATTTAATGCACTCATATATATATATATATATATATATATATATATATATATATATACAATGCTGTAAATTTTAATACATTTAATGTTTTATAGACATTTCTACAAGAATCCTTCCTTTTTAATCTACAAATTATTCTGATGGCATATTTCTGGAGTCATAATTTTGCCTGTTATGAAGCAATGTTTTATGAAGTTCCAGTCCTTTATTTTAATCACCTCGTAATTTCAACTTTCATTCTATTCATTTTATGCCTAAAACCTTTTTGAATAAAAATACGTTATTGTAACATTAAGCTCATAGTGATACTGACAGTTGCTATTATAGCAAAAGTGATAATTCTCGATGCTGATGCTCGCTTCGGTAGCGTAGATGGTAGCGTATCTGCCTCACGTTCTAGAGGTCCCGAGTTCGAATCTCGGTTAGGGTGAGTTACCCTGGATAAGGTCTTTTCCGGGCTTTTTCCTTATTATGACAGACGGATGTCGGTAACTCTAAGCTTCATGGACTCCGGTCTCATTTGAGCATCATTTCACCCATTTCATTCATCGTCCGATATGACTTAACGTTGGAGGACGTAAATTAAGAAAAGTCCCGATGCTGATGATATTTGAATTTAACTGAGATGTACAAGACATTTGAAAGTTCCCAAAGCACTTCTTTGTAGAGGGGAAGTAAGTAAGCTTTAGAACCCACGTCCAGAAACGTCTCTTTCCTTGCTGCAACTAGAACATTTTCAAATTGTGTTAATATTTTAACTTCCGCTGCAAAATAGATGATCAACTTCTTGCTCATTTAATTATATTTCTAACGGAGATCCATCTGTTAATTCTGCATCAACGTACAAAGGAAAAAGATAAAAAATCTCCATTTTGTTACATTTACTAAAAATAATGTCATTTCTGTTATTAAAATAATAGTTACCACCATGGTGCACTGCAACAGATGCTTGATTGGCTTCCAGATATAACAACAAAGATTTTCTGGCACTATTATTTATTCACTCCTGCTGTCTACTAAATATTCTGGGCAGTCCCCAGAACTCTGGCAAGTATATTTTCCTTTGTCTTCACAGGACACTGGTAATTCAAACGCTGTGTGCAGTTTCACATAAAAGTTAAATATGAAGACATCGGAGGTAACACAACTGGGCCATCTCAGTCTCTACATCGAATAAATACAGATTATACCAGTGCATACAAACTTGTAAGTGACTCCTTCACCTATTAGAAACGGGAGGATTACGTACTTAGTAGTATGGAAAAACCACAATTCCGGAAATGGGTTCCTATTCAAGATGTTATATATTCATCATTCTCCAATGAGAAGTAAGAGGTTCTGTAATATCCTGATTATTGAAATGAAACGGTAGCAGAAATATATTTAAGTTTCTGTAAAAGTTCACAAAATTACTTTGGTGAAAGGTATTTCTATCTGAAATCTTTGTCACCATTCAAAAGAAAATTTTAATATTTTTCTGGCAGTGATGAACCTTTTAAAACTTGCGAAGATAATTGCTAGTTATTTTAAAAAATAATAGTAATATATCCTCTGGTTATTAAGCATGCACTCTATTGCACTTTAAAGGGCATTTCAGCATTTTATGTTGTGTAAAGTATATCTATTCCTCTCTCGCGACAGGACAGCCTGTGTTGTATTGTGCCGTAGTTCTCCTTAATCCTCTATATATTACCTCCACTTTCGCCTTGCAGAGCACTACTTTTTTAAATGAGCACTTGAGAAAACTCACGATAAAACTTACCGTTTTTTAAAAGATCGGCGAGGAACAATGCTTTGCAGACCTGGAAAAGCAATACACAGAAAGGAAAACAACAGTATCAAGGAGTAGATGTCGGCTACATTAATGTAAGTCCTCGAACGTAACAAGAAAATGTAGCAAACAAAACGTAAATACTTAATTGCATTATGTTCTTAGAATACCAGTTATTCAAGATATTTATCGGTTATGGAAAAAGCCTGACCAGAATGACCTTCAGAAATGAACGACTTTGAGCGCAGTAATAAAGAAACGTCTAAGGGGAACACTTCTTTCTCTCCTTCTTTAGTTTCTTCTTAAAAATGCATCTGATGGATTAGTCCTTAATTTTTGGCGTTTGGTGAGTGAAAGCTTTGCGTAAAAATAAAATGTTTTCGCACTGCGTTTTATCCTATTCGATAGAAAACTATGTTTTTGTTGTTGTAATTTACGTCCTCCAACGTTAAGTCATATCGGATGATGAATGGAATTGGTGAAATGGTGTTCAAATGAGTCCGCGGTCCATAGAGCTTAGAGTTGCCTGAGGTTCGTCTTTCAGGATAGGGGATAACCCCGGAAAAACCTTATCCAGATAACTCACCATGACCGAGATTCGAATTCGGGACCTCTTGTACGTGAGGCAGACATGCTACCATCAAAAGAACTGTTTTTTTGTTTGTAATTTTACGTCCTCCAACGTTAAGTCATATCGGACGACGAATGGAATGGATGAAATGATGCTCAAATGAGTCCGGGATCCATGGAGCTTAGAGTTACCCGACATTCATCTTATAGGATAAGGGAAACCCCGGAGAAACCTTATCCAGGTAACTCACCCTGACCGAGATTCGAACTCGGGACCTCTTGAACGTGAGGCAGACATGCTACCACCACACTACCGAGGTGCTATATAAAATACTGTGTGTAGCTTTTGTATGCTATATACAGCCGTTGTTTTTTCTTTTCAAGTAAATAAAATGGAGTGTTAAGTCGACAACCTAGTTTATTTTATTTTACACACAAAAATTTCACTTAAAAGGATGCCAGAACTGATGGACCAGTCCATTACATGTATACATATAAAGGTACTCACAAAAATATTTGATCATATAGGTCTTTCCTCCATAATGGAGAGTTATTTGAAACTATGAAGTGCATTAAATAAAGTTTATTTTGAATGTAAAACACAAGTAAAATATTAAATAAATACGGCAACTTGGGGATTCACAGCAAAAATAACTAGGTACCGTTTGACTCCAAAGGAAGATTACGTGCGTCACTTCAATATTCAGTCGCTCTTAGGCTTGAATTCACCCGCTTAGACATTTAGAAGAGCCTCGCATCCCAATTATCATTAGCGACGAACCTATATTTCTCCACTGTCGTGGTATACCGTAAATTCAAATGGGACGCAAAGGAAACAAGAAAACTTGTGGACATTGACAGCTTGTGATCCTCTCACCATATTAAAGGTATTACGCATAGAAAAACTGCCGCTAAGTAAATATACCACGGGGCATTCTACGGTACAGAGAAAGAATCGAATGTTAGCCACAAACGGGACGACCATAGAAGTGACTCGGAGAGAGAGAGAGAGAGAGAGAGAGAGAGAGAGAGAGAGAGAGAGAGAGAGAGAGAGAGAGAGAGAGAGAGAGAGAGAGCGGAGACTACTTATGAGAAAGGTAATGAATAAGTAATCCTAAAATAATTGCCACAAAGATGTGTCTGATTACTGGTAAAGATGTGCAGCCAGAAATAGAAGGGTTTTTACTGTGGAAGGTCACAATTGAAGAGCGTAGGGAAAAAAAGCCTTATGTAAACTAAACTAACAGAGCAAAGAGGCTGCAGTCTGCCAAGGAATTGTGCAAAAGAGAGCAAGAATGGTGGAGAAATGTAATTTTTGTTGATGAAAGGCCCTTTTATGTATTTAACACAGAAAGGATGGTTCGTGCTTGGCGCAAGCCCAAAATAGAGCTGAATATAAGGAATTTACATCCTACTGTGAGACATAAAAGTGGAAATGTTATGGTATAGAGGTACATGTCAGCAAATAGAGTGGGAAATTTGGTATTTATTGAGAACACTATGGATAAACACCAGTATATCATCCATCATGTTTAGGCAAAACCTTCACCCTTGTGTAGAGTAATAAGAATAAAAAAAATACTTTTAAGTTTTATCAGGATAATGAACCAAAGCACCAGGGGTATACTGTCAGGAAGTGGTTGTTATATGACAGCCCAAAAGTAATACATCCACCTTGACAAATATATATCCGCCTCTATTGGCTGAAATTAACCCAAAGGAGGATTTACGAAATGAAGTAATACAAAATAATCAGAAATTACATCTCCTTTAAAGATCTCCAAAAATTACGCTTACTACAGGTCGGTATGGAGTTTGTCCGGCTTATCTTGAAGCATGGGAATTAGAGAGAGAGGGGGAGAGACAACACATTATTGCCCGCGTAGGTAACCCCTGACTGCTTAATTCCACATCGCATTACTTCCATGCAATATTCCGATTGATTCCGCGTGATTATATTGTAGCTATCCCTTTAATACTTAATTACTTTCAATAACAGCGCTTTAAATACTAGTGGTAGATTTCGGTAGTATAGATATACTGTCCATTAGGAATCTTTTGGAGACTCAATTTCTTCTAAATTTATGATGAAATTGTACAACATATAAATTAATCCGTCTTTTCCCCAGTACACTTTTTCTACATCCTTCATTGATTTGTGCCCATATTAGCTCGGTAGATTTTTTTATAAATAAATAAATAAATAAATAAATAAATAAATAAATAAATAAATAAATAAATAAATAAATAAATAAATAAATAAATAAATAAATAAATAAATAAATAAATAAATAAATAAATAAATAAATAAATAAATAAATAAATAAATAAATAAATAAATAAATAAATAAATAAATAAATAAATAAATAAATAAATAAATAAATAAATAAATAAATAAATAAATAAATAAATAAATAAATAAATAAATAAATAAATAAATAAATAAATAAATAAATAAATAAATAAATAAATAAATAAATAAATAAATAAATAAATAAATAAATAAATAAATAAATAAATAAATAAATAAATAAATAAATAAATAAATAAATAAATAAATAAATAAATAAATAAATAAATAAATAAATAAATAAATAAATAAATAAATAAATAAATAAATAAATAAATAAATAAATAAATAAATAAATAAATAAATAAATAAATAAATAAATAAATAAATAAATAAATAAATAAATAAATAAATAAATAAATAAATAAATAAATAAATAAATAAATAAATAAATAAATAAATAAATAAATAAATAAATAAATAAATAAATAAATAAATAAATAAATAAATAAATAAATAAATAAATAAATAAATAAATAAATAAATAAATAAATAAATAAATAAATAAATAAATAAATAAATAAATAAATAAATAAATAAATAAATAAATAAATAAATAAATAAATAAATAAATAAATAAATAAATAAATAAATAAATAAATAAATAAATAAATAAATAAATAAATAAATAAATAAATAAATAAATAAATAAATAAATAAATAAATTCTCTTTTCTTATTTAACCATTTTCTTCGTTATTTTCGTTTATTTTATCTGTTTTCCTTATTTTCACACATATTCACTATACACATAAATACCCATACCCAACGCGGGCCTTGAACCCGCGACCCTCCACGCGGCGGAACGCTAGAGACATACGCTCTAGCGACCATGACTACGAGGGCCGGCTCATTCGTAGCACAATGACACGGAGGTAAGGTACAGTCCAGCAACGCAAAGGTCCCTGTAAGGTGTGAGCTCTCTTATACAGTGGTACAAGGACAGCGAATGTGTGTGACAGAAAACGCATGCTACACAAGGAGCAGAGCCGTTAAAAAACATGCGCCATATTCACTCTGTATACTGAAACCGAGAAGATCCATTCACAAAAGTAGAAGACATCAGAATGTTTTTGAATGGTCTACAACTGTACTGACATGGAGTGTCATAAACCTCTCCAGACAGGGTGTGGGAACCGTCTCCAACCCCCCTGCGTCTCATCCCTCAGAGACTTACTCTCCTGTGGAGTATATGTCCATTTAATTCAGCTATGGAGGATTGTATACAGTTTGAACTTATCTTTGTTTCTCTTAATTATCTCGTATAACGCCGGTTTTGATAACACATTTCCATTATTACCATATTTCACTGTCAATATAAAGCACTGTTTGTAAATAAGCAAGCTCTGAACTAGTTGCAGCAACTGTCGCAGTCTGACGGGAGACTAGGCAGTCGCGGATAGCAGTGGCAATGTGTTTACAAAACGTTTCACCCCTCCCTTGTCACAGAGAGGGGTAGCGCTAATTAGTCATGTTTCAAGTTAAAACAGACGAATCTTAAATGCTGAAATATTTTTCGTCAACACCTGTTGCACATTGGAAGAAAGATTGTTTCTCTTACTGTTGCAAATTGCACCTGTTTATCTGTACTTATTTTTACTTTAATGTTTATACTGCTTTTAGGAAAATAAACGTCTGAGTTTTAGGCCCAGAACTTTGACCGAATATTTTTATGAGTACCTGTATTTTCATTTCGGTAATATTGAATTTTAAGGAAGAAACGATACATAAAAACACTACAAAGATGACAAAACAACATTGACACAGAGATTATAATAATTAACAAATTGCACGAGGAGTAAGTTTATATTAGAGAGGGACAGTTTTCTTGCATAAAACTGTTACGGTACGTTTTTATTATGCCAAAAAGACATTGGTCATCTGGTATATATGCCTGTAGTGTACATTAAATTACAGGAATGTTAGTGCAGGCCATGTGACATTGGGACAGTCTCCAACTGTTTACAATCCCGAGTAGTGCCAATCTACCACCTGAGAAAAGAACAAATATGAACCATATAAAATTACTTCGTGCTTATAAAATGCGTTTCCTTCTGTTTACTTTGATTGGCAACATATTTTCATAATATTTTTTCTGTGCTAGTTTTGTTCACCTTTGTTTCCTGCTTTTATGTTTGAGAATACTTCTTAATCTAGAGGTTTCGGATTTAATTCTCGATTGGATTTGAGGAAGTTATGTGCGGTGCTCTTTTATAATGAGAATCTTTCCTGTCCTCCACAGAGTCTAAACGGGGTGTGTGTGGGAGTAAAAATTAGTATACAATCTTAATCATTATTAGAAATATGCGTTAAAGAAACTGTAGTCAAGAGTTGTTCCTTAAACGAAAGCTTCCAATGTGCTATAGAAGTTTAAGTGGGCTATAAAATCATAGAACAGAACGAAGAAAATTTTCACTTTCAAATACTCAAAAATAAACTATTTAGAACTCAAAGTTGATAGTAAACACCACCATTTGGCTTCAAAAACATGAGAATGACTAAGTATAGAAGCTAAAGAGGATGAAAATATCAATAATGTATTTTATAATTATATATAATAACAGCTAAGCTGAAAAGAGGACGGAACGTATTGTAATAAACACAGAAAACAATGGTTTATTCAACAAAAAAAGATTTGTATGTTATTCTTCTCTGCAGATCGTATACATCAACAGACAAGCAGCAGTGCAATGATGCGCTGGAAGCGCCGCTTCCCAAAGAATTTTAGGAGAAAAACAATAAAATTCACGATAAAAATATTTTATTTTTTCTGGATGATTTTCAAAATTTATTTGGTAACATCCGCGAGTCTACGGAAAATCTGATAGCGCTTAGATTCGAGTGACCATTCCGGGGGCTCATTAGTACTGAATATTTCTGTATTTACGCATTCGTAACCATCCATATTTCATAGGTTTCCGGAAGCAATGACGACTCTTCGATAGTTCGAAAGCATTGACAGATTTTGTCACGTGAAATATCTATAGCATGTGAACCAAAATATTTATCCGTAGTTAATTTCTCTCCAGCTTATGCGGCCACACGTTCGGGCACCATATGAAGCAGGATTTCTATGTTGGAAGCACAATTCTTTCTCTTCTCGTGTGAGTTTTTGCGGCTATCAGTTTCTTCTGGTCACCAATTGTATCATCTTATTTTAAATAAGAGTCATGAGATCCTGGTTTTCAGGTGTGGTTCGGAGTGAAATAAATACAATTTTGGATAAGTCCAATGTTGTAACAAAATAGTTTAATTGTGTTCTCTGGATTACATTTTACTTCAACTTTCTTTCCTAGTCAATCATTGCACATTACCTCCAGCATATCGATAAATTCTTACTTCTTTAATAAAAATATTCCATTAATTACATATAACTCCTTACTCCTGCACGTCTACTCATCACTAACTAGATTGCTTAACACTTGTCCTTATGAAGATTATTAATTTTCTTCTTCTGTCCAAAACTTTTCATTCTTCCACATCAAGCAAGATTATTGATTTTGTTTTCTTAGCAACCGTTCATCAGTTTTTTATATTGTCCTTACATGGCCCACTAATACTCAGATCAGAAAACAAAACTCATTTCAAACAAAAATTCCCGTTACAGAAATGAAGAAATTTTTTGTGTTTTTGTTTTATATAACGCTTTTAAATACAACTGTAAGTATATTTCATTAGCACCAGCAACAGTACTTTACGCAGAATGGTATTTAGTGGTGACAAACAGGGAATTCTTGTGAAGTTTTAAGTTATTAGCAAAAGTGTGTGAGTTGCATGCTTTCTCCATTGCCATTTCTGGGAAAGATTGGAACGTCTGAGCAATGCATGAAGGGCCTACGTGTGACTTTACAATAGAAAGAGTACTGAAGAGTAGCCTAAGTTCTTGAGTCATTATTCTGTCTTATTTTGGAGCATCCCTCGCTTTGAAAGTCACGCTTCGCCAGTGCCCCGCAGGACTTACATATTGTAAACAAGCACTGGGTATTCCTTCACAGAATAGACTAGAAGGTTGCCCAAGGTAATAATCAATGACCTTCAGATTTCTTGTTCTCATGGGCAAGTCAATCACTATATGTTTTGCTTTATTCCGCCAAACACTTCCTACTTTGGCCGGCATAACAGCCAACTGAGTTACCTCGACTTTCAGATATCATGCGGGATATATGCATAATTACTAATGCATAATATATTATGTATTTGAATATATGTAAATACACCTAAATCTGACACCAGCCGAAATTTTCGATTCACGACGATTCAAACTTTCTTGTGAATGTGTTCATAATGAGAAAAAATGAGTGATGCATACTGTAATTTTATTACGTTTTTTATAATAATTACATCCTCTGATAACATAAATCCTCTTAATTCCTTAGCAATATGGGATGTTTTAATGTATTACATAGATTTAAATTATAGCAAGTATTAAGCCGACTGGAGTAGTATGAAAGATCTCGATTTCAACACTACATCAGCTATGGTGGAAGACAATTGGACCAGAGTCCAAGCTCCAGAGACAGGTCACATGGGTTTCACCACAAACAAGAAATACCACAAGACGACCGTAGATTGCAAGTGTGTGTTATGTAAACAAAAGTGCAGAACGTAGCACATTGTAGAGTGCAGGAAGAGAACAAACACAATTACTGAATATTTTTATTAACCACTGGTGCGTCAGCCCTTAGAGGGCCAAGCCTACCAACCCGACTGCCGGCCTCACGCCCACTTACAATAACTGAATATAATAGAAAAAAATATGCATTAATGCTAAACTCGCGCATACTTCATTATACATATGCATCAGAACTGACAGCGTGTGCTGCATTAGTTAAATAATACGACCGCCGTTCAATAAGTATCCTGTTTAAATATACATGGTGTTGCTAAGGGAAGTTTGTGTTATCATCATGTATTACCATTTTCTACAAACAAATTTGGTACTGATTCATTGGTTAGTTTGCACTTGGTAGGCATTTTATTAAGCAGTTCAACGTGCTTTTGCTAAAATGGAAAGTGCAGTATCGTTCAGTGATTCACTTTATACTTTTAGTTGGAAAACTTGCGAGGAGATAAACGCAAATTGGATGCTGTTTATGGAGACCTTTCACTTTAGCTTTCAACATTTAGCTATTGGATAACGAATCTAAACGTGGTGGAGCATCCGTTTTTGACGAGGAGCGGTCAGTACGCCCTGCAGATGTGGTTACAGAGGAAGTCATTGAAAAAGTCCATGATATGATTCTGACTGACCGTCAAACGAAAGTTCGCGAAGTGGCAGAGGCCATGGGTGTATCGACGGGCGACTACAATTCATATTTTGCACAGTAAGTTGAAGATGAGAAGGCTGTCGGCTAGATGGGTGCCGCGCTTGCTTACAGTGAGGGTGTGGCTTGCAACTTCGAAGCTGTTTATGATAAATCCGAAGGACTTTTTGCGTCAATTTTTCCCTGTCGATGAGACTTGGATTCATCATTATATTCCGAAACTCAATCAACAATAAAAACAATGGTTACTTTCGGAAAATGTGCTTCAAAGAAGGCAAAGACAGCCCCATCGGCCGGAAAAGTGATGTCAACGATTTTTAGAGATGCGCAGGGTGTCATTCTCATTGACTTCTTGGAAAAAATATAAACGATTACTGGAGCATACTACAATGAATTGTTGACCCATCTCGACAAGAAGTTGAAGATATGGCCCCATATGGCGAAGAAGAAAGTTCTGTTTCACCACGTTAATGCCCCAGCACATTCTTCCGGATTCGCCACCGCCAAGAAAATGCTGCCACACCCCTCCATATTCTCCTGTTTCCAAACATGAAGAAATGGCTTGCAGGAACAAAATTTAGATCAAATGAGATCATCATGAAGATAGAGGTGTCTTTTGAAGCGTTTATCCTGATCTTTTGGAGGGGTTAAAAATGGCAGGGCGTTGGGAGAAGTGTACATCCCTAAAACGGGACTATGTTGAGAAATAAATAATTCGTGTTTGGAAAAAGAAAAAAAGAAGAAAAGGGGCGTCTTCATTGCTGACGCGGGTACTTCTCTCGTAGAAGCTCAGTAAACAGGCAGTCAGTTACGAAATTCTGTTCCTCCACTGACTTCATGGACACATAGACGGATCTATATAAGCTTTGTTGCTGTAAAGTTACGTTTTGACTTCAGTATAACTTATACTCCTTAGACTGGAAGTTCTACTTCTAGTTCTCAGGTAGCGTAACATGTGAAATGGATATAGATATCCTCTTAGAAGAGATTATTTGTACAAAGTCGAATGGAAAGCTATGATAACATTTTAGTTAACGAACGCATATTCGAGGTGGGTAATTATGATAAATATTATTCGCTTATATTAAGACAAAGGCACCTTTTAAAATCTTTTGTTGTGCAATTTTTGCCTAAAATTTCTAGTTTCTAGTTGCAGATGACAATTTACGTCAAAGTTACGTACAACACCGGTACACACAAACACACACATATGTATATGAATGTATATATTAGTTTATTTATAGTCGCTTTAACCATGTAGGTCTTATCACCACTGCTGGTTTACATGTCACAAATTACATTTACATTAAGTTTTACATTACCATATTACATTTACCTGTATTATTGTTAAACAACAGTAAAGATTGTAAAGATACAAAATACTAAAATGTCAACAGTCATAGTTTTGAAAATAATCCGGTGTCTGTTCAGAACTTACTGATTTTATCAATAGATGATGGTGACGAAAGGGCTTCTTTGATCTTGTTGGAAATACCATGGTACTGACACTGTTGATTGTAAAGGAGACAATCAATGATGGCGTGTTTCACAGTTAGTGCACACTTGCTCGCAGTACAGGTGGGAGGTTGTTTGTTCTCGAGAAGATAGCTGTGGGTTAGTTTGGTGGGGTCTGTCCTTATTCTTGTCATTACGACTTGATTTTGCCTGAGAAGATTAGAGATGTAACGTCCTGCTGACGTTATTTCACGAAGCTTACTGTTGGGCGTTTTGAGCCAATTTATCTTCCATGTTTGGTATACTTATAAGAAAGATTAGTAGCTTCTTTAGCAGCCATAACAACATTTTCTTTGCCTCGGATACCCACATGCAAAGGCACCCACATAAAAATGACTTCTTTACCCTCATTCTCAATTTTGTTGTAAAGTAACTTAATTTCATTTACAATAACATGTGTCGATGATGGACTGAATGAATGAATGATGTTTATGGGCGCTCAATGGCACGGTCATCAGCGCCCTTCAAAAAAGAAAAACATGCTAAAATAGGAGATAAAATAGCTAAGATAGGTCCATCCTAAATAAAATAAGATAAAAGACACACACGTCAGTAAAAATCTAAAAGTTACTTAAAATCATGGAGCAATAAAGTTTAAAAAGTTGAAAATAAGAACTAAATTCTAAAATCAACAGTTAAAAGCAGCTTAAAAACTTTGGCCACCGCTTGTTCGTCGTCCGCCAGAATCCCTGCCAAGCTGGCCGGCAGCTGGAGAGATTGGCAAACAGCGGCTAGGTTAAAACACTCTAAAAACACATGGCGGACCGACAGAGCTCCACCGCAGAGCGGGCCGACTGGAGCAGGGTCCCCATTTTACATAAAACTATGAGTAAAAATACAATGGCCAATCCGTAAACGAGCCAGGCTGACCTCCTCCCGACGAGAAGAATGGCAAGAGGCTACCCAGAGGATCGGAAGTTCCTTGATAGTTCTAAGTTTATTACTGCGGAGAGCGGACCACGCTTCCCGCCAGCAGGATAGCACACCTCTCCGCAGTACAAGACTGAAGTCCTCCGAAATCACTGTGGCTACAGGAACCCTGATAATGGACTGCCTATGGCGGTTAAATGCACTTTTAGAGTCCGAGCAAATTATAAATGAGTTCTTGCGAGTGTTTACATCTGAAATGTGCAACATTGCTTGTTTGAGGGCAAAGAGCTCACTTGAAAAGATAGTGTAGATCTCAGGCAGTCGGAAAAACATGGTACGTTCAGGCTATACTACAGAACACCTGTTTTTGTCTTCGCATTTAGATCCATCAGTGTAAATTGCAGTGTGTCTTGGATATCTGCTAGTAATTTCAAGAAATAATTGAAGGTATTGGGATCTATTAATTTAGTCTTGGACACTAATGTGCAGTTCAAAGTTGAGTTTAAGTAGCGTGATTTTTCATGGTGGAACATCAAGGGAATGGTCCAAGTGCAGTATATTTTAGTGTTAGTTTCCTTTCTTTAATCTGTAACGGACACTCAGAACGATGGACTAACGTCGAATAAGTAGCTGGCGAAATAAAGTTTATGAGACCCACATGAGGTTGTGGTAAATGGAACCACAATTGCAACGAGCAGGTACTAAAAGAGCTCAAGGTAAACGTATTTTAGAGTTAATGTATCCACCCAAAGAACTGGCAAAAACATGTCCAATTGTATGTCTCGAGACAGAAACCCTGCAGAACTACTATCCACAAGACAAGCAATGTCTGAGGTCCCCCTCTCCCCTCAAATAAGAGGTGGAGAGAAAATTCGTCATAGAGACTGTAACATACCAAATGGGACATTAGTGAATCATTCAGTTACATCACATTGCATAAAAACTTAAAATCGCACAAAATAGCGTACGGTTGCTCAAAATAACATTAAATCTAATTAAATTTTTAATTTAGAACTTTTAAATGAAATCAAGAGGCAAGAAAGTTATACATTTTCAAAATAAATTAAGAGTTAGTTATTTATTGGTCTACAGCTTTTAAAAAAGCAACTAAATACTGGTCTCGTGGTATTTAAGATTATGTTTTAGCTTGCAACGTCAGATACATACGCCAACTTACATATCACATCCTTCAAACCTGTCAGTATGAAACCAAATTTGGATACAATCATTACGAGTCAAAACAATATCTTAGCTAAATGTGGGACACATTCGCATCCCAAAATTGACTGTAAAAATCGTCGACATATCTAAGTTATGGAAAACTGACATAGTGGTTACCTCACGCACGCTACGAAGAGTGGAATGAATAGCGACTGTGGGACCGGAACTGGGCTCCAAGGCATTGTTTTACGAGTAAACTTGAATAAACTTTCTTTACATAATGTGGTCACGAAAGCGGAAATTATAAATACGAGTAATGCTATCACAGGATCGGCCTTATGCACAACAAAAATAGATATGAAGAAAATAATGACTAACTTGGAAGGCTTAACCTTGACCCTTGAGTGTTGTTTTCGCTTTCTTTGCAACTTTTTCAATATGGCTTATGTAACACTTATGTTCTTTTAAACGAACCTTGTTTCAGGTATTAAGTAACCTGTTCATGTTTTCTCTCTATAATACATCCTTACAGAAGGAAATATGTATATTATCGCCTTGTTGATGTTGCTGATGTGTGTTTTCCTGATTCAACTAAATTGGTCAGGGCATTAAATGCGCATTTCCAAAAATTATACAAAAACATTTATCACAGTATATTTGCAAACAATAAATTTATAAATTAATTACCAAAAGCTATTGCTGAAAGTTGAAATAGTAAGCACATTGCATAGTTTCGTTTTCAAAAATAGTAATACGCATTTCCTTAAGGGGATGCAGCACCGAAAACCCCAAATCTAGCAATTTTCAACCAATCTTGCTGAAATTTTTACCACTTGGTTCTGATCCATAGTTAACAAGAATTCAAATTTTGGTTTTTATATCTTCAATAGTTGTTGAGTAATTAATTTTTGAAGTTCAAAATTTGGGCAAAGTTCAAGCCCGCGATGATTTTCAAAATTTTAATTTTCTACTTTTAAAAATTTTCAGATGGTATGAAGATCTATCATATGAATTTCTTATACTGCCTTTAGTTACAGAGGGAAAGAATTAGGTATGGAGCAAACAAAAAAGGCAAAAAATGATTAAACCTTTGACTTTTTATATCAATAATTAAGAAAAAAATTAATATTAAAATCCATGTGATAGAAAACTTTGTTTGATTTCTAAGAACATGTGTTGAAAATTTTAAATGGACTGAATCAAAACTGTATCGTGTGGAACATTTTGAATGACAAAGAATGTTGAAAAAACTATAACTGAGTAAATCAAATTTTAAAATCCAAAACATTTTCCTTCTAAGCTACATGCCTTGAAGTAGACTAAAACCCACCAGATAAATAAGCTGGACCCTCTTGCATCTTCCTTCTCTCTTCTGCAGCAGTATTCTTCAATTTCAGTTTCATTCTGGATGTTTTAGAAGTTACCTTCGCAGAAATTGCTCAATGAAGTAAGCGTAATTGGTCCATCCCTTGGTTAATTTTTAGAGATGCTGGTGAAATCTGTGTCAATTATGTTTGACTGCAGCTTGAGTGAGGAAGAACAACCAAAACTGAATTCACTGATGGTTGGTGTCACAGCAACCTGAAGTCTCTTCTTTGAAACAAATATTTCTTTTGGGCAATTATGCCATATCATTTTATCTAAACTTTTACTTGCATTTTGTGCCTTACCCAATGTACATCTCCTTAGGATTTCATCTGATACCAGTCTTTGGTACACAGGCATTAGTTTTCTTACCACATCAGGATTCAAGTATGTTCCCATTGTTGTATTATGTTTAGGTGTTTCTTCCTATGCATCGTTTAGCCTATTCATGATCCTATTTACACAGTCAACAAAAGGTCAGTTATTTCAAAGAATGTTTTACCTATAACCTATATAACAGTTATATGCACGCTTTGATGTATAAAATACGTTTATAAATGTTAAATGGCACACTAAAACTCAATTATATATAAACAGTATGTATTTTAACGAGAAACACAAGAAAATCCCGACCGTTAGAAAGTCACACAAAAGCAAAAATATAAACATTATTATTTGCTTTCAAGGTTTGTAGCCAGTGTTTTGTTTAAATGGTGCCATGTATTGTAAGACATAACCATCATACCAACATATAAAATTCCATCAGAAACTTTGCCCGCTAATTTCAAATATATTTATTTAGTACATTCAATCGAACTCAAATGACAGAATCCTGTGAATCCAAGGGCCGGCATGCACGTGCGCACGGGCATTTAAATTGTCATGTGAAGGTATTTAAATGCCTGAAACTCATAAATTTAGTTGGATTATGATACTATAAGGTTCAAAGTATTTTATTAGCTCAAAAACAAACAAAAATATTTTTCCCATATTTTTAGCCAATTTCGGTGCTGCTTTCCCTTAATTTGCAGAGCAAGCGCCTTCCACTCCTTGAGTTGTAGATGATGAACTTAACATAGTACTTTATAGGTGTACATCTAAGCTCCATCATTCATCTGGTTGTGCTGTTTTGTGTCTTCTTCCCTCGTAAAAACAGGTTTATCCTCTGGTGTGCACCATTTGTCCTCCGAATGATCTGTTATGATATGGATCGAAATTTGGCCTTTATTTTGATATTGATGTGATTTTGGATATCACTTTTTCCAATGAAAGGTAACCTGCATCTTTTAAGATTGTCGATGAGTATGTTAGGTCCGTTGAAAACCGGTCTAATTTCAATTTACATTTTATAGTTGCAGAACAGAACAACCAAACGCGGTTTAAATTCCTTTGTTCCGCTTTGCAGTCATAATGTAACAATGCAATATTTATAATAGGTGCTAAAACTGGTTGAAAATATATTACCTTTTGGTCTAACACATACTGGATGAGAAATGTAAATAATTTGGATATAATATAATGATTTACAACATTTTACCATGTTATCACTGTTTATTCTGCCTCTTTGATTGATCCATAATAGTCATTACTTTTGGGGACCAAACAAAGAACGGATCCTGAGTATGCATGATGTACTTTGATCATAAGTCATAGATACATTGGTAGTTTAACATGAATTTCCACTTGAATCAGTACGAATTGGTTACTGACCGGTGCCTACGGAAACAAACACCATATACGTCACTTTCTGGGATTTTCTACCAAATTAAATAGTTAAGGTGACTTACCACATATATTATAAATTCATAAACTCTTAAATATATAATTATGAAAATATAATAACATAATATGCATAACAGAAACTCTCGGATGATATCTAAAAACGCAGCACTGTTATTTCTAAATTTATATCTGTTCAATTATATTTAATCAGTTGGTAATCTACATTAATATTCCCTTGGTGTGTAATATCAACATGTATTCCATAGTTTCAGGATCCTACATGTAGCTTTTCTTAAACGTTGAATTATCCTTTTTATTAGTTTCTTAAATAAAATGAAACTGTTGATGAAGATATCAAAGTCTCGCTTCTTAGGTTTTCGACTACATTCCACGAAAACTTTTAAGTTGTTTGAGAAGCGTGTTTAGGAGCATTTTATATAAAGCAAAGTTGAGAAAAAATGAACTAATAAAAAGCCAGTGATGATCGAACAACCTTCTTCTAATACGTTGCAAATTATTTTAAACATTTCATTCGTAGATTAAAAAAAAAATTGAAAATCAAATTGAAATTGCGAATTGAGAAGTTTTCTGATTCAGGATATATTGTTGGTCTCATAAATAAAAGAAATAAGTGCAGTATTTTTTTCCAATTTTATCTCATTTGTCATAATTCAACTAAATTAAATTGCATCAATTAGAGAACCAAGAAGCAACACCTGTACCCTCAGTGTGTGGGGGTCTCTAAATTATAATCTTACTAGAACTTCTTATATCAATAACGTAATACCATAATACGTAACATATATATATATATATATATATATATATATATAATTTGACAGGAACAGAAATAGCCATGTGAGTGTTTACATAAGAATCTTTTACTTTAATGTCTTTTATCCTTGTAGGTCATCTGTGACGATGAATGAATGAGAATGATGAATGAATGAATAAATAAATACATAAAAAAACTTAATTAATTAATGAAACGATGCTAAAATGTGTTTGAGGTTCATGATAACCCCCCAGTTCCTAATACATCTACTTGTGCTACGAGGCAGACAAGCACCTTCACATCATAGCTGTGGCAGGAGAAACAGTGTCACCTCTCTAATCTCAAGCAAGAGAAGCTATTGTAATATTATAATATACAAAGGCTTTGCAGAGTTATATGCAAGGTCACCCTAACCTTGAAGAGCGACCAATTAAGACATTCTCCACCCAGACACATATTTTATGATATTAAGGTCTCTGAAACATTCTTGCGAGTTTTTCAAACTAGGTGACGTCATGTGCGATAAAACCTGTAGGTAACACCTATGTTTCAGACATCGCACTTCTGGAATAATCGATACAGATGAAACTGATACTTGCAGAATTGTTCACTCTGCATAGTGTTATATACAGTTTAATAGTTTTTTAACGGTCTTTCCTTCTTTTGAGCTTGTCTGCGAGTGCGAACAACTGAGAGTCAGATATCTCAGTGGATATAAACGCAGTGTCTCCAATAACCTTACTTAGACAATTTTATAGCGGTATACAACTGTGATTGTTTAAACTGAAATAGTCCTTATATTGTATTAGTCATAGGACATTCATAGCATATACACGTAGTAGCTATAAAAAGGCGATTTTCTCTGATGTTTCTAAACAAACTCTTCCAAACAATTACAGGAAAAAAAACTACACACCTATACCTCGACAAATTTTAACAAGCTTACCTCGTCAAACCGATGTTCATGCTTTGTTGACAGTACATGTCCCAAGATTTACTTCGGGAAGTCTTCTATTCATTCTAACCTCATCTTTAAATTCTTCTCGTGGCAAATGTGATACGTATAGGCAGTAAAATGGAACGGAATAAATCCGCATGCAAAGAAACTGTTAACGTTCCATTGGCTACTGCTTTCAGTATTAGTAATATTTATTTCAATTTCATATCATATTCAAGAACAAATCCTCAAGGCACTCATCAATTAATCTATGATATACTTATACACTGTGTTATGAAATGTGCCAATTACTTTCCACATTTAACCTTTTAAGAAATACATGAATTGTTTCTAGTGATCTATAGCAGATGAAGTATATTTTTCACTCAAAGATTGGTTATCGATATTTGAAGTATGCTATACCAAAAAACAAGATATTTTATAACAAGACCTGTGCTTGTGTCTGTATGTTTGAGTGATACATAGAGATAGAAAAAATGTAACTCAAAAAGGAAAATTTTTAATAAGTACATAGCTTTATGTAATAGCAAGGATATGACATGTAACAATTTACTACATTATACGTTTATATTTTTAAATAGAAATCCGTAAGAGGTAATCAAAGATTTACTTTGAAAAAAAAAGTATAGATCTATAACATATACAAACTGTGTGTGTGTGTGTGTGTGTGTGTGTGTGTGTGTGTGTGTGTGTGTGTGTGTGTGTGTGTGTGTGTGTGTGTGTGTGTGTGTGTGTGTGTGTGTGTGTGTGTGTGTGTGTGTGTGTGTGTGTGTGTTTTATAAGCGTTAAGAATTTTCAAAGTATTTGATTCATTGTGATTATATTTTTCTAAGTACAATTCACATTTGAATGAGGGTGGTTTGGAGTTTCCAGTTCTGTTTCTTCTCAAGAGAGATTTATTAAACACCACGAGCATGGTAATGCACATAGTTTATTTCTCCATGAGTACAGCTTCTGAATTAATTTCTCTAACCTTTAGCTAAATATTTTTACTACATTTGAAATCATTTCAGTTATCTTGCAACTGATTAAATATGTAGAACTTCGATATCTAAATTTTAAAGATAACATATTCATTGACACTTCATGAAGTGACTGCTAATTGTAACTTTTCTTTAAGTCCCAAAACAAAATAAAACTACTTGAAAACGAAAATGAGAGAAGCCATATGGCTGCAAATGCTACAAGTTCCGCTATACCAAATTTGCTAACAGAAAAAGAAGTGTTGTTTAATCTTACAAAAGATGCAATATTTAAAGATTATACACTAGCATTATCTTGTATTTTTATCTCCAGTATAATATCATAAATACCTTTTAACTTATTTAAAACAGCTATTTTACTGTACAGGATGAAAATAAACTATGGAACCTTAGCAATTAATACTAACATGGAACAGAACTACCGAACCTGTCCTACACTTCACTCAGGCTTTTTACTATATGCTTTTGAATGGCCTTCAACATGTAAGGATCAAGAATAGACTGTTGCGATTACTCTCTGTCGCTACAAATTATGCAAATTCGAAATAATTCAGCATGGTAGTCCTGAATAAGTTCCCTAACTGACAAACTTCACGAGGTGCAGTTCATTCGGCAATGGTGCCAATAGCCCGCCTCAGTAGCGTAGATAGTAGCGCGTCTGCCTCATGTTCAAGAAGTCCCGAGTTCGAATCTCGGTCAGGGTGAGTTACCTGGATACGGCTTTTCCGGGGTCTTCCCTTATCCTGATAGACGAATGTCGGGTAGCTCTAAGCTCCATGGATCCCGGACTCATTTGAGCATCATTTCATCAAGTTCATTCATCGTCCGATATGACTTAACGTTGGAGGACGTAAATTACAACAACAAAAATGGTGCCAATGGTGATGGTCTATAGTTCTTAAATTGTCCAGATTGGTAGAATATTACCAATTAGTACAGACATAAGACATTACAACTATGAGTAGGGGTAGTTTTAGAAGCACCCCACAATTTTCACCTAGTCCTGCAGTACAAGTATCAAATGTGTACTATGTTTGACAAAGCAGTGTGGTTTTATCTAAAAGAGATTGCAAATTAAATAAATTTAGATTTTTAACAAATTCGGAATTCTACAATAAGAATTAGATACAGTGTAATTTGCAATATTCCAATCGGATAGTTTCAACACTGCAGAGATCTGCATATAGGAAATATTGTTTGTGTGTGTGTATGCATGTATGTATGTATGTATGTATGTATGTATGTATGTATGTATGTATGTATGTATGTATGTATGTATGTATGTATGTATGTATGTATGTATGTATGTATGTATGTATGTATGTATGTATGTATGTATGTATGTATGTATGTATGTATGTATGTATGTATGTATGTATGTATGTATGTATGTATGTATGTATGTATGTATGTATGTATGTATGTATGTATGTATTTATGTATGTATGTATGTATGTATGTATGTATGTATGTATGTATGTATGTATGTATGTATGTATGTATGTATGTATGTATGTATGTATGTATGTATGTATGTATGTATGTATGTATGTATGTATGTATGTATGTATGTATGTATGTATGTATGTATGTATGTATGTATGTATGTATGTATGTATGTATGTATGTATGTATGTATGTATGTATGTATGTATGTATGTATGTATGTATGTATGTATGTATGTATGTATGTATGTATGTATGTATGTATGTATGTATGTATGTATGTATGTATGTATGTATGTATTTTTTTTTATTATTGATAACAATCAGCATGCCCCACTACATAGTAGTATTACATGCATTACATTACATTTTTCCAACATTTGATTTTACAAATTGTACATATTTACATGTTAATATTACATTAGATCTTTTAGCAGTTGATTTCACAAGTTATACATATTTACATATCTTTATAGGTTAATTGCATTTATGTATTTACAGAATGCTTTTATGTGGTGTTTTACAAGACTCTCGTTGGTTACTGGCCACTTGCTTCCATTTAGAGTTACATCTTGAATTAGCTTGGCTCTTTGTTGACTTTTGTCTACACATTCGTATATTAAATGGTTTACGGTTTGTTGGGAGCTGTTACATGTACATTTTGGATCGTCTACTATATGGAATCGGTGTAAGTAAGCTTTGGTTTTTCCGTGGCCGGAAGTTATTGCTGTGAAAATTGGTGTTAAAGGAAGCTTTCTCTTCAGCCTATCTTTTATTGTTGGAAAAAATAATTTGCTGAGTGCCCCCTTGTCCGTGGCATTCCACCTATTCTGCCAGACCTGATGTCCTGTTTCTTGTATTTCAGAAATAATTACAGATTTAGGTATCAAACTGTAACTATTGGGCAGATCTCCGTCCAGAGCAGCGGATTTCGCTAGTTTGTCTGCTAACTCATTTCCACATATACCTACATGGGCTTTAACCCAACTGAAGTGTATTCTCCATTTTAGTCTTTGTAAGGTATTACATATATTAAGGGTTTTCTCTGCTATGGAGTTATGTTTATTATTATTCCGCAGAATGGCTAGAGTTACTGTACTGTCTGTATATATCGCTACAGTCTTCTCTTCCTCCGGTGTGTTGTTAAAGTTTTGAAGTTCTTGTAGCGCTTTAAATATGGCCAGTTGTTCTGCCTGATTATTAGTACATCTTCTGTCTAGCTTGTATTTTATCTCTCGAATTGAAGTCCCTTGTTTGAATATTACAACTGCTGCACCCACTTGCTCTCCTATTTTGCTTCCATCCGTGTATATTTTGAATATAGAGTCTTCATCATCAGCTTCTTTAACTTCAGGTACTTCTGCAGGGTGGTTCCAGTCGCTGGGGGGCAAGGGTGCGTCATAGTCTTGTTTATTTTGCAAGAAGTTGTACAGTTTGACTTTCCCTTCAATCGTGATATCAATGGGTTGGATGCCAGCAATGACACAAAATGCGTCAAATGAAATTGTCCTGTATGCCTTCGTGATTTTTATGTTAAACAGCCTTTGGATTCTCTGAATTTTTCTCAGATTCTTCGGGTTGTTTAATGCAGATGCCCATAAGGGTGCTCCATACGTCAGTACAGGTTCTATAGCTCCTCTGTATATTGTTTCTAGTGCTTTGCTTCCAAGTCCCCAGGTTAGTTTTGCTGATTTAGATAAAGTGTGAATTAGGCTTATAGCTTTATCATGCACTTGGTCAATATGATAATCAAACTTGAACTGTTTGTCGATATGAACGCCTAAGTATTTCATGATGTCTACTTGTTCTATAATTATGTTATTAAGATAGATGTTTATCTTCTCGTTTGCAGCTTGTTTCTTTCTTGATATCACTAATACTTTTGATTTAGCGTCATTGAAAGTAATTTTATTTTCTCTTGCCCAATATTCAATTTTCTTCAAGTCATGATTTGCAAAGTTTTCTACGTCTAATAAGCTCATTCCTTTCGTCATGAGAAGTAGGTCGTCGGCAAAAGCGATTAATTCAGTTCGTTTTGTATAGACTAAGTTGAGCAGGGAGTTGTACAAAATATTCCAGTAGCCGGGTCCGCAGCATGAACCTTGTGGGCAGCCCCTTTTGGCTTCTTTCTCAGTGCTAAATTCATTTGTGCTTAGACTTGTTGTCCTGTTTTTGAAATAGCTCTGAGATAACTGGTATAAATTTCTTGGGCATTTCAGTTCTCTTAAGTTATTTAATATGCTGGGCCACCAGGCAGCGTCAAAAGCTCCTTTTACGTCAAGACTTATGAGAGCAATATATCCGTAAGTATTCAAGTTGTTCTCAATGAAAGTTTTCATAGACATAAGTGCGTCTACCGTGCTTTTCTGGGCCCTAAATCCAAACTGTCTATCATTCATAAGATTTCTGGTGTTGATGTGATGCTGAATCCTATTCATCATAATTTTTTCTAAAATTTTCCCATTTATATTTATCAAGCTGATAGGTCTGTATTTCGTTACGCTTGGGCTATCTTCTTTACCCGGCTTGATTACCGGAACTATTACTGCACGCTTCCATCTTTCTGGAAATTGACCGCTATTGAGGCACTTGTTGTATAAGGCTGTGAAGAAAATTGGGAATCTCTTGAAAACCTGAAGCAGGATATCACTAGTTATTCCATCCTCTCCTGGTGATTTTCTTGGGTCGAAGTTTCTCAATGCTGACAATATTTCTATAGTCGTGAATTCCATATCGTATGTATGTATGTATGTATGTATGTATGTATGTATGTATGTATGTATGTATGTATGTATGTATGTATGTATGTATGTATGTATGTATGTATGTATGTATGTATGTATGTATGTATGTATGTATGTATGTATGTATGTATGTATGTATGTATGTATGTATGTATGTATGTATGTATGTATGTATGTATGTATGTATGTATGTATGTATGTATGTATGTATGTATGTATGTATGTATGTATGTATGTATGTATGTATGTATGTATGTATGTATGTATGTATGTATGTATGTATGTATGTATGTATGTATGTATGTATGTATGTATGTATGTATGTATGTATGTATGTATGTATGTATGTATGTATGTATGTATGTATGTATGTATGTATGTATGTATGTATGTATGTATGTATGTATGTATGTATGTATGTATGTATGTATGTATGTATGTATGTATGTATGTATGTATGTATGTATGTATGTATGTATGTATGTATGTATGTATGTATGTATGTATGTATGTATGTATGTATGTATGTATGTATGTATGTATGTATGTATGTATGTATGTATGTATGTATGTATGTATGTATGTATGTATGTATGTATGTATGTATGTATGTATGTATGTATGTATGTATGTATGTATGTATGTATGTATGTATGTATGTATGTATGTATGTATGTATGTATGTATGTATGTATGTATGTATGTATGTATGTATGTATGTATGTATGTATGTATGTATGTATGTATGTATGTATGTATGTATGTATGTATGTATGTATGTATGTATGTATGTATGTATGTATGTATGTATGTATGTATGTATGTATGTATGTATGTATGTATGTATGTATGTATGTATGTATGTATGTATGTATGTATGTATGTATGTATGTATGTATGTATGTATGTATGTATGTATGTATGTATGTATGTATGTATGTATGTATGTGTGTGTGTGGGGGGTGATGCTGATGATTTTGAAACTTGTAAAATAGCTTACAATTTTCAATCTATCCCGTAAATAAGGGATCGAAGTTTCGCTGAATAGGACATAACATTTATTTGTATCTTGTGGTATGAAAATAAGAAATTAACAAGGATAGCAAAAGTTTTTGGAAGTTGGTGGAGCGTAGCTTTTACTTTTACAGATTCTAAAATCAAAATATTCCATGTTTTGTTAAAAACATACGAAAAATATTCCTTGGTACCTTAGTCCAGGAAAATTGGAGGGAATTTTAATGGAACAAGATATAAAACTTCTCTCTTTGACATATCAAATTAAAATATTTAGAACCCCATTAAACATCTAGCATATTTGTAATAAAGTATCAAAAATAGCTTCTGCTTTTTATATTCAACAAATGATTAAAACTTAGTGAGATGAGTAGGTATGAAAAGAAACTTTTTAAAACATTTTATAAACCTGATTTAGCTCTTGATCACTTGCAATAATGGATTTCATTAATGAGAAAAACGGTTGAGTGTTTCCGGGATTTATCTCTTTATTATAGTTATTAGTGCAATATCCATTGGAAAGTACAACACTTCTCAATTGTGAAAGAACTATAAAATTCAATTGAGTGATTTCCAACATTGTGCAAACACTTCTATTTTGACTGTGTAAGAGCACAATTAAAACTTCGTTCTTCTATTGAAACAAATTTACAGCGTTTTTCTGAGAGATATTTGTAATTTGCTTTAACAAACATCAGGCACTCATTCATTTGTTTTGTTTTGCACGCCTGACGTTAGGCGATGTCACAGTCACATGACCTATATTCTAAAGCATGTACTGACATTCTTGACTCCGAGTGCTTACTTCAAATGGAGGCTGCCTTAAACAAATATGCTAAACTATAAATGGACATAATTACAAAACACAAATTGAAAAGACTACAACTTGTTAATAAGGACAACTATGCATATATATGTATATATTGTATATATACAATATATACGTATATAACAGTTGAACCGATTTGCCTAATTTTGGTTTTGAAATATTTGTTAAAGTCCAAGGAAGGTTTAAAAGGTGAGAAAAAAGCCTGAAGTGATAATGGACTGGGTTATTAAATAAATATTAAAGTACACACCCAAACTTTTACGGAACACATACACCTTCTTTTATTTTCGACAAACAAAAGCATTACAAAGTAGAAAGATATTCCACTCCTTGCCAAAGTCTTAAAAGCTATTTCACTTACCATATTTTATTAAATAACGTTTATCGTTTTTATCAAGGCTGAAATTTATTAAATAGCTGAATGCACTATAACACTATAATTACTTGACCACAGACAACTGTTGTCAAATATTGGCGAATCCTTGGATACCTTCTTTGTAATTTGTGTTTCTGAATTCGTGAATGTGAATTGAACTGACACAAAATTAATGTGCAATGAAACGAGACTAACTGTGAGAAAGCTAATGAATAACATCATCGAGGCAACAATCATCAAGAGAAAGTACAAAGGAGAGGATATCTGATCCCGCGTATTCCGATGATTCCAACGGATTTACCTTTTGATTTTAAGCGTATACAATTTCCCGTAAGTTTGACCTTTGCGATGACCATAAATAAATCGCAAGGGCAGCGTTGGAAGTTTGCGGAATCAACTTGGAGTTGATTCTCTCATGGACAATTATAGGTCGCGTGTTCGCGAATCGGAAAACCATCATCTTTATATATTTACGCTCTAAAAAAAGAATTGTTTATTAGAAAGCTTTAAATTGATTAACTTAGTTGTAACTGTGTTGTATTTAAACTTAACTCCCAATTGCAGAATAAATAAACATCTAATCCGAATTTGTTTTATTTATATAGATAAGTTCAGACAACATTTATTGGCGGTGCGAAGTTGGCCCGGTCAGTGTGTGTGTGTGTGTGTGTGTGTGTGTGTGTGTGTGTGTGTGTGTGTGTGTGTGTGTGTGTGTGTGTGCGCGCGCGCGCGCGCGCGCATGAAAATTCTTTATTTAAACCAAAGAAATAGATTAAATTAAATTATGTACTTACCATTGATTTTAAGTGTAGCTAGCGATCCTTTAATAACACTGAAGGTCGCCGCTTTAAATTATCTAACTTAAATTTTCTGCAAAAGCATACAAAAGAGCATGGGCATTCAAAAATATATTTTTTGTATTCTGTCTGCACTTATTAAGCTAACGCCATTTAAAATAAGATGGTATTTATATACAAATATAATAATTTGTAACTTAAAACTTCACTTATAAGAAATGATGATAATTCTTAAAAATTCTCCAGGATCGCGATTTCATGTATACTTATACACATCTTCAGCCGGAAAAACAAAGCTGTCATCATCATTACTAAACACTAGATGTTGATATGTTCTTGTTAGTACTACCAAAATCTGAAAATAAAACAAATTTAAAAACAGAACGACTGCCGGTATTTCAAAATTCATTACGCGAAGTTTGTGTTTTAAAATAAATATCTTTTCCCAAAACATTAAATCTATCGGACCATTTAATTGTGTTAATTTAACTTTTGGATTTATTTCATGACTAAATGACAAAAAATGATCTGCTACGTTCGATTTGTCAGTCTGTTTATACTTAATGTTACGAAAATGTTCTTTCATTCTGGCTTCTAAATTATCGATTTGTCAGTCTGTTTATACTTAATGTTACGAAAATGTTCTTTCATTCTGGCTTCTAAATTACGTTTTGTCTTTCCAATATAAACTTTATCACAAACGAAACTGAACGAAACTGATAAATACCGGAATTTTATCTTTTATAGAGGAAATGCAATAAAATGTAATACTATATTTATTTTGAGCAACTAAAGTTATTCCATGCTCTTTAAAATAATTTTCAAAATGTTTATAAACCCAAGGATGGTAAGTATTTTTTTTAAATTATAATCGTCTTTTACTTTTCTTAGGGTAGAAATATCATTAACAGTTTTTGATATTTGTATTTTTCAATTTTTTATTTATAAAGTCTTTATTAAAACCATTAATTAAAGCAGCATTAATAATATGTTTATATTCTTTATTAAATTCATCTTTATTCAGGGGTATATTTATTAATCTATAAACCAAACTATTGAAAGCAGCAAATTTATGTGGAAAAGGGTTAAAAATTTTATTTTGTAATGTAATTATCAATATGAGTAGACTTCCTATAAATACCAAAGTTTAATTTATTATTATTTCTTATTATCTTTAGATCTAGAAAAGGAAGAAATCCATTAATTTCAGTCTCCAATACAAATTTTATAGATTTATCTTGCAAATTTAATAATTTTAAAACATCGTTTATGAGTTTTTCAGGAACAATCGCAAAAATATCATCAGCATATCTATACCAAACTTCAAACATTAAAGGGAATGCTTAATGATATATGATTATATTTATTTATTATACAAGTTGAAAGTATTAAGTATTGTTTTTCATTTTCCTCATTTTGTTTTTCAGTTTCACAAGTTTATAAGCCATGATATATTTCTTCACTTTGATAGGAAGTATATTATACTTAAAGCTTTATTGTACGAATATTAATAAAGCACTTGATTCTGTTCTTTCATTTAATGCATACCTATGGATCTTGCAGTTTAATAAACTAGCGTTTCTAGCTTTTCAAAACGAAGAATCGCATTACGCCACTGCTCCGATTACTTTGAGTTAAATACCTCTATTTACTTCTAAGTAAAATATGCACCTTGTATTACGGGCATTCTCTAATCTAAGCCTTGTAACTTGTTTAGGTTTCTTAGTTGCTCAGGTATTGAAATAAGAAACTGTATTATAGACCATATCGGTCGGGAAGAACAAGTCTTTTCAATGGTCAAACAATTATAACAGTTGATTTTATCCCGAGAGTGCCGTATATCATAGTCGTCACCTCAACGAAGACAAGACACTTCCTGCCCCTTGAGCTTACAAAGTTGAAATCACGACTCCAACAATTTTACTGAACGGGCCTGGCCACTAAAAGTATTCCAGTATAAATCCGTACTAAACAAACAAACCAAAGTTGTTTAAAGCTCAACAGCTCAACTGTTAAACAGAAGCAACGATGACTGCAGCTACAAGTTTCAGTTAACATGGGTACAGGATGAGAACATAAGATTTTGAATTGTTGTTGTTCTTGTGACACAGCCGTAGTTTCATCCCCTGTTATAGAAAAATTAGTTATGTTTTAATATATGACTTCAGTTTTCGGATGTGTGATGCAAAATGCAATTGATTGAGGAATTAACATATAGATCTTCCAGTTTCCGAGATCGTGACTATCCTCACAAAGTAATAAGCTTTTAAAATTAATTTTATAATTTGTATGGCCACGGATTAAGGGTCTTTGTATTAATTCGCCTAAACGCTCTTCTTACCTTCATGAAGTAAGATTTCATTCAGTGACAGATGTGCTTATAAGTTAGAATGCACTTTTTTTAAAGTAATATTTAACGCCTACTACATATGACACCGCCTGAACACTGATACATAAAGTGAAATTATAACTTGGGAAGAACATTCCAGTCCTGAGGTACCTCGGCGACATTTGTCGATAATGAGTACTGAGGAACATGGAAAAATCCTCAGGGAGGGTGGTCCTTAGGGGATTTGACTCACCTGCCATTTACAGATACATGTCTTAAGCACCTATGTGAATCGGTAGACAAGTGATATGTAACACTTACGCCGAAAAAAAAGTAAAATATAACGGCGTAGCATTTTCTTCTTCAAATTTTAAATTAATGACTCGTTTGCTTAATTTTTAGCAACTGAAAATACCTAGAATAGGAATACCATGATTAAATACCTTCAACTACATTAATAAACTAATATTTGAATAATGCCCGACTTTATTGAACAATCCTGCCCACCTCCCCAAAAGTTGGCGCCTATGCCCTACATACACATTTTCTCTCTTTATAAGATGGCACCACACACAATACAATGTTCGTCCTCTACATTATTAGAATAGATGAATCATAATAACCTTGAAATGACTGTCACGGTTATGAAATTAATAAAAATATCTTTCGAGATTAGATAACCATGTCAAGCAACACAAGATGAAACAGCAAGTCATGATGTGCCCACCTCGGTAGCGTAGATGGTAGCATGTCTGCATGAGTTCGAATCTCGGTTAGGATGAGTTACCTGGATAAAGTTTTACTGGGGTTTTCCCTTATCCTGACAGACACATGTCGGGTAACTTTAAGCTCCATGGACCCCGGGCTCATTTGAGAATCATTTCGACCATTCCATTCATCGTTGGAGGACGTAAATTAAAAAAATCAAGTCATGAAGCAAGCATTTTCTCTTGTATTCCTGATGCTTGATTTATACTAGAAGGGACGTATCTACTCGAGTTAACACGCTGAATTCCGTGTACAATTTATTGCTTTTTCTTCTGGTAGAATGCATGCATTTTATAATGTAATTTTACTGACGTTTATTTAATAACAGTGTCCGAAATATAACACAACCTATATATTTCAGGCACGTTCGCAGTGTCCTTTTGTCTCCTGCCTTATGACATTTTCTAGACATTTTGGGGAAATAGTCTTAAAATTATACACTTTGTAACAGTTGTTTTTGTTTGGTGCTAAAATGAGTTTTGTTTATTTACTTGGTAGTGTTATTTAGAATTTTAAGACTGTTTTAAAATATTATAATATTAAGTATGTGGAAGTGAGATTCTAGAAGGAAAATTGAACAAGATATGTATATTGGTTGGTGCAAGTGACATCAGTATAAAGAAATGAACGGTTGCTATGGAGAGAGAAAATCAATAATCTTCCTTGCGGAAAAAGGATGAAAAGAAAAGCTTTTTTTTTTTTTTTTTTTTTTTTTTTTAATTTACGTCCTCCAACGTTAAGTCATATTGGAGGATGAATGGAATGGGTGAAATGATGCTCAAATAAGCCCGGGGGTTTCATAGAGCTTAGAGTTACCCGACATTCGTCTTTCAGGATAAGGGAAAATCCCGGAAAAACCCTTTTCCAGGTAACTCAACCTGACCGAGATTCGACCACTACGCTACCGAGGCGGGCCAAAAGAAAAAGTATTGTGTAATAATGTATATTCAGTGTTCTGAACAAAAAGTCAATAATATTGCTGAAGAAGCTTGGAGAGATCATCTCTCGATGAACGTACTCAGGAGTGAGCAAACGTTATTTTTCTTTAATCCATAATCTTTTAAAGATTTAAATTATATTTGAGATTAGTAGTGGTTAAGGATTCCTACTGTATTGTGAAGTATCATTTTATTAAAAATGGTGGAAAATTAATTTAGATTACATTTGGAAACATCGAAGTTGTGGAAAATAAACATATATTATATATTATGAAATGTAACTTATTAAAATTTTATTTCTTTTACTCGTAACCACCCTTGAAAAGAAGAGATCTTATGACTCATATTTAAGGAGATACAATAGAATAATTAACAACTAGTTGTGGAATAGTCGACGATATCCTGGACGTCTGATAGAAAGACGACGCTCGAACAGCAAAGGAGGTGAGACCATTTCGTCATGCTACATACGGCTTTTCAAATTTGGAATCACCGCTACAACGAAGAAATCCTGTTACAACTTCCCATGTAACATACTCTTAAATTTCTATTCTATTTCAATCAAATTATGTCCATGAACATTCATTTAATGCTTTTTAAAATAATTTAACATTTACCCCAGCTTTCTCGTTATATAAAAAACTCTTAACAGTCGATATAAAATCATGTCAGTAATTTCAACATTAAATTTGTATTTTAAGTCCATTTGTATGCGTGAGTATAAGAGGATGAGTGAGTAAGAGAGTGATTGTTGATTGATTGAGTGAGCGAGCGAGCGAGCGAGTGAGCGAGTGGGGTTTAAGGGCCCGTCGACATCTCGGTGTTTGGTGTCCATACAAGGTGTGAAAGTCCCCAACATGTTACTACGTGTAATAGTAGCTTTTGTATTGCTTTATTTGTGAATAAATTTAAAGGGGTGCCTAGTAAATCTAACATTTGTGGACGCATAACAATACTCTCATATAACGTATCACAATTTCATACTTGCCGAGATACTTATTTCATCGGCACAGAGACAAAACAAGCTTTAAAATAGCGTACGTGCTAATACAGTTATTACGCCACTATGTGTGTGTGTGTGTGTGTGTGTGTGTGTGTGTGTGTGTGTGTGTGTGTGTGTGTGTGTGTGTGTGTGTGTGTGTAAATTTGATACTCATGCACATTTTTCCCTGCAGCAATGTTTGTAAAACGTTGTTTACCTATGCCATGGCATTGGCGTGCATTACAACGTAACAACCATCACATAAGTGCTGTTAATGCGTGTTTTGGTTGTTGCAAGTCACCGTGACTCTGACGGAAGTGAGGTAGGCACAAGGTGCACCAAAAGTACTCCAGGCTATTTTTATTACCTCAAATTCAATGTGTCAACACAACGGGACGGGTGGGATGGCTTGTTGTAGTATTATATGGAGTAAATTCTGTTATTTTTTTAAATTTTGAGCTAAAAATAGGTATTTCTTGTTAAAATAGTTTTTAACGTTAAGCAAATATGAGCTATTTCTCATCTATTTTATTTTTCCATGTGTATACACATGCATTCATACAGATATTAAAATATAATTACAAGTGTAATATTATATTTAACATTTTTAATACCATGTTACAGTAATACAAAATACATCATGTTTTAATTTAAGGAAATTAACACACAATGTGAATTATCTAAAGTATTTACTTAAGGGACAGGTATTCAATACTGACCAATCCAATCACGGTTCGGTCAATTTGAACCAGCTACGGCAGTTTATCATTGAAATCTTATCGAAATGAATTAGCGTCCCTTATTCGTAATTGGCTAGGAATTGACGAAACGAACTCGTAAGCTAAAGAAACAAAGAAAACTACCATAAATAACATAGAACCATGCTACTTTGTAATATTGGTGTGCAATAAACTCAAACAATGTTACATAAAATACCTATACTATTTTATTCTTGTTAAGTTTTTATTAAGATTTTAATCAGTAAATCGGTTGAACGCTACACATAGGTACGAATTATGACATGAGATTCAGCTATGTAAACTTGTGTTGAGAACAAACACACCCTTTGTGTACGTAAAATATTGCAACTAAGAGGTAGCTGAATTATTATGTCATATCTGGCTTCTCATCAGGTTCTGAAAAAAGTTCATGTTCTTTTATTTATTAATTTTTGCAAAGATAATAGATATTTTTAAACTATTGCAGTTAAGGCATTATTTAACCAACACGATATAACGAGTAAATACGAGGGCTGTTCATTAAAGAAAGATCATAATTTTTTACGGTCATAATTTTTCGCACTAAAATTCAATCTTACTGTATTCTGTTAGCTTAATATGAAACAAACACGCCGTAGTAGTTTCATTGTTGGTACTCCTGGTTCCTGCCTGTGAGAACCAGCTAATTTCAGACATGTTAAGTTTCGTTTACCGCTGCCATGGAGGTAACATGCAGTTAAAGTAGATGTTAGAGGAACATCGGGAGTTTCTTTCAAACGTAATCACTGCTGATGAAACTTGGCTACATCATTTTAATCCTGAGAGCAAACAATAAAACTTAGTGTGGAAATCTCTTTCATCACCAACCCCCCAAAAAAGCAAAAGTGGTTTCTTCTGCTGGGAAAGTTATGGTCATCTCATTCTTTGATATTCATGGAGTAGTTTATTAGCATATTGTACCTGCACACACATCAGTAACTGGACAATACTCCCGGGATGTCCTGAAAATTGCAAGTCCATATCAGGCGCAAAAGACCACATTTCCGTGAAGCAGGCTGGATGCTGCACCATGATAATGCACCGCCGCATATTGCCAATGTTGTTGCTGAATATCTTGCAAAAATCAACGTGAAGTACATCCCTCACCCTCCCTATAGTCCGGATTTAGCCCCATGTGACATTTTTCTATTCCCTAACTTGAAGAAACGCCTTCATGGTAGGCATTATCCATCATCAGAAGCAGTGGTGAAGACTGCGGAGGCGATTTTGAAGGAATATGGCCTCCAGCATATCTTTGAAGACTGGCAGAAACGCTGGGACAAGTGGATCGCATTCAGGCGAGACTATTTTAAGAAGAACCATCAAAATTATGAGGATGAGTAAAGGTACGTTGTCAAAAAGAAAAATGTCCTCATTCTTTATTCAACAGCCCTCGTAAGTTACAGAGAAAATCTCTTGTATTTTAAATACATCAGAAGATAGTTTTTCCAGTAAACAACATAAGGATAATCATTAATAATAAATGATCAAACGATTTACAGTAACATACAACAGAAACACCTGACGAAAATAATCAAGCTCCAAATGTATGCATAGCATCTGCGTAGTGTATTTGCATTTGCACCTTGTTGAACATGGTCGAAGGATGTCAAAACAGGAAGGTAAACATTCAAATATTGCCATAACTTATTAAGGATCTTATGTGGCTATTTTACTTCAAGGAAATATAAATGCCATAGGCAACAAATATCAGCACTAAAAATCAGCATATACCTAGGTTAATTGTACTTTAAAATTTCCTCTTGGTCCTAATGCGTAACATTATTTACGTGTAACTAATCGTTATTTTAAAAACGAGGATTCCACTGGTGTTCGGTCCAGCTGATCTGACATATAAACCTAAAATACATCTTAGCCATTCTATTTCTTGAATTTGCTTTTTAACTTTTCTAATTTCTCAGTGGCGTTTCGACACTAAATTTGAAACAAATGCAAAAGCCTGTATGGTGTTAGGGAGAGCGTGTCTTGCATCTCAACCCAAAGGTTTGTAAGTTCAACCAAGCTTTGGACCTCGAACTCATCTGAGCAGCATTCCGTTTTAGTCGTGTATTTTTTGAAGGAATTTTATCATTCAAAGGTAACATCAAAGAAATACTCAGTGCATGTTTAAGTATGGATAGATTTACTTGTAAGGTTAATATAAAATAACCTACATCTGTTAACATTAACATCACCACAGTACAAATTTGAACTTTAACTTACTTGAATTTAATTTTGAAGATACATTACCATTATTTTGCGTTCTATATGCTCATGCAAATACTGTGAATATTATGAGTAAACTACAAACTGTTGGCTGCTGTAGCCTGTAAAATGCACGATATTGCCGTTTTATGTCAAATAAATACAACCAATTCCGGCGAGTAGCAATATAAACCAGAGATAGTGCCATGGCAAACAAGTAAGGCTCCATTATTTGACACACATTTAGTACACACATATGATTTATAATTTTTCAAGCTCTATCTGGATTAATATGAAGAAAACACATCATGAAGTTTTGTAGGTATAGCATGCAGAAGGTATATAAACTGTGCGATACCAGAGAAAGTTACGTGAACGTAACATCAAATCTTTTTTCTCTCGCATGATTTTCTCTAGTCACTCCTCTACAAAAGAATTTTGTTCTTCGATATGCTTCATGTTAATTGAGATAGACGTTTATAGAAATGGTTTTAATACACATTACCTTATAGGTAGAATGGCGATAGAACACAGTGAGCCTAAGCGATAGTAATTATTTTAAGAGCTTCTGAGCTGTTTTTATTTAAATATCTCCAATGTAAGACACATAGACGGTGAATGAAATGGCTTAAATTATGCTAAATAAACCCAGGACCCAAAGAGTTCAGAGGTACTCGACATTCAGCGTTGGAAAAACCCCAGATAAAACCTTGTACGAGTAACTGACCCTGATTGACACTCAAATTCGGGACCCATTGAATGTGTTAATGATACACTACCACCACGCTACAGAGATGGGCATGTGAGAAGGGCAGGTGGAAATTTAAGAAAAGCACTGAAAAAAAACAATTAATATACGAAAGTGATTCATTCCACAAAAATGTATTTAACATCAATTGTATGTTTTAAGCAGATTTACATATTTTGTACAGTATTGTCTGGTTTACCAGTTTTACAAAATTCATCCTGAAAATGAAGAGGACTTCAGAGGGAATTCCCAAAAAGTTCAAGATATATGCTTATTTCATTTGAAATAAAAATATCTCAAATATGAATTTTTATCAAAAGCAATTTTTGAGAATATCAAAGTTATCCCAAAGAGTTTCATATTTCGAGTCTGGGTGGTGAGATTTTCTTAAGACTTCCTGTCACGTCCTTCGGAGGTGCTAAACTTAAATACAAAGTTTAGTATTTAAAATCAACTTTCCGTTTTCGAATTCATTTGATTGATTCATTTGAATTTGAGTTGACCTCAAAATCTATCTTTCCAGCTAAATCTCGTATGGAATTTTTAGGTGGTACCTTGTCTTCCTAGAAGAAGGTAAAAAAGGATAAAGCATTCTGGTTTCGGAAATGTCAAACCATTCTCATTATGCACTCGACCTCCACTTCCTGCACATGCAAAGAACATGCAAAGAACAAGTTAAGCCAAGACAAACAAAGGAAAGATATTTCTATCCTTACAATGGGATGATGCTAAGATACGACATTAGTAGAAGGTTGAACATCAGAGGTCATTTCCTGTTCCAAATTTCTGTTGTTATGGAAGTCAATAATGCCTCTTTTGCAACTTGGCATAGTGCATATTGTATGAACAGGTACAAACAGCAGGGTTAAACATATAGGTTGCGTAGTAGAAGCAATAAGTGATTGCAATGTCGATAAGGGATATACAAATCGAAAATTCATTATTTATATTATGTATGGAATATGGAATGTTTATATGGAAATACATCTTTCATTTCTATTAATTTTATCTATAACTATACATCTTCAGTATTTGCATTCAATATACAAGGAATAATGTGCTTCGCCTCCTTCTGGCTGTAAAATATACACATAACCTGTGTTTACCTCTGGCATCGCAGTTAATACATTTTACGTTTCACAACTTTGTATCATTTTGTGTTCAGAAATTGATGGTGTAAAGATCATAACTTCATTGCAATTTCAGATACAATGCATGGTACTTCCTGATTAAAGCTTCCAGTGAATCCACCAACAGGTGTCAATTCTTGATTTTGTTGTTTTGCTTTTTCGTTCACACGTCTTTGTTATTTTCTATTATCACTAAATTAAATGCAAAACAGAATGTGTCTGTTTTAAATGTCATCTCAACCGCAAAAAATGTATTTATTTTCTCAGATTTGATTTTGTTTTCTCCTTAAAACCAATTAAATACAAAAAGGAACACAGAAGTACAAAGGCTTAAGCAATTAATCCCGATTTCACCAACAGATATTACAACTGAAGTTAAAAAATGTAACGTAACAATTGTTAAATCGTTAACAAAGGTGTTAAAATCCTTGCATTTCACCAACATGTTCTCTCAAAATGTTAACAAACACGTGTTAACTCCGAGAAACTTGTAAATATTACAGATATGAAGGCTGTGGATGAATCGTATTATTTTCTGAACGTGATGCACTTTTGTGTTTACTTTCGTCTACACACAGCTGAAAAAATGCCGGGTAAACAAAATCAGAAAAGGAGCCGTGGGATGAATTCGAGAAAGAATCGTTAGTTCAATTACTGCTAACTAAATATAATGATATTGTAACGCGAGCGCTGGAACACCCTGTGAAGCAGCTGAGAGCGGAAGACAGGGAAGGTTCGGTTAGCCACGCCCTCACCTCGTTTGTCCTATAGTGGTGACAGGCTGTGGTCGGGGGAAAAACATGACTGTGTCGTCTGTTTCTCTACACCTGTTTCTCGAAATTACGGAATCTGGAACATTCCCCTGGTCACTAGAAGCCGGCGATATTCCTATATAAAGAGGGTTACAGACAGACAGAGTAGAGTCAGTCAGTTGGTTAGTGAGTGTGAGTGAGGAGACAGTCGCAGTTCTTGGTGTAAGAGTTAGTCAGTGACGTGTTAATGAACGAGTGATTGTGCAACGGAAGACTGTACGTAACTGGTATGTGCATCGGAGTTTATGTAATCGCGAGTACAAGTGAAATTGTAACGGACGAACTGGTGAATTGTAATTGTGTGCAGCAAGTAATTCTGTGTAATTGGCAAGAGTTTAACTGTAAGTCGGTGGAAATAAAGAACATTTTTGAATGGTGAAATTGGACTTTTCATTTCACGAACCCACAAAGTCACACTGGTGTCAGGAAGCGGGAAGATAACATCACCGAACATTCCAACCATGGACGCGGCATTGGAAAAATTTTTGGAGAAGATGATGGAAATGAAGGCCGAATTAACAGAGAAGACGGAAGCGGCAAATAACAGCTTGGCCGCGAAGATGAACGAGTTAACAACAAAAACAGAAGCGGCAAATGACAACCTGGCCGCAAAGCTGGAAGAAATGAAGACGGCAACTGAAAACCTCGCTGCAAAAATAGAAGCGGCAAACAACAACCTCATCGCCGAGTTGAAACAAATGAAGACGGCCAACGACAACATCACCGCGGAGATGGAAGAAATGAAGGCCGAGTTAACCACAGAAATGAGAGCAGCGAACGGCAGTCTGGCCACGGAAATGAAGGCGGCGAACGAGGCTCTCGCCGCAAAGTTTGAGGAACGGTTGGCCGGCGTGAGGGATGACGTCACGAACCTGGGCAAGCGGAAGGGTCAAGTAGACGACCGCCTTAATGATTTAGAGGAAAAGGCCGACAACATCGCAAAACCCCTCACCCGCCTGACGGAGGAAAACCGGCCTTATGTGTGGACGGAGGACGCCGAAGACGCTTTCCAGCACCCGAAGGGGACCCTGTGCAGTGCTCCTATTTTGGGTTTCCCACAACCGGGTGGCGCCTTCATTGTGGACACCGACGCTAGCGACCATTACATTGGAGGTGTCCTATCGCAGATCCAGGACGGCCATGAGCGCACAAGAGTGGAAGAGAAGGAGCGTGCCGCAGCAGTCCGAGTAGTTGTGGCAGTGCCTGCTGAAGGCTGGGATAGCGCAGGCCTGAGGAGGGAGCAGCTGGCGGACGCAGACTTGGGGCCACTCTTGAGGGAAGTGGAGGCAGGGACGAGGCCAACCTGGGAGGACATCGCACCGAGGAGCGCCACCTACAAGTCGTACTGGGCCCAATGGGACTCGTTGAAGACCAGAGTGGGCGTGCTGTTCCGGGTATGGGAGTCACCCGATGGGAAGGCGCAGAGAGGACAGTTGGTACTTCCCCGGAGCAAGGTCCCGGAAGTCTTGGAGGAAGTGCACGCCGGTACTTCAGGACGACACCTGGGAGCGAACCGAATGATTCACAAACTACGGCGGCGCTACTTCTGGCTGAGACTCCGAACAGATGCTGGTGGTACACCTGGACCGCCTCGCACGCTACGATGGGGCTGTTCGGGGCGAACAGCTTTGAGGAGGGAGCAGTGTAACGCGAGCGCTGGAACACCCTGTGAAGCAGCTGAGAGCGGAAGACAGGGAAGGTTCGGTTAGCCACGCCCTCGCCTCGTTTGTCCTATAGTGGTGACAGGCTGTGGTCGGGGGAAAAACATGACTGTGTCGTCTGTTTCTCTACACCTGTTTCTCGAAATTACGGAATCTGGAACATTCCCCTGGTCACTAGAAGCCGGCGATATTCCTATATAAAGAGGGTTACAGACAGACAGAGTAGAGTCAGTCAGTTGGTTAGTGAGTGTGAGTGAGGAGACAGTCGCAGTTCTTGGTGTAAGAGTTAGTCAGTGACGTGTTAATGAACGAGTGATTGTGCAACGGAAGACTGTACGTAACTGGTATGTGCATCGGAGTTTATGTAATCGCGAGTACAAGTGAAATTGTAACGGACGAACTGGTGAATTGTAATTGTGTGCAGCAAGTAATTCTGTGTAATTGGCAAGAGTTTAACTGTAAGTCGGTGGAAATAAAGAACATTTTTGAGTGGTGAAATTGGACTTTTCATTTCACGAACCCACAAAGTCACAATATTGTGGAAAATATGAGGACAGTTGCGGTAAATGTAAAAGAGAAAGATGTGACGTGGGAAAATATTGGAAATGAGTTTAATTCGAATGCAAACGTCACAACCAGAAGTACAAGCAACTTTATCAATATTACGTACATTTAAAACGAGGTGCGAGGAAGGACGGAAGTGACGAGTGACTTGAACGTTTCTAGACTGGAGGTGAACAGTGTATTTTCCACAGAATTCAGTGAATTATAAAATAGCAAAGTAATTAATACTTGAAACAAAGGCGATATCTGCATATTCCTATTCGATGCATGTTCTAACCTCTCTTGTACTTCCTCAGTAAGCTTCATACAATCTGTTTCGACAGTCTACACCTCCGTAGAAAATCTTCTTCTGATAGATCCTCAAAATCATTTCTCCTCATAGGCAGTTCTCTACTACGAATGTCATTCAGACGGTCTAAATATAACAAATTGACAGCAAAACCTAGGTTCACGCCCACCATTTTACAATTCTACCATTGTTAACGACTTAGCAACAGAAATATGGCTTGTTAGTTTAACAAGAGATTTAACACAAGTGTTAAGCTAACACTTGTTGGTGAAATGCTTTTGTTATAACTATTGCTAAACAAACTAATAGCCGTGTTAAGTCTTAACACCTGTTGGTGAAATCGAGCATAAGAAAATGTATAAGTTTATGCTTTATAATTTCAACACTTCGTTTATTTTGGTCCTGCGCCGTGGTGTAGTGGTTTAAGGCGCCCTGCTTTGGTTCCCTACCATGGAATGCGCTTTCCACTCAGTATCGTGAGGAATTTGAGAAGCTACGTTAGGTAGCGAACCCTGGTCTAGAAAACCAACTCTCCGGTTGGAGGTACAGAGATGCTGACCACATCTCCTACCCATATCGGTTGCATGATCGCCCACTTGTACCTTGCGTATGTGGTCATGAGACCGGCAGTCGGGTTGGCACGCCCACTTTGGGCTATTACGCCATGGGCTACTTTTACGTTCATTTTCAGTTTTATACAATGAAATATGCAGAGCAGACGCTACATCGTCATAGAGGCTCTGTGCACATTAGTAAGCTATCTCTGAAAACAAAATTGCATTTAATTTAGGAGTGAAAAGCTTATCGCATAAACAAAAATGACTGTCTAAGACGTTTACAGGATTTTCAGAAGTATATTTTTCTCTTTACCTTCTCTACTACGAATATGATAAGCATATAAGGTATTGCATTTCACCGTAATTAAATTAACAATACGCTATTTATCTCAATTATCATGGAATAGAGTAATACGATCTGTAAGAATATCTTGTACAAGAGTTGAAAACGTCATGTGAGTGCAACATGTTTATATATACATGCACACACACATACACACACACACACATATATATATATATATATATATATATATATATATATATATATATATATATATATATATCCTTTTTTGCCCATAGCCTTTCTTGATAGTCATGCTGCTTCATTTTGAAGACATTTTCTATCCACTGCCGTCTTTTTACGTTAGGTAATCTAATACATTTTTAAGGTGTTGCAGCATATTCATATATCACAAAATTTTGCGTGTATGCTATGCCAAATGTTGAACAGTAAATAACATTAAACAATTCCAATGTTCTCCAACGCACACTGTATCAGTCTCACTTGAATCGAGTACCCTGGATTGCGTCCCTCTTCCCCGCATTTTGTTTTGTATGTTCTTTGCTTTCCTTTCTCTGATGACATTTTCTTCTTGCTTTGCCTTTATTCACTCTTCTATAACTACTAATACAAATTTTTAATTTTTTTCTATTAATTTCTTGTTGGTCGATAGGTAAGTTTCGTTGTAGCTAAACCGATAGTCAGTTTAAACGTAAAATAAAATTGGCGGATGGCTATATATGGCTTTGCAACTTGACTTCTTCGAGATAAGTAAGATCATGAGGGGAGAAAATGTGGTTACATTCGCAGGGCTGTCTCTATTCACCTCCCGTAGGGGAGGGGATCCGTCCCCTTCAGCTGCCAAAGTGCGGGCGCTGCGGACCCTTAGCACTCGTGGTACCTCTGACGTTACTAGAGGAACTCCGGGCCGAACAGCCGAGCCCCTCCTTCGGGAGTTGTTCGGATGGGTAGGTCTCGGAGGGGCAGTGGTTCCCGATACCCGTGGGAGATTGGGTACGTCTTCGGACGGGGTTGAGGGAAGCCATAAGTTTCCGGGTACTAGCCTGCTCAGCTAGTAGAAGGTGTGCTAGATCGCCAGGCGGCCCCACCGAGGTCATATCGGTAGTCTTCACCTTGAGTGTTGACGCGCGTAAGTGGCGTATCCACTTCCGTCCTGACTGGTCTTCGGACCAGGAGGGGGGGCAGTTTAGGAAACTAGGTACTGTCCTAATGGAAAGCCCCACGGAGAGACCCTTTGGGATACTCCCTGGTTGTAAGAGACCCGGGTCTTGTTCCTACGGGGACAGGGCTAATGGGAGTAGACTCTCTGCACTCAGATGTCTCTATTCACCCTAGCTTATGTTTACATAACTTCTACAATACAAATGATTTATCAAAGCCTATTTTCTATCTTGTTATTTATTTCTTTGCATAAATACTCATTACATACTTGTGATACATTACATATATCTACCGAATCGACAGCCATGTTATGTTTAAGACACGTCGCCTTGAAATTCATACTCTTTCATACTCTTTTAAAAACAATTGAACAGTGACAGTCATTAAACAAATGATTCTGCATTTACTATACTTTGGTTACTCGTTCTAATCAAAATATTCTTGCGGATGCGTATTCTTCTTGTTAACATAAACATTATTAACTTACATATTTTGTTGAAATATTGGAAGAATGAATAGTAAACTAAATTGATGGTCAAATAATTTCAAAGTCAGTCTCTATGTTATAAATTCGGTTATGTGTACTGTATACGAAAATAAAGAAAGGAAAGAATGAAAGAAATAAATAAAACAGGACAAATAAAAATAAAAGTAAAGAAAGAACACCGATTTACAGCTGAGAGAAGCATAAATAATTTCAAAATTCAAAATAATAAAGAATATTTCTGAAATGGTTAACGCCATTTATTCACAACTTTATTCTAGATAATTTTCGTGATTTTATGAAATATACTTTCTATTTCTTGTTTTTTTCCTTTCTATTTTGTGTCTTCTTTTTCTGCTAAATAAGACTTTTCTATCTATTACGACTTTCTAAGTATATAAAAGTTTATCAGTTTGAAGGAGTTGAGGCTATTTCCACAACAGTTTGAACATTTTATTTCAGGTAAAGTATCTGTTTAAGTGGCAAGGATTTTAATGCACCTCTGCCTGGACCATTTCCCCGATGACTTTCGATTCTCTCGCACAATGGAGAATGCTCACGAATGCAATGCATAATGAGAGTTGTATCTTTATCATTTGGTGATTAAGATTTTTTTTTTCATTTATTAACTAATAGTTTATTTAAGGTCTTATTATTTTAATAACCTTATATATGAAAACGTCAATCTTACTCGATATAAAAAGTGGATCAAGTCGACTGCAATTCACATGCAAACGTAGTAATTAAGTAGAACATGTTAAGTAGATGGGAATATAAATGTTTTCCAAACTAGACTATAAACCCTGTTACTACTTTACCTACATATAGAGTTTTCGAAACTGGTATATTTCAGTTAGTAAAATTCAGGTTTGGTTTAACATAAAACCGTCATTCTGTTCAAATCAATGTGGTTATGTTTCATTCTTTAATTTTGAATTAAAGTATGATTTAGATAATCTAGCAACATAAACTATACTTGTAACATTGAATGCCTTTCTAAATTAAAATAAGTGTATTTCTCAGTATTTGAGACTGTTTATAATATTTCTCTATTACAGAGTAGAGTAATAATTAGAATACTCGTATATTGAGACCCCAATCTTTCAAGTGACATCAGAGGCAATATTTCTTCAACCTTATTCATAGATTTTAATCTATTGCTGCAGCAATTGAATCTCTGGTACACTCAATTTCAATGTATTCTGAGTAAAGTGAATTTATATATGGAACCTTTAGTGACTTTAGTACAGCTTTTGATTGTATTGATCATTAGTTGCTGAAAAAAATTCTTGAACTTTATGGAATATAAGGTAAGAATTTGTTCCTTTTAAAGTATTATTTATGTATTCGTAGAAGTGCAGTACAATATGGGGTGTCGCCAACAACTGAAACTGTTTTATTAACTGGTGTACCACAAGGATCAATTTTAGGCCCCGTTTTATTTTTAACAGCTGCAAACGACTTGCCAAGTGAAGTGCACACTAAGACACTGATGTATGCTGCTGACATTCTTTTACGTTCTGATATGAATTTAAATACTTTACTTAATAAATTAGAAGCTAACACAGTCTACTTTCTTATGACTTAATCCTAATGGTTTATGGCTAAATGAGGAAAAACTAAATCTATCTGTAAATTTATCTTAATTTACTAAATCTATTAAATAGGTTGACGGATCGCATTGATACAGTTGTTTCTAAACTGGCAAACATTGCATTTTAATTACGTAATTAAAGAGTTCTTAGTCTTCATTTTATATAAGATCCGTATATTTTGCTCTTTTTCAATTGATTATGCATTATGACATTATTTTTGGGGTGGTTCCACCAGAGCTAGGAATATACTGCTTCTACAGAAGAAAGTATTTCATATAATAAAAAGGCTGTTCTGCAAGAACTCCCTACACATCTCTTTTTTTCGAATTTAAGCTTTCGACTGCAGTTAATCTCTTTTTATATAATTTTTAAACTTGTGCACAGCAACGTCAATGACTATGAGCTTTGAGATGATGTGCATCGTTATTACACAAGGAGCAACTGTAATTTAAGTAGAAGTAAATCAACTAAAACATATCTCTATTTGGGTTCTAGATGTTATGATTTGTTACCAGAGAGACTTAAGTGCACGAATAAGAGTAACTTTATTTATTCTTTGTGTCATTAATAGTTGAAAATCATTTTACGCACTAGTTGGCTTTTCAAATTTAAATTCTATAACGTTATGATTTGAGGATCTTTTATATGACACTGTCAGTGCCTGTAGTGTGCCTTACGACAAAGACTAATAAATAAATAATTCATTGAGCGTTAGGTTGTTAATTGATATTAAAGAAAAAGTTTAATTCTTCACCTTCTCTCCCCAAAATTCTAGAGTAACAAATGTCCTTCAACAAGAAGAAATTGAAATACATTGGCTGGAAATTTGTATGCTCAGAATTAAAAAAATCAAAGCACACTATGGACAAAAGACAATGTCAGTGACTGGCAAAAATTAAATCCGGGAGAAGTTAAGCTTGTACTTTATATTTTGTTTGTCTGCCAATTTTGAAGAAGCTTGTCAAGCATTTTGCTTTATCATATACCATGGAAACAGCTGAGATAACGTGACGACATCTAGGACAAGGCAAGCAAGCTTAACACTTACCAGTTGTAGTAGTGTTGTCGGGCGCCATCTCGACGGAGTCACCAGAAGTGTTGACGAGGTATGTGTGGTCGGTACGGGCACTGCTAACAGACTGTCGCTCCTCTCCTTCCACAACCAAGATGACCTCGTCTGTTTCTGGTTCCATTGAGACCCTCACATCCATCGTGTTTTCGCTCGTCATCTCAAACAGAGCTAAAGTTCAGATTTCAGTTTATTACTTTCTTAAGCAGAAACGCAACAATGAAGGGGCCCTCAATAAAGTAGAATTGGAAACACCAATTTGTTATTAATGTATACAATAATTAAAAATATTAGGTCTTTCAAAAATAATTAAACATTACTTAATGGCTAAGATAAAAAGTAATGTTATTTGGGATACATATAGAACGTTTTGACAATTAATATTTAACACTAAATGATAGCTGTATGCTCAAATATTGTTTATCTTAAACGCGTTTGGCCAAGTTAGTAGACTGCTCACGATCTAAACAACATTATGGAGTTCTCAAAACACAATAATTATCCTATTTATACTGAGAGTGTCTGTGTATGTGTGTGAGTTCTAATCATTACATTAATTGCGATAAAATATGAGCCTAGAAATGTGGTCTTGGCTACATGCACGATGAGCAAAATGTTCAACTATAAATACGAGAATCACCACTCAGTAAATAAACATATATAGTTTGTTATGAGCTTATGCCACAAAAGAGTTTCATAAAAGTGGCGATGAAAGTAAAGCTAAATAGCAGCAGATAACATTCCAAAAACGCTAAATTCTACGAGAATCTTTATTTGATGTAGATCGCTTATTTTCATATTATGTGTACCAACCTTTTGGGTACCTCTTATGATTTCCCAGTTTCATAGATTTGTTGCACAATGCAGAACAGGACTTCACTGCTATTTACATAAAACTATAATACATTCCTTATTTGCTGCATAATTATCTTAAATCAATGCTGTTTTAATTAAAAGTAGGTAAAATATTTTTAAGAACATGAAAGATGAACATTTTTAAAGTAATATCACCTGGAAAGCTTAAATTGTCTCTATTAAACACTAAATTTTGTACATTCATCCAATTTTCCATTACCTATCAGTTTTCCACATGTATGTGTAGAACGATCCTCCCTCCCTTCCCCCCTCTCTCTCACACACATTTTTCTAATACTTTTCTAAAACAATATTATGAAGATAAAATAGCTCAAGTCTCCCTTTGTAGCGTAAAGGGGTAGCGTGATTACTTCGCCTTCAAGAGATCCTGACTTCGAATCTGGATAAGGTTTTTATTTTCGAGGTTTTCCCTTATCCTGAAAGATGAATGTATGGTAACTCTAAGCTTTATGAACCCTGGATCCATTAGAGCAGCATTTCATCCCTTTCATTCATTGTCAGATATGACTGCATTGGAGGACGTAACACATATATATTTTCCAGTGAAATGTCTAAATCATATTTTTGGGTCGAGGGCAATGCTTCCCCTGATGTAAACATAATTTAAATATATTTAATCGTTTATTCTACTATGCCGGGTGAATCAGTGGTTCGCAGTTACCTATTCGTATTTATGTAGCACAAGATCACAACAATAGCTACTTTAAAACATATATCGAAAATATTTTTGGTAAACCTAAGATTTGTGCAACTTATTTTAATTCCCTGTGCCAAATCATAACCACAGATCAGAATTAACGTGAGAATGTTGTATAAAAAAGGAAGGAAGCTTTGGAAAGCTTTAGAGTACATGTTTGAGGTTTTTTGTTGTTGCAATTTACGTCCTCCAACGTTAAGTCATATCGGACGATGAATGGAATAGGTGAAATGATGCTCAAATGAGCCCAGGGTACATAGAGCTTAGAGTTACCCGACATTCGTCTTTCAGGATAAGGGAAACCCCCGGATAAAACCTTGTCCAGGTAACTCATCCTGACCGAGATTCGAACTCGGGACCTATTGAACGTGAGGCAGGCTACCACCATGCTACCGAGAAGTGTGATGATTCAAAATTGCTCAAGAGCCGGCCGAAACTCTCAATGGCTGTGAGCACTAACGAGGCTAGGTAATTCAGGTCCAATATCGGGCTGAATACTCGTCTATAGATCAGGGATCGACCTAGTACTTCACAATTAAACTTAAATATAAGGACATGACTAAATGCCCAAGTAAGTCAAGTAAATTAGACCGACTGCTTATTTCACCTATTGGAATTTCTGAAACATCCCGCATCTCTCTTATATAAGGTTAACAGCTTTTTCCAGTGGCTCGCTATTTTTTCGCCTATCAACAGCTTTTCGCGATACATATCAAGGCGTCCTTCTAATTCACTTTAATTCCTAGTTATGTAGTCCCAATTAATAATGGTTCTACACACTTAATTAGACACTTGGCAAGGTGCGGCGGCTTAATTTTAATTTGCTCTTCAAGTCAGTTCCAAAAATTAGATACAACTTGAACATCTATGATTTGGTTTAAATTTATTGTTAAATATATTGTAATGAACTTTAATGAACATTGTTCAATTTAATATCGGACGATTTTTATGTTCTTTATAAACTCCCGATGACCGCGCTTTATTCGTACTTATAAAAAAATCAAATGTGAGAGCAAACATGAAACCCCTTTCCAATGCAATGAACCGTCGCCATTGTTTAATAGTTTAGCTCAATAGACTTTACATCAAAACCTAGATACATGCTTCTCAATCTCATTGCCATCTAAAAATGGACTTGTGTATTATATAGCTTTTATCACAGTTTAAAACTCAAATGTATCATTTATCATGAACGATTAAGTGCAATAAATATTTCGTATGTTATATGCAATTAGTGCAAAGTAGTTTACGCTAGAAATTAAATAAGCGTTTCTGCAAACTTTGTTTTAATACTAGACCATACAGCATTTTTTTCAGTTACTTCTTTTGTTACATTTCAATTACTTCTGTAAATGCATTACTCCACCACTTTTCAAAAATAATTTTGACATACCTTATAATGTACTGAGTATAAAAGAAATGTGTGAGATTGGCTGAAACGCGCATAGAGTTCTGAGCATCAAAACAGAAGCTTTTTTTAGTGATTTTAAATCCACAGGACACTATGTCTTTTTTATCTGAGCAGATTAACGAATGTTAAACGGGCCATGAAAATGGTTGTACGTCACATCTTTCGTTTATCAGGCTGCATAAATTGAGAAGTCAGTTTTTAGTTATTAATTTCGGTTAAATTCAAGCTTATGTACAAGATCAAATTATTACTTTTGTAATGCTTCTTAAACCGCATTCTAAGTATTTGTCTTTGTTTAATACAGCTTTACGTTTTGAACAAATTAGCTTAAAATATTCTGCAGAAATTCAGGAGTAATATATTAAAACTTCACGTGTTCATTAAGTACTTAATTTAATTTATTTAATACCATATGCCATTGTAGCTGGAAGTTAGCTAATTACTTAGTAATGAAGCAAATGTCTCGAAGGCAATATACAAGACCTTGTAAACCTTTTTTCTTTCTCTACCGTTTAGTGAAAATCACTATCAGTTGCAGAAAACGGAAACAGCTAATTGTGTGTAATTGCATAGACCTTCTAGCGTCGTTGTGTTTTTACCTACTGTTCTAAACTGGACGCCGGACGTTCTTCCTAGGAACTTTCATAATATTACCTACTTTCAGTTTTTAATGTAGGCTCAGTTATTTTTTGGAAGCGTCTTACTTAAGCAACTACATCTACGGAATCAGTACAGATTGTCAGCTCACCTTGATCAAGAACTCCTCCTCTGTACTATTGTTATATTGAAAACCATCATTTTCAATATAATTATATGCAAAACACAGCCTGAAACCAAGATTACATTCTCGGCTCAACGTCTACAAGAATGTTTTCCAGCATTTAGCAAATGTCGCTTTTGATCTGGCTTAATGTTAACTGTTATGTAAAATAATAATGTGTTTATAAACTTATAAACTTCATTCATCTCTGGATTTCAATATTTTTCAAAAATGCATTGCTTACGGACATTTCTACAAAAATAGGTGCAAAAAAAGAGTCTTGGTCTGAAAAGAGTTTCCTGCTCAAACAAGAAAGATCAGAAATTAGATTTTCAGTCCAGAGTCGCTTCAAAACGAAGCTATTTCGAAACATTTGTAATTGAATAAAAACAGCTATACATTTTACCTAGCTCAAAAAGCTTTGTCTTAGTGTATGACATTTGGTACATAAGTTACAAAACTTTGCACTTAATGACAATATAGGGGACATATAGCGCCTCGTTAAATCGGGTACAGCAGCGTACATATACCAGAGTGGCCCTTTGTGCTTTAAACGCGATCCTGAGAGGGAGAGACCCGAGGGGTGATCAGATCTCTAAGGACACGTGGGCATGAGGACGGGGTCCCCAACGATTCCAAATTGAAAACATCCTCCGCTGTTCAAGTTTGCCCAAAGCCTCAATTCCCTGAGGGTCTCTTAAGGGATGCCGCTCACAGAGTCCGACCTACACCGGGGAGCAACATTGAGAAAGCACAACTCAACTGCCCAGCCGCAACACACGGATACCGTTGATGATTCTTCAATTCTAAAACAGATAATTATGAAGGAAATCATGAGTGCAGGAGGCGATGAAATGGAAAGTCGTGGCAGAAGAAAGACAAAGCAACACTGGCACACAACCTGTGGAAACTAGGAAAAACCACCAGTCACACTGGATGATCGCCGGAAATTGAACTCGAAACCTCCCATATGCAAGCCTCACATGTTACCATGGAGCCTTTTCAGTTGTTATCAAAGTCATAAAACTACATCTTATGTCTCCGAAAAGACTCAGCTCTTTCAATAAATTCAATACATAAAACATTGATTTATAATGTAGTCATTATTAAAATTCATTATGATACTCATTTTCTGATTATGAATCATGGGTAAAGCTCTTAATTTCATTTAGAAAGACTTTGAAGTGTAACCTTTATATAAAAAATCATGTCTCAGCTGCTTTTAGTTATGTTGTTCTGGTTTCCGAATCCTAGATTGAAATTATTGAACTTAAAAAGGTTTGTCAAGAAGGCCATAGACAAATATTCAAGTCATACACTACTCGCAGACTTCATCTTGAGCTCTTAAGTATTTTATGCAATCGCAGTTTAAATGATATCATTAGAGGCAGTGCCTTCCAGTTTTCACAATTGTTTTTTGTTCTCCCTAACAGCTAAAGTAAAAGGTTGAACACATTTACTATTTACACGAGTTTGCGGTGTCGATGCTGGATCTGCTTCAGGCATTTATTACTTAATTGCTGTTTGAACTGGTTACACAAAAATAAACCGCTATGATAAAGCAAGGAAACAGTAACCTATTACAATGAAATATATAAGTGGTAACACTGGAGTGCGGACAACGACCTTCAGTTATTACTCGAAGCGTTCACAGCAATAAATTTCAGGGCCGCAGATAAAGTGGTAGACTGAAAAAGTACACGGAAAGCAATTTGACAGCTGCCCTTGATGAGATCTGATTCGACATAACATAATTTAAGAACTAGATTTAAAAGAATACTAAAACTGAAGAAATAATGTGTGTATGTGTGTCTTTGTGTGTCTATTACATAATTTTGCGCAATTCAATTTTCCACAATAGAACAGTAGACACATAATAGTTATAGGTTAATCTTTATATCTGAGAAGCATTTTAACATTTAAATCAATAAGAAGAAATATGTAGGAAGAAACAACATATTTTTGTGTGGCATAATTTTGTTTGTCTTAGAATTCACCAGTTGTGCTAAGTCATCCAGAATGAAACGCACCTCAGGAGCTATTCGAGAAAATCCAAGTTACAAACTTCATTTGTCATGCCAACATCTTAAAAATATGGTATTTTAATCAAAATCGTTAGAACTATTTTTGGGAAAATCGAAAATTTTGAAAAATGTTACATGTAAAGGGTAGTTCTTGTTGAGGGAAATTTTCTTGAAAATCTTCGTGTAGAATCCTTGCAAGTTGTTGAACTATAACACCAAGTTTGATTTTGAAATCAGGTTTTCGATTTTGTATTGCCTGTTCACAGATAGACACGGCCTCTGCCCCCTAGCACAAACCCACGCGAGCGCACAGACATTTTTCTAAAAATGCTTTGTAGGAGGCCCTGTTTAGGTAATGCCTGCGAAACCGAGATACCAAATTTTTTAGATGGAATTCTATACTTCCTCTAGTTACTACACCTAATACAGCAAGTACAACTACAAATATATGAAAATAATTTCTCTATTAGCAATTTGCCTATACAAAATAAAAAAATGAACGAATGAACGAACGAATGAGTGAAAATCTGCAGTATCATACTCTGGTACCTACGTTCTACGCCAGGGTATAAATATTCCAAATTTTTATATTTACTAACTTTTATATAATCTATACAATATCTTTCTACAAATATTAAAACTATTCCTACTAAAAATAAACAAAAACATCAAAATAAAATACTAATACAAAATACAAACGTAATATTATAGTTGCTTATTGCATTCAAAGGCACCATAAAAACAAAGCGTACCTCAGGTTTTTTTTTTGTGTAATTTACGTCCTTCCAACATTTAGTCATATCGGACGATGAATGAAATGGGTGAAATGATGCTCAATGCGTCCAGGGTGCATGGAGCTTAGAGCTACTCGACATTCGTCGTTCAGGATAAGGAAAACCCCCGAAAAAAAACCTTACCCAAGTAACTCTCCCTGACCGAGATTCGAACTCGGGACCTCTTGAACGTGAGGCAGACATGCTAACATCTACGCTACCGAGGTGGGCGTACGTCAGGTCAGACAGCATATATGTATGTATATAAAAACATATATTATACTATTTACATTATCTTACACACGTGTCCTTTCCTTAGTGCATATGGGTGCTGACTTCAGTAGTTGATTCCATTCCATCCGCGCTTTGGAGAGCGAATCTTAACTACGTTATCACAAAATGTGTTGAGTATTTTGCATATTCCAGTCTTTTAAAATCATACATTATTTTTTTCGGAAGATAAGTTAGCATAATTTAGGGATAAAACCGGAAACACGTGTTTCATTATTATTATTATTATTATTATTATTATTATTATTATTATTATTATTATTATTATTATTATTATTATTATTATTATTATTATTATTATTATTATTATTATTATTATTATTATTATTATTATTATTATTATTATTATTATTATTATTATTATTATTATTATTATTATTATTATTATTATTATTATTATTATTATTATTATTATTATTATTATTATTATTATTATTATTATTATTATTATTATTATTATTATTATTATTATTATTATTATTATTATTATTATTATTATTATTATTATTATTATTATTATTATTATTATTATTATTATTATTATTATTATTATTATTATTATTATTATTATTATTATTATTATTATTATTATTATTATTATTATTATTATTATTATTATTATTATTATTATTATTATTATTATTATTATTATTATTATTATTATATACTTTCACTTAAAAATTTCAGTTATTTTTAGTACGAATGCAAGACATTGACAACATGTATATATAGAAATTGTAATGTCATGGTGGAAAAAAAAATAGAAAATTAATATAAACAGAATATGTTTGTGTAATTTTTGGTTTTCAGAAGAAAATGCTAAGCAAATGGATATTCCCATCACCCGACAGCCCATGGAAGGCTAATGCCTGCCAACCCGACTGCCGGCCTCACATCTACATACGCAAGGTAGAGGAGGGCGATCATTCAACCGATGTGGTCAGCATCTCTGTACCCCAGCCGTAAAGTTGGCTTTCGTAACCAGGGCCGCTTACCTATCGCAAGGTCCTCAATTTCCTCACGATGTTGAGTGGGCACCGGTCCGATATCCGGGACTTGAAATCCGCACCCCAGGGGTAGGATCGATCCCGGTTCGTTCTCAGGAACCAAAGTAAGCGGCCTTAGCCCACTAAGCTACGGCGCAGTACAAATGCATATTCATGAAAACTAAGCGTCTTAATTTTATATAATTTTTAGTTACAACTCTTGGTACCCTATACTTTCACTTAAGATTATAAACGTCCGTATGCAATGGCTAGGGATAGGAATTTTCGCAAATACGGTACATCACGAAGTGCTAACAAAACGTATGCTCTTGTATTATTTACATCACTTTTCAAAACACTATCTAATGTGTTTTGAACACACAAAAATGGTTCAAAATGCGAAAACTATACTAAAATACGGCATAAATGCGAAATCCCCTTTCCTTCCTCGGATTTTTATATTTCCAAACATAATCGTTCCTGTGCCTGACTAGTTTGGTTGTTAATTTTTACACACTTACAAAGATGATAGGATAGAACGAATACGGGCCCAAATGACCTCGTTGTCGACGGGCCCTAAAACACCACACACTCACTCAGTCGAACGAATAAGATAAATATTTCGTTACTAAATACTTCAGCAAAGTTTCCACGTGACCAAGTGGACTGGCCCTCTAAAACTAATCTAATGCACTCGGAGATTGTTGGGTCAAATTTCTTACTATCAAATCATTTTCTTATTTTATTTTGTCTTCTATTTCATTAAGATTTAAGACAAAGTTATTTTCTGTTGAACATGTTTTGTTAATTTATCTGCCGCTTAGATGGAGGAATGTTGCACTCCAACAATTCGTTATCGAGATTTTGCCCACCTCGGTAGCGCAGGTGGTAGCGTGTCTGCCTCACATTCAAGAGGTCCCGGGTTCGAATATCGGTCAGGGATAAGGTGTTTTCTGGGTTTATCTTTGTTTTGAACTCTAAACTCTACGGAACTTGGGCTCATTTGGACATCATTTCACCCGTTTCATTATCGTCCGATATAACTGAATGTTGGAGGACGTAAAATTTAAGAAAATACAAAAAAGAAAAAAAAAAATACATTATCAAGATTTCACTGGAAAATCGCATTTTGAGATACAATAAATAAAAATCAATATTTATATAAAATAATCAGGATGCGTGTGTATGTTGTTCAATGTTTACTTGTCTTCATAAGTTTCTATGACTAATATATTACTTGAACATGAAAACTCGAATAAATACCATTTCGTAACTGATGAGTCATGATACCAGGCAACGATTCGCATGGAAAATTTAAAACTGAAAACTTTCCATGTAAAATAGTTTGCTTTATACAGTTCGTTCTTTCGTTTTAAGCACAAAAACGAGTTTTATTAAAATATCCTTTAATTGAGATATTGCTTTAATTGCTTTGCAAATACACATACGACTAATATTTTCTCTAAATATCCTGTAAAGTTTTCTCCAGTTATTGACTGTTATAGTATTGGGTAATGACCATCTCGGTAGCGCAGATGGTAGCGTGTCTGCCTCAAGTTCAAGAGGTCCCGAGTTCGCATCTCTGTCAGGGTGAGTTCCCTGATAAGCTCTTTTCCGGGGGTTTCCCTTGTCCTGAAAAGCGAATGCCTGGTAACTCTAAAGTTTTGAGAAATATATTTTCTCACAGTTAGACGTTTCCGAAATAAACTATGTTATCCTAAATGCATTATGAAACGAAGCATGTAGAATGTGTTTCACTGCAGGTTGTCATTGATAATAAATACTTATATTGCAAAACACTGAATTTATTCGCATCATACCTATAACTATTTCGTATTATTTGATGTGTAAGAGTACAATTGTACCGATTAAAGTAACAGGGATAGTAAAATCAGTTTTACCCAAATAGTACAATTTATAAAGGAATTTATAATTGTTAAATATATTCTTTAATGCATTAAAATGCTTATTAAGAACCTTTGAACTAAAATTAAAAATGTCAATAGCTGGTAAAACGAAAACTAGCTGATTTATAATTTTTTCAAAAGTAGATCCAAATGACTGCCCTAGAGCAATTCACTTATAATTTGTAATTAATGCAGATAGTACTTACAGAGTTACCATGTGCTGTATCCAGTTAATCAGAAGAATTCTTGAGATTTAAGCAGCTACAAGTACACAATGTACAGTTAAAATTCGCTCCCACTGAAACACTGCACAGATAATCCAGTCTGAGATTCCTCCTTCTTTTCTTGCCGTTGTTTAAGGAGAAACAATTGAGGAATGCCTACATGGATGTTAATTGCACATCAAGTGTTACTATTAGCACGAAACACCGTCAACGAAATGTTACCACTTGAGTTTAGCCGCTACGAGGACGGAATTTCTGCACGGATGTGGTTTGTTGTTGACTATCACATGTGTAGTGTCCATGAAAACGACCAGCTTGGGCAGATGAAACGAGCGAGTCGTAACCGCATCACTTTGTCTTGTCCTCTAGCTGAAACAAAACATAACCTCAAGTTTATATTCCCAAGTCAGGTGTAGCTGCGAGTTGAATGTGGAGGCAGGCAGATCAAAAGTTATACCATGCATCTCTGTAGTGAACCTGCAACCCCGGAAACAATAGCAACACGCGTACGTGGTAGGTAGAGAAGGTATTGTACCCTATCCAAAATTCGAAAGCGAAAGTTTACTGAAAATACATACCTTGATGCCGCCTGATTTAAAGGAATTATAACAACAATAACAACATCATCAACAACAATACTACTACTACTACTAATAATAATAATAATAATAATAATAATAATAATAATAATAATAATAATAATAATAATAATAATAATAATAATAATAATAATAATAATAATAATAATAATAATAATAATAATAATAATAATAATAATAATAATAATAATAATAATAATAATAATAATAATAATAATAATAATAATAATAATAATAATAATAATAATAATAATAATAATAATAATAATAATAATAATAATAATAATAATAATAATAATAATAATAATAATAATAATAATAATCCCATAAATGTAATGCCCAATACATTAGATTTACATTAGATTATTATGCCAATTACATATAAGAATGCATAAGCAACGTCATGTCACAAAAATCAACACTACCCGCCTGTGTAGTGTAGATGGTAGCATGTCTGCCTCACGTTCAAGAGGTCCCAAGTTCGAATCTCGGTCAGGGTGAGTTACCTGTATAGGGATTTTTCCGGGGTGTTCCCTTATCATTACAGACGAATGTCAGGTAGCTCTAAGCTCTATTGACCCTGGACACATTTGAGCATCAATTCACCCATTTACTTCACCGCCATATATGACTTAACGTGATAGGACGTAATATTACACACACAAAAAAATCGACACTGAAATGTTGCAGTGAACAATGAGTTCTGACCCTGCCTTTAAACATAATATATGACAAATTTTTAACCTGAAATAAATTATGTATTAAATTAATAGATAATTTACCCGCTTCTTTGTAGGGCTTATAAACCAATGCATTGGCTGCTAAGCCAGTATTGAGTTAAAATTGAGTTAAAAGTTCTGAATTGACCTATTTTAATTATAGTTTTTTTCATAAGTATATTGTATTTAAGAAAACGTGTTTTATATTGCGTACGTTGCAAGGTTGCATTAAATTGTTTTACAGGGTTTTTTCCCATAAAATATGTGAACTGCTGAAGTATAGTTCCCCCATACAGTGATGTCACAGTTTAAGTGGTCAAAATACATAGAAATAAGGCACTTAACTGTTATATATTTCTAGGAACCCTTCACGTGAAGATACTATCGTGCTGATTTTCTTTGTAATACATTACAAGAGTTAAGCAACCTACTCCAGATTCACTCTATATATCTAGCAATCTCACATGCTTATGTGATCAGACTGTGTCTGATTTGAAATTCAGAATTTCAGTTTTCAACCTGGCACCACTTTTTACTTTATAAGAAATATTTTTAATAGGCATATTCACTACTTCATTAACAAATTGCGTATTTAAATTCAGCAACTGCCACAGAAAATCCTCCCCACTCCAAACTATGCTTTACCTGCATATTTTTCAATGTTTATATGACAAATAAAATTTAAATCATGAATTTTCCGGGAATAGTTTATGAAGTTCTTTTCATTTGAACTAATTTTGTAACACTGGTATGCCATAAGAGATAGGTAAAACAGCTACACTAAAAATGTGGACCTTTTTGAAAGGCACAATTACTTAAAATAGTTTAAATAATAGTTTAATAGTTTAGCCGCTTCCGATATATACTTTTTTAATTTTTCAATATTTTTATCACTTTTATTTTCTAAATTATTCACCTATAGAAAGTGTATGAAGTATTGTCTCCCATGCAAAAGTTCCGAGACCGAGTACCAGATCCTCTATTCGGTGCAAATTATTGTACGGATGGGAAACTAAGAAACAGGCAAAAATTTATGAACTGGTATAGGACTAGCAATCTTTATAGTACTAGAAATTTGAAAGTATTTACAAGGTTCATGCACAAGCGTGTGTGTATGCGTATCCATGAATAGATAATTAACAAATGAAAAGTTGGTTAAAACCAAAATTGGCATTTAAATTGACATAACGGAGGATACGAAACGAAGATTTCCAAGAAAATCTTCCAATCCAGACTACTATTTACATGGTACACTTCGGGAAAGTTTTAATTTTCTTAAAAATGACTCTTATTTGTATTAAAATATCACATGTTAAAATGCTTTCATGACAACCGAAATGTATATATTGAATTTTCTGGGAATGTCCTCAGAAGTCGTCTTCATTCTGAATTACTTTTGCATAACTGGTAAAATCTAAAAGAGCCCGCCTCTGTAGCGTGGATGGTAGCATGTCTGCCTCACGTTCAAGAGGTCCCGAGTTCGAATCTCTTTCAGGGTGAGTTACCTGGATAAGTTTTTCCGGGGGTTTTCCTTATCCTAAAATACGAATGTCGGGTAACTAACTCTAAGCTCCATAGACCCTGGGCCCATTTGAGCATCATTTCATCCATTCCATTCATCGCCCAATATGACTTAAAAAAGTTAAAAGACGTAAATTACACAAAAAATAACAAAAAATAAAATAAAATAAAAAGTAAAAAATAATAAAAAATAAAATAGTTAAATAAATAACCTAAAAGATAGACAAAGTCTTATCACTATAGATCTGGTAGATCTGGTACTGTAGATCTGGTGTAGACCTGGTCAAAAAATACATTTATGTGAAACATTTTCTTGTAGCGTTGATCATTTCCGAGATATTCTTTGCTATTTGTGTGAATTTTCTAATTCTATACTTTCTCAAATGGGAAATTCATTTTTATCCCTTGGCCATACGAAGAAAATATAATTTCAAAGCCATTACATAGCAACCATCTTTAAAGATGTGACTATCACTTAAAGTTTGTTGTATTCTCATATTCGCCTCGCATATACAACAAAATTTGCAATATCTTTACAAACGCTTATATCTAAGCCTTTTTAAAATTGCACATGAGTAGAGAACCGTGTGAATGTAGCATATCAGATTTTTATAGCAACTTTTATCCAATTATTTCTCGCGTTGACAGAAAGAATATGGAATTTCAAGGCCAACATACAGCAACCGCTTTTAAACATCTGGCCATTGAGTCGATTTCCTCTATTGCCTCGTACGTACACTAAATTACAATGGGAATAGTTCTGTAAAGATTTGCATTTAATCTTTGAATTTCTGTACAGTTTGCCACGATATTCATCTTAATAATACCAAGTCAGTTTAGTTATTATCTATTGAAATATACCATAGTTCTATTTTAAAGTTACAGTTATTGTTAAGAATCCTTGTGTATCGGAAGGGACAAGCTCGCCCTTCCGTCAAATCAAAGCCTTGTTATCGCACCAGGAAGGATACTAGAGATGTCCTGGAGGAATTATGGGAGCTTATTAGTAAACCAAGCAGTGCTGTCATATAATACGGAAGTTTATATGATAGTCTTGTTTGAGTAACCCAAGGTTATACATCCGGATTCTTTTATTCTCTGCAAGTTATTTGCTCTAGGGTATACTGTGAAGCACGATTAAATAAAGAAGAACAAATAAAATAGACAATGTTTTTCCTACTGACAGCAAGTATTTTACACAGTCCTATTACACAATTATCTCATTACAAGCTAAAACAATTAACTAAAACGCTTAGGAATTATAAGGCTCTATTGTAAAAATGATCTATAAAGCAATAATATATCTAATATTTGATTATATAGAAGGTGCACTGGATTACTTCAATCGTATGAGAAGGTTAAATAGGCAAAGAATTATTTCATCACGGTAGATCAAACAATAACATCATCGGCACGCAAAATTCAAAATACGTAGTTATACTGTCGACCGTGGCATTGAATGTTGGAATCTCAAGGGATTGCTTCTCGTTTTCAGATGTTTAGGAACACAAACGTGCTCTGAGATACCTAGATAGTATACACCTGACGTTACAAACCTGCGTGGTTAGTTTTTGCTAATGCTGACTCTTGCCTCAAGCTGATCCTCAGTTTTGGTGGTTTCTTTATGCCTACCTTTAAAGGAAAGCTATACACAAAGTTTATAATTTATTCAATCGACTTCGTTATCCAGCTCGAAAGTTTCCTTTTCTGCCACTCACCTATGGTAGGTAGACGAAGCATTTTATTTCACAAAAAGTCGATTTCCAGATTGTATCTGAAATATGCGTTTAAAAAAGAAGCTTGTTTGCCTATCACTAGTGACCTTGTCTTTAATGCTGGTAGTTCTATTAAAAAGTTAATGATCTGCTGAAAAGTATATGAGAATTTTTAGTAGTCATTAACCGAGTAGGATGGTTCAGGCGGTTTCGTCTGTGTCCGGCATTGGGAGGTCCGGGTTCGATTCCCTGGCTGACCTACCCAACCCATAGGGTTTTTCGGGGTTTGCCGGGTCGTCAGATGCATGCTGGGTAGGTTAATAACATCCCCCGAATTTCCTGTCCCTCCATTTCAACTCTATTATCATTTCATAGCATCTCTCATTTGGTGGTCTCTTTCAGGGTAGAAGTGTCGGCGGGAGTCTCGGCGCTACATGACATAACACTGCCTATGGTCTCCGAGCTAACCTAATGGGTCTTTTCAGGAATACGATGGGTGGGATGTAAAACGAGGTCTACCCGAGAGTCCGAAACTCCGGCCTCTATCAGCCGGGAGACGATGGAGGACTCCGGGGTTCTTTTCATAGGGCAATACCTGGAGTATAAAAAGCACCCCCAGCGACAACAACGTCAACATGGGATGGAAGTGGATACACCACTTACGCGCGCCAACCCCTCAGGGAAGACTACCGGAAACCTCGATGGGGCCGCCTGGTGATCTAGCACACCTACTAGCTCTGTAGGCTAGTACACGAGACTTCTTAGGCAACCCTCTGTCTCCTCCGGGCGGTCGAAGAGTTGCCGGAGGTTCCCGATCTCCCACCGGTGTCGGGAACACACTGCCCCCTCGAGTCCAACCCAAACCGAACAACTCTCATTCAGGGAGGGGCTCGAATGTTCGGCCTGAGCTTCTAGTAACGTCAGAGTTACCACGAGTGCTAGGGGGTCCGCAGCGCTCGCACTAAAGCAGCTGCAGGGAACGGATCACCTTCCTTACGTGAGGTGGGTGGGATACCAATTGTACTGGCCTGCTGGAAAGCTTCCAACTGGTTAATAGTAGTGACCCTGCTCTCTGCACTGTCGTGACTCCTTGGGTAGGCCACCCTCTATCTCCTCTCACCTCATCCTTCCTCCCAAGGATACCCCACTTGGGGCATAGGTATTATACAATAGATCAAGTCTCTCCGACGTACCGAATCCCCTCCGCGATTCTATCGTATCTATCCTATCCTATCCTATCCCAGTAGTATTTAAGTCTATAATTATTAAATTATCTCATGCAATTAAGAGGTGTAACAAGGATTCAATTTTATAACACATATTGAAACTACGCGAGTCCTATACGAAATGTATTCCTTTCAATAACTGCAGAGAATTGAGTCCAGAAGTTAACGTTTAAACGTATGTTTCAAACCCGGTTTATCATCCTGTATGTGGGTACCGCAAATGGTTATTTAGATTACAAGTTACAAAAGTAAACATTATCAACGAATGCGCTCAATTTAAAACACTACTCTTCTACTACCTATAAGTTGTTGAAAGTTATTTTGTAACTATTTTACCACTATGCTGAGGGAGGCAACTAGAAAGGGAGGATAAAAAAAGATAGAAATTTATGGACTCTTAACTACAGCATTCATATAATGTTTTAATACAAACCAATATTATGGACTGAAAGCATACAGCAATGTCAGACTTGAACTTAATGACAGAAAAGTTCATAGTGATATATTGATATTTATATTTATTTGTACAGATTCTTTTACAATTTCATTACAATAACTTTAACATCCTGTACAAATACATGAAATTGCAGAGCCAAGATTTACTTTCTGGCTCAGCTCCACTGGCCACAAGCCTTTGGCTTTCCTGAGCAGCTTGGTGTCATCCTTTCTTCCTGACCTTCGCTTCTTTTACCCTAATCCACTTTTCTCTTAACCTGTATAAAAATTCTCCTATGCATCTATTTTTTTCACCCATTTCCTTAACATGCGTAACGCCAATATCTCTTTACTTACTCTGTCCCATTTCTTATCCCATATTTTTCTCCTGAAGTTTGTTAACTCCTTACATTCTATTAGATAATAAACAGTGCTCTCTTCATCTCCAAAAAATTCACATATTCCTACTTCATTACTTCTCAACCCTTTTAGATATATTATTCCTACTCTCATCCATGCTATGCCTTCTCTTCCAGTTTTGTCACAATGGTCTATACATTTTTCCCTACCCCATTCTGTCTTTAATTGCTTATAGAGTTTCAAAGATTTGCAAAACTCCAAGTTGTTGTTAATCCTGCAATTATTTAAAGAAAACACAATGTTATACAATATAATGGATTAGTACAAATTGTCAACAAAGTAATAGAGACTATCTAAAATTAACTTGCTAAATTTTTATAGTGATTTGATTTCATGGCTTCATTTTAAAACCAAATTTGAGGATCTAGCGACTGCTAACAAAGAATTACGTAACCTCGAAATATTTCATTACTTAATTCCATTGTTGAACAGATAAACCTACACAGCAAAGATATCAGCATTTATGAATCAAATTTCAGTACAGCACATGGCTTAAAAGACAGAAATCACTTCTCCAAACTCACTATATCTGAGTATTTCAAGAAGCTAATATTACACAATTATATTGAAAGGAACTTGTTACAATTAATCAACAAACTTCAAGGCAATTTAGTGCGCTTGATGCATTAAATATTCAGCCAAACGCCCTAGATAAGATTATAAGTGATTTGTTGTCATGCGTTGACAGGAAAATAAAATCGGAATTCAAAAAATAAATTTTTGAATGAAAAAATTAATTTTTCGAGGGCGTTATTAAATTTTTGGAAAATAAAGTAAAATACTGCAATTATGCAGGCTATCATTTAGCGCAAAACTACCATAACCTTGGGAACCAACAGAACTACGAAAGGTCAATGATGCGAAGAATCACCATTAGCCTCATATTTCTAGCAATATGCATGTATACGAGTATAATTTATACACATGTCCTTAATTTATAGAGCAAGGTTAGAGAAAAATACAAAATTTTGAAGAACTACAGTGTTTGCGGAAACAGTCTCATTTTAATACGTAAATGGAGAAACTGTACATCTAAGAAATGAGTCTATTGATACTGGATAGAAGCGGGATAATAACCTGATTTATCCCAGGCAATAACAGATGTAGTAGGAGGGGTGGTGAGATACGGAGAGAATTGCGCTGTTTTTAGTTGTGATATCAGACTTTACTGTACTTTGGAGTATAACTTTTGTTGTTGAGAAAGTTGATATTCAATGTTGGCTACGACTACAATCATTTCTTTATTAGGTTTGGCATTTGTCAATTTTTGTTACTATGTAACCATTGGCGTTTGTAACTATCATTAGAATAAATCGAGAATTATGTTCATGTAAAATAACGAGTGTGTATTTAATCGAATGTGATACCTTTTTATTGTACCACTTGAAGTGTTAGAGTTTGAACTATTAACATTTGTAAAGGTTAAAAACTCTAATGGAAATATGCAGGTATTTCGAGGTGTTATCGACAGTGGTTCTCAAAGTAACTTCATTTCCGAGAATATTCTGCAATAACTTCAGTTAAAGAAGTTCACCACACAACGTCACAGTGTTTTATAAAACTTACATTCCATTGTGATTCATCACTGAATATTTAGGTCCATTAAATGTTCAATAACTACAGCTTCTTACCAATTGCATACTTCCTCCTAAATAACCAAGAACTTACCCTCCTTTTAGAGATATTCTTTGAATGGAAATTGCCGAGTAAACATTTCTTGCAGATCCAGCTTTGATGTGCCCTAGTTTTAATGAAGCTCTAAAATGAAACAGGAGGGTGATCCTATAAACTTCCTGTTCTACAAAACACAGAGCTAGGATTGCTCCTGAGTATATATTATCAACAATCAACTAAACAAAATGGAATAAAACCGAATCAACCACTTTTCCACTATACTTACAATTCAATTCAAAAGTTTTTGACCTTTGAAGAATCAAGTGGCATAATTAATTCACCTTATGGAAAGGACATGAACATGATAACTTATGTACCTATAGGTATGCCATTCAGAAAACATCAACAGTTACTTCGCAACTCAAAGGAAACGTATCTTTCATTTTATTGAAGATAAGGGTTTATGTCAAGAATACAAACTTTTGAGAGGTATGAAGACTTTGTCACAGATTTAAGGGGTATGGGCTGATAGAGTTAATATAAAAAAGAACGTGAAGATGATAAGATCCACACAGAGAACAGGATTATTGAAATGTATTGGAGCTGTTAAGACCAAATCTACAATGGCATTATTAATTGCAGTGGGGACATGGCCATTGGACTTGATAATCAAACAGCGAGGAACCGGCTATTGGGTTAAAAAAGGGGACTTAAGTAAAGTAGAGAAAATAATAGGATTTCCGTGCTCTACCAAAAAGGAAATAAATCAGAGACTTATAGAAGAATGGCAGCAAGAGTGGAACAACATAGAGTAAGGTAGAAGAACGTACAATTTGTTTCCAAATATAAGAGAAAGATTACGCTTAAGACAAATACAGCCAAGAAGAGCAGGTATACAATTTCTAACGGGTCATGGACCATATCGGACTTATTTCAAAAGAATTGGAAGCTCAGATAGTGATATATGTGACAGCTGCAATATACAGGATACACCAGAACACACATTGTTTGAATGTAAAAAATATAAAGATCTGTTAGAACACCAAAGAAGTGTGCTACAAGGGAAATATGTATATAATATCGTTAGAGATCCTGGTGACTTTAGAACACTGGAAGAAATGGCCGAGATCATCTCTACGCGAGTCATGGAGGAATATAAGCAACAGATAGAAAGACGTGAAAGAGGAGAACCACGGAGAAGAAGAGAGAAACTGGCAGCTGTAGAACCAAGGAGGTCAAAAAGGAATATGCAAAGGGAACCAGAGGATGGAATAAGGCGAGAGAACGAAATGGAAGATCAACAGGAACAACATATATGTGACCAGGAAATACCACAAAGGATCAACAGGAGACGCCAATACTGGACATCCATACGCAGAATGGGAGCAGGAGCGACAAGCAGATTAGCGGAAGACTCAGAAGAAGAGCGGAGTTAGCAGACATCTGCAATAGAATAATGTTTACGAAAGAAATCTGAACTGATGGACGAATTCTCTCCAAATGATGGTGGAAACACTACAAGTCTAACCGAAAGGAATATTACTACCAATAGTCGGATATGAAATGGCAACAAATAAAAGATAGAAAGTCTTATGTAGTAGACTTAGGTAGTGAGTTAGTTTGAGGAATTGTAAAGCTACTGGTTTCCGGTAGCTAGTAGGGCAGGACAATAGTGAATGTAAATATTAGCAAGTAGGATATATGATATAGGTAGGGTAGGTAGTTTTCATGAGTTCTAAAGCTGCTGGTTTCCAGTAGCAAGTAGGTTAGAATTAGCTAGTAGGTTAGGGTTATATGGTAAGTTGGATTAGGGAATATCTGCAAAGATAAGTATTGTAAATGGAACTAATAAATAAGGCAGGAGGATAAAGAATATAAATCTGTGAACAGCTTTGCCCTGGTATAGCTTCAATATGCCAGGACATGTGTTGAGCAGATTTTATTTATTTTTTATTTTTTCATTTTTTTCATTTTTTCACAGATTTAAATAGATAATGCATTGAATTAACAGAAATTAAATGAATACTATGGATTCCACACCATCCTGCCTTCAAACGAAACAAACCGAAAAAACCTGAACTCGCCTTGAATTAATAAATGCTATTTTTAATTGGGAGTCAGTTTATATGGAATCCGTCGGCAACTAAGTTTTCTCATGCCTAACTGTTGATGTAAAATGCTTTGAATTTTATTCATACCGATGCCCATTGTCCCTCAATAAATTTAAAAGCTGTTCATCGATCTTCAAGGATTGCTCTAACAATGGCAATATCTTAATCAGCGTTCACAAAATTCACCAGAATAAACAAACGATCTAATTTGAATTCGGTGTACCAATTATAAATATATTGCAATTCTGTTGGAATAAAAAGTTTGGGAACATTCCAAGCGTTTGCTAGTATATAAAGATTTCAAATGCAGATACATTTTCAGGCCACTCACTTCGCAGTACTTACAACAGTTTCGTGCTGGTGATAGAGGAGGCGATATCATGAGCCTAAACATGGTAAATGGCGTTTCTCTGTGTTAGCGTTAGGAAATATGAAGGAATATGTTAAAAAAATAAGCCACATATTAGCAGCGAATTGTAAAGGGTAAACCGTAAAATGTGTAAACAGTAATGTGGTTTTGAATGTGTCGAATTCCGAATTTCATTCATTATCTATGTCTATCATGATTCATGTTCACAAGCAGGTTAATTCATTCGGTAATCATGGATTCAGTCATGATTTCGATGATGGTGGTGATGGTCAGGCATAGGAGTCCGTAAATAGTTTGCTTTTTAGTTATCTATACTCAAACCACTCGAATGTCAATAGAAAGAAGTGATGCCGTTTATATGTGTGATTCTCTCGCCCAGAATAAACTTGAGGATCTCACCTGCATCTGTTTTGATTCCCAGGTTGCTCGGCAGAGCTTATGAGATTTCACCTTCAGGATATGAGTGAGTGGTTTGAAGAAAGACTCAGAATTGTAAAGTTTTAATGTTTGAAACTCACTTGCAATTATTTGAGATATGCCGATCACTCATTTTCTATTAATTTACTCACTTTAAAACAAATACTTTCACAAATTTCATATTTATCAGAAGATTTTCGACACACAACACTAAACTAGTCTGCCCTCCATACAAACCAGACGCGGAGTAATATAGCGAGACGCTAACCAGCGCGACTGACGCTACTTTTAATTTTTTTTTATTTTATTTATTGTTCTCTGAAAAGGTTCCCAGAGCCATAGCTCATGCTAGGGAACAGTACAAAAATATATAAAATAATGGAAAACAGCCCTTAACAATACTTATATTACATTTTCATAGTAGGAATAAATTACCGTACAAGAATAACATATATGAAACATACAAAGATACAGAAATTCACTATAACTCATGAAATAATAGTAACAAAGAACTTAACAGAAAAATAGAAGCTACATATTCTATGGGACATTAATCCATATTAATTTTTAAACATTCATTTTTATGTCCGTTGGCCTACCACTAGTTTAAAAACTATCTTTATTAGTTTGCTATCTTGTTAATCTTTCTTTATTACTTTTACTGTCGTTGACTATTTATGTCATTCTTGTTATTTATTTCTCGTATTTTATAAATAATTATTTGAATGTCTATTTCCATATGCAAACTTTATCTGACTTACCTAACGTAGTGTCAGACTGATGAATTTAAATGAAAGTCTCTGACTACTGACATAAACTGAATTTCCGTATCAGAAGGCAAAACCACAGAGGTCGAAGGTCACTTGCAAGCAAATTAAAAGCCCACCGGAATTCTATATGCAAACATCACAATAATGTAAGAAGGATAAGGGATGGTTCGTCTGCCTATAATCCAGTAACGGTTTAACATTGTTTCTTTCCAACTTGGCTTTAATGCTTATAAATTCCTATGCTTTCTTCGATGGCCATATGGGTTTTCCTAAAGGCCAAAAAGAATCCTATGCCTCATGATGGTAATTATGGTAATGTAAGTTTGTAGTTTATTTCATATTTTAAGATGTGATTGCTACTGTGGTAATTGTATTACAGCATACTCATAATTTATAAAATTATTATTATTATTATTATTATTATTATTATTATTATTATTATTATTATTATTATTATTATTATTATTATTATTATTATTATTATTATTATTATTATTATTATTATTATTATTATTATTATTATTATTATTATTATTATTATTATTATTATTATTATTATTATTATTATTATTATTATTATTATTATTATTATTATTATTATTATTATTATTATTATTATTATTATTATTATTATTATTATTATTATTATTATTATTATTATTATTATTATTATTATTATTATTATTATTATTATTATTATTATTATTATTATTATTATTATTATTATTATTATTATTATTATTATTATTATTATTATTATTATTATTATTATTATTATTATTATTATTATTATTATTATTATTATTATTATTATTATTATTATTATTATTATTATTATTATTATTATTATTATTATTAGCAGTAGTAGTAGCAGTAGTAGTAATGCTGGCTGACGTTTAAAACTGTTATTACTTTTGGTATATAAAATGTTAACGGAGACTTGTTCTCTACAAACAAAAACAGAAATAAAACTGGATCACCTTTGGTTTAACATTATTTTATAAATGTGAGCACTAAACAAGATCTAGTTTGGTGGCATCGATGTAACCTGAGATCTCAGAAGGTCTCGATTTCAAATTGAGGGCGTGGGCCAAGAACATTCAAGGTTTCCCTGCGATTTTCCCGGTTTACTAGGAATATATTGGGTTTGTCATTTGATCAACTAATTTTCGTATCATTCCTTTCATGACTAAATTTCATTTTTTTTTTTTTTTTTTTTTTTTTTTTTGTCACCACAAACTTGGGCTGGCCCTCCATCCTGGTTCTGCTGTGTTACAAAGTTCACTTGCTCGTTGATAGATTACAGACCAAGATATTGGCTTCTAAGTCTTTAGGGGTGTAAGTCCTTCAAACAGAAGGGTATTCCCAAGAAGGAGGAGGAAGGGGAGAAAAGAAGAAGAGGAGAAGTGGGAATGGAGGAACCAGGATTTTTTTTTTTTTCGGTCTCATGTTGTGAAATTGCATTTCTTGTGTCAGGAATTTGGAACAGACAAGACACCTAAATTATGTCTGTAGTTTCAAGGACAGCGGCCATATTTCTTCATTAGCATATTCTGGTCATGGACACTTGGACGCTTAGGCGTTTAGCAGTGAAGTAATAAGCTATCATCTGAGAATAAACGAGAACCTCGAAAGCAGTGGTGGAACTTCTGAGAAAGTCATCGTAATTGAAATTATCTGCTCAAAACTATACGTATGCTATTTATAAATATAATGTGTGGTGTTTAACGCCCAATTTTACTACATGCGGCACCGCAGGCGGAGACACTAATGATACATCAGGTGAAGATGGAGCATCGGTGGATTGAGATGCCGGAGAAAACCGGAGGTCCCGGAGAAAACCCGCTTCAGCGTCGTGTTGTCCACAACAAATCTCACTTTGCGGTTGCCTGGGATCGAGCCTTTATGTGAGACAAGTTGACTAAACACTCAGCCATGACACGGCTGTAAGTATATATAGTGAAAGTGAGAGTATTTTCAATCTTAAAAATTCATAAAAATATTTTGCATAATTTATAAACGCTATATTCTTTGTCATTTAATTTCACAAAAAGTTACAAATATGAAAATAGAGGAGTTTTCTAAATGTGCTTTGTTTTTATTCTATGAGCTTGGAAAACCATTCCCAATATCGGATGTGTCGATATATTATAATTCTCCTACCAGCTAAGGAGATAGATAAAAGCAAACAGAAAAGTTCAATTAATAGGTAACGTTTTCTCGAATATGAATACTAAAGACCACAGAAACATAACTTTTCTGTCCTATATAGGAATTCTTATGAACAATTTATTGACTTTCCCAGAGCTTCCCCCTCCCCCGAAGAATCACCTTCTCACTGTATACAACGATTAAATATGAACTTAATTTTCTTGTAGTTCACTCATAATAAAAGAAAAAAGAATTTTATAATTTAGGCCAATTATTAATAGATTATAACGGAGAGTAGCAAAATCAATAGCCGTGACAGCAACAGCAGTAATAATGGTCGTAGTAATAGTAATTTAGTAGTTGTTTTAGTAAGATAAACCCAAGCATTAGGATTGGTGGACAAGTTGTCCATGTTTACCTAAGTAGTATTTATATTCACATTCTGATTATAGATTTCTATTTCGTTCTTTCAAGTATTAGGCCTTATGGCCTGTTCCATTTATTTCACAGTTACATTTTAAATTCAGTGTTTCCTTGAATGTCCAAAGATCTTTGTGTATTTGCTTATTTTTGGATTATAAGCTGGCGTTTGCCTTTACCTGTGAACAAGTTAATGCATCACCCAAAGATGCATATATTGCAGTAGCAATGTTTTGTAAAGATTAAAAGAAAATAATGGAGACATATTACTGGCATTTCTCAATTCTGACTGATAAAGGAAGGATGTGGTTTTGTATCAATACTTTGGCATTAAAGAGGATGCTTCCTCAGGAAACAAAGAATATGTATTACAGATGTGTCACTAGTTCATCGAATATAAAAAGTTGATAATTCTGCTTGTATTAGTAATATTTTATCTTCACCTACCACTCATTACCTACACTGACATATGTATTCTGTGACTAAAGGACTGCGTAAGTAATCTTAAGGTTCCTGAATTCAATCGTACGACGGGAACTTCTCACCATCTCGCCAACGAAGAGTCAGTCTTAATTTGGTTGGTTCTTCTGAAAACTTCGTGATATGGCACTATACCGCAAGAGTCTTCTCATTCTGATGATTGGTAACTAGGCAACCCTTCGTTTTACAGACGATGCGAAATCCAGGTGCCATCACCGTATTCACCACCCCACTGATTACGGCTATGGTGGTGCTCGTTAACATACAGGAAAGTTATATTGAAGGTCGTAAGTTCAAATTACGCCTGTGAAGATAAAGTTTTTATTCTTTTGCTTTAAATTTTGAGTACTTTAAGCAAAGCTTGTGTTCCTTCCGAATTATTATTATTGATGTTGTTATTGGAGGTTCATATTTCGCAGTTCTAAATATGTTAGAAGGTTAAAGGTTAAGCCTAATCCCATAAATTCCAGAGAAAAACAGGATCAAGCTTTAAGTAAAGCAAGTTGCAGTATACGAGGTGTGTTCAAAAAGAAACCGAAGTTTTGAATAGTTCCAATCAGCAGAAAGAACGCGCTGAGGCTACTGAGCGCACCAAGCGGTCAGGTTTAGACAACAGACAGCCGTTTGCCGCGCTTCATTCGGATCATTAGCAAGCCTACCACAGCCGCTGAAGTAAGCACGTGTACCGCCTACTGTTCGAATTAGTGACAAAGTAATAATGGAGGAGCTTGAAGAACAATGTGTGTAGAGTTTTGCTACAAATTTGGATGCAGTCGTAGCAGTGGGTGGGCAAAAGGTCACCTCATCCAAATAAAAGCACGGTCAAATCCAAATCCAAATAAAAGTCGGTCAGAGATCAAGGGGATGGTTGGCTACAAAGGCATTATCCATTATTAATTTGTGCCACATGGTCAGATGGTAAACCGGGGAATCCTAGAGCGCAGGAAGAGGCCTGTATTGTGGATGTTGCATCATGACAATGCGTCAGCTCATGCGTCACACCTTGTCTGCAGATATCTAGCAAAACACCACATTCCCATTGTGCCACATCCATCATATTCCTCAAACCTAGCACCAGCAGACTTTTTCCTGTTTCCCAAACTGAAAAACACGTTGAAAGGACGTCGTTTCCAAACCACAGAGGAGGATTCAGGACAATGTGACGAGAGACCTGCGTGCCATCCCATAAAATGTGTTCCAGGAGGCGTTACAAAAGTGGTAGAAACAATGGGAACGACATATTAGCAGTACATGAGATTATTTTGAAGCGGACAGCACTTAAAATGTACAATAAGCAATAAAGCAATAACGCTTATACACTTTATAAGCAAAAGTTTGGTGTTTAAACACACCTGATATTGTTCTCCAACGTTTTGGTTACATGTCACCGCCAGAAACGGTTACAGCTAGTCGCGCTTCTGTCGGCATAACAAGTTGGCGATTCATAGCCATAGACGTCAAAGATACACTTGTAGGTACACAGCTATAGTACCTTCGCTTTATCTTGTACGAAAATATCTAAGTATGGGCATATATTGCTATTTTAATGACTGTACCATTCATATTTAAAAATGAGATCCCATTCCACCTTCCTGTTTTTCTACTTTCACTACTTTCTCTACTTCCGTTAACAATGCAGTTATTTTACTTTCTTAAATTGTACTTGTTGTTAGTAGTGTATTAAACCAATGTTTCAAACGTGAATAAAATTGTTTACTTACACAATCATTGTTTTTGTGAATATAATGTTAACAAATAGATTGCATTGGACTGTGAATGAATTAAATTTACGAAATGATGCTTAGGTGAGCCCTAGTCCATAGAAAATAGATGAACCCAACATTCATCATCTTATGAGGATAAAAGAAGCTCACAAAAGCTGAAAAACCCTTATTCAGGTAACTCCTTCAATCAAAATTCTAACTTTGAATCTCTAGAATAAAGCAGAACGCTAACTCCACAACATTGAATTGACCAATCGGTGACACACTTGTTGCAAAGTTAAGTGAAAATTGCTTATGAAATTCCTTTATTTACTACCTTAATTTTTACCTGATACTCTAATATTTCTAAACATATTATTTTCGTAAAGTCAATGGGCATGCTATTAATAATTAAAATAATAGAATTACATACCTAAATTAAATTATTCCGTATGCAGGGTTAATTCTTAAGCTTCAAGAACCAAATTGGTACTCGTTCTTTTCGAAGAAAATTACCAAAATATATTGCTAGATATCAATGCGGATTATGATCTGAGAGTTAACAGACGACAGCAATCAATACTCACTGTTCACCGCCTTCTCTTCGTGCCATGCTTCAGCCGCTGTAACAAACTGTGCTGCAGGCTGATTCACAAAAATTGAATTATCTGCTGTCGAGGGAGTTACAGCCAACATTACAGTTTAGGTTTCTGTATAGTTTTTTCATTAAAAGGGATTATATTATTATTATTATTATTATTATTATTATTATTATTATTATTATTATTATTATTATTATTATTATTATTATTATTATTATTATTATTATTATTATTATTATTATTATTATTATTATTATTATTATTATTATTATTATTATTATTATTATTATTATTATTATTATTATTATTATTATTATTATTATTATTATTATTATTATTATTATTATTATTATTATTATTATTATTATTATTATTATTATTATTATTATTATTATTATTATTATTATTATTATTATTATTATTATTATTATTATTATTATTATTATTATTATTATTATTATTATTATTATTATTATTATTATTATTATTATTATTATTATTATTATTATTATTATTATTATTATTATTATTATTATTATTATTATTATTATTATTATTATTATTATTATTATTATTATTATTATTATTATTATTATTATTATTATTATTATTATTATTATTATTATTATTATTATTATTATTATTATTATTATTATTATTATTATTATTATTATTATTATTATTATTATTATTATTATTATTATTATTATTATTATTATTATTATTATTATTATTATTATTATTATTATTATTATTAAGACTGGCGGAGGGGCCAACATTTCTACCAGGTTTGAAATGCAGTAGAAACCGCTGCCTTAAGTTGGATATTCTCCAAAGGAAGAAACTCCGATAAAATCCCGGCCCTCCAGATCATGGAGTGTGCGGCGGGCCACTAAGCTGACCGTGTAAAAATTTTAATATCTACTAAAAATGCCAATGTAAACTACTGCCGAAGCTAATGTTACTTTATAGTAGTGAAATGTGGGTATGAGGAAAACAGATGAAGATCCAAAGTGCAAAAATGAGATTTATGAGAAGGCTCGTATTGATATCTAAAAGAGATGGGGTGAGAAACGACGATTTAAGAAAGAAACAAAACGTAAAATAATAGTTGATTATCTAAAGAATTGCAAGAACGTATTAAACGAATACCCTCTAACAGACTACCAAAGCAAGCTTTATAAAATAGTTTTATTCCAAAGGGATGACGAGAAATATGATGGTCGAAACCAAATGGACAGGCCAATTTAAATAAATATCTTCGGTGCGTAACGGGATTAAACTCCTAATCCCTCTAAAAGCAGAATTAAAATTAATATTTGCTGTTTATGGTAGTGGTGGTGGTGGTGGTGGCGGCGGAGGCGGTGGTAGTTGCATACATACGAATAATCTTCAATTCCATGACTTCTAAAAAATGTTATGTTCAAGCTTCGCGGACAAATTTTTTACACATCTAGACAGAACAGCATGCTGATGAACTTCAGCCTATTCATTCCAGCATTATTTTTTCTACACTTTAGGAGGAACAACTAAACAGTACTTATAAAAATGCAATCTATTCAGCCTTCATATGAACAAGCTGTCTTCAATAATTGTTAGTAAGGTTATTAGCATTAATCCATTATTTCACTGAATCCCGAAAAAATTCTTCCAAACATGGACACGACAGCTTCGTTTGTTTCAATCTTGCACTATAATCTCCTGCCCAAGAAACTGAAACGCCCCTGCAGTAAATCAAGCTGGTGATTTAGGTCCATTGCTCACAGGCTGTCACTGATTCATATTTATCCATCACAGAACCATTGATTTATTAATCAATCAGCACACAACTGCTATATAACATGACGTATGTTTCAATGCCCCTTTTTCAGATTTCTCAAAGTATACGGTGGTGAATTGATGTATCTGCGCCGTTCTAATACCTGCATTTTAAACATGTCTTATTTGTTTTTTTTTTTCTTCTCCCCTATAGCATTTTATATTATATCCCACGTAGCAACGACAATTGTTGCATGGTTCCTATTCATTATTAGTAATATTTAAACTGAGTTCCAGAAAATGATGTGTGTTGCACAAATAATATTTGAAAATATATTTTTGATGCATTCTGTAATAAAGTTACTAATATACTAATTATAGATGGTCATGTGAAATTATATCAAGTTCCTAACTGTTGCAAAAACGAGGCATTTAGGGACATCTCTTCACAGGATAATTATGTTTCTTACTATGTCGGCAATCTTCCTCTAAACATTTAAACTTTTTATTTTATTTAAATATATAAACTACTCTTCTTGAATGTGTACTGATGATAACACAGCTTAAATACACGGTGTTCATTTTTATTTGTAATTTTACCGCGCAAAATTTGACGTCATCAATGGCATCGCTGATGGAGCGAGTTTTTTTTTTTTTTTTTTTAATTTACGTCCTTCAACATTTAGTCATATCGGACGATGAATGCGTCCGGGTCCATGGAGCTTAGAGTTACCCGACATTCGTCTTTCAGGATAAGGGAAAACCCCGGAAAAACCGTATCCAGGTAACTTACCCTGACCGAGATTCGAACTCGGGACCTCTTGAACGTGAGGCAGACATGCTACCATCTACGCTACCGAGGAGGGCAATGGAGCGAGTTTATATACGATTCCCCTAGCGGCTTGCGATCGTATTTGATGTGCTGACAGCAGCTTTTGAGACTCCCTCTACCGGCAGGTAAATATAGTATTTTAGAGGAGGGTCTGTCCGCGTAATATATGTAGGTGCGTAAGTCCACCTGGTGCGTAGATACGATAACTGTTTTTAAAAAACCATATGCTGCAATGCAATGCACTGCAAAGCTAATTATGCAGCCATAAAAGTAGTATACCATGAAGAATATACGAAATGATAAGTCAATGAAAACTTATTTTACAATGAACATATGTTTTTATGTTATAGTAGACATATATGCATATTGAAAACCTGTCACATAAAATAGAAATATTTCAATCTGATCTCAATTCTTTTCTATCACCCACAGTTTCCTCACAATGTAACTTCATTACAAACCAGAAAATTAGCAGAACATGTTCTAGGAGTGAAAAATAAATTAGTATTACAATATATGCAAAGCTTTTATCCAAGTCTAGACAAGAAAATATCTCTAGTACATAGTCTTATGTGTCCAATTCCTTATATTTCCTTTCTATGTTCCCCTTATACTTTGCCAGTATTGCGAGAAGATATGCCTGAGGCCTTCCTGTCATAACACTATTTACTGCTTCTAGATTGGGACCAGTCACTTTATAGCGTCCAAGGTCTCTCTTTTTGCAAGTAACCAATCCTGTATCTTGGAAATGTTTGATGCATCTATAGGTTTAAAAGACATAAGGATACCAACATTAATAGACATTTTAATTAAGCATGAGAATGACACAAAATTATATCGCATACTGATAAAACTAAGACATTTATGTTGCAAACAAATTGTATGCCAATTTGATGGTACCTGGACACTTTTGTAAACATTAAGCTCCGAGGGACTTGTCTGAATGCCGGATAGCGTTGCATAAACTCCTCTATGCAGCGGTTTGAATTATATTTATATGTCGCACCAATTTTAATGCCGGTACGAAAGTAGCACTCATCCTTGAAGACATGGTGCTCTGTGTCCATATCCAGGAGAAGCTAGTTGTATTAGTTACCAGTGCAACCACACTCGGAACGCTGTAATTTGCTTACTGTTCCGCAAAAATTACCGCTTCTTCTCCGTAAAGGGCACTATGATTTCAAGATAAACTCACCAGTCAACTATGATGTCATTCTTGCTCAATCGGGGGGGGGGGGGGGCAACGAATAAAAATGAACACCGTGTACATTTGAGGTTACGGTTTTGTTGAATATGTTAATGTAAACTTCCTTCATTATAAACAAATGTATTCCTACTTGACGGTTAAAGAACTAACGTGTGTTACGTAAGCTACTCAACATTGTGAAGTTAATGAAAGTAATATTTTATTGCAGCATGAACCTTAAGTTAGGGAAACTTACTTTCAATGTTCTTTATTACTGCAATTACAGTACTCTAGGAAGTGCAGTTTACTGAGGAAATTTCCCTGTAATTTGCACCTTCATAAGATACAACACCAATTATATGAACTAAGTTTGCTTGCTTTCTTTTTTTTTTTCCTTTTATAATTTACGTCTTCTAAGGCTAAGTCATATCGGACGATGAATGAAATAGGTGAAATGATGCTCAAATGAGTCCAGTTTTGATAGAGATTAGAAGTACCGGATAAGGGAAAACACCGGAGAAAAAGTGCATCGGGATAACTCACCCTACACGAGATTCGAACTCGGGACCTCTTGACCTCCAACAGCTCGGTATTTTGGTTTGACGTAAAAAAAGCAGATTGTGCAACCTAAACTGATTAACACAAACAGTTGCACCAATAACCTTACAGCTTTCAAAGCAACTTAAAAGGTACACAGAAGAATAACTCAACCAAAAATCTTCAACAATTATGTCTGGACATTCCACTTTTGCTTTAGAATCACGTTTTAAGTTGATCACCTGCTCTTTACGGGAATCAATAAGCATGTCCAGCACTATTTTAAACGAATAACGTGCCATATGAGTTTGCCAGCTCCTGAAAAGAATATCTGGAAAGCAGGATCAAATAATATAAACAATATAATAAATAATATTGGGGGTTTCAAAGAATGAAAGTGTTCTGAAGAAAAGGTTTGCAATCCACTTTTGAAATTTATTGGAAGATTTTCAGGGTCATAAAACGGTGTTTAACAGATAGAAAGAACTTAAGTTAGGTTTGAACTTTGAAGATTTAAGATGTCATAAATATTTTCCCACAAAACCTTTCATGTGTCATATGTTTTTATACTTTTTCTGTCTTTGTAATTTAAAATTCAAAAGGGCAATCGATTCAAAGAAATCAGGCAAATACCCAGGTAGTGATGCATTTATCATCTGTAATTCAGTTCTGTTTTTATTTCCATAAAAGTATTTCAACTTCAAATGTGAGATTGAACAGCCAAGTTAGTATGCTATCTTCTGAGAATTTTAGTGCGGTACAGAATTGTTTGTTGGTCGCTGTTCAGCTATTGACATAAAACCTCCAAATGTCTTAGCATTCCCGAGATTTCCCTTTGTATACTGAATATGTTTTTGTATGATTTGAGCGTAATAAACTTAGCTGGTAGATTAATGAATTTTCAATATCACTCACTTGCCTGAAGTAAACACCTAAATGTTCTCTGCTTCTTTGGGCTACTTGTGTCATACCACCACATTTTCTAGCCCGTCTCTGTGAAGTGGGGATAGGCTGTCAGCCGTATTTAGAAAGGTCCAAGTTCGAATCTCGGCCAGGGTGAGTTATCTGGATCAAGTTTTATTTTGAGGTTTTCCCTTATCCTAAAAGACAAATGTTGGGTAACTCTAAGCTAAATGGACTCTGGACTCATTTGAGTACCATTTCACTCATTTCATTCATCGTACTCCATTGGAGTACATTAAATAGGTTCCTTACTGTTTCGTCGATTCCCGTTTTGTCAATTGGCTTTTTAACCTATACATCAGAGTTATTAATAATTCTCTTTTCGTCACTTTGCTAAACCTTCCTTCACACTTTATACAGACTTAGGACTGTCAAAGTAAATGATTGCAAATGTACTGTTTGTTTAAAATTCACAAGGTGTTACGATGGTGTGTTTATAAGTTTTAGCAACACTTTTGTCTCGTCATTGTGAATGAAAAATATACATCAATTCAATTTGTAAATACAGATTTTGTAAAATTTGAGATGGTACAGCTCATTAGTCAAATTTTACTATGTAAAGCAATCGTCGAAGAGTTTGCTCTGTTGTAGCACGATCATCTAACAGATTTTGAAGGTTCTGTTTTATTCATTATTTCAAATCTCAAAATTTCTGTTATCGTTTCGGCACTGGTATATGCTGGTTAATTTACTGTACAAATATTTTATAATATTTTGCCTCTTCCTTCAGAATAGCTAATTATTCGTAAAACGTAGGATGGTCCTCTCCAATTTTCCTGTTTAAGGATTATTCCATCCCTCCACAATATTGGTACTTCTATGTCGTTCATTATAACAAACCCAAATGTGATCGTTTTCGAGCCACTGACTTACAAAATAATCGTTAAATTCGATTACGGTTTCAATTGTAGGCGTTGTTTCACTTATATATCCATCTTCGATGTAATCTGGTGGTAAGTACGCAAGGGCAGCACATATTTGTATATGGTCTCGAATTTCTTGACAATATATTTGCGGTATCGGTGTCTGCTTTTCTCTGGCCCTCTTTTTGATTGTAGTGATGTGCATTTTAACTTCGTTTTTGGCAATGTTGGGTTCACATTTATGGTCACTGTTTTTTAGTATTGTTGATATCTGCGAGTAGGTTGTAATATTTCAGGGGCATTTACGCGCATAGCATCTCCATCTTTTGTTTTGGTTCTGGTAGACTTTGTTAAGCGTTAGCCTATACCCGGCATACAAGATTCAACAATTTCAAACTTCAGCTTTCAAGCTGTACTGAACACTGACTTTAGCCTTGTTAACTCACTGAACGCCTACAATAAACTATAAGATAACTATAAGATAAGTAGTAGAGGGTTGGGTTGGTTGTTTACCTGCCTCGACAAAACGGGAAGGGTCATAACCAATTAGCCTTGAGTCGATGAAACGGTAATAAGCAGGTGAAATTACGTAGTCGACGAAACGTTAAATCGACCAAAAGGAAATGCACGGGTAAGTAAAAGAATAATAAATACAGAACACGTTCTCCGTTGCCTGGTGAATTCAAGTTAGGGGTTTACGATTGCCATCTGACGCAGTAGGTTTTAATGTCACCGGAACTTCCCAAAACTAATGGTGGGATATCTAGTATGTATTACTATTTAATCAAGAGTAGAAAATACAACAATCAGCATTTCCTACAACACCCATACGAATAGGCATACAAAGGGGATATACAGCCTCTTTCTAAATAAGCAGTGGTGTCCAAAATATTCATTAATATGCAAATCATAAATTAAGGTATTCTGATTTTGTGGGTACGTAGAATTAAAAGTCCAATTTTCAGAAATTCTAAATGTTCCTTGTTTCTGTAGAAATACACTGTTCACTTCTCACGTAACAACATTACATCACATATACAACACAATCATCCAGAGGTCGAAGACAATAACAAACAGCTCTCGTTACAACAACACTCTCAGTTGTTTACTGCTTGCCTCACTGTTTTACAACTCTTGTTACATGTCTTTACAACACAACTGTCTGCTGGCGTGTCACAATCTCTTATACGTCTCATTCGTAAGTTACAGAGATTTCTCGGACAGTAAGGAAACCGAACACACATTCCAGAAGCGTAACTTAATCTATGCCGGCAAGTCCTTTACCTCTGTGATACACTATCCGTCTCTTGTTTCTCGGCGCTATCGTTATTTGCCGGCTCTTTGTGAACGCTAGCCACCTTTGTGTAAACAAGCTGCGCGATCGTATATAACGGCTCGCGACAGTATTCATATTAAAGTAAATATATTAAGATATCAATATACATGTAATTATTGTTTTTGCGACTTCACCTACCTAACGCAGATTGTCTATGTAAAAGCTGTGGAATATGAAAGTAATAAATAGCTGATCACTATCATGTTCATTCCCGGCTATGAAGGGTGGCATGGATTCCATTATAGTATTGCAGTTTACCCTTTTCCTTCTACTTCTTTCCTGAACTGAGGATTGGCTATTTTAACATAACATTAGCATGAATAGAAAGAGTTATACCGACTCAGGTGTGAAGTTAGGCCAGAAACAACGAAAATTAATTTTAGAGGTAACCGAGCGGGATGGCTCAGGCGGTTTTGTCTGTGGCCCGCATTCGGGAGGCCCGCGTTCGACCTACCTGACCCATGGGTTTTTGTCCGGGGTTTTCTCGAGTCACCAGACGAATGCTGGGTAGGAAAATTACATCCCCCGAATTTCTTGTCCCTCCATTTCATCTCCATTATCATCTCTCATCTGGTGGTCTCTTTCAGGGTAGAAGTGTCGGCGGGTGTCTCGGCGCCTTGGGTTGGCAACCCTGTATCTCCTCTCACCTCATCTTTCCTCCAGGAGATGCCTCACTTAGGGCTTAGGTACAATAAGCCACAGTTTTTGGTACCAAATCACCTTCGTAGTAATCCTAATCCTTAGTGGAGCTCTTCTTGGTGCATTTAACAAAAATAACAGTGAAAAAGCTAATGCTATTCTACACGATAATAATTATTATAATTACATAATAATGATTCTCTCTCAGTTAACTGGCCTTGAAAAGGTTGCTAAGTGTTCTGCACATATCTCCCACCTTAATCATTTCCTGGAGATAGAGAAAATGTTTTTATCTATTATTCTCTTACAGCTAATAGCGCATCGCACTTCCAGTTTTTGATCATGCAGGAGTGCATTAGGTAAGCTTTCCATAACTTTAATAATGGTTATTTGAGAATTCTGTGAATATATGAAGGCAGTTCCAAAATTTCCTTGCTGAATATACGCGAGTAATTTATTATTTTTAAGGTTTGAAAAACAACTTACCCGATAAATCGACCTACTACATTTTGTGGATTTTGATATCATCTGCAGCGCTTCCGCTATGGCCAGATTCACCGGCGGCCACTCTCTGCAATACCGGCTGCATGATTATTTGTTAACATTTCTGTAATTTATTTGCAATGGTCTTATAATTAAATAATATTTCTCGTTAATCACAGAGTATGGCCTCTCTATATCGGGATACCTGCTTGCTTAAGGTACATTAGTTTCTTACTAACCTTTCACACACACACACACACACACACACACACACACACACACACACACACACACACACACACACACACACACACACACACACACACTGGGCCAACCCATGATTGCTGTTCTAGAACTAACGACCTCAGGTTCCCTGATAGCTTACTGGTATACCACGTAACACTGCAACATCTCCACCAGAGCTCCATTTGTAATTCATCCAGAATTTGATTGGCTTGGGCCTCCTCGGTGATGTGGGTGAAACGTGTTTGCCTCACATCCAAGAGGTCCATTGAATCTCGAAAACGCAGGGTTACCCAATAAGGTTCTTTCGGATTTTCCCCCTTAACCGGTCTATCCGGATAAGGTATCAAATTAAAAGAAAATAATGCTATGGAAGTAAATTTAAAACCACATTCACCAGAGATGAAAAATGGCAGTAATACCCAACAGGAGTACTTCTCGTCAATTAACAACATGCTGCCAGCTATCCATCACTGCAATCTATACAAAAACTGTTATAACATAACCTATCCTTAATTATAATCTGTCTCAAACTGAAACGATTATGTTGTAAACATATGTTTACGAGGGTGGATACGTAGCAAAATAATTAGAGCTGAAACTCAATTGCCAGTAGTTTGTCTGTGTGTGTGTGTGTGTGTGTGTGTGTGTGTGTGTGTGTGTGTGTGTGTGTGTGTGTGTGTGTGTGTGTGTGTGTGTGTGTGTGTGTGTGTGTGTGTGTGTGTGTGTGTGTGTGTGTGTGTGTGATATCCTGATTAAATTGTCGAAACATTTGAAAAGCTGAAGACATGTCTAGTGATTTCCTTTAACCTTTAGCTTTGTGAACAGGCTGTGCATGATACTGTTTTAAATTACATTGAGCATATGTTTCCCTTGCAGAGGATATGCCGATTGTTTGAACCGCTTATCTAGTTCCCACTGTCCGTGCGCGCGCGCGCTTCCTCTCTCCAACCCACATAGTAAATAACTAACACAGATAACTCACGCTCACCTGTGATTTTTTACAGAATTAGTATGTGTAGTGGTTAACTGCGGTTCTCCACCAGAAATATTGAAACCCCAACAAAGATCGAAGTGTGTACTCAAATCATCCAAACGTGAGTAAATACTCTCTCATAATATTTGTACATATTCAAAGAAATAAATGCTCTGATATAATATGTTTAAAATGCTAATCAAATTATACATGTGAATATTTAATATAATTTTTATTTTCTTGTAGTCCGTACTTTCTTACATTATATTGTTGATAGAACTGCATTCTTCGAACTTCATTTCTAAAGATAATCTTTGAAGTAGAAGATAAAAGTTCAACCAGAACCTTTCACAGTCAAAATATAGGGTCCTATGTTTTCAACTTATTGCTTCCTAGAATAGACAAATGAACTTCACGAAATGAGAGCATCTATTTGCTTAATAAATATAAAAGCATGGAGATTTTTGTACATTTACCATATCATTTGCAAGAATAAACCCTGTGTTATATTCCCTTCAGATACCATTACTGCTATACGAGATATTCATGCAAATGTTATTTATTTATCCACACTACACAGTAGGTACAGAAATACTGTATTCCACATATATATTCTAGACCGAAATTTGCCAAGAAATGCATGTTTAGATACTCCCTGAGTAAAAAAGCGTTTTAGAAAGACGCTGTGTATGTGTTTGTGTCTGTAAATAGCATAACTCATAATGAAAAAGTCGCGTAAATAATAAACCTGGCCATCTTCCAAGAATGACACACAAATATTTTCAAAAGAATTATAGCATCCATTACACATTGCAAATAACATTTTTGAAATGTTTCAATTGTTCAAAAAAGCTCCAACATTTTGGATAGCATTACATTATGTTTAAGATATTTTCATAACAAATTAAATGCTTATATTGAATTTTATGAAATTAGCCTCTGAAACTTCCTAATTTTAAATGGCTTATGCATAACTGGAAAATCGTAAAAATATACAATTCTTATAAACACAAAATATAAATCTCGCTTAAGTGCATAATTTATGTAAATTTTTTTTCTTCAGAGTTACCACTTCTCAGGTATTCGTTTATTATTGGTTTGAATTGCCCAATATTTACTCTTTTCTCAAATGAAAAGGCGTTATCCATTAGTTTCTCCTTATTATGCAAATAGAATGACCAGCTCTTAAAATCAATGACTATCACTTAAATCTCTCTGTTTCTATATCCATAGTACCTATAAGGAGATATGTAATAAAAACATGTCTACAAATGTTTATTTCTATTAATCTGTGATTAATATAAAGTAGATGAATAAGTAAGAGTGAGTAGAGAAGGTCATGTGAATAGACAGTTTTTCTCTGGCTGGTTCTTCACGTAACGTTCGGTTTGGACACCGAAATTACCTCTGACCAATGTTGCAAATACTTGGAAGAATATGGTCGTCAAGCCATTTCTACAAATGTATATTTATATCGATTAACATGAAGTAAATAGAAGAATTAGAGTCTGTAGAAATATTTGAGTCGGTAATGTATAGAGAAGTTCATGCAAAACAAACACCTAAGGGTATTTGTATACACTTAATATTAATCAAGATAAAAGTATGCACAAATTATTTCATTACGCATTTCGTAGTAAGTACAAGAAACGTGCAAAGTTTATGAGAGAATATTTGAAATTCTAACTAATAACAATTTGTAGGACGTTCTCGTCTATCCCTTATGGTTTAGTTCCGATGGAATTAACTAAGAGGATTTAAATCAAATAAGAGTACTTCACATGCTATTCACAGAATATTCAGGACATTTCATTTCTCATGCAAATATCTTAAAAATATGGAATATTTATGAACATCATTTCAACCATTTTTGAAAAAAATAAAAGATAATGAATCATTTTCCACGTCGAGGTAGCTAAAACTGAGGGAACGTTTATTAAAAAAAATGTACAGAATTCTTGGAATATGCTGAATTCAAAAATACTAGATTTGATATACAGCCAACTAAATTTTCAGTTTTGAATTATGCTGTTCACACATGTCCGTCCGTCCGTCCGTCCGTCCGTCCGTCCGTAGCAGTTGGCAGGCTGAGGAACAACCCGAGGTGGGTATTTTTCTATAAATAATTTGTTTGAGTCAGGAATCTCAAAACAAATATTTCTAGTGAAATTTCAACGTGGAATTTTTGTAATTAAATGCTATACTTGTGCTCATATCAGGTAAGCAGTAGAGGAAATGTAAAAGGAACGTCATATCATCGAATATGTATCCAATTTAAGAGAAATCTTGGTATTGATAATGGAAACGAATTTCTCAGAATCATTTCAACAAGGGAGGCCATCTAGAAGTCAGTCAACTCACTTCTTATTTTATTGCATATCACGGTCTTTGTGGTACGCTTTATGCAAACATTAAGGTATTCTAAGGTACAAGTCTGTTATAAAATCCTAAATATTCATTTAAGGAAGTACATTAAAAAAAGATATGATGCAACTATTTTGCAGATTTACAATTCACGTTTACCAAATTAAGTGCGGTAAACCTAATTTTTCTCCAGTACTAATTTTCTGCACTTATTAAGCGTAACAGTAAAAAGTAAATATTGAAATATTTCAAATTGTAACTCGACAAAACGTAAACATAAATAAAAATTAAACAAAATATTTGTGTCATTCTGTGTCGTATTTGAATAGGACGTACTTTCTGAATCATTGTGCAAGAATTTTATGACTGAAATTTTTCTTAGCGAAATAAACTTCCTACAACCTTCTAAATCCAATTCTCGGAAAATAAAACAGCAATGAAAATCAGTTTTTTATACAAACAATTTGTCTCCCGACATTTTCAACATACATTACAACATTCAGCCACTATGACACCATTTCTATATAGTGTGTGATAAAATAATTGCAGAAATATTTTTAAAAAGGGTCATTTTATAACTCATATTGTCCTTTTGTTACACGTAAGCATATCTATTTGCATTTTTATGTTTATCTTTTCATAAAACGGCCACCAATAAGCACGCATTAGAAAAATATAGTAAACATTTCGTTATTAGTCATTTTAAATGATTTAAGTAATTATCTTATTATAGCTGCTTGGAATATTCAAAATTTAACATCATCTTTAAGTTTAATAGAATGGATTGGATTAGAAGAGATTAATTTGAGCTCAGTGGGTTCGCTTGTAGCTACAAAGGATTATGAAAATTGAACATAAACAGAGGTATATAGTTTATTAGTATATATACTTGAAAAGTTAACAAGAGGGACACGTTACGTCAGGCAATATGAAAACACGGCAGGGATATATAATATAGAATCTTACACTTTTTATATCAACTTTCACTTGGCTTTTGCCAGTACGTCTCAGCATTTTATACTGGATTTTTAACGGATACCATTTGAGATTTCTCCAATACAAGCATATTTAAATAACTTTTGAAAAGGCATCAATGGTTTATTGGCAATGATTTGTCATTGATACAGTTAGATTTTGTTTACAGAACTACATAAGCATTATCAAAATATTAAGCTATAGCCATATGTAAAATAAATTGTATCACAAATTAAAATAAAGCAGTAGCATATGATGAACCACTAAGCACCCTACCAAATAACCAAATGATATCATTTTATTTGCTACAGAGCAAAAATTAAAAACCTGTATGCTGCACTATACAAAGGAAAAGCCAGTTCCTAGAGACACATACCTGTAATTAACATTAAAACAAAACTTAGGTTTATTTAATGACAAATATAACAAATATTATATATTCAAACATTAATTTTATTTTTATATACCGTACATGGAGTAGACAAATACTAAAATTATAGAATCATCATGCTCTCTTCTTAATAATGTTTGGCTTTGCTGGTAGGGAACTAAAACTTGTATTTTAAGTTTAAACCTTACAAAACCTTATGTTTTGTTTAATATAACTAAATAACACTATCAAAATATTTTAAAACATAAGAAAAGTTTATACAATCTCACTTTTCATCTATGTATACACAAAGAAAATCATTTTCAATCTTTTTGTGGAGTGAGAGGGATATAAGGCTCGTTGACAACTAGACATTTGAGCATTTTAGTGGATGTAATTCTATTTTATTTCATGTTCAGCGCACACTCAAAAAGGTATTTCAAATCGTGCCTTCTAACCTAAAAGTGTGTATTTTTAGAAAAGCTCTTAATGAGCACTAGAACATACCAAGTAAAACATGGAATGTTTCATTTGAAACTACAAATTTGAGATCAGTTCCGCATATCACAAGCTTCATTACTGTCAGCAGACAATGAGGTATAGTAGTAAACATATAACATAAATAGTAGTTAGCTAATTAATCCGTGTTGCATGAAATTTTATGTAAGGTAACAGCATGTTAGGAAATTACAGACAATGTTAAGGTTATAAAGCTATCTTAGCCTGAGGAAAAACGCAGACTAATTCTGGAAGTTGCAAGTATACCTTCTGGTGCACTTAATTTGCACCTTTTACCTTTAACTCAACAATCCCGGCTTTGAAATAGGCTAAAGTGACAAATAAAACAGTACGTATGCGCAAAAATTACATAATAACCTGGAAAGCTGCAGATAACCTTATTCATGGGCATACAATTCTCCTTACACATAAGAACATTACATTAAAAGGAAGGTCATACCAAGTTAACTAACATTAATGCTAAAGAGAAAAATCATAAAATAAATAAAAACCAGAAAATTAATCCTTAGGAAACGTTATTAAAGTCTAAAATAGTCTTAGATAGAAATATCATTAGTTCTTTTCAAGATCAAAAATAATATTGACGTCAGTGCAAAAAACAAGCTGTTATCAGGTTGGTAGGTAACAACATGTTTTGTCTTCTTCGTTTTTTATTTTTATTTTTTAATTTTTATTATTATTTTTATTTATTTATATTTTTTGCTGAAATTTCCACGCCATGATCTTATGTCATCTCACTATAAAATGTTTAAAAACACGAAAGCTCTTGTTTTGTTATTTGATTCGTTATTTACTAAAGTACCCACAAACTAACATAAATTCCAAAAAATAAAATTAATAATATATTAAGCTAAAAATAAATAGCTCAACGTAAGTACTTTTAATAAAGATACTGAAAACTTATTTTAACATTACCTCTCTAAAAATGATCATTGATAAAACTTTGTATTTATGATTTCATCATTGCTATGACTTTCATTTATACTTATTTATATCACTTTCTGAAGATATAAATTGGTATTACAATTTTAACGCAGGTACACGCGTTTTCCCAGGTTGCATGATGTCCGTAAAGCTACTCATACAAATGTTCATTTGTCTATTTTCCGATAAATGCTCGTCATTAATAATATCAATTTAAAAACAAATATGATTTGTGTACTTCCTGTATTTACTCTTTTACAAATTGTTCCTACAAATGCTTACTCGCCTTTTTCAATTTAATGGAGACATACGTTGTAAAAAGATTTGTAATGTAATGTATTTGTTGCAATTTACGTCCTGCAACGTTGTCACATCGGATGGTGAATGAAATGGGTGAAATAATACTAAAATGAGTCCAGGGTTCATGGAGCTTAGATTTACCGACATGTGTCTATCAGAATAAGGGAAAACCTCGGAAAAAAACCTTATCCACGTAACTCACCCTGACCGAGATTCGAACTCGGGACCTCTTCAACGAGAGGCAGACACGCTAACATCTACGCCACCGAGGCGGGCTTTGCTCATTTAGGATAAAATTGAAGGAAAATAACGACTGTTAATTGACAAAACTATAAGTATTTAAAACTTCAAGTCAATATCCTCAAAACGATTATCTACACAAAAATAAAATAATTTGGCATAATAGGAATAATTATTAACTGAATAATTAATTGCATTTACATACACTTATTAAGACCCAGTAACACCTAGTCATAGAGATAGAAAGTTAATATTTTGTACTAGAAATTTTATATTTTTTTTACAGTTTAGTAACTATGCGAAAGGCATCCAGGATTAAGACGACTTGAAAGGTATTTGTTCTCAGAGAATTGAAAATCTCGTATGCAGTAAAGAAACTAAAAAAGGGAGAAATACGAAGGAGGGAGGGAAGAAGGAAACAAAGGAAGCCTATTTTATTGGTAATTTCGTCGTAAACACTCAGGTGGCCATAGAAAAAATCAACAAACAAGTATTAAATTCTATACAAATATATTGAGCAGTCTAATTTAACCCTATAAATTGGTTAAAATTTAAAAATAATATCAACTTACCGGGCGAGATGGTTCAAATTGGGGAGCTGTAGCTGGCATTCGGAGGTTACGGGTTCAAATCCCGTGCACAGGCCAATCTGAGTTTCTTCTTCGTGGTTTTCTTCAGTTACCAGATAAATACTGAACCCAATATTCAATATCCAAAGCTCCACCTACAAAACAAAAGACATAGAAATATTTCTAAGAGAAGTTGGTACAGAAAAGCGACTAATAACTAAGCCCAGCCATCAGCAAGTTACCTTAGTAGATGGTACTGGAAGGCGACTACTTTAAAACAAATATTTGTCCAGAATCAAAATTATTGCGCGTACACTAAAAGAACAACAGGCAATTTCACGATCTTCATTCTGCCAAGTCTCAGTAGCAACAAACTAGATACACAGAAAGATGACTACGTTACTGATACCAGTCTCTCAACAAATTAGGTCTAAGCAGATGGAAGGCGAGTGCATAACTAAGAATATCTTTTTGACACACATTGATTCACATAGATAAATTTATCTGCAAAAACCGTAAGGTGACCAAGAATTTAGGGATATTAAATAACCAAATAATAATAATAATAATAATAATAATAATAATAATAATAATAATAATAATAATAATAATAATAATAATAATAATAATAATAATAATAATAATAATAATAATAATAATAATAATACAACCTGATAGCTTATAGAAAACCCCAAAAATACGAGTTACAACATTTGGTCCTTCATGTAACTTTATGAATATAAATTTAAGTTAATTGGAGAAAACAACTCGTTAATGCCCATACCTAATAGGAAAGAGAAGGGTTCAACCATTTTTCTATGGCAAACAAAAAGGTTGCGTGCCTGTAACAATCTGGATAGTGAGAATAGTTTTTATTCCTTTATACAATGGCTCAATTGCTCCATTGAAGTTTTATTAAATTTAAAAATTGTGCACTACACTTTGCAGCAAGTGAACGAGTTAAATATGTGAAATATTATTTTAATTACGTAAATATATATTACAGGGTAGCAGCGTAAAAATTGTAAGCATGGATACAACATCTATATTTACCCCTTATTTTAGGTTCCTTATTCTTAATCAAGCTTACTTGCATTCCTTCATTTTGTTTAACTTTAATTATCTGTGTTTTAGCGTTTTGTTTACAAATACAGTAGGTTGAGTTCTGAAGGGATGGTAACCTTTCTTTAATTAATATCAGAATTTCATAGCATTCACATGGTTCATTTCTCTAAGGGGTGGATTAGGTAACGATGGATGAAACTATAGATAGCTCCTTTATAGCACAAATAGAAACCAGTAATGTAAATATGCGAATAAAATATTTTATTATATAATTTGAATAATAAACATATCTTCGGTTCTTTGGTGAAATTGAAACAATCATATTGGAAATAATCGGCATCTAGGTGATTGATGGTTGTTATTTCTAAGCAAGTGCAAACAGCGTCCCTGGGCAGATTTGATAAGGGAGAAATTGGTGCTGTTGTTATCTTTGCTCTTGGAATCCCTTATCAGCAGTTATTGCCTTTATCAAGTAAGAAACCAACTTCATATAGATACACAGAAAAAGTTGGATAAGCAAGTTTTAAGCCATTCCAACCTTAGCGGTACGTGAGCTAAACTAAGGTCACATAGGTTAACGAAATTATTTAAATTATTTAGTCCTTCGTCAATTGCGTTTATAATTATTTTGCAATAATAGCTCTCAGTAAGAAATTACTGGCTCAAATTGTGTGTTTTCACCCCTTTTTGAAGGAGGCATGCGTCTAAAATTTAAATAATTTCATTAAAAAGTGGTACTTTTCTTTTTTACATTAAAATCTTTCAACTCTTTCTATATAAAAAGTACTATAAATTGTTAAATTTGCACTTATAAAGTGTAAAAGCAGAATTATAATACTTTTTGCCTTTTGTGTTTATCATTTTTCTGCATTGTACTTCATATAAGATTGTCCTTGCATGGCCGTTATTTAGAAAGAACGCAAATTATGAAGTATCCAATGTTTTATACACGATGTTTTAATATAATTGATTTTTCTGTAGAATACTAGCTTGTTTCCCCTTCCGCTAGATCACCTATACAGGTTTTCGGGGACATGGATTCGACTAACCCGAAAAGTCAGGGCGAGGTAAGATGAATCACTGAGCCTAACAGTCTAACGCTCCAGGCCCAACGCCTGGGATGAGAGCGAGAAAAATGGATGATAGTATGGGGACGAAATGAATGATAGGAAAGATGGATGAACCATGGAACCAGAGGAAACCCGCCTCAGCGCCTCTCACTTTGCGGAGAGGCGCAAATCGAACCCGGGCCGCCTTGGTGAGAGTCGCTCGGTTTAACTACGGCTACGGCGCGGCCTAGCTTCTTTTTTCCGTCGACCAGGCGACCGCAAAGTGAGATTTGTGGTGGACAACACGACGCTGGGGCGGGTTTTCTCCGGACCTCCGGTTTTCCCCGCCATATCATTCCACCGATGCTCCATCTTCATCTCATGTACCATCAGTTTCACCGCCTGCGGTGCCGTATGTAGTAAAAGCTGGCGTTAAGCACTACACATTTTTTCCATCGATAAAAATGGGGTTTAATATTTTTAAGGAAAAGATTGTAAAAGGTATTTAAATCAGGATTATCAGAAAAATCAGGGTAAAATTATTAAGCAAGGGGTACTTTACATTAATATCAAAAATTAATTTAATACTTAGTTTTTAAATCAAAAGGTTTTCTTATACCTGTTTCATTTGGCATATTAGCGCTTGATGATATGTTCATAAGTATAGTTTTAAAAGCTTTGAAGTTAAACATTTACATTACAAACGTGCTTCAGAGGATCGGTGTCTTTTCCCCCTTTATTTCCTTAAACAGTACCACTTCGTGAAACTATTTATTACGAAAATCCATAAACAGAGTTTTGACACAAGAGTAATTTGCTGTATTTCAACTATTGAGTACTTTCGGACAGTTTAACACTGTTGCCCAAATGTCACAGAATTTCACTATAAATATTAAAACTTACGTGTGTTTCCTAATAGGTAGCTGCTTTGTTTTCAGTCATCTATCTTTGCACATATCCATGAGCATGCCAAACCACAATAGATTGACATTGTACACATTACTGTAATATTACATGTAAGCATTAAATGATAATCTGTCGAGTCATTCCAAATTTGTTCGAAACTGCTAATTTGATATCTTGCCAAATTGAATGAGTTGTAGTTTCTTGCCGAATAAACGAACTGTCAGACGGAGGGTACTTCACTAACTGGAACCCAACAACATATAGGTATAGTCCAAAGTGGGCTCCTTCCCTGGGAGGATGAGGAAGTAAGCCATTCTGATTAAAGCATAATATAAACCAAGAAAATGATGGGTACAGAACATTTGGGAGAAATATCTGCCAATAGCCTACCGATCTAGTAAAAAATCATAGTCAGGGTAGGGCCCACCTCGGTAGCGTAGATGGTAGCATGTCTGCCTCGCGTTCAAGAGGTCCCGAGTTCGAATCCCGGTAAGGGTGAGTTACCTGGATAAGGATTTTCTGGGGTTTTCCTTATCCTGAAGGATGAATGTCGGGTAACTCTAAGCTCCATGGACCCCGGACTCATTTGAGCATCATTTCACCTAATTCATTCATCGTCCGATATGACTTAACGTTGGAGAACGTAAATTACAAAAAAAAAGGTAGAAACCCGACAGAAATCGAACCTTGGATCTCCAAATGCGAGCCTCACAGCTTACCGGAGCTATCTACTGCGTTATGGTGATAATGACAGAAGTAGTAGTAGTAGTAGTAGTAGTAGTAGTAGTAGTAGTAGTAGTAGTAATAGTAGTTGTAGTAGTAGTAAATCTAATGCTATTGCACTATTTCCACCAAAATAGGAACGCTCGTGAAATATGCTATGCCTAAGCTAAAGTATTTACTTTCTTGAATGTGTTTAGCAAGGCGATAACAGTTGTAATTTCGAAATTGCCTTTTTATTCTTTTTTTAGTTCTCTGTATTTTATTAAAATTATTATAAACTTAAATAAATTTGATTATGCGGCATTACATCTATCACCATAGCTACTGGCACGAGATACGATGTGGATACTTGGCCTATCGCGGCCCGACAGTAATCTATTGTGGGCTGTTACCCCCTCAGAGGGAAGAAATGAGTCGAAGGGAGACTACATGTCGACAGAGGGCAGAACCAGCGGAGCTGCAAAGACGTGCAGAAGTCCCTAACAATTGGATAGTTTGTCACCCGGCATACCACCGAAGCCCCCGTAGGCGAGGGGATCCATCCCCTTAGCTGCCCTGGTGTGGGCGCTGTGGACCTCTAGCACTCGTGGTACTTCTGACGTTACTAGAGGAACCTCGGACCGAACATTCAAGCCTCCCCTGATTGGGAGTTGTTCGGATGGGTTGGACTCGAGGGGGCAGTGGTTCCCGATACCCGTGGGTGATCGGGTACGTCTCCGGACGAGGTTGAGGGAAGCCATTCATATTCCCGCGTACTAGCCAGCATAACTAGTAGAAGGTGTGCTAGATCACGAGGTGGCCCCACCAGGTCATATCGGTAGCCTTCCCATTTTGGAGTTTGTAAGCGTAAGTGGCGTATCCACTTCCATCCCGTCTTGAGTCCACAGGACCAGATGGGAGGGCTTGTTAGTCTCTAGGTCTTGCCTTATTGAAAGCCTCACGGAAGCGTCGGGTGCCCTTTTGGGACAGCTCGGTGACTCCCTGGTCGTTAGAGGGGGGGGGGGTCAATCTTCACTCCGTGAGGATATGCCCAGGTAGATACCCTCGATAGGGAGAATGCGACGAAGCGATCATAATACTTGGGCAGCTACTTCAAAGGAGGCCAGAAAAGAAGGTTTAAATAGCGGAAGCATCTTTGCAATCCCGAAACTATCGTCCTGACAAACAAACCTAAAAATAACAAGAGAATGGAATGAGAAATGGAGGGAAAGAAATCCGTGGATTAGAGAATGCACCCCAGCATTCATCTAGTGACAAGGGCAAGGCGTGTCCTGTGCTAGAAAAATTGGACCACAATAATTCACAAGGAAAGTTAAATTAATTTGTGTATTTGTTACATATTCTCCTAGTTTCTCTTTCAATTTCTGTTTACCATTTTTATTAATTGTTAATACTAGTTGCGATTCGTTGTACAGTATGAGAGACAATGCACTGGTTTAAATAAGCTGTGCCTCTATTGTGTGTGATCACATCTGTTTTGCTGTGACATCATAGAGAGTATCATTGAAAATTTGATACGCAGTGACTAAAACGTGTTCGTCTCTAGTGACCTAGTTAAAAAGAAAAGAAAATTTTCATTTCAATGTAAGTTAAACTCATTTAAAAACATGTATGTGCGCCCTAACATAATTTGTCTAGTCACTCCAGAACAAACCGTTCTTAAAATCGCCTGTGCCTCTATCTACTTCAAGTTAATCGAAATAAACGTTAGTAGAAATGTTTTTGTTACTGGATAGGTTATAGGATTGGAGTAAACTTTAAGAGATAGTCAAATACTTAAAGAGTTTCTCGCTATGTGATGGCTCTGATATTCCATTATCTTTTTCTGGTCAGGACATTTAAAATGAATAACGACTCCATGTTTGAGAAAAGTATATAAGAATTTCAGAACTGAAAACAATAACAAGGAATATCTCGAAAATGATTTGCTTCACAAAAACTGCTGTGATTTCCTTCAACAAGATCTACATTTCTGTGTAGTAAGATTATGTCTATCTATTACATTATATTTTATGCTAAAGTCATTTATAATAAAGAGGGTTTCAAGGGCTATACCCAGGAAATTTAGGATATGCAATATACATTTATTTTATTTGTCATTAAAATAACTCAAAATCGTTAGAGCCATTTTTGAGATAACAAACCAATACAAAAATTTCTCCATTTAAAGGATAGTTTGGAACAGGCTAATTTTATTGGAAATATTCATGTCACATACTTGGAAGATGCTCAAATTAAATATCAAGTTTGCCATTTAACCATTTTTCGTTCTTCAGTTATGCTGTTCAGAGATAAAGGGACGCCTAGACAGATACACAAAAATACGCGGGCACGTACACAAAAATCTTTTCCATAAAATACTGCTTTTGGATTTAGGGAGTCTAAAAACATTTATTTCCAGTGAAATCTCGGAATGAAGTTTTGGATCGAATAAATACTTCTCTTACTCCAGATATGTAGTAGAGAAACTAACACAAAAATAATCATAAAATCTGCATATCTAATAGGTTAGTTTCTGGAATGTATAACAGGCCTTATTATGCAAACTTTATTTTTGCCCTTATTCAGTTTATAAATCAAATTAAAATCTTTTACAAATTTTGCAGATATAATCTACTTGCTACCTTAACTAAGCCTACAAGTTACTTGATTCCATTAACCTTACAAATCTGCTCAACTAATCTATCTAAAGCAGTCTTTCTTCTATTTTATTTCTACTCCAACAATGTAATTCAAATCTATGTTTCTTCTACGGCTTTAATAAAAATCTACAAAATGTGGTTTTTTACTTATAATTTTAAATTTCCTTTTCTTCAACTGGTATCCAAAGCTTCCTCGTACTGTTATCCATATCTAGAGAAAGTAATAAATTGAGAATTCGTTAAAACTTAGGCGCTTACTTTTTTCTCCTCAAATTAATTTCAAAACTAATTAATCGTAGCTGCTGAAAACGCCAGAAAATTTAAAGTGTAATACAATTTTTTCTTTATTCGTATTATAAACTTACGTTTTTTCTTCGTTAATTTTTCTCCTAAAATGTTTGTTAGTACGGAGGAATACATTTTTCAGTCTTGTGTAATACATTTCAGTTGATATCAATTTGCGAAATAAATGTCAGGCATGTATACTCATTTATTGTTCATATAATATACATTTATTTGTTCTTTCTTCCTTTCCTACACAGTCTTTCAGTAGCCATACGCATCTTTCATGTCATTTGTCGTGCGTTCTGTTTCCAAAATAATAAGCACTCACAATACGGTAATCGTACCACCGTACTTCTTCAAGATGCTCTGGAGCCTCCGGCCATTTTGCTTGAACTTGCTTTCAGAAGCTGAACTTCCGTTATATATTTGATCATTTATGACAACACAAACATACAAATTTATTTTTCGCTTGAGCTACCTTCTTCTATTGTCCTCTCACTTTTACATGTTCACATTTTGTAAAGAGTCTGGAGCGTCATAACCCTGAAGGTTAAAAGCAATAAATGTTTTCGTGATTACGTGTGACTAGTCGTAATTGTCTGATACGAAGGTTAAGCCTTGACAATGTGAACCTGTGGTTTTTGTTAACAAACCGCTCAAGGGCATGGCAATATGTGAGAGGTACAAGAAGCGCAGACTAGTATTTCTGACTTCCTTGACCTCCATTATCAAGCAAAATATGTAATTTGGGTCAAATATCAAGACTTCTATACTCGGTAGTGCTAAGCCCCAACATTTCCAAACATTACAGCAAGCTCCACCAAACAAACCCAGATATAGCAATGCATTATTTGTATAATAACCCTCATTCTACTCCAGCTTAAACCAGAACACTTTTGGTGGACCAAGTACCAGCCCTGTGTTTATGTTTCAACAGTTTTATGGCTTAAATGGAATTAGGGTTGCTGGGTTCTGTATGGATTTATGGCATGGAAATAATGATATAGCAATGACTGCTCCTCAAACGTTTGAAGCAAAAAATTATGGTGGCGCAATTAAAGGATTGCAATAAGTAAAGAATCGTGATGGATTAAAGGAATGTTGGATCTTTGTTACAACACGTGCAAGGGTAGTTGGTTGAGTTATGTAACAAAAGACACGGGAGAAAGAGGTTTTCTTAGCAAGAAAACCTAAATGAATGACACTTGACTCCGTTTGAATAGGTATTCTTCGGACACTTAATAATGGCATGACCGAGACTAATAATCACAACGGACAAAATAGTCACAAAGAAATTTTGGTTGAATAAAGGGCTTCGAGAAAGTGAAAGTTACACACCCACGTACAGCTGTGTATAATGTGAGGACAGACAGTCCGCGGCTATCGGTCAAGTAAGAAGCTTTCTCTGTCTTGGTCGAAGGCAGATTAGAACCGGAGGGAAGGCTTATCGGTTCATACGTAACGAATTAAGTATTATGGAGTAATAAGCATTGCACCTTCAGTAACTCTAAACCGTGATATATTGTTAACCCTTGGTCGACAACTTCGAGTTTGATGTAATGATAAAAAGAAACAGTCATTAAACCAGTTTTAAACGGGCATTCCAGTGTCATTAGAACCATCCTTACTCATACATATCCACGCATACCCTGAGAGAAACCTCATTGCTCAACCCTGAGCTACCCATATTATTCGTTACAAACTGTAGCGCCAACGTGGAACTCTTTGCGCCACCATAACTTTTGCTTTACGTGTTTTTCTCAGTGAAGAGATAATCTTCGCACTAGTATTCTGGCGTGTTTCAAAAATTATTTTGACGTTCTTAACACTGTGAGAACCAATCAAACTCTCGATGGACTGGAATGAGAGGTAATCTTTTGCTGTCCTGAATGTGCTCCTTGGGTATTCCAGACAGACGCGTCATATACGAAGAACCCGGTGACTGCTTAACCGATAAGCTATGGGATTATAATTTACGAACAAGGATACCTCGATGCAGCTCGACATCTAATTTAATCCACACATTTCTCTTCTGCATATTACTGCTACATTGTCTAAGATATAATAATAATAATAATAATAATAATAATAATAATAATAATAATAATAATAATAATAATAATAATAATAATAATAATAATAACAATAACAATAATAATAATAATAATAATAATAATAATAATAATAATAATAATAATAATAATAATAATAATAATAATAATAATAATAATAATAATAATAATAATAATAATAATAATAATAATAATAATAATAATAATAATAATAATAATAATAATAATAATAATAATAATAATAATAATAATAATAATAATAATAATAAGAATAAGAATAAGAATAAGAATAAGAATAATAATAATAATAATAATAATAATAATAATAATAATAATAATAATAATAATAATAATAATAATAATAATAATAATAATAATAATAATAATAATAATAATAATAATAATAATAATAATAATAATAATAATAATAATAATAATAATAATAATAATAATAATAATAATAATAATAATAATAATAATAATAATAATAATAATAATAATAATAATAATAATAATAATAATAATAATAATAATAATAATAATAATAATAATAATAATAATAATAATAATAATAATAATAATAATAATAATAATAATTAATAATAATAACGAAAGCATCGGTTCATAGTGCCAATATACCATATCCATTAGGGTGTACCTCAACTCACTAGAACCTTCACCTTATTTCACACATTCTATTCCCCGTTTCCACAAAATTAAATGTTATTAAAAGAGACATGAGACACTTCAAAAACGAGGCAGGTTCTAACACACAAAAGACAGTGCTTCTGTCGTCCTATAGGTGATTTATCTACAACACTATTTAAATCTATTCATATCTATTTAAATACAACTGAAATGGTGTCTGGATCCTTGGGATCGAAACACGACTGAGCTCATCTCCAATGGAACTCAACCAAATTAAACAGGGAAGTACAAATTAAGCCAGCTTAGTATTTAGAATACTTGAAATTGTCTTTCCCGCATTATGTTACCAAAAATTGGAAAAATGAACCTGTTTAAGCAATTTTTCTTCAGGCATTTGTGTTCGTATTGTTTTATAGATTTTCTCTTTTGTTAATCTTTCTTTCTGTGGCTTTCTGCTGCAGCAAGAAACTTTATTTATCCATTTTATTTTCTTCTAAATTCATATTTGCCACCATTTAATGTTTATCAAGATTATACTAAATTAAAGATTGACGTTTTAGATGAAAGAAAGCAGAAGACTGCCAATATAACATACAGTTTAACTCTACAATGAATTGCGATATATTGTAGTTTAGCGACTTGTGAACAGATAGCGCGAGCGCCATGACAAAATAATTCTGTAAAAGAACATAATGAAAAGTAAAACCTAATTAAGCCAAGTCGAATTACTAAACAAGTGCAAATGCAAAGCTAATTGCTATGTAATTGGATTTGAAACTAAAGTCGGTCACTACGGAAAGGCATAACAAATTTATTGCACTACTGCCACAATCTAAAGTTTTTTGTTTGTGTTAAAAGCTATGTTGAATGTCTCACTTTCATACCATGCAATGTAAAACATTATTGTAATAGTTTTTCAAACGCTGGAACAATACTTTGCATCTTCGCATTTCTGTTTTCTTAGAATCAGAAGTTTCCAAACAACATATAATTAACTCAAGTCCCAGTTTGGATATTTCAAGGTAAATACCAGGAAATCAAGAGCGCAGGTGCTTCTCCAATATGTGACGCAAATATTACATTGGCCATGGCCTTGGAGTAATTATTTAGAAAATGCATGACGCAAAAGTTCTTGATATTTACAGCTTTAAAAGCTAAATGCATAGAAATCCTTGAACACATTCAAGGGCTGATCTATAAAACTTCAGTTTAGTTGCTTCAGATAACCAGAAAAATGAAAGGCATTAAATTTAAAATATAGCCTTTTATGAGGATGGGTCAAAAAGTAATGCCTCCTATTTTTTTCCTTAAATAAGTAAGTTATGTGAAAACTTTGAATTTGACGCAATTCATCAAACCTTCTTCTCCAATTCCCTGCAGCAGTAACTTCCTAAGTCAACAGGTGGTAGCACTGCATCCTCTTGCAAAATGGCTGACATCGACATTCGTATTAGACAGCGTTCTGTGATTGAATTTTTGACTGCGAAAGGTGAAACGCCAATTCGTATTCACGAAACGCTAAAAACTGTGTGTGGTGATGCAACGGTGGATGTCAGCACTGTTAGAGGATGGGTTCGTCGCTGTAACGAAGCTGAAGGGCAAACACCATAGGCAGATGTAAAGCGAAGCGGCAGGCCGGTGACTGCAGTGACTCCATGCAACATTCGGGGAGTCGATGACATCATTCGTAGTGATCGCTGGGTAAAAACAGGTGAATTGTGTCGCATTACCTCCCTCAGTAAAGGCAGTGTGATGACGTTACTCAAAAATTTGTTCACGTTGGATACCAAGAATGGTAACCACCCAAAACAAAGAAACAAGGAAAACAATAGCTTCCGAACACTTGCAGCGCTTCAATTTGGAGGGAGAGGAGTTCCGGGAAAAAATTATTACTGGAGACGAAACGTGGGTTCATTTTTTTTTTTTTTTTTTTTTTTTTTGAATCTGAATCAAAGAGGCAGTCAATGGAATGGCATCACACAACGTCTCCGAAGAAAAAAAAAGTCTTAACTCAGCGGTCGGCAGGGAAATTTATGGCGACAGTATTTTGGGATGCAGAGGGTGTGCTTATGATTGATTTTTTGGAGCAGGGATGCACAATAAATTCTGTCCAATACGTCAGAACTCTCAAAAAGGTGAAAGCACGTCTTCGCCGAGTTCGCCCAACAAAAACTATGGCGGATGTTCTTCTTTTGCATGACAATGCAAGACCACACACCAGCCGTTACACCACTACAGAAATTGAGAAATTGGGATGACAAGTCTTACCTCACCCCCCATATAGCCCTGGCCTGGCACCATCAGCTTTACATCTGTTCGGGCCACTAAAGGAAGCTCATCGTGGGATTCATTTTGAAGATGAGGATGCTGTGAAAACGTCCCTGCGTCAATAGCTTAGGAAGCAAGGTCGTGTGTTTTACCACACTGGAATACATGCCGTAGTTAAAAGGTGGACCAAAACTGTGGGAAAGGACGGAGATTATATTGAATAGTGACAAATTAATCGTCAATGTTGTAGTTTTCAAGCTATGTAAATTGGATTCAATTTTCTTGGCAATTAAAAGAGAAAAAAGAATAGGAGGCATTACTTTTTGACCCACCCTCGTAATATCCACGTTTTTTAATGTTTCATTTTTAATATTTTGCTACTTAAACTCTATTAAAGAGCACATGTCCAATACTTGTGCCACACATAGAAACAATTGTAAGCAGTGTTTTAATACAATATTAAAATGTAGTATGAGGTTCTTACAGTATACTTCTAGTAGCATTTTTATTGTGCATTTACATAACATGAATGTAAATGATTCCTCCAGAGGGATAGCACAGTTCTATGGCCTCAGTGGGCAAGTCCCCATTTGATCTCGTTACTCTATCTCTTCTCTCTTTATATTTAGAATACTAAATATAACAGACAACTTTATAAAAGAGACAAGAGAGAGCCCCGGCTTTCAAGTCACACCTGCGTATGAAGAACACATCAGAATCAGGGAATAAATGTAGCAAACATAGATAGGAATTTCTTTCTAACACCAGCCATAAACACCGCAATGGAAGGAGCCTGACTTCGAGTTACGAGAACCGCGGCACATGGATTCCATCACAAGATCTGTAGACAAGGAACCACCTGGCATCGAAACTATGTACCTGCACTCTTTATGGACACGTTTTTGGACAGGTTTGTGGACAATATCACATACTTAAATGCTAATCAAGGACTCACATGGTCTATGCAAAAGACGATCTTACTTGACGATCATTACCAGGGTTAGGATTTTTAGTTGCGCACCTTTCATGCACTTTTTTCTTTTTTGCAACATGTGAAGAATAAGCCTAATGAAAGCTACTCTTAATGAAAGAAATATATCATGCATATATAGTATATATATCGTTATAAATACAATATGAATGTTTTACAGATTTTAAAAATGTTAGTAAACTGTAATGCAATAAAAACCCGGAATAATTACTTACGAACAGTTTTGCACAATGACGGGTGGTAACAGAGGCTGAACGAAACTGGAAAGTTATCGGTATGAGGGTTATATGGCATAGGTAAGAAGATAAATGTGTAGGATTATGTAGGAAAGTAAGCAGGAGGATTGAAGATATGATAGACATGAGAAAAAGAGTTCCTTAGATTGTAAAAGATATAAAGATTGGGGAGGGAAAAGTAAATTGATAGCTGTGATAAGCAGGGAGAGATCTATCTCAGCGCCTGCGTAACTGGAAAAAGGTCATTAGATCTAAAATTGAATAAAATGGAAATCATCTCACATCACAGCTGAATTTTATAAATATTGGACAGCGAATCCAACGTACACCAAAGGTCCTAAAACCGAGCAAGGCGACTCGTGTAACGTAAGAAGCTCGCGTTCTGGAGGCTCTGGGTTTTATTCCTGGTGACTGCCAATTTTACTATAGATTTTTTGCAATTTTCTCTGGCAGCGAATTCTGAGGAGGTTTCTCTTTAATGCCCCAGTTAGGCTTAGATGCTATGCGGACAGATAACGTAGATACTTGTTCTTTGAAAAGTTCTCGGCCGTGCATTGATCTCAAGCAGGTCAAATTGTTCCAGGTACCGTCAGAGGCAGGCCTTATCTGAGGCCGGATCATTAAGATCGAAATCGCTAGGGATCTCTACGGTCGGCCTTCATGTGGCCTGTAGTCTCTTCAACTCATAGGGGCAGTGAGCCTCGTGTTCTTTCCGTTCTGTAAACACTAAAGGCCGGAGAGATGTGTGCTCGCATGCGATGCAAGTTAGTATGAATGCTGTCAGAAGTACAGCACGGTCATCAAATGTGCAAACATTGAAGATAACGTAACGCAGTACTCTGTGAAATAGTGAAGCATTGCCTTGCAAGTGTATGCAGACGCAAGGTCAAGGTGTAGTGTAACCTCTGGCAGTGAGGCGGTTGTATGCTTAAGCTACGTTAACCTGATGTTGTTTACATACGTGACCGATAACAGTACAGTGCATGTGCAATATACTTATGGGAAAACGCATACGCCTCCGGCCTTAGTGAGGTTGAATTTAATGTTCTCTTTTCACGTAATAGTTCAATACAATAGAATACATCATCTCTCATCTGGTGGTCTCTTTCAGGGTAGAAGTGTCGGCGGATGTCTCGGCGGTGCATGGCAGGATGATATGCTCTGAGGAAAACTAGTTCCTCATCCGGGAACCATTTCGGGCTGCCAGACAGGGACCTTTAGAACCTACCAATTTAGTAATATCTGTATAACGTTTAACTACTTAAAAGACAAACAATGAACTATATAAACTTTTTCTATAACGCATTTTACATCAAGTCGCTCAAACGTGGATTTATGGTTTTGTAAACAATTGTGGGCAATTTTGCACCTCTTAAAATTCTGCTTACTTAATTGTAAATTTTATTCAATATGATATCTGTGCAGAGCTTAACATTTAAGCATCTATATCAGTGTGTAACTGTAAGATATTTACTGCCGATCCCTAAGCTGTATTTCAAGTTTTAAATCTTTATATGCGCCTTAACAGCGTTTCAGGGAGCAATTCTCTACGTTGCATTTTTCTGGATAACCGCGAAGTAAAATTTACGAGCACTTAAACGGCCAACAGCAGTCCAACCTGCAACCAACATCGCATAACTCAAAAGAGTTTACAGATTATTTTGTAGGCGAGAGGATCAAGAATGTCTAAACGCGCAACAAAACTGTAACCGAATTTCTTGTGTAAATTTAAATGTTCAATTACTTATTGGTACTAAATGTATAATAGGTAACCTAATCAAAATTCGGTTTTAGAAATGTTCTAGTGTGCAGGGAGGGTTTATAGAACTTGGTATGATTATATATAGGTTAGCTAAGATCCGACTTGCAAAACAGGCAATATATCATTTTAATTGCCTTTCCCAAAGGTGAGTGGTTATAATTGGGCATGTAATAAAAATATCTTGTGTGCACTCATAAGATTTCCACCACTCTCTTCCATTCGCCTTATATGACAGCATATAAAAGAAGCTTCTTATTGAGAAAAGTAGAAGTAATTGAAAATTCAAACCAATAAATAAAAAGGAATACCTAGAAAATGGTTTTCTCCAGAAAAAGGATATTAACACATGGTGTATACTTTAACGATATTATTGTAAAGTAACATTTTGTATATTCTTACGATTTACTGGAAGCCATCCAAAATGAAGAGAACTTCAGAAGCTATCTCCGGATAAAAAACGAGGTACATTAAAAGTTGGCCATAAGCTCGTAACGTTTTTGTCTCATGAGCTGGCACTCCTGTTACCATGGGTTTATTTATCGATTGTCAGTTTTATGTGAAGTTCAATGTTGTGCAATCGGTTTACATATCGCAGTTTGTCATTTGATGACGCTAGAAAATGGACGGTCAGCTGGACAAAGTGGAACATTTCCGAAATATGTATTCTTCTTAGCCCGCCTCGGTAGCGTAGATGGTAGCGTATCTGCCTCACGTTCAAGAGGTCCCGAGCTCGAATCTCGGTTATGGTGAGTTACCTGGATAAGGTTTCTTCCGGGGTTTGCCCTTATCCTGAAAGACGAATGTCGGGTAGCTCTAAGCTCCATGGACCCCGGACTCATTTTAGCAGCATTTCACCCATTTCATTCATCGTCCGATATGAATTAACGGTGGAGGACGTAAATTTAAAAAAAATCTCTTTCAATTCAATAGTGGGACGGAAGCGGCTGGGGCGTCCAGAAACATCTGTGCAGTATATGTGGGCAACACCATCGGCGAAAGCACGACAAGAAAATGGTTTTCTCGTTTTCAGGAGGATAATTTTGACCTGAATGACTCCTCGTTCAGAACGACTACATGATTTGATGCAGATCGTCTAAACGCACTAATCCACAGTAATTTGCATCAGTGTACTCGAGAACTGGCAAATGTGTTGGACTATGGTCATTCCACCATTGTGGACATTTTTTATTCAATGAGCAAGTCGGATGCATGTGTACCACATGCTCTAACCCAAAACCACAAAAATCAACGAGTGGTCATATGCGCATCTCTGCTTGCTCGCTATCAATTGGCTCCTGAACAACATCGAGTATTCCTATCAAAGATCGGTACTGGTGACGAAAAGTGGTATCTCTATGTCAATCGAAGGAAAAGAAAGGAACGGTTGAGCCCGAACAAAAAAGCTACCGCCCGTACAAAGATCAGCGCGAGAAGAATATATCGGAAATTTTCCAATTTGTCCACTTGACCGTCCATTTCATAGCGTCCATAGCTAACTCACTATCATCAAACGACAAACTGCGATATGTGTACCAACTACATAACAGTTGAACTTCACATAAATAGTGACAATCAATATATAAAGCATTGTAACAGAAGTACTAACTCAGGAAACAAAAACGCTCCCAACTTATGCACCAACATAATACAATTCATATACCATAAAAATATCTTATACATATGGTAAAATAATCACTCATTACGGATATTTCTGAGAAAATAAAATTTTTCTAAAATTGTTCCATGTAAAACGTAATTAACATGGCGGAGATTTTCTTGAAACTCTCCGAATATGGAAAATGCCAAAGCTAAAAGTAAAGTTTGGTATTTCACCGACCTTTTGTTTCTAAGTTATACTGTTCACAGACTCGCGGCAATGCGCCCGCACACACAAATCCATTTTCCTAAAACTGCTTTGGGGGGGGGGGGGAGGGCACACAGCACCTCAAAACGTATATTTCTAGTGAAATATCTTATTTTATAAGCTACCCCTAAACATTCTTACAAAAGACTTTTTTTTTTGTTTCTTGCCACCTACATATCAGGTAGAGAAGTTGCATTCCATGAAAGTTCTGTACTGAGAGTTACTGCAAATGCACGAAAAAGTTAAGCAGTTTTATACAAATTGTATGCTGTAACGAGATTCACTTACATTTATCGACTTTTCGTTTTTAAATTATTTTGCTCACATATATACGCACACACACAAACACAAGGCGCGTCGATCTTTTCCTAAATTAGGGGGATTGCCAAACATTGATTTCCCAGTACAATTTCTGCTATTCAAATATTTTAAGAAGAAATTCTTGTATACGTAAATTTATTGTTTCCAATTATTTATTATTTATGTGCATCCCGCATCCTTTTTATTTATATTTTAAATTGGTAAATGAATACTTATTGCATTTTTGGATCGAACACAATAGCTTCTCTATCTACCATGTGCGTGGTAGAGAAAGTAAAAGTACATTTTTACCATTTATGAAAGGCAAATATTATTGCAAAATAAATAAAAATTCTTAGGTAGTGGACACGTGATGGAAAGCAACACATGGCCAGCTTACGTCCAGATTAAATTGACCTTGGCCGCACCTCATTCAATGAAAATATGGGGAAGGTAAAGATAACCTGACAAATTACGTTATAATTATGAATGTACATCGTGCTGTTTTTAAAGTGATTTTATCGTATTCTGAATGTGTTTTGTGTGTTGTTTGCTGAATGTAAAGGTCGCGGAAATGAAAATATTATTATCATGCACATGCAAGGACATACAAGGATGAGTGAGCTGTTAGTAATAACGTATATTTATATAATCACGCAGTACACAGAATAGTTTGTGCAGTAAATCTGAATATTCCATGTCTTGTCATATAAATGGATCTAATGGGAATGTAAAGTTCTGCATTCTTTTCTCGTGGAATGACAACTTTCCAATGCAGAAGCATTATTAATCGGCTATCTCGCTCTGGTAGATCAAGCGTTAAGAGCATTGACGCGGAGGGTTACGAAATCGGTGATTCGAGTTCCCGCAAAATATTATTTTTCTGTTTGAGTCTCTGAACTTAGCGATGTGGGAGTGTAAAAGAAAAATAATTATTATCTAAGCACAAATTAACCTAAATACTGACCAACAATAAAGTTTATAAATGAAAAGCACTTGCAGCATTCCAAGTTGGATTTCTGTTAAATATTTGAAGTTCACTTGAATGCTTACCGGGATACTTGAATCAAGTGAAAGGTTTTCATAGGTACAAGGATATTTCATCACAGTAGCCTAACAACGGCAAGAAAAGTGGAAGATCCATTGGTTTGAACTTTTTTTGCAAGTACAATGAATATAACTGCACAATTCGAAAGAATGCATTCAGGAACAATACAAAGAAATAGCAAGGTATCTTGGCCAGTGCAGATAAATACCTACATAGCACACCACTTACCAAAAAAAAAAGTTTAGCAATCTACAGGTATACATTAGAAAATAGGACAATTTTAAGGTCTCGTGAGAAATGGAAGAGTACATTTTTCGTTTGTGAATATTTTAAAAATGAGCAACATGACTTCGAAAAATATCATTCATATGATGTTTACCAGAATGTCTTCTACATCGACTTCTATTTAACAACACGAATGTATAAATCTCCTGTTTAAACGAATAATTTAAATCACCATTTACTGCACTAACTTCATCTTAAGGGATTTACCTATTTAGTCATTAAGTTTTATCTCAGCTCTAAATTCCAAAATTTAGTTAATTATGTGTCAAGGCCTCAATTAAGACATTTACACCGAGGACGATCGATATGTTTGAGACTAACTGATTGCTTAGTTTCTATATTATAAAATTTCGATAAAATTACATAAATTGATTAATTTAATTAATTTATGCCGAAAACATTATAGCTGAGACAAATTGAATGCTATGTCATAACTTTTTGATAAAATTATATGAATTTATTAATTTAAAATAGTTTGTTTTATCTCTATTGCCATAAAAATTCCTTAGGCACGCACAGCAGAAAAATAATCTTAGAGATCTAGAGGTATATTGGCAACTCTAACCGATCTCGTATCAGAGTGATAAATATTCAATAATAAACTAGTGTACTTTTAAACAATTATTCCTCTGAACGAACACAATGAGCAACGCTGTAAACTGACGTAGAGCTCTCAACTTTCTTTCAATTGTATAAAGCAGGTCACAACATCAGCTTAAAAACCAGTGAATTTTAATTAAAGTTTTATACGGTTTGCAGGTTTAATTCTTTTCCTTGTTCTCTATTCTTAAATGCATCCTCTCGGAACTCAAGAGGTGTAACAAAAGGATAAGAAATCTGTTTGCTCATCTACTTCTTTTAATATAATTTTGTTTCGTTAATGTTGTTGCCCATTGTTTTATATGTCATTTTCTATATCACTGACACATTGAGCATTCACCACAGCAAGAAACAATACACCGAATAATGCATTTTTAATGCAGCATACGTACCTAAAGTGACCTGTACCAGTATGTAATATATCAATAAATAAGAACTAAAATATCTAAGCACTCGACCTGTCGCCGGCATATTTTATGTACTGCCTGGCAAAGCGAAGAGACGTATCGGTGCAACAGCAATATTATGTTCACAGTATTCTTACGTCGAAGAAGGACGCTCTAATTGCAGATGCTATAGTTGCCATCATACTCGTATAATAATGAGAGCTGTTTTATTCTTCAACCAGCGCTATAAATAATATATATGTCATAGAGTTCTGACACTGTGAAGACTATTGTCGATGATTATTGGAACAAGAAGTTAGAAGTCGAAGATTTCTATATGATAATAGCGACAATAGCAGTGAGGGATCTTTCAGTTACAGGACATTGCTGAGGAAATGTTTTGACATTACCCATTTCTCACTTGAGTAATCACCTTTAAGACATTATTATTTCAAGAGTAAAGATTGAACGTACATTAAAAATTACCGTTTTATATGTACTTATTACAGTTACAAGATATGTGTAAAGAATGGCTGTTTTGGTTTGTTTTCCTTTCTTTCTTTTTATTTTTTCTTTAATGAAAATTTCAGAAGGTATAGTATTTTTAGCTTCATTTTCATTCTTAGAAAATATTATACTGAATAATTACATAGGTACATAATTATTAGCAATATATTTACCACCATTAAGATTTTTTTATATTATAAACCCGCTTATTTCCCTGTCATGTACAGTTACGTACCTATAATAATATAGTTAATTACCCAACCTTTCGTTTAAAGTTATTTTTTTCTGTTATGAACCCGCTTATTGCCCTGTCATGTACAGTTACGTATAACTTTTCACATCGAACACACACAGTAGTCTATTTGTGCCTGATGCCAAGTTACTAATATTTCGCTGTTCTATTATGTATTTCACTATATGCTAAACCTTGATAACTACGTGACTCACTCTCCGTTATTGTAAACAGTTCATTCGCGCATCATGGAGCTACTACAATATTGAAACAAATTGATATGTTTTTGGTTTTAGGAGTATGTCAATATAATGACGACAAACATGAACAAACGATTTCTAGATAGACACACAACATAGGAAGTACTTCGTTTAATGGATTGTACTGCATGCTTGTTGTAAGAATGGTCGTTAGATTTTGAGCTCGTAGAATATTATCTTGGAGGCTACATAAATGAACACGTTTACCAAGAAATACCTTCCTGCCAGAAATTACATTTGCACAGTAGGTATAACTATAATATCTTAAATGATGCACAGATTTTGGTAAAGACTAACAAGGAGGGTCTCATTAGGGACGGATCTTATTTTAAATATCATTTTTTAGTTTCAAGTCTATTACAGTAGAAGCCGGTAAAGCGACCGCAGGATAGGCAACCCAACTTACCTCAGTATCTATCCGGTCATCCGGTCACCAGGAACCAGGTTACTTCGTATTTAGACCGTTTTCTCAATTTCAACACTTAATACTGTTGAACATCTTTAGTTTTAGTGATATGTTTTTCAAATAAACATGTGAATAAGATTAAATGAGGTATGTCGAATAATTCAGAACTAGTTAATATTGTTGCGAACCCGTTATCTACGATAGCGCGGCTTGTGTACACAAAGAGCCGGCAGATAAAGGTCTGCCGAAATAAACAAACTGAGATAAATGGAAATTTCTGGTGACATCTTGAATGATAGAGATTATTCGGTTTTTTATTGTTCCGGAAATATCTAGAATTTATCAATGGGGTATTTAAGAAGGCGACGACTCGCCAAGAGTCAGTCGCTAGAGTCGTAAGCAGTAAACAGCTGTAGAGTGTTGTAACGAGAGCTGATTGTTATTGTCATCGACCTTGGTAGAATGTGTGTATGTGACGTAATGTTGTTACGTGAGAATTGATAAGTATGTTTCTACGGAAATAAAGAACATTTGGAATATCTGCAACTCGGACTTCTAATTCTACGAACCCACGGAGTCACAATATCATAAACATAAACTTCGTATAGATTTTATAGTAAATATAGGTTTCTCCTGTATTGAGTCATTGAATCTATATATTACACGTAGCCTTATAATCTAGAGAAGCGAAAAAATTGGATGAAACATAAGTCGTGCCATGTGTTGACCTGCAGAAACATAGGATAGTGCCTGACGAAGTTCTGTCTCGACAAATTATTAATCATATACTCTAATACACATTGTCCGCTGTTGTGGTTTATTATTATGTAACCTGAAAGTAATACATTCTTCTTACATAGAATTATACAGTAATAAATAATATGTCAGAGGTTATTTACAGGCATTTGCATTTTGTGTTGCTAAAAGATGTCTATCAAGTACAAAGTTTGCTACTTATTCATTATTTGGTATTGTGCTCATGTCGATATCTCAGTATCTTACTGTCATTTCTACTTCTAGTTTCAATACAAAATAGAATGTTTGGAGAACTGTTTAATGCCAATAAAATTAAATAGGTGCAGGTATTTAGTTAGTTTATTTCCAATTTCTTCTTACAATATCTGGTATATATAGCTTCATACATATATCATAATTAATATACCATAAATACAATATCTTACATACTCCTCATTTTGGAGTTTCATATTCCCATGCCAGATTATAATTAACCCAGGTTGTGTATATAATGGAGCATTTTAAAACTTGAGATCTATATTTTTGTTTCCCTTTGTACCTTATACTAATTTCCCTAGTTGTTCTCATTAGTCTTCCCCGTTTTACAAAGCCATTTTTGTCTTACCTTGCCAATAAATTTTCCCAGTTTTATTATGTTTTCTGCTGATCTTAAATTCAAGATTCTTTTGCCTCTTATTTCACTTTATATGTTTTCCCTCTTATGCAAAAGAAATTCATCTCTCCAATATTTTGTTTTTTGACAAGTGCAGATATTTAATGAGACAAAACTCAAAACCACAGTATTCTTGTTTTTAAACTTTACATTAGACATTTAAAACCAAAACAGTCCACGTTTGTAAGCTCTTGCCAAAAATACTACCATTCTCACTCTTTCGAGGTCAATTCCATTTCCTTTTTTGTCACATATGATTTCTGCTGGACCAAATAGTCTTTCAGAGATAACTGTTGCAGGTGGAATACACATATTTTAGTGGGAAATTTATTTTTAGTTCTGGAACTTTAGATTTTTTTCAGTAATCAAGAGCTTTAGAAAGAGCAGGTGACAAATAGTCGTTGAGATATGCAGTGATTTCTTCTTGAGAACTGGTAACTGGCAGTAAATTTGACACCGATTATTTTCTTGCATAATGTTAATGTTTAGGCACCATAACAATGGAAATTTTTCGGGCTTTACAATATTCTACTTACGGCAATAATATTTCATGATTTTAAAATAAAATAACTTGCACAACTAACACCGAAGTATCGAAAAGATATCGAGCGAATTTTTTTAAGTATCGTTCAATGTCCATGCAAGTATCGTGAGTATCGAGGACCCATCCATTATTATTATTATTATTATTATTATTATTATTATTATTATTATTATTATTATTATTATTATTATTATTATTATTATTATTATTATTATTATTATTATTATTATTATTATTATTATTATTATTATTATTATTATTATTATTATTATTATTATTATTATTATTATTATTATTATTATTATTATTATTATTATTATTATTATTATTATTATTATTATTATTATTATTATTATTATTATTATTATTATTATTATTATTATTATTATTATTATTATTATTATTATTATTATTATTATTATTATTATTATTATTATTATTATTATTATTATTATTATTATTATTATTATTATTATTATTATTATTATTATTATTATTATTATTATTATTATTATTATTATTATTATTATTATTATTATTATTATTATTATTATTATTATTATTATTATTATTATTATTATTATTATTATTATTATTATTATTATTATTATTATTATTATTATTATTATTATTATTATTATTATTATTATTATTATTATTATTATTATTATTATTATTATTATTATTATTATTATTATTATTATTATTATTATTATTATTATTATTATTATTATTATTATTATTATTATTATTATTATTATTATTATTATTATTATTATTATTATTATTATTATTATTATTATTATTATTATTATTATTATTATTATTATTATTATTATTATTATTATTATTATTATTATTATTATTATTATTATTATTGCTGATGTCATTAAGTTTACTGTTATTCCTTTTGAATACTCTGAGCCACAAAGCTGGTATTTCTTATGAATTATCAATGTTTAATTTATAAGTGCAGTGCAGTACTTCCTCTAACTTAGGTAACGATTACACTTTTGCATTAATGAAACTAATGACTAAAGTGAGATTTGTACAGGACGAACATTCAGTGATTTTCGGACGTATTGTTACTGTTTTTCTTTAAGTTTCATAACCTAACAAGAAGTGTTGATTACATGACCGTGATCCATCAGTTTTATTTTATTATGCTAATCTAAAAACGAACGTTTGCATGTTGGCAATGAAATATTCAATACTGTATTTACCCGGTGACTGAAGAAAGCCTGAAAATGGTCACAACAGAGAGTAGGAACTCAAAACATCTTTCAAGTGAGTGACGCAACTACTCTCGCTATAATGTTTATATTTTTATTGAGTCTCTTTCGCAATCGAATTATCTTCTACAAGACTAATGATTTTTCAGACCATATTCACTTTATTTGTTTTCCTTCGTGTTCTTTTAAATATGATAAATATGTTATTTAGTATAACAATAATAATAGAAAAGAAGCAAACCGAATTACTTTCCAACACTTTTTTTTTTTTATCTTTTTTGGTCCGATTTCCAAGTTCGATGTCCCTCCGGAAGCAGTATGAACGAAGAAGGTGATGAACCTGCTCAAAAGTTGATCTGCAACTTCTCGTTTCTTTGTTTGTTTTTTGTGTTATTCTTATGACATAGAAAGTGAAAATATTTCCACTTAAATGAAACCGGTTATTCCTTTATGGTAAGTTTCAGTGAACTTATACAGCTGGTCATACAAACAAAAGCAAATCAAGTAGAATTCTGGAGTGTTGCATTTAGAACTAAATTACGCTTTAGCACGCATGCATTAGTGAGAAAGGAATACATTTGATGCCCTTATTGCAAGGATTAAGTATGTTCTGAAAGCCCTAGGAAGTGAAATTTTCTGGGTTTCGTTAGTAAAAGACCATTTATTTCTTAGTTAAATTATTCCAAATTCAGCCATTAGGTAAGTGTCTGCAGCCCTGAATTCTCCGAGAGAGATTGATCGTTTTGCTTCTCTTAGAAATCTGTAAGGTCCGTTATGGTCATTTCTTTGCTCGATCTCTTCGTTGCAAGTTACTTCAAATATTGTTCCTTTCAGTATGTTCTATTCCTTTCTAAAACCAAGTTTAACGTTCCCTCTGCATTTAATCAGTCAGTCATAACGACAGATCTTTCGTTACAAACCGAAACAAACACTCTTCTGTTTCCTCTTGTCTCTTCATAACCGCATTGTACAGTTAATCTTACACTATTTGTCATGTTATCTTTTTATTATATTTTTCACCCTGCCAACTTAAAACTTTACCGCAGCAACAATCCTTCCAGTGCATTTTATAGTAAGTCGTTGCTTCATTTAATATTCCAGTTCTTCTTGCTGATCACTGATCACTTACAGTACCGTTCCTCCATGCAGAAGTTCCAAAGAAGTGTATGTGTGTGTGTGTGTGTGTGTGTGTGTGTGTGTGTGTGTGTGTGTGTGTGTGTGTGTGTGTGTGTCTGTGTGTGTGAGTGAGTTGACATATATTTGAAACTTCAAATGGTCAAAAGAAAAAGATGCAGATATTAATGAAAAGATTGTGTTAGTGTTATTTGTTCTGACAATATGTAAACTAATGAATCCGGAAAATCCGGAAAATTTAAGGTTGAAATAATGTTCTATGTTGAAAACTATGTTAAAATTAAATTATGGAATAGATATTGGAACTTTCAATAAGTTAGTAGGTTTATTGAAAAGGAGGAATGTTGGACGTAGTCTGAAGAACTCAAGAAGTCAAGGGAATATTTTTGAATGATGCTCCAGACGAGAATTATCTCTTTAGGAAAGTGATTGTGGTTATGGAAATTGCAGGATGTTTTTATCTTTCATACATTGCTTTCTTAAGTCATTTATTTCAGCACTGAGGTTTCTTTTGTTTGCAAGTAACAGAAATTAGTTACATCGTTAAAAATAATTCTTAAGTGACATACGACGTTTATCTAACAGTAAATTAGAAAGTCTGAATATCGTTGCTTTGTACCTTTTATTTTCTTTCCCACTTTCTTTTCTACTTAATATTTTAGATATGTGGAATCTACCAACAATTCCACAGGAAACTTGCATTGATTATTATTTATATATAATTTTTTTTGGATAACTACAAAGTTTAAGACAACGGTGAAGAACTAACAGGAAGCAAATGTTTCCTGTTAATGGATACAGATCTTGAACTACTTTTTATACAACGTTCTACGAGTGTGTACCAATGAAATTTAACGAGAATCTTTGAAATGGACGTTAAAATGTGCGCCCAAAGGGTGCTCTTAGAAGTATCATTGTAAAGTTCATTTTTATTTTTAATGTTGAAGAGCTCGTCCTAAAGTAATATGAAAATAATAAAACTGTTTTTACTTTTAAATTTGAGATGGGGTTTTATTTCTCAGCATTTTGCTCATTAAAAAACGTTTTAATGCAGTAATATTACGTATTCGATCAGTATGGTGTCTTTGTAGGTTTACAACGCGCACAACCAAGTTTCTTCTTCTTCTCTCTTCTTCTTCTTCTTCTTCTTCTTCTTCTTCTTCTTCTTCTTCTTCTTCTTCTTCTTCTTCTTCTTCTTCTTCTTCTTCTTCTTCTTCTTCTTCTTCTTCTTCTTCTTCTTCTCTTCTTCTTCTTCTTCTTCTTCTTCTTCTTCTTCTTCTTCTTCTTCTTCTCTTCTTCTTCTTCTTCTTCTTCTTCTTCTTCTTCTCTTCTTCTTCTTCTTCTTCTTCTTCTTCTTCTTCTTCTTCTTCTTCTTCTTCTTCTTCTTCTTCTTCTTCTTCTTCTTCTTCTTCTTCTTCTTCTTCTTCTTCCTTCTTCTTCTTCTTCTTCTTCTTCTTCTTCTTCTTCTTCTTCTTCTTCTTCTTCTTCTTCTTCTTCTTCTTCTTCTTCTTCTTTCTCCTTCTTCTTCTTCTTCTTCTTCTTCTTCTTCTTCTTCTTCTATCTTCTTCTTCTCTTCTTCTTCTTCTTCTTCTTCTTCTTCTTCTTCTTCTTCTTCTTCTTCTTCTTCTTCTTCTTCTTATTATTATTATTATTATTATTATTATTATTATTATTATTATTATTATTATTATTATTATTATTATTATTATTATTATTATTACCAGTACATTTCTCTTTATGTGATTCACACTGATAAGGTCTTATCCGTTATCTTGAAATATTTTGACTTTAGAACTCAGTTTCTTGGCGTTATCTTTTCTTGTGAATACTTTAACCTTTTGTATCATCCTGTGCATTGTTTTCAATTGAATTATATCTGTTCTTATCCGTCCCTTTTAGTAAATGTAGCAAAGGAATGGCAGAAAGCATTTTCAGCTTTTAAGATGATAATTGACCTTTGATAACTGATATGTGTGTGTTTTTTTTAAAGGAGAAGGCCACAGTAATTGCTGTCCAAGGTACAAAATTATTACTAGATGTACGTGTTTAAACAAGAATATAGATGAATAAAATTAAAGTGCGCAATTTAAACACGATGAAATTGCTAAGCGTTACGCATTATCCCAAAAGGAATTCAGTTTTAAAGAGTCTACAATCACATTTGTTTAAAAAAATTGAAAAAAGAAATGTTTGAAATGGGAACAGCACTTGGATAAACAGCGATAAAGGACAAATCACCCGAAATTTATTTTTTCCTACTGTTAATGATCGTGTAAACTGCAAGTACTTTTCATCTAATTTTATTTTGACCCAGTTTACTACCGGACATGGGAAATTTAAAACTTACTTTGGGAGAGTCCATATAGACTCTCCTGATGGATACCTCTGTAAATGTGAAAGTGTTGATGAGAGTGTTGAACGCTTAATATTTAGTTGTGATCTTCATTCTAAAAGGAGATATAATCTTATTCAAGGTCTCTCATATTGTAACACAGATATTCAAAAACCGCTGTTTAATTTATTCCTTAAAAAATGTTGCACTTCAGCCTTTGAACACGTTATTGACCAAATTTTTAAAACGTTATAATTATTATCATGTTCTGTTAGTTTGATCTTTGTATTTATGTGTTTTTGTAACTAGAACCATAGCATACCTTACTGGTAAGATAGGGTTGCTTCTTTTGGATAATAATAATAATAATAATAATAATAATAATAATAATAATAATAATAATAATAATAATAATAATAATAATAATAATAATAATAATAATAATAATAATAATAATAATAATAATAATAATAATAATAATAATAATAATAATAATAATAATAATAATAATAATAATAATAATAATAATAATAATAATAATAATAATAATAATAATAATAATAATAATAATAATAATAATAATAATAATAATAATAATAATAATAATAATAATAATAATAATAATAATAATAATAATAATAATAATAATAATAATAATAATAATAATAATAATAATAATAATAATAATAATAATAATAATAATAATAATAATAATAATAATAATAATAATAATAATAATAATAATAATAATAATAATAATAATAATAATAATAATAATAATAATAATAATAATAATAATAATAATAATAATAATAATAATAATAATAATAATAATAATAATAATAATAATAATAATAATAATAATAATAATAATAATAATAATAATAATAATAATAATAATAATAATAATAATAATAATAATAATAATAATAATAAACACAGTTATTTCAAATTTCGTTGTACAGAGTAATGAATTCCAGTTCATAAATGAAACAGTTTAAGTGTACTTTGCGAATTTGTATTGTTCACTCATTTCACTAAACAACTAATAAAATTAATTAATAAGTAAATTAATAAGTAAATTGAATTATTTAAGCACATTCTTCTGCTTTGATTTGAAGTTCATATATCCCAAAAAAATTTATGGTTTGGTGAGATCACTTGCTCTTTTTCCTCATATGCTGAATAAAGTGCTGCTTGCTTACATCTATTTTTTTCCTTGTAATTTACGTCATCCATCGTTAAGTCATATCGGACGATGAATGAAATGGGTGAAATGATGCTCAAATGTGTCAAGGGTCCATGGAGCTTAGAGTTACCCGACATTCGTCTTTCAGAATAAGGGATTGCTTACATCTAGAAAGATTTAAAAATCTTGATGTTTTAGGATCAGAAAGTAGCTTGGAGTGGTCTAAGAAAGGAATGTTATTCCTTAACAACATTCAAAATTGAATTTTATCTGTGTAAATAAATTTCTCTGCGGGTGGAACGAACCAAAGATAAGATTACAGTAACTTCGATTACTATATTTGTCGGTTTTACTTAACTGAGGTCTTAAAGGACTTACTGTTATAGATGCTACTTTTAGGTAAGGCAATGATACAGAAACATTTGCACCTCAGTTACTTAAAAGCACAAGTCATATGCGGAACCACTATTTTCATAGATTATACTTAAATTTGGACATGCTGAATATGAAAGTTAAAGCCATTGCCTTTGAGAATGACTTACTTCCTGCAACACATCAATCACTACTAGTCATTTTCACCAGGAAGGTGAGTGTAGCATGAAGTAGCGACTTTTTGTTTGTGTAAGGGATTGTGGTCTCTCCAAAAACACGGCTACCTTACGGTCCAGTGGAGAAAGTGTTTTCCAGGAGGTGATGCTTCACAGAGTTTCGAATTTGACGTAGTTGCTCGTATTTCACCGATACAACTCATTCCTTTGGCAACTTGAAGGTGAACTCTGTGACCTAGACGTTTTTAAAGAAAAGTCATATAGGACATAACCATTATGTAACCAACAACTTGTGAGTAGCAGCACAGGCTCTCAACCAGTTGACCTTGTCTATGCAAAAATGGAATCTGAACAAGAAAAAAAGTATTATAATTTATTGCACGTGTCGCGTGTTGCTTCTTGTGCAATTTCTTTAGTGCTGCTGAATTTACTTCAAAAAATAAACAGAAATAGCATTGGTATTGGATATAACTTGTATCGCATGTGTAGGGAACCACACTATAAACATTTCAGAAATTCTTAAAAATTTCGATTTTGGAATATTTATACATAAACAAACGTTGGTCCTTGCAAATTGATAACTGGAAGCTATTTTGGGATTAGTTAGACTTTAAATTCTTATCATTTGGCCCTTTAAATGTGTTTTAAAAATAAAGTATGATACCATAATTACTAATGGGAAATAATAATGTTATTAAGATATGACAGGAAGACCATACATTATTGAAATAAACAGTTAAAATCAATAATGCAGAAGCATGATCTAGATATTAGTTGGGTTAGATATAAATTATTTACCACTTTATCTACGATAATGCTTATTCTATTTAAAAATCATCCGGCAACATTTTAAGTTGGTAATTCTGGGATATACGAAATGTTGAACTGTTTTTGTAGTTAGCTAAAAAATCCTTTCTAAATACATATAGGTATGTGGCAAAACTTAAGTTATTTGCTTACGAAACAGAATTGAATTACCTTAACAGTAACCTACGTTAAAATATGTTTCCATCTTTATCTTCATATTTAACACCACGAGATATTTTCAAATCCTAGAGTTACGAAATGACTCAGTAGTTACTTAAAGAATTTTAAAAAGATTATAAAATTAGCTGATGAAGCTAATAAAATATTTGAACTCACAACAACTTTAAAAGTAGATAATATAAAGCACAAGTTACAAAAGCTATGATTTCGGCAAGTCATCATACCTAATAAAGGTGGCACTGTAGATAAATCCTTATAATCTCTTACCTTTCTCGTGTTTTCTGCCTAATCTGTTACAATATTTGTGATCTCGTGTGTTTGGGGTTCACGTTTGCAGTTCATGACCGTTCACATGCCAGACGACATTTTGCCGTTTATCTCCACTACATACTATTCGTTTTATGTGATCGTGAAAGGACATGAGATAATTTGCTAGCGATATAGACAATCACGACCGGTAGGATGACTTGTGTATGACCCGAAGGTCGTAGGTTCGTTCCCTGTGACCGACTTTCCTAACGCAAAGGTATTTTCGGGTATTTTCTGAGTCATTAGCTCAATTTTGGGAATATGCTGTCCAACTATTTCACCCGATTTCTCATTTCACTTTAACATTCATCGGCTTGGTTCTTTTAGGATTTATCCGCCTTGATAGGTGTATCGGTGCTGCATGGCAGGGAAAAGGAATGCTTTCTCTAAGCCGTTTTTCCCAAAACGTGCAGCCTCCAGCTTCCAAGCTTCCTAGGGGATGTGCTCATCTCCAGCAGGGATTAGAAGCGGTTGTACTGGACGCCATCAGGGAGCTGCAATCTGGAACTCTTAGGAAATCTACCCTCTTCTCTGTTGGGGATCGAACTCTTCTCCTAACCTCTCTCTCTCCTGTAGTCTGTCCCCATCTGTAATGCCTTATTTTACCATCTAGCAGAAGATTAGCCTAAGTCAGATGACTGACCTATTGGGGGAGTTATCATTTTAAGTCAAATGGGTACAGGATATCTTTAGAACATGTTCGAGAGCTCTTGTGCCAAGTATTGACGTGTCGCAGCATGTCTTTTTTATTTATTTTAAATTCATTTAACTTGGTTTTGTCATATCGGACAGTAGATGAATAAGCTAGGTGAAATTATGATCAAATGAACCCGTGGTCCATAGAGCTTAAAGTTATCCAAAATTAGTCTTCTCAGGTTACGGGAAATACCCAGAAGAAACCTTATCCAGATACTTCCTAACCTAGATTCGAACTCCTGACCACTTCAACGTGAGGCAGAAACGCTAGTCCTGCTCCACAAAACTATCTGCCTGTTTTGTTTCTGTCGATAAACAGCTTTGTTTTTCCACTGTGAATTTTTAATGTATTTTTTCTTCCTCGTCAACTTTGGGGATTGTAGAAATAGTATATCATACCGGAATTTTTTTTTCTTTTTTTTCTTATTTAAGCGATTTTTCATTATTTCCGTTTATTTTCTTATCTGTTTTCCTAGTTTTACTAATATTCACTATACACATAAACACCCATGCCCAAGGCGGGACTCGAACCCGCGACCCTCTACGCGGCAGAACACCAGAGACATACGCTTTAGCGACCATGGCTACGAGGGCCGGTGAATTCATCTGTGCGGCTTAAAATACCACGGCAATCCTTTGGTGGAATAACCTCTCCAGAACAACGTTTTTGTTGTTGTTGTTTTTTCCCCAACAGAGTCCTATAGAAAAACGTTTTCCGTTAAATTATATCAACGGCACACATGTTATAAAAGTACTGTCACTCATGATACCTAACATCTTAATTGAGTAAACGTTGAAACCAGTAGCAGTATTTGTTGATACAACAAAATATTATGCAGTCTGTAATATATTCATTTAATCAATAGAGCAATAAATTTATAAAGTGAAAGTATTCTATTTGGCATTTTATTCTTCAAATAAAATGATCTGCTACTTCATATTAATCCTGAACCACCAATGTGAGCATTTCTGATCCTGTTGTAATGTAAACAGCTAACATGGTATTCAAAGTATCAGGTTGTTTCCCTCGAGGAAAACAAGAGACAAGGTGCAACAAGATTCAACATTTTAAATTTTAATTCATATTTTTATAACGCTGAAAAATATACTGATCAATGTCATCAAATTATTCTCTGGTAAATTTTTTTTCTTGGCTTTCTATAATATATAGCGCTAATATACTCAACACTTCAGTTTACTTTTTCAAGCAATTAGATACTGAGGGTAGAGGAATTATTGGATTGGGCTCGAATATTTCATATCAGGATGGCAACAGAAATGTGCTTATTTATTCCCAGAAGTAAACACACTCCAACAGGCTATCTCTATTCTCTGTGATTTAAATTTACCCTCCTCCGAGAGTAAATTTAAACTTGGAGCTTCAGTCAGGCAATTTTCATGAATGAAAGGCTAAACATTTTCAATAAATGGCAGCATTAAGTGATCTGTCCATAGTTTTTGTTGGTTTAACAGTTAAATATGATAGTCAAACTGCCATGCAAGTAAACATAGAAGTTCTTTTAGTTAACTGATGGAAATTAATTATTTCTTCACACTATCCGTATATAAGCTAACGATTTTGATAGATAGAGTCAACATGAAAACTTCAATACCATGGCCGGGATTTGAACCACGGATCTACTGGTTTCCGTCCAGTCGCTCTAACCCATTGAACTACCATGGCCAACCTGCCGTCCTGACTTTAAATTCTCCATTTGACTCATATATTTCCTGGGAAAACTACTAGGGGTTTTTGCATTCGAGATACACCGTTTGTCACGTTTCTAAATTAATCTTTTCTGAGGGCTACAAATATTTAGAGCTGCATTATGCATAAAATACGTTCTTTCCTTACAGTGTGCATGTGTGTGCAAGAGCCCCTAGTAGTTTTCCCAGGAAATACATGAGTCAAATGGAGAATTTTATGTCAGGACGGCACGTTGGCCATGGTATCTAAATGGGTCAGAGCTACTGGACGGAAACCAGTAGATCCGTGGTTCAAATCCCAGCCATGGTATTGAATTGTTCATGTTGACTCTATAGAGGTTCTTTGTTATTATAATACACTTTATTGGGCCCAAGAGAAAGTTCTCGTTTAATTCGTAAAGGTGTGGGTGAATCGGATAAATATTTTGAAAATCTTTTATAAAAGCCCTGTTTACTATTATTTTCTATTCTCCAAAGAAGTAACCCTATTTTACCAGTAAGGTATGTTAGGGTTCTAGTTACAAAACATATAAATACAGAGATCAAAATAACAGGACATGATAATAATTATAGCGTTTTAAAAATTTGGCCAATAAAGTGCTCAAAGGCTGAAGTGCAACACTTTTTAAGGAATACATTAAACAGCGGTATTTGAAGATCTGTATTAGAATATGAAAGATGTTGAATAAGATTATATCTCTTTTTGGAATGAAGATCACATCTAAATATTAAGTGTTCAACACTTTCATCAACAGTTTCACATTTACAGAGGTATCCATCAGGAGAGTCTATATGGAATCTCTGAAAGTAAGTTTTAAATTTCCCATGTCAGATAGCAAACTGGGTCAAAATAAAATTAGCTGAAAAGTACTTGCAGTTTACACGATCATTAACACTAGGAAAAAATAAATTTCGAGTGATTTATCCTTTATCGCTATTTATCTAGGTGCTGTTCCACACTTCATTTTTTTAACAAATATGATTGTAGACTCTTTAAAACCGAATTCCTTTTGGAATGTGTAACGCTTAGAAATTTCATCCGTCCTCTCATTTCCATGTATACCCGTATGGCCTCTAGCCCATGTGATACACACGTGATTGGTGTTTGTTATAATATCGTTCCTTATTTTGGTAGCAAGTGAACACGTAGCATATTTATCTCCGATAACACTGACAGATGCCTGAGAATCACTGTATATACATGCGCTATAGTTATTACTGTGACGCCACTCCACTGTTTGATTCAGTACAAAAAGTTCGGCCTGGAATATGGAGCAATTAGGTGCAAGTCTGTACCCTCTATAAAGCAACTCCACATTGTTTATATCTAACACCACAAAAGCGCATTCCACAAGAGCTGGATTCTCTGGATCAGTGTTTCTCAAACTCTTCTGCTTCAAGGACCCCCTTATCATCTAACAACTTGTTCGCGGACCCCCATAGTTTGCCAACTCAATTTATATGAACGAGTCCACTTTTGATTGAATGTTATAATTGGAATTTAAATAATTACCGTATGTTTAATTTAAGATATTTTCTTGTATATTTAGTTTAAAATTTAATTAATAATAAATTTAAAAATTAAAGTTAAACTAGATAAAATAGAATTGTGAATAAAATGTATTTTAAATAAAAATATATTTTAAATTGTCTTTATTAAAATTATTTTGTTCACTTTGAAGTAAATTGTATACAAGTTCGCCAAACTAGATTTTTTTATTTTCTTTAGCCTTACATCAGTAAAAATTTGAAATACCACACTCTTTGGATTACCCAAGGTTTAATAGCATTACGCACATGTTATAAAAATAAATTTATTTTCCATGTAAAGAAACTCTTTTTATACATATAAAAAGTTATTCATAATGTTCTGAATCCACCATTTCAACATTTCAACAAAGTTAGTATTGGGTTACTAACAAAATCAGTTTACGTGGCAAAAGCTTGAAACTTTGTTTCTTGGAATGTATTAATGTGAACACTGCAACTGTTTATTTACTGAATAGGCTCAGTTAAGCTGGACTTAATGTTGGTGATTTTTACTCTTAAGTCCGTTGACAGGTACATTGGCAAGTCTGTTTCTCTTCAATAGCTTGATGTTGCACAACTCTGAAAATGTTTGCTCGGACATATAGATGGCTGGAAAGGACACAATATACGTCCTGTGGTAGCAAGTTCAACAACCTTCCGTCGCTGCTATTATAATACCGTACTACAGGCTCCCAACTGTTACGTTAATTGCACCTCTCAGCTGAGTGACATCGTTACGACATATATGTTTACAAAATGTTAAGTAAAATAAATGTAATTAGTCACTGAGCAGATAAGTGACTCAGTAAATAGAATTCTACGTTTTCTATAGTTTAAATTCAACATTATAACTTGACTTAAGGGACCCCTGCGGACCTCCGGGGGTCCGCGGACCACACTTTGAGAAACACTGCTCTAGATGATCACTGCTCTACACGCGAGCCATCTGTGTAGATGTTGTAGTCATAAAATTCCTATTTGTCAAGCAAATATGAAATCCTTTACCTTTTATTGAAGCCTGGACATTCTAGATTATGTTAAATGTCAAGTTAGATGAAGAATATTCTGTGTGCTTCAGTTTTAACTTTTATTCCGAGCGAAAACTAGTTCTAATCGCTCCCAAATAGAGGACGAATAGGTTTAGCATAGCGGACGAATCGCAATGATAATAAAAACTATGGAATATTCAATTTCAGTACATAATGTAATCATGAGTACAAAATAACAAATTTCTACGCTTGTATATTCATATATTTAAGCATCTTCCACATATAAATTACTTATTTCCCATAGAACCCACACAGATTCCGTGATATCATTCTCCATTTTTCTGGGCTCATTTGACCATCATTTCAACCATATAACTTAACGTTGGAGGACGTAATAAAAAAATGTATCCATTGTCTTACTTTAATCCGCTACGCCCGCTGTTGCAGCGGTACTTATTTTTGCCCGTTTGCAGCACTGATTAAGTAACCATCATAAAAACAAATAGGATATGGATATAAGTTCTTAATTTTCTTACTGCACAAGTTTCTGGAGCAATTTCAGTGCACATTCGTTACAAATCTATCTTGAATGAACTTAAAAAATGACGAAATGATGGAAATGGAGCAATTACATACCTCTTTTTCCAAAATAGAAGGTCGATGTCTCACTTAGACTGAAGAAACACAATCGTATTACACACTTGACTGTCTCCGCCGACAAAGATTGGTCCAACACAACACACGTCCCCTAGGGAGCAGATTTTGAAAAACTAATCCGAGTGGCCCACCAATTCGGATCACTCGCGCTTACCTTACAAATCTGTTTTTGTCTTTTTTGCTACATATTTATGCAAATAGAAGAATAAGTATATTCCAGTTAAAAGTTCAATGCCGACATTTCACTGGATTAACATGGTTTGAATCCGAAAATATGTTTTAGAGAGCGTTTCTTGGCGCGCACGCGCGCGCGCGCGTGTGTGTGTGTCCGTAAGCAGCATTATTCAAAAATGAAAATGTGGTTAAATATCGTACTTTCAAGATTGCAAGCCAAAGATTTTTAAGAGATCCACCTACCACGAATTACCCTTTCTATGACAAATTTTTCATTTTCTCAAAATGGCTCTAAGAAATCTGAATGGAGTACTATATGTTTAAGCTATTAATGACAAATAAAATGCACCGTTTGAATTTTGTGGGAATAACCTGTGATCGCTTTTTACGAGGGCTGTTCAATAAAGAATGATCACAATTTCTTTTTGACTACGTACCTTTACTCATCCTCATAATATTGATGGTCCTTCTCAAAAAAGACTCCCCTTAATGCGATGCACTTGTCCCAGCATTTCTGCCAGTCTTCAAAGACATGCTGGAAACCATTTTCTGAGAGATCCTTCAAAATCGCCTCCGCAGCCTTCACCACTGCTTCTGATGATGGATAATGCCTCCCACGAAGGCGTTTCTTAATGTTAGGGAATAGAAAAAAAGTCAAATGTGGCTAAATCCGGACTGTAGGGAGGATGAGGGATGCACTTCACGTTGATTTTTGCAAGATATTCAGCAACAACATTGGCAATATGCAGCCGCGCATTATCGTGGTGCAGCATCCAGCCTGCTTCAGGGAAATGTGGTCTTTTGCGCCTGATATGGACTTGCAATGTTTTCAGGACATCCTTGTAGTATTGTCTAGTTACTGATGTGTGTGCAGGCACAACATGCTGAGAAACCATTCCATAAATATCAAAGAATGAGATGGCCATAACTTTTCCAGCAGAAGCAAACACTTTTGCTTTTTGGGCACTGGTGATGAAGGAGATTTCCACACTGAGCTTTGCTGTTTGCTCTCAGGATCAAAATGATGTAGCCAAGTGTCATTAGCAGTGATTACGTTTGAAAGAAACTCCGGATCGTCCTCTAATATCAACTTTAACTGCATGCAGACCTGCATGCAAATGTCCTTTCGTTCGGGAATCAACAGTCTTGGAACCCGTCGCACACAAACACGTCTCATGCGTAATATTTCTGTCACCAACGTGTGGGTGGCACCCAATGAAATGTTCAGTATTTCAGAAAGTGATCTTGAGGTAATTCGTTGATCCTCTCTCACAATGGCAGCAGCAGTGTTGATACTTTTTTTTCGTAAGAGCAGTAACTGGAGCACCGGGACCACATTCCTTTGAATTTGATTGTCTCCCCTCTTTAGACATTTTAAACCACCTTCAAGCTGTGCTGTAGCGAATAAAAGATTCTCCATAGGCCTCCTGTAACATTATATAGGCCTCAACTGAAGATTTCTTGAGACGAAAGCAGAATTTCAAAGCCGAATACTGTTCCTCGCGTGTTACCTCCATTGCAGCGATAGGCGATACTGAACATGTCTGAACTTGCCTGGTTCTCACAGGCGGGAACCAGGAGTACCAACAATGAAACTACTACGGCGTGTTTGTTTCACATTAAGCTAATAGAATATAATAAGATTGGATTTTAGTGCGAAAAATTATGACCGTACAAAGATTATGATCTTTCTATATTGAACAGCCCTCGTATTGTGGCGTTTTTATGTGATCGCCACGTTTTGACAAAATGCGAAAAAAATTATGAATTCTTAATTTGTGCTCGTTAATTTTGTTTTTAGTTACTTTAAAAGATAAATGCCCAGTTCTAACATTATGATTCTTCTCCCAAGGTGTAGTCTCGAACAGAAATGATTTACAATGCAAAATAAATTTCTGGGTTTCTTTTTAGATACATAAATTTTAATTCTTGATTAAATTGATACAAAATACTATAACTCAAATAAGCGTATAGTATTTCTAATGTATTCACTGTCTAAGTGAATAAATGATCATTGTATAAAAGATCAAACTAACACATTTAAGTCTTTAGATCTATAAAGGTCAACCTAAAGCCTCCGCATCCTTGTATGAAGTTTATTCTCTTAACAAAACCATTTTATTAAATTTTTATCGTCTTTACACACGCGAGTGCTCTCTTCGACGTTCAAAATCATTGTCTCGCGTCTTGCGAGAGTCTCATCATAGTAACCACGTGTTTCTTTATGACTACGCCATTCGTAGCAACCTATACAAACATGTTGTTTATTTTAACAATTTCATTTTTTAAAGTTAATTTAGGCCCACCTCGGTAGCGTAGATGGTAGCATGTCCACCACACGTTCAAGAGGTCCCGAGTTCGAATCTCGGTCAGGATGAGTTACCTGGATAAGGTTTTTTCCTGGGTTTTCCCTTATTCTGAAAGGCGAATGTCGGGAAACTCTAATCTGTATGGACCCAGGGCTCATTTGAGCTTCATTTCACCCATTGCATTCATCGTGCGATATGACTTTACTGGAGGAGGTAAATTACATATATATAAAATTGCTTTACGATGTTAAATATTTTCAGCGTGGAAGCCGTCCATTCGCTGTTTTGTAACGTCTTGTTATATAGAAAAATAATGTAATAATATAAATGGTCGTTTTCCCATTACTGATTATGCATCATAGATTGCCAACCTAAAAAGGTGAAATCCGCTGTTTTAGCGATTTTTTTTTATTTCTTCTTCTTTTTGAGGCACTGAACCGTAACGATATCAGAGACACATGCTTACTTTGCACACGAGCTTTGATATAACCAACCAGTGTTTGCCAAATTACTTAACCTAACATCCCGTGAATCACTAACCTAAGTTTACTAATTAAACTCATTTAAAATAAGAATAAAATAATCATAAGCATTGGTATGATGTTTGTCATAGTTGGGTTAGTCCTTTGATATAGCATTTTGTTTATGCTTTGTAAAACGCACATGACATCTGTAGGAAATCTAGGAAATCATTAAAATTGAGTTATACCATCAAAATGGGAGCCGATTTTATCCCAACTCAAATCCTTTTCTTAAATCACTACACTAAAGTAATTCGTAATGTCAAATGAAGAGGACCTCAAAAGCTAATGAAAGAAAAAAATACATATTTAATATACAATCACACTTTTTCTTAAAACGCTTTTTTATTCAGGGTGTCTGAAAAGTGTACATATTTCCGGTAGAAAATTTGGGTGCAACACATTTCCTCCTCTATTTACTACAGGTAGATAATAGAGAAAATGAAAAGCAGTTTTAGATTTATTATACCAAAGGATGTACTTTGCTGAGTATTTGGTTTTCTGTACTTATAATATATGATAGTATTTTCCTACATCGTATTAAAAATCTGTCAGTACCCGGACCACTGGATTGTTGAACGTCACATTTAACCTTACAAGAGGTGAGAGGTTTCGTACTTACCGGTGCTGTGTACAGCAGAGTCAGCAGGTACCAGGGCCCACGTATCCTTGTGTTGACTTGGACACTGTAAAAGTTACTCTGGTGCACTTTTCAGAGCTCTCTGAGCTTTCTCCCGAATCTCCTCCCACCATTCGCGTTGAACCCAGCAACTTCCTACCTCCAGGAAGATTACTTTTTGCAACAAGATGCATTCCACTTTGTTGTGGAACCCTGGGGCCATCTCATTATTTCCTGTTTAGAATGTATTATCCTGATGTATGTGTTGTAGCCTATAATCCATCACAGAACACAGTCTTAAGGGGAAAAAAACACATTTTTTTTAATGTGAGTTATTGTCTCCCGTTTATTATGATGTGTCATTCATAAGACTTTTCCTATCTGTTAAAATGCATCCCTGTACTTGTGTGTAGGTTACTTTCTGTAAATGAGGATAAATATCCATCTGAATGTTCAACAATATCTCTATTGAAAGGGTAGAGTAAGACTGACAAATTCAATGCCATAGCCGGATTAGAACCACGGATCTTCTGGTCTCCGTCCAGCCGCTCTTAGCCATTAAGTTAGCATGACCAACGTGCCAGCATAACATAAATTCCCCAACTGACTCGTGTCAACTGAAACTGAAAAATTGGTATCGACCCATCCCTAAATAAAATGGATATCTTGAAATTGGCTGACGGCACAAAATAAAGGTTGTTTGAAACAAATTGTGTGGTTTAAATTATTTTACAGCTTTTGTGTAGTCAGTTTTGTCTATCTCTTATTTGATACCCGTTGAAAAAGTAATACATAATTTCTTTTGGATAAAGAGAACTTCAAAATTTCCGTGTAAATATGTTAAATTAGATAACGCAAATTAATCAAAACCTTTAGAAACCTGTTTGAGGAAATTTAAAACATCGAACAATTTTCCAGGAAAAGGGTAGCTAGGAGTCTGGGAATATTTTTAAAATCTTAATCCCTCTTTTATTCAAAGTGTAGCTATTGCAAATATTTTATTAATATAACTTAATACAGACTAAACTACTGTTACCAGAATACGTAGAATGGGTCTTCTATAACAATTTATCAATGGTATCTTGTTCCCTTCATCGGAATGTTGTACAACTGCATTATTGTATTAAACATATTCTTCTCTCTTTCACTATTTCTGCCCTCTTTGACACAGACTTTCTCACAGTTTAGCAGTTCTCCCCCCTCTCTTTCTCCAATTTCCCTATCGTGTCCTTTCTGTCCCTCTTCCAGTCTACCTCTATTTATCCTCTCTCACTTTCACTTTCTATCCCTCTGGCCCTTTGTGTTAATTTCTCCTTCTGTAGAACGTATAATTTTGAAAACCGATAATGTTCTACTAAACTATAAGTTTTAAAATATGAGAAAAACATCTAATGGTACACTTATGCACCTAGAGTAGAATCGCACACGTGCACACAATACACATATACTCACACCCACATACGATTAAAATAATTGTAAAAGTTCCACTTTTGCTATCAGCCACGTGCTTCCAATTGCTTGCCAAATACTTGTCAGAAAACTGTAGTTACAGTTTTATTATAAGAAGGTATAGATTTATTGCAAGAGCTACCTAGTTGGTATTTTTAGTTGATTATTCACTTTTCCACTAAAGCTCTGTAGTGCCAGTTTTACGCAAGAAATTATATTGAATGATTTCTTAGGGTTTAATGATTGAGGTAGGTTAGGTATCTCTGATGTTGGCCTACTCCTGAAGTAGGTCATAAATGATAGCGTGAGAAAATTTGCTTCAGGTTAGTAATCAGGGAAAGTTGGAAAAAAAGACATTCCATGGTATAGTATGATCAGCAAGCACGTGTTGGTAAGGAGTACATGAAGGTAAACTGGATAACACGCCCTAAGGACTGTAATTGAAAGGGGTATTTGGAAGCGGCTCACCTTGAACTTTTCAACTTTTTGCAGGGCATTGGCATGGATAAAATTTTCTAAAGTTACTGCTCTTGTTTGTTTTTGTCTTACGAAAACTTGTTATTTTCCTATCACTTTTTTTTCTTTTTTATTTTAAAATATATATATATATATATATATATATATATATATATATGTATTTTTATTTTTCTTATTTAATCGTTTATTTATTGTTTCCATCTATTTTACTATCTGTGTGCTATAGTTTCACACATATACCCTATACATATAAACACCCATGCCCAGGGCGGGACTCGAACCCGCGACCCTCTGCGCGGTGGAACGCTAAAGACATACGCTTTAGCGACCATGGCTACGATCACTTAGGAACTCAGGGTAAAGTAAGCATTTATTGCACACGTGCCAAAAATTTGATAGGTTTAGTCGAAAACATATGTTTTGAGTTTCCAGTGATAGTTCTTTTAGTTTTCTCTCTCTCTCTCTCTCTCTCTCTCTCTCTCTCTCTCTCTCTCTCTCTCTCTCTCTCTCTCTCTCTCTCTCTCTCTCTCTCTCATGTGTGTATTGCCTGCGAGATTGCCTTCTGGGTAATTAATGTAACACCAATCATAATCAGTGCACATTATAAAGACGCCAGACGAAATTTTTCAAGCTCTTCTACCATAAACAACCGTTTGCATAGAATATATATATTTCAAAACCTTTAATCAAGATTTTACTTAAGACATTATGCATTTTGGATACTGCTGAGATGAATAAAATATTTACCTGAAATAATTGTAATTTTTAGCCTTCAAGCCTTTTCATTTTAACTGCAATTCTTAGAACTTTGATAGCATAATAGAACTAATATACTAATTTTTATATAATACCTAAAACAGTTTCTGACATCATTTAAAATTAGTGTAAAGTTATGAGAACTGAGGTGTATAAGGGAAAGTGTACACAAATGTTAGTTCCTGACTGGCATTTCTTTCTTCAGTTATACCAAAACTTATTTTCACCAAAGCTTCGGTATTATGCCAACACCAGCAATCTGTGTACACTTCGGAATATGATTATGAAACCAGTATGTTTTAAAATATATCCAGAATGTACTGAATACAAAAAAGTATTCAATCGGTTATGCTGTAAAACACTTCGAAAAATTTCTCCCCGTGCCTAATTTTGGTTTTGAAATATATTTTTAAGTCCAAGGAAAGTTTAAAACGTGAGGAAAAAAAAAACACCCGAGTGATAATTGAGCGGGTTATTAACTAAACATAAAAGTACACAGGCAAACATTTGCGCAACACCAACTCCAATACTCAAACCATAATACAGATTCCAAGATGGCGCCCGTCGAAGCCCAGCGACTCTGGTTACGCAGAATAGGAAACTATACACAATGGACATAATATAATCCATATTACGGAGCAGCGAGGTAACTCCTAAGCATTTATCACTTTATACTTTCAACTAAAATGTGCAATAACATAGATAAAGAGCATCATGACAAATTCTAAGAGCTTATAGCATTATATAGTAGCACGACCAGTACTATGCATTTTCCACCTTATACTTCCAATCAAAATTTAATTTATAAGGCATGACAACTCATAAGCATTAAACACAGCAAACTTTTTCTTATTGGACTGTATCATCCTATCGTCTGTAGCAAGTACTAAAGTTTCTTTTACACTGTTTACATGGTAACCTTTTCTGGCAAGGACATACTGCTTATACTATTATATTTAAGAGAACTCACCAGATTGTCCGGTTTACTCCAATTGTCACGTTTGAAGGTGTCAAGTTCCCTCACACTGCAAGATCCATTTAAAATTTTCCACTGGTAGGCTCATAATATTCCTTCTAGGTTATGAAATACTTTGAAACTTATTAAGTGAAGGAACATCAGTGAAGCTGGGATCTTGAATGTTATTCAAAAGAACGTAACTAATCGTCTTTAATAATGCCTATCAATGGGTTAAAATCTCCTCACCACTTCGGTTTTTAAGGACTCAAAACTGTCAATAACATCTTGTGCACACCAAATATTAAAATTATCTTCACTCTCTGTAAAATGTCTTGGATGCCTTCTTCAGGATTTCGTATTTTCTGGTTGAGCTTTAATGTGTGATAGGATGGCTGATTCTAAAAATCGTGGGGTAGGCATCATCTATTAATTTTTGCGCTTTTCGAAGGGCACGAATTGGATCACCATCATTTACAGGAAAGATGTCTTCCTTAACCTCAAAGCAATGTTCAAAATGATGAATACAAACTGCAGTTTTGTCATTTACTTTAAAATCTTTACGATGTATGATCCTGATCCACTTATGCCATTACGATTTTTCCTTCGCAAAATTAAATGTCGTGTGAGGTGCACTACCGTAATTAGATTGCAGCTGGGAACACAACAACGATGCATTTCGACAATACTTCACAGTATATATTTAGGTAAACGTTATCACTTTATGTTAAATACTTAACATAAACTAACTCGTTAGTCACTAATTGCCACTGTAATATGAATTACATTAATTCTTCAAACACACAATCAAAGTAAACAAACACACACTTTACTCTGTAGATATAACCACAACATAAAATGCTGGGCCACGAGCGCCGCCATTTTTCCTGCAATCGATTCTCGTATTATGGTCTGAGTTTTGGAGTTGGTGTTGATTTGCGGAACACATACACCTTCTTTTATTTTCCACAAACAAAAGCATTACAAAGTAGAAAGATATTGCACTCCATACCAAAGTCTTCAAAGCTATTTCTCTTACCATATTTTATTAAATAACGTTTATCGTTTGCAATCAAGAATGATTTTTGTAGCATGGTGGTATACTTTCGAAGATTAGACACAAAATTAATTTCTGAACGCACTATAACACTATCAATATTTGACTGTAGGCTTTTGTTGTCAAATATTGGTGAATTTTTGGATACCTTCTTTATAATTTATGTTTGTGAATTCGATAATGTGAATTGAACTGAGGCAAAATTAATTGAATTCCTTTGTGACTTTATGAAGTTGGCGGAAACGTTTTTACTATGCCAAGGAGTAGAAGTCAGTCAAATGTGCGATGAGCTACGTCACGTGCTGGTCGCACTGATGAGCAACGAGACGCACATAATGCTAATAGTCCTGTTGGTATGTCAGAATTTCATTCTAGGGTGTCTCTTTCTTCCGGGAGAGTTGTTTTCGTACAGTTATAAACCAGGATGACGTAGTCAACTTTCCCACAGAGTTTTTAAATTCATTACAACTGCCTGGTCTTCCACCTCAGAAATTTAAAATTAAAAGTAGGATCAATTGTGTTCATGTTGCGTATCATTAACCGACCACGACTGTACAATGGAACGAGACCAATTGTGAAAAAGCTAATGAATAACGAAACAGAGGCAACAATCAAGGGAAAGTACTAAGGAGAGGATATCTTAATCCCGCATATTCCGACGATTCCAATGGATTTACCTTCTGATTTTAAGCGTCTACAATTTCCCGTGCATTTGGCCTTTGCGATAACCATAAATAAATCGCAAGGGCAATCGTCGGAAAATTAACTTGGATTTTCATGTTTCTCTCATACGTCGCGTGTTCACGCGTCAGAAAATCATCTTTATATATTTATGCGCCATAAAAAAGACAGAAACTATTGTTTATCAAAAAGCTTTAAATTGATTAACTTAATTGTAACTGTTGTATTTAAACTTCACTCCCAATTGCAGAGTAAATAACTAATCAATCCAAATTCGTTTCATTTATATAGATATATTCCGACAACTTTTATTGGCAGTACGAATTTCGCCGGATCAGCTAGAATAAAATAAAATATTGCATAATCACATATTCTATCATAGTTAAAGTTTATAACACTCCTCCCTTCAAAAAATAACACCCAGGACACCTAGCGTAACAAGTAGGTTTTACTCCCCAAACCACAAATTTCGGGAGTTAAGTGTTTTTAATAGTAATTTACGTCCTCCAACGTTAAGTCATATCAGACGATTGGGAGTTAAGTGGAAGCATAATATACTCTAATTAATTGAAACAAGTTTCTAGTTGAGCACTCGATTTTGAATTCTTTTTAAGAGGGTAGGTGAATGCAAATTATGGAGTAGAAAGATTTTTCTGTGATTTTTCTCATTTTCTGTTCTGATTGGATTGCAGCAATCACCGTGTAAGTACTAATACTTTACCTCATACATTTTATATTTTCATTTATAATGCCTAAAGATAAGTATGACAAACGGAGAGTGGCAATTATTATTAAGCTTACAATGAGAGAGACAGAACGAATATAGTGCTTTCTTTTACCCCCCCCCCCCTCCCACCCCTTGATGTAGTGCTCGCAGACGAGTAAGCAAGAGGATAGTGATACACCAATAGGTCATTAAAACACACTAAACCCTCCCGTAGAGAGTCGCAGAAAGTCGCAGGGTAAATTGCACCGTCTCTACCTTACTATCTTATAGATGCTGGAAATACTGATGTTCTACTCTGAAATAGCCAGCGTATCTCGTAAAAATGATCTCGCTCATTCGCCTAAGTTCAGCAATAGGCCATTTTAAAGCTATTTTGCAAACAATATTGTAACTTTGTGGGTTCGTGAAATGAAAAGTCCGATTGCACCCTTCAAAAATGTTCTTTATTTCCACCGACTTAAAGTTAAACACTTGCCAATTACACAGAATTACGTAATGCACACAATTACGATTCACCAGTTCGTCCGTTACAATTCCACTTGCACTCGCGATTACGTAAACTCCTCCGACGCACGTACGCCGTCCGTCCCTTCACTGGGCGCTCCTCACAGCTGTTTGCCAAACACTGACTGACTGACTGACTGACTGACTGACTTCACTCGCTGCAGCCCTTTTTATAGGAATATCACCGTCTTCTCGAAGTCCCTAGTTTCCGTGAATCCACGCGAAGGTTCCAGATGGCAGTGGAAGGAGGGAAAGAGGCGGCCAGCGACAAGTGACATTTCCCTAATCATCCCCTCAGTTAGTGACAGAGACTGATGGGAGGGCGTGGCTTGGCTGCCTCTTGTCCTTTCTCAGCTGTCGTTCGTTCGTCTGGCGTTCCGATAATTGGGTGACACTGCTCCCTCCTCAAAGCTGGTCGTCCCGAACAGCATCATCGTAGCGGGCTAGACGATCCAGGTGTGCCACCAACATCTTCCCCCGGGGAACCTTCTGGATGCGGTAGACCACGTCGTTAATCCTCTTCACCACCCGGTACGGTCCTTGCCATGGCTGCTGGAGTTTCGGGCAGCGTCCCTTGGTCCGGGTAGGACGGTATAACCAGACCAGGTCACCTTGCTGGAACCCTTGGCTGTTGGCTTGCCTGTCATATCTGGTCTTCATACGGTCGCCCGCCTTCTGGATGTTCTGGCGAGCCATCTCGTGCATGTCGTGGAGATGGTCCACCAAGTTCTCCACATACTCGGTCACCGGCTGCTTCGCCTCCGGAGGACTTCCAAAAGCCAGGTCACAAGGAAGGCGTAACTCTCGGCCAAACATTAAGCTGGCTGGCGTCATTCCAGTTGTGTCGTGTGAAGAAGAGCGGTAGGCCAGAAAGAACAGTGGCACCTTGACGTCCCAATCTCGCTGGTGGCTAGCCACGACCTTCCTCAGGTGTTCCTCTAAGGTCTTGATGTATCTTTCGACCATGCCATCCGACTGGGGATGTAGAGGCGTCGTGCGGGTGTTGTTCACCCCAAGCCTTTGTAGTGCCTCCTTCATTAGGTTGGACTCAAAGTTGGTACCCTGGTCACTGTGTAGCTCTAACGGCACCCCAAATCGACAGAACACTTGCTCCACGAGGCAGTCTGTGATTGCCTTTGCCTCTTGGCTTGGGATGGCATACACCTCCAGCCACTTGGTGAAGTAGTCAACGACCACCATTAGGTACTTGTTGCCTCGGTCGGAAACTGGGACGGTCCAGCAATGTCAACGGCGATCCGTTCGAATGGCGCTCTGACGTTGTATTGCTGCATGCGACCCCGGCTCCTAGTCTGGGGACCACGACTCGCCGCGCACACGTGACACTGACGGCACCATCTCTCAGCATCTGCTCGGAGTCTCAGCCAGTAGTAGCGCTACCGTAGTTTGTCAATCGTTCGGTTCGCTCCCAGGTGTCCTCCCGAAGTACCGGCGTTCACTTTCTCCAAGTTTACCGGGACCTTACTCCGGGGAAGTACCAACTGTTCTCTCTGCGTCTTCCCATCGGGTGATTCCCATACCCGGAACAGCACGCCCTCTCTGGTCTTCAATGAGTCCCATTGGGCCCAGTACGACTTGTAGGTGGCGCTCCTTGGTGCGATGTCCTCCCAGGTTGGTCTCGTCCCTGCCTCCACTTCCCTCAAGAGTGGCCCCTCATTCTTCGTCCGCCAGCTGCTCCCTCCTCAGGCCCGCGCTATCCCAGCCGACCGCAGGCACTGCCACAACTACTCGGACTGCTGCGGCACGCTCCTTCTCTTCCACTCTTGTGCACTGGCCACACTCTTCTGGACAGGGTCTTCGGGACATGGCGTCTGCGTTACCGTGGGTCTTACCTCTACGATGTTCCGAGGTGAAGTGGTACTCCTGCAGCCTCTGGACCCAACGTGCTGTCTGGCCTTCCAGGTTCTTAAAGCTCAATAGCCAGGTTAGGGCGGAATGGTCAGTCCTCAGGTGGAATGGCTGACCGTAGAGGTACTTGTGGAAGTGCTCCAAGGTCTTTACTACCGCCAATAATTCTCGTCGGGTGACGCAGTAGTTCTTCTCTGCCTTGGATAGTGTCTTGCTGTAGTAGGCTATCACCCGCTCATGGCCGTCCTGGATCTGCGATAGGACACCTCCAATGCAATGGTCGCTGGCGTCGGTGTCCACAATGAAGGCGCCACCCGGTTGTGGGAAACCCAAAATTGGAGCACTGCACAGGGTCTCCTTTAGGTGCTGGAAAGCGTTTTCGGCGTCCTCTGTCCACACATAAGGCCGGTCTTCATCTGTCAGGCGGGTGAGGGGTTTTGCGATGTTGGAGAACCCCTTTATGAAGCGGCAGTAATAACTGCAAGCCCCAGGAAACTGCGCAACTCTTTCTTATCCTTTGGGCGAGGCCAATCTCTCACAGCCTGTGTCTTCTCCGGGTCTGTGGCCACTCCGGTTGCTGAGACTATGTGGCCTAAGTAGTTCACTTATTTTCGCAAGAGCTGGCACTTCTTCGCGTTCAGCTTCAAGTTGGTCGCCCGCAGTCTCTGTAGCACCTTACTCAGATTCTCCAGGTGATCTTCAAAAGTCTTTCCGACGATAATGATGTCGTCCAGGTATAGCAGGCAGGCGTCGTAAGTCAGCCCTCTCATCACTGACTCCATGAGGCGTTGGAAGGTAGCTGGTGCGTTGCAGAGGCCAAAGGGCATAACCGTGAACTGCCAGAGCCCTTGGCCTGTCGAGAATGCGGTCTTCTCCTTGTCTCTTGTGTCTAGAGCTACCTGCCAGTAGCCCGACTTCAGGTCCAGGGTCGAGAACCACTGGGCACCAGCTAGCGTGTCCAAGGTGTGGTCAATCCGGGGTAAGGGGAAACAGTCCTTCCGGGTGACAGCGTTCAACTTTATGTAGTCTACACAGAAGCGAGGCTCGCCATTCTTCTTTGTCACCAAGACTGCAGGGGAACACCAAGGGCTGTCAGACTCATCAATCAATCCCCTGGATCTCATGTCCTCCAGCATGTCTCGTACCGCCCCTTGCTTCGCCAGCGGAACGCGTCTAGGTGGTTGCCGAATAGGCCGAGCGTCCCCGGTGTCGATGCGGTGAAGCACTTTGTCGGTGCGGCCGTAGTCACTATCACCTTGGCTGAAGACGCGCTGGTATCGTCTTAGCAGTAGTCGAACTTTCTCCAGTTGCTCTGCGGTGAGGTGGTCGGCCGCCCTCTCCAGTAAGCCTTCTAGCCGGGGCCCCAGGTTTTGCGTCGGTACCGGCTCCTGCGTCTTGTCGATTGCTGTTACGCTTACCACGGGCTCGCACGTTCCCAACTCCGTCCCGGCCTGGACGTCGTGATCGGTGTCCGTTGGATTTAGCAGTCTCACTGGCACCTCCTCTCGGCACGGCAGCAGTGCCCTGGCTACACATAGTCCGTGCACAGGCGTCTTCTGGTCCAGCATCATGTTCCTGGTTCTCTGGCCTTCCAGTCGCGCCGTCACCACCACCTCGCTCCTCGCGGGAACAACCACGTCTTCGTCCAAGACGACCCTGCAAATTCCAAGGCACTCTTCTGGTTGACGGAGTATTACCTCTTCTCCGTTGAGCCGCAGAACCTTCTTGCCGACGTCGACCGTCGCCTCATGGCTCCTGAGGGCATCTAGTCCCAGAATCACCTCCTCAGCCACCTTCGCGACGAACACCCACAGACGCACGGCACTCCGTCCCAAGGTCAGCTCCAGCAGGGCCTCCTTCTCCACATGCAAGGTGTCGCCCGATGCCCTGACAAGTTGGTATGGTCGGCTCGGCTTCCTTGTCGGCAAATCCATCGCCACGTCAGGTCTGATGATGGTCACGGCCGCCCCGGTGTCCACCAGCACGCGGCACGGCTTTCCCAACCGTCGGCGATGAGGCTGTAATCCATACGCCGGCTGACGGCGCGCAGTGTCACTCGAGGGGATGGTGGTGATGGCGCCGACGTGCCCCTCTCCATGCCGGGCCTTACTCGTTCTTCCAGCTGCCCTTCCTGGTGTGGGCAGCCTCTCTGCAGGTGTCCGGGCTGTCCACAATCCCAACACAGGCCACTAGGTGTTCGACGGCGTCCCTCGGCTGGTCTTCTGTCTCCGGTGTAGCGGACACTCCCCGTTCTCGACGTCGGGATAGCTGTTACCTTGGCCGCCTCCATCCTTAATGCCGCTGTCAGCGCCTCGTGGATGGTTTTATAATCGCCGAGCATTAGGTGCTGACGAACCTCCGTGTCCCTACCCCGTCGACAAAGTTGTAGGCGGCTTCCCGGGATACGAACTCCAGTGGTAGGTCAACCAAGGCCTTGCTAGCCAGCTCAATCGCCATGGCGAACTCCTGCAGCGTGTCCCCCGGCTGCTGTGACCTTGCCTTTAGCTGGCTGCGGTATGCTGCGGCTAAGCGGTGGTTCCCGAAACGATTCTCCAGGGCCTCCCAGATGTCCTTGGGCGCCGCCGTTGTCTGCACCGCGTTTAGGACTTCCGCGGCCCGTCCCAGGAGGCTGGCTATTAACTGTGTGGCCTCCTCCTCCGGTGACCATCTGTTTTGCTTGGCCACTCTGTCGAACTGGCGGCGGAATTCCTCAAATGTTGACGCGCCGTCATATTTCGGAGGTTGGACGCGCGCCGATGCTGTGTCGCGTCCCGGTGCGTCGGCCTTCAAATCCTTCAACCTCCTGCCGACGACGTCCTCCACCATGGCGCGCAGGGACTTGACGCTGCTGTCGGCCTTTCCTTCAAGGTTGTTAACGCGGTTAGCAGGGTCTTCGACGTCTTCCGCCATGGCGTTCAGGGACTTGGCGTTACTGTCGGCCTTTTCCTCTAGGTCATTGAAGCGGTGTGCCAGGTCCTCGACGCGCTCGTCCACTTGACCCATCCGCTTGCCCAGCTCCGTCACGTCATCCCTTACGCCGGCCAACTGTTCTTCAAATTTGGCGGCGAGAGCTTCGTTCGCCACCTTCATTTCCGCGGTCAGTTCGGCCATCTTTGCGGTCATTGTCGTGGTCAAGTTGTTGTTTGCCGTTTCCGTCTTTGCTGTTAATTCGGTCTTCATTTCTTCCGTCTTCGCTGTTATTTCGGCCTTCATTTCTTCCATCTTCTCGGTGATGTTGTAATTGGCCGTCTTCATTTGCTTCAGTTCCGCGGCCAGGTTGTTATTTGTAGTCTCCAGCTTCGCGGCCAGGCTGTTATTTGCCGCTTCCGTTTTTGTTGTTAACTCGTTCATCTTCGCCAAAAGCATTTCCAATGCCGATTCCATGGCCCTAATGTTCGGTGATGTTATCGTCCCGCTTCCTGACACCAGTGTGACTTTGTGGGTTCGTGAAATGAAAAGTCCGATTGCACCCTTCAAAAATGGTTTTTATTTCCACCGACTTACAGTTAAACACTTGCCAATTATACAGAATTACGTAATGCACACAATTACGATTCACCAGTTCGTCCGTTACAATTCCACTTACACTCGCGATTACGTAAACTCCTCCGACGCACGTACGCCGTCCGTCCCTTCACTGGGCGCTCCTCACAGCTGTTTGCCAAACACTGACTGACTGACTGACTGACTGACTGACTGACTGACTGACTGACTGACTGACTGACTGACTGACTGACTGTCTGACTGACTGACTGACTGACTGACTGACTGACTGACTGACTGACTGACTGACTGACTGACTGACTGACTGACTGACTGACTGACTGACTTCACTCGCTGCAGCCCTTTTTATAGGAATATCGCCGTCTTCTCGAAGTCTCTAGGTTCTGTGAATCCACGCGAAGGTTCCAGATGGCAGTGGAAGGGGGGAAAGAGGCGGCCAGCGACAAGTGTCATTTCCCTAATCATTCCCTCAGTTAGTGACAGAGACTGATGGGAGGGCGTGGCTTGGCTGCCTCTGGTCCCTTCTCAGCTGTCGTTCGTCTGGCGTTCCGATAATTGGGTGACAATATGTTTACCAAAACTTACATAAAATATGTTAGGCTGGCCCCGTAGCTCAGTCGGTAGGCACCTGCCTACCGTGCTAGGGGTCCCGGGATCGATTCCCGTCGGTGGAGGTGGGGATTTTTCTCCGACTAAGATAATTCCCCATATTTCCCAGATTCTGGAAGTATGAATGAGAGTGTGAATGTGTGCGTGATGTAATGATTAAAAAAAAAACCAAAGTTGACGAGTTAACACCTTCAGTATGTTCCAAAGGAGAACGGCCGCCGATATGACCATAGTAGTTAAAGGCGGAGTATAAATGGAACAAGCAAAAAAAAAATGTTAATTTTAGAATATTTCATAGTATAACTACACATATTTTACTTCGGAACAGTAACTGCACTGTCGTTTTGTGTCTGTGAGAAAAGTGATAAATTTCTTATGCAGCAGTTGCTAATTAATACGAATAATTGCAGCAGACTTCTTCTGTAATCGACTGTTCAACGCTCTGTCTTCTCATCCCAGAGGTCTCGGATTCGATTCACGACTATTCTCCAACGAATCTGGAAGTATGCATGTCGGAATGCAGGCGAATCTATTTAATACTAAAATAGTTACAAATAACGCTAAAAAACCGACATTTTGACAAGATAAAGCATCACAAAGTGAAGTCCATGATATGCCCATATAATTAAAGAGAACTATACATATTACATCATTAAAAACAATATCGTGATTATAATTGGCAAAACTATAAGTCACATTTATGAATATCTAACTGTATCTCATTTAGGAAGTTTAAATGCGTTTCCTATCATTGCTGTGATAGTTCTGCATTTTACAAGTAAGATTTGTCATTCTTGACATGTAGGCAGTTTGCTTTGTTCTATTTTGTCACTATAGACGCTGCAAATACTAAAATTCACTTGACGTGCCCATTACAGTTGGTACCACAATCACATCTTTTATTTCCGTTCTCTCTCTCTCTCTCTCTCTCTCTCTCTCTCTCTCTCTCTCTCTCTCTCTCTCTCTCTCTCTCTCTCTCTCTCTCTCTCTCTCTCTCTCTCTCTCTCTCTCTCTCTCTCTCTCTCTCTCTAATCCCTCAATCAGTGTTTATTAAAAACACAGAGAAGTAAACATTTTTGAAATAACTAGCTTGACATGCTTACTACCATAACTTATGCTATCTTATGAAGTTTTTTCTCATTATGGACAAAAGGCAGATATGACATTTTATGCGGTCATAAACCTTCACAGCCAATTGGACGTTGTTTGCTAGGTAGAAAGTCGTTAGTTCTCATACAAATGGTTCCCCAAATGGCTAGTGGACTTTAAGTACTTTACGAAAGTGCATCCTTTAGCATACCTCCCTGCATTACAAAAGTCCTATGCCGGTACGAAGATAAAAGTTGGGTCCGTCTGCACCGAAGACAGATATGTAAAAAAGGTTCACATAATTTTCTACAACCTTAAGAAAGTTGGCACCTCACATTCTATTTACAGAATACTCTACAACATTGCTGCCATTTCACAAATGACAAATATCGGATGAAAAAGCTCTCTGGCTCTTAATTTTGTTGACATTTACATTTTAAGGTCAAGGAGTACTTCAGAGGAGAGTTTTATAATAATGGTTATGACAACTTGAACATTCCACTTAGCTACAACCGCTAATACGTTCTTTTTTTTTCTGTAGCCATGAACTGGAAGTCTATCTATGGTAGAACAACACCTAAGGCATTGCCACTCTGAACTGCACGTTCAAAGTGTGTCAATGGTGAACTTGGGAATTCTAATAAAGAGCGCATAGGTTTTAATCAAGGTTTCTCAAAAACGACAATCCGAAAGAAGACACAATTTCAAGCAGAAGTCAGGCAACTTTTGAGTACTTACGGAGTTCTTGTCTTCCAAAACTTCCAATACATCGAAAGTTTATCTTGTTTTATTTCATTTCTTCATTCTTGCCATTTGAGTACTCTGCTATGCAATTTAAGTTGTTGATTTATTTGATTATAAGTACTACAATACACTCTGAACCGGAGTCCCTCATAAAGTGACCCTACAACTATATGTGGCTCTGGAATATTACACAAATATATGCGTAAGAAGAAGCTTAGATAATTTAAGCCAAAATGTAAACACAGTGATGCTGAACTATTACATTTTTCCGAATATTAAGCGGACATCAAGTAGCAGCAGAAGAATTTCCAGAAGTAAAATATCATACACATGTTCACCTAATCAAGAGACGTAGCATATGGTTCACACTAGATATTATTAAGTCCATCCGAAATATTTATAGTGAAATGCCAGTGATTGATGAGTTTCTCCTTAGATTTAGCCCTCCAACTGTGACCATTGTGTGCATTAAAACATCTGACGTGTGCATTCATATTGTTTATTTTTCTGACTGGACTTCGCTACAGAGGGGATTCGGTCACGGAAATTCAAACTTACCTACCCTATTATACCTATGCCCGCCCCCAAGTGGGGCACCGTCGGTGACAGGAGAGAGGGGGCCGCCATCCAAAGGAGCCGCGACAGTGTAGAGGGCAGTGCCCCTACACTTCACCAATTGGAAACTCCCCGGCAGGCCAGAACAACCGGCACCCACTCTACTGTGGTATGGAAACAGTCCAAACAAACCGGGTTCGGAGACCTGAGACCATCCTACCAAAAGAGAAAGTTTTACCAAGAGCATATCATCTTGCCATGCACCACCGAAACACGTACCGACACTTCTACCCTGAAAGAGACCACCAGATGAGAGGTGATGTGAACTGACAATGGAGATGAAATGAATGGACAGGAAATTTGGCGGATGTAATTAACCTATGTACCCAGCATTCACCTGGTGACCCGGGAAAACCTCGTATAAACCGATGGGTAAGGTAGGCCGGCCGCGGGAATAGAACCCGGACCTCCTGGGCTCAGACGAAACCGCCGTTATCAAAGATAACGAGCGAAATGTCTCAGGTGGTAACGTCGTGGCAGGATCCGAATTTGGGAGGTCGCCTCTTCGATTCCCATAAACCGACTACTCTGACTTAGGTTTTTCCATTATTTCCGTATTGCGTTACGGTATCGATTCGGTACCGGAATTTCATTTGAGATACACGTTTTGAGGTCTGATTTTTAGAAAAGGTCCCTGTGTGTGTGTGTGTGTCTGTGTGTGTGTGTGTGTGTGTGTGTGTGTGTGTGTATGTGTGTGTGTGTGTGTGTGTGTGTGTGTGTGTGTGTGTGTGTGTGTGTGTGTGTGTGTGTGTGTGTGTGTGTGTGTGTGAACAGCGTAATTAAAAACAAAATTTAGCTTCAATCTCAAACTCGGTGTTTAAGTTCGGCATCTTTTAAGAATGCAACACAGATTAAAAAAAAATCCAGCCCAAACTATCCTTACATGGAAACCGTTTGAAAAATCTTGATTTTTTTAACAGCTCTAATGATATTGTTTAAATTGCCCTCAAAATATTTTCCTCTCAAATGAAAAACATAACACAGTAACTCAGAGTGTGAAGCCCATATAGGCCCAGGACCTCCCAAGTCGACTGCCGGCCTCACGCCCACATAAGCAAAGTAGAGGTGAACGATCATTCAACACATACAGGGAGAAGATGTGGTCAGCATCTCGGCATCCCCAGCTGAAAAGTTGGCTTTCTTGACCAGAGATACTTCTTATCTTTTGTTTAAATTTTGTAATATACTTTCCTGAAATAGAAAATTGCTATTTTATTTTCCTAACAATGCAAAGAGAATGACATTTCAGTGGCATCACATAGTGACCAGCTCTTGAAGATCTTATCACTTAAGCTTACTGCATTCTCCTATCTCTATTGTACCAAAAATGTAATATGTAATAAAATCATTTCTATAAATGTTTATATCAATTAACTTAAATTGAAGTATAAATATTTTAAGAATAGTTTGTAGAAGGAGAGGCTAATTAATATGAGTGCATATATTTTTTTTCTATAAGAATTATAAAATGAAACATGTTTATTGTGAAGAATTAAATATTTATTTCATAAAAAATGAGTTCAGGAGAACACTGCTTAAAATTAATGCTGTAGCTGACAAATTATACAAATAACTAATGTATCACAGAGTCCACAAAGAAAAATAGTATATGAGCAAATTAGATATAATGTATATGTAAAATATGAAACTATTAACAGTGAAGCAAACAAATATATACAAATAAATAAATATATCACTATCCTATTCAATTTGAAAAAAATACGGTCATCACTTCTTAAAAGATAAGTGAAGTTTTTCAAGTTAAAAATTATTACATTTGTATATAGATATAATGTGTGATTGAGCATCACAAAAATAGCTACCATCAGTTTCACATAACATCAACACTTTACAGAGTTACATGGAACTACCAACACTATGATAAAGAGGGTGTGAATTAGCATAAATCTGCTACAATCAACCAGGCCACCAAATTAACAGCTCAACGGATTTCCATTGACAAACATAATCTTCTCATTTATTACTTGTAGAAAACTGGATTAGTGATCTCTAATGTTGGCAATTTTCTCTCTTTATATAGTCAATTTGCCTACCCTGATAACAACCTAAGTGCAAAGGAAATAAAATGTGTTTTCATGAAGCTTGATGAAATATTTTTCCTGTTATTGTATGGGTGTTGTAATACTTTAAGCACATCCACCTCACTTTCCTTTTGTTGCATCTTCTGGTTTCATTATGGCTAAATTATCACCATTTAAACAGAGAGGCACAAAAGTCAGTTTCCTTCCCCAATTCAGTTTTTTGTACGTAAATCTTGAGAACATGCAGGAAATTATTTATTTATTTATTTGTTTATTAGCCAAAGAATTCATACAGAATTATAGACATTGTCGTAATATTTAGAAAAGTATTACATAATATTTACAATCTACTTTTATAACTTTTTTACAATATCAAGATTACCACTAACTTACACAAATTATTGTTTACACTTGGAAGCATTAATACAATGTGTACAATCATATATCACAACTTATGAACATACGAGTAATTTGCAATGGCAAATATATTCAATAAGAAACAACGGATTTACATACTTCAATTAATGTATAAGTAGGACTTAGCAACAGCCGGAATTCATGATAACTTTCGAACAAGGTTTCCTAATGCATTGTTATTAACTCTGCAACATTTACGGAAACTTTATATAAAATTTGAAAGAACAGGGAGTGTTGTAGATGCTTTGAAAATGTATAGTGTTTAACATCCGCTTTTACTGCATACGGCACCGCAGGCATAGATGCTTTGAGATTCAGCTGACCAGGTAAGATACAGTTACTTCTGCAGCTTATTTAGAAGTGCTGTAGAACTTTGCAGTACCCGAGATGGAAAACAAACATGTTCTGAATTTCATTTAGTAACGAGATGGAGCTCCATTGCATTTTGGACTGAACTTTAGAAATTTTTTAAATGACACATTCAGAGAATGGATTGGAAGCCATGGGAGTTTTGATTGGTCACCACGCTCTTGTGATTTGGTGCCGCCTGATTTCAGTCTAAAGGGCCATTCTGAAGGATAAAGTGTTCTCTGTATCAGCAAGAAATTTAGATGAACTGAGAATATCTATTCAAAATGCATTTCTTAACCATCAATAAAGGTAAACCTTTACTGTCCCATATTTGTAAATGAGTTGTAAGCATTGGCTGAAATGTATTGAGCAAGGAGGTGGTAAATTTGAAGAAAAATATTGTGTTTATGTGTTGTCAACAATTTAAAATTAAGTTTCTTTATTATATGTTCAAGTAAACAAAAATGTGTCCTTGTTATGCCTTAAAATATGAGGAAGCTAACTTTTGTACCACTCTGTATATGTTTTTAATTACATTTTTATGTGATTTCCCTTATTTCTGTGTAGTAACAATAATTTTCTACCTATGGCAGTATCAAAGGAATTAAAGCTTTCTACACAAGTATGTTCTTTTATAATTCCAATGAGTTCACATTCTACTACACAGCTGTTGAAAATCCTTTTCAGTTATTTAGTAATTCATGAAATTAAATTAAAAGATATTTTAATGCACCATTCCCACCAGAAAGAATAGGATTTTACAATGGTAAAATAAATAACAAAAATATTTGACCATACATACTTATACATACTTAAGTTAAATATAAGTTTTCTTTCTTTAATGTTAGTGTAGAAAATCTTTAAATATTTGCAACTCATAACGTGACTGTAATTACATTAATATACACAAGATATAACAAGTGGTGCAAAGTAACTGACTTGATTAGCATCCATATAAACAAACCATTTTATAATTTCTTTCTTGGAAGTGTTGAAAACAGTATTGTTATAATAAATTAAATTTAAATGGAGTCGATTAATGACACTAAACAACACTTACTTTTAAATTTTTCCGGAACATGTTTCAGAGACTTTGCCTCCAACCTCAACCGGCCTTCGACTGGTTCTCATTGGTGTAGTTGACGATAGTTTGTCATAAGTCTCCTCTGGTGGTGGTTCAAGGAACTTGCTGAACAAATTTTTCTGGGGGATATCGAAATTGAATACTTTGTTCCTGTTCTTCATTTCAAGTTCCTTGAACCGCCACCAGAGGAGACCTATGACAAAATATCGTCAACTACACCAATGAGAACCAGTCGATGGCCGGTTGAGGATGGAGGCAAAGTCTCTGAAACATATTCTGGAAAAATTTAAAAGTATGTGTTGTTTAGTGTCATTAATCGACTCCCTTTAAATTTAATAAACCATTTTATGTTATTCTTTGGTTAAAGACAGCAAACTACAGGGTGTGAGGTGAATAAGTGCATATATTTGTATCAGCATTTTAGGAGATGTGATGAACCTGTACTGTCCACTTTTTCCACTATTTCTGATAGTGACGATCTTGGGAAAAATGTTGCAATATTTTTAGGGTGGCTAGTATTCCCTCTAGTAGACATCTGATCACATAAGTGGTCACACTGCTGGCCTCACTCTACAGTCAGTGTGGCCGACCATGATTTATTTAAATTTATTTTATTTGCATTAATCAGAATAGACATGCATTTGTTCTCCAGTTCCTTAAGGTACAGGCAGCCTTACATTGCTCTTACAACGGTGAAAAATTAAATTTAACCCATAACACAAAAACACCCTAGAAAAAAGCAAAAACTAAAACAACACAAAAGCAGGTTTACAATATCCTGTACAGTTAAAAAATGAAATTTCTATGTGTGCATCATATGATTTTAATTTCTTTATGACTACAACAAGTGCTAAGGATTGAAGACAACAATTTGGACCTTCGCAGCATTGGCTGCACTGTAAATTAAATGAATATCTGCTAATTCAGCATCGTAAAACCACTCATACTGTATACTTTGTAAACGACCATGTGCTGCTGAATATCGGCTCTCATTCCCTCGCTGTAGATCGCTTGATTGATAGCCAGCCTTGTGCGTGATGTAAACACGTGTCGTCATATGCAGGGCAGTTCAAAGAACATGGTATCCTTAACTTTGTGAATCATTTGTGACATTGCTATTAGCAAGCGGACAAACTGAGATGAACATACATGTTATATGTATTTTTCTGTACTACATATAAAATTATTTGCACTTATTCACATCTCACCCTCTATATGTTAGCACAAACATATAATTTTAAACACTTAAGTCATGATGGAAAAAAACTAAAGCGGCTTTCAACATTTATATATAAAAGCTAAAGTGGACTTAAAATAAAATCTTTGTGGTATAATCCATCCTAATACAACAAAGTTAATAAGAAAAATTGACATTTATGTAGGTTTATATTGTCACAAAGTAAAAGTCAGTCTAGGTTGGCAGTAACATAGAAACAATAAAAATCTTAAACAAATGTTTAAACATTCAGGCTTTGGTATTGTATATTTTAAACTGAAACAAAGTGAAAGATATGATATACAACAAATTGACAAGAAGTATTTCACAATACTCCCTAGGTAAATAAACCTAGTTTAAAATCATTTTATATCAGTCAGGAGCTACAGCTATACTATAATAGTAAACAACATTCAAGGAATAAGTGTAGTTTTGCAACACAGTGATATCATGATACTCCCGATCCAAGTAAACAGATAATCCTGATTAATCAGAAAGAAGTAAATAAAATTCTACTATAGTCATCCTGTGTTAGATAATACTGCTGTCATTTTTATATGTCTATACTGGAATGATAATTGTACCTGATACATTCTAACATGTAATGTTGTACAAAAAGTCTATTGTAAATATAGGACAACTTATGAGCATTATTATACAGAATTACTAAATATGGAAGCACTTATTAGAGTATCTAGTTTTCCTGCTATATGGAGCATTCTTGTACATTTGTCTTTTAGATTTTGTCATATATAATTCAAAATATCTGGACCTAAATTAATCAATCTCTTTAGTTTCACATTTATACATACCTTGATAGTCTTAAATAATTTAATATACAGCAAGAAAATATAATATTAGCCATGTAAAAAACTGAAGCTGCCGACAGTGAAGTAAAGTAATATCAAGAATAACTAAACACAATATATAGCAACACAACTTCACTATAGTGTAGTGAAGTTTTGTTGCTATAGTGTTTAGTTATTCTTAATAATCTTAGCTGTTCCAATTTAGCATGTATATAGAGTTTATCTTTCTGTATTGTGTCATATATTTGGGGAACATGTATCTGACATAAAAGCAGTAAAAAAAAAAAAAAAAAAAAAAAACAAGTTCATATGTACAAGGGTCTGAAAATAAATTGTTTCAGAGTTACAACACAAAATAGAAAATTACAAAAATAGCTTGAAGCAACTTACTCTTCTTGCTTTGATGAGACTATACATTAACAAATAACAGTAGAATGTCTAAGTCATGATATATTATTACAATGAAACTGGCAAGAAGTGCAATATCTACATCACAAAGTTGCATATTGCAAAGAGTAAAATAAGAAATTATAAGTCAAAATGAATTAATATGAAATAATTTTACTACATTAGCAATCATTTGGTTGACATTTTGGAACTTTAATGACACATGACATAGCTATTTACAAACTCTGGCTCTTAAATATATAAATGTTATTAATAGAAGTTTCTTACAAATGGAAATAAAATGGGGATCAACTTATCCTCTTCTTTCTATGTATCCCCACTTAGGGAGCACTTACACTCCCCAGAACCTACAAATGGGTGCCTGAGGTCTGTTGCCTGTTGAAGACAGGCTAATTCTGAAACAGAGAGGCCAGCCAGGATGGATGATCAGCTGGTGTGAGAGTGAGGAAGAAAATAATATGAAATGAGGACAAAATGGATATATTTTAATTAATATCCTCCAACTTAAGTCTTATCGGGCAACAAATGAAATGTGTGAAATGATGCTCAAATGATCCCAGGTCCATATAGCTTAGACTTACCAACATTCATCTTTCAGCATAAGGGAAAATCCCAGTAAACCTAATCCAGAATACTCACCCTGACCAAGATTCAAACTTAGGACCTCCCAAACATACGACAGACATGCTACCACCACACTACAGAGGCAGGCAGGCAAAATGGATTAAAGGTAAGATAATAATAGAGCAGTTGGTTGAATTAACAGCAGGATAGACTGGAGAACCCAGAGAAAATACACCCAACACTGCTTTGTTCACCACAAATCCCACATATTTTCCTCTGAGATTGAACCTGGACGGCCTTGGTGAGAGACCAGTAAGCTTAACCATTTTGCCATATTGCCGCCAACTCCTTGTCTCTTTAAATAGAATCTGAATATCCACAACACCATTTAAATATCCAGTAATACTGGTTTAACACTAGAATACACAATTGTCAACTATCTCTTTGATTTTCAAATGCTCATATTGCCATGCTTTTGTAAGCATTATCCTTTGGTTTTCTTCTTCTTCTTAGTCTGTTCCTCATCTACCTTGCAGTGTAGAGGTTTGACAGAGAGTTCTTATGTTGTTCTGTCTAGTGCTTTCCTCCTGACACCGCTTATGTTTATTCCTCTTCTATCAAGCGCGTCCTCTATGTTGTCTTTCCACTTTGTTCTACAATAGCCTCATTGTCGTTTACTCATGTGATGTGCTCCCCATACAAGATGTGGGTATTGAGTGTCATCATCATCAGTTGCACTACAACCCTTTTCTGGATCCTGGCCTTCGCAATTTCATGCCTCCATTCTATCCTATCTTGAGCTACTTCTTGCCAATTACTAATTCCAACTGTTTAGCATCTTGTTCAACCCTTTCGAAATGGGTGTCAGGTACCCTCATTATATGTCCACACCAGTGGAGCTGTGTTGCTTGTAGCTCTTCCACCAAAGAATTTATGTTTACTTATAGTCTGGTTACATACTCGATCTCCACATGTCTTATTCTCCACCCATTCTTTGGTTTTGCAACTTTTATTCCCTTTCAAATATGTTAGCTAACCAGTATTTGTTTTGCATTCCCAGCATACTTTTTTTAAAATAATAAACAATTTACCATCAATTTCTGGAGGCAGGCAACTGACTAATACTGTGCTAATATTTACTTAATACACACTGCATCCCATTTGCAATTGTAGTCTTTTGAAAGCTGAAATTCTGGAAACTCTTTGAAATAAACTTCCAAACCAAACTGAAGTGGATGACAGTGTGCTTACGAAAATGAAAATTCTGGTAATGAGTATAATATACTTTCTCAATACATTAGCATTAATGATTCACCAGAGGTATCCTCGGATCACAATCTTTTGCAGCTGATAACTGGAAAGCTCAAATAATTATGCTGCAATATATATCTAAAGCAAGACACTGTGATTTTTTTGTGAGGGAAAAATGGTTCATGCTTATACTGAACAAACATTTCTCATGTACATAGGTGAAACAACTGCAACTGCACCATGTGTTATGTGCAGTTTTGATACCCAAGGTACAAATGTTGCTCTCCATGGAAGGGGGAGGAGGAGGAGAGGAATAGGGAAAAATAAGAACATGTAATCACTGCAATTTTTAGATATGCAAATTTTTATAACTATATATATTTTGTACACCAAAACAATTAAGGTAGTACACAAAAAGTTCAGGAATACACCACACAGCACTCAAAGAAGACCAGACATTGGTGGCCGAGAGTATGATGCTGATCATACACAATGGGCACACATAGCACCAAAAAACTGTGTAGGTAGAACAGACCAACAAAATATTGTTCATAAAGCTGTGGTCCTACACACATGCAAAATGCTATTTTATGAAGGAATAAAAAAAGCCCAACAGCACACCTCAGTTATTCATTAATGAATCTATGAGTTGTTGCATCTGGTGAACAAATCCACTGAAATTGAAGCATGCATAGCACTGAATTGTTAATTCTTGGTCTATAGTCTTGGAAGAGTTAGATGCATTCATATCTGTACTGTATGCTTGAGGACTTTACAGTTTCTCAAACAAAATTGAAGACTACATTGCAGATATCAACATTTCGACACAAATTCTACCAGTATCCATAAAAAATTCAGTAAAAAGCCATTGTGAAAATATTTTGGAGGAAATAGAGAACAGATCCTTTCAGAAGAGAAAACATAATACTATCCATTCTTTGAAACAGAAAAACGTTATTTACACAAAGGCAGACAAAGGCAACAAGATTGTCATAATGGAAAAATCAGATTATATTGAAAAAATGGAAAAAATGCTAACTGACAATGAATATGAAATCATTAACAAAAATCCTCTAAAAACTTACATACAGTCATTTGAAAAAACAATAGCAAAATCAAGCATAATACCAAACAAATATGCAGTAAAACCGGATAACCCAACCTTACCTAGACTTTATGGCTTACCCAAAATACACAAACCTACCATAACAATGAGACCTATAGTTAGCAGTATAAATTCACCAACATACAAACTTGCAAAGTGGCTAACAAACAAATTCAATTCATTTCCAAAATTCGACAGCCTAAGCATCAAAAACACCTATGAACTTATTGAACACATTAAGGATACTGAACTAGAAGAAGAGGACACACTAGTCTCATTTGATGTTAAATCACTGTTTCCCAGCATACCAGTTAATCAACTCCCACCGTTGATAGAAAAATGGCTCAAATCACTTGGAATGGCATCATCTGAAATTTCAGACTACATTGAACTAGCCAAATTATGCATAGAACAAAATTTCTTCCAGTTTCAAACAAAATATTATCACCAAACTTCAGGGTTAGCAATGGGCAACCCCCTATCACCCTTCCTGGCCGATCTGTACATGAGTGCATTAGAAATAAGGATCAACAAAGGTTTCCCTTGGATGTTCAAACTCTGGCAACGATATGTAGATGACTTCTTTGCAATAGTACCAAAAAAACACATCAGTGATGCACTAAAACTTTTAAATATCCAAGAAAAAAGCATCAAATTCACTGTAGAAATAGAAAAAGATGAGCATTTACCATTTTTGGATCTAAAAATAATGAGGAATAAAAACAGACTAAACTTTGGCATTTACAGAAAACCAACACAGACAGACAACTACATAAAAGCTAATGGCTACAACCCAAGATCCCACAAACAGGCAATCTTCAATAATTTAGCACACAGACTGGTAAACATCCCTCTCACAGCAGAAGAATACAAAACAGAATACAACAAAATAATTGAAATAGCACAAAAAAATAACTTTCCCAAATCATTAGTGGACAAAAAAGTGAGCTTAGCAAAAAAGAAGAAGCTACTAAAGAAAACCACAACTCTCTCAGCTACAGAAACTAATATGGTTTTCAAAAAATTCACTTACCATCCATGGGCCTATGATGAATTCAAAAAAGTCTTCAAAAAACAAAATATTCAACTAGCACCAGTCAACCATTTCTCCTTAAAAAACCTAATTTGCTCAAACATCAAAGATGCCATTCCATCTAACAAAAAATCTGGTATATATCAAATTGAATGCAATGACTGTAGTCAAATTTATATTGGAAAAACCAAAAGAAATTTAGAAACAAGAGCCAAGGAACACTTTAGAAACATAAAATATAAACAATTAGAAAAATCAGCAGTTGCCACACATTTTTGGGAAAAAAACCACAACATAAATCCAGAACCAAAACTTCTAAAACATACATCAGGAAAACAAGAACTATCCACATGGGAACAAATCTTCATTTCAAAAAATAGGAACAAAGTATTCAATTTCGACATCCCCCAGAAAGATTTGTTCAGCAAGTTCCTCGAACCGCCACCAGAGGAGACCTGTGACAAAATATCGTCAGCTACACCAACGAGAACCAGTCGAGAGCCGGCCGATGATAGAGGCAAAGCCTCAGAAACATGTTCCGGAAAAAGTTAAAAGTAAGTGTTGTCTAGTGTCTTTAATTGACTCTCTTTAAAGTTAATTTATCATAACAACACTGTTTTCAACACTTCCAAGAAAGGAATTGCGAAATGGAGAAATGTTTGATTTATCATAAATCATAAAATTACATAAAATATTAAGTCAGTAAGAGACATAAGCTAGGGCTATATACTATATCCATTCCACTGGACCTGTAGCCCACTTTTGTGACCTGGGAGATGTCTGCCTCATATTCGGGAGGTCCAAAGTTTGAATCTCAGTCAGGGTGAGTTATCTGGATAAGGTTTTGTTTTCTCAGATTTTACCTTATCCTGAAATGTGAATAACTGGCAATTTTAGGCTCTATGGACTCAGGACTCATTTTAGCATCATTTCATGCATTTCATTCATTGTCCAACATGACCTATGTTGGAGGACATTAATAAATGGATCTATAAATACCCGTAATTTAAACAGTAAGACTGGAACAAATTTTGATGGCTTCTGACCATGTGAGGAGTTCAATCAGTCATTCTGTTTGTAATGTGTGAAAGGTATGATGAGCTGATAGAATGATTTTGTCCATAATGACAAAGGGGTTAATGGATGATCTTCACATTTATACATTTACACATTTACTTCACATTTACAATATTTTAAAGAACTTCTTACAAATAAATACATATTGAGAACCATTCCACTTAATTTGTCTCACATTTAGTATAACTATGGTACAAAGTAATACAAAATAATAGCTACACTTAAGAAGGTCTTATGAAAGCTGCAAACAAGTTTACATGTGCATACACATGTTCAATGAATATAAAACGCTAAGCAAATTCTACATTAAGATATTGCTGTTTATAAATAAATTACTGTAAAACTTTTCTTTTATCAAAAATAATGTTTATAATGACATAAATATGAAGAACAATTACTTTGGGCTACTTTATACATAGTCAAAATTTGCTTGATATGTGGGTATATTTCTGATATCTTAGCCTGTTCTTTATTTATATTCAGATATAAAAACCTGAAATGTTATTAAGTTGTTATATTTTCTTCTATTTAAAATCTAATTTCTCTCTCTAAGACATTGCTTAAAGCTTGTACTTGTCATTTATAGCACAGGTTTTTGTCTTTGACATGGAAGTAGATGGTCGAGCTATCCTTCAATCTTGCTGACCTTAAACAGCATTAGGCCTCTTGGAAAAGGAACGCAATAACTGAATTGAACCATCATTTTAGCCATAATTTACTGCAGCTCATACCAATCAAGGAAACGTTTCACTGCTTCATTCCACTTCTGAAAAACATTGGTATACACATCCTTTACATTTTTCTTTGGAAGAAACTCCATATCAATCTGCCTTAATGAGCAAAGTTGATCCTTGGATTTCCATACTCCTATGAGAAATACATAAAAGATTATTAATATTGTTATTATTATTGCTTTTATATTATTAATATTTTTTTTTGTAGTTGATGATCATGATGATAAAGTTGTTATCATGTATTTGTGTGTGTGAGAGAGAGATGAGAGCATTAAAGTGAATTGCTTTAACAGCAAGATTAATCAATCATTCCTTAAATAGAGTTAAAAGGAAAGAAAAAGAACTATTTTGCATAGTTAAGGAGAAACTAGGATAGGATACAATAGTATAGGATAGTCGTATGGAGAGGATTTGCCACTGCAATCAGTCTTAATCTATTGTACCTAAGCCTTAAGCGGGGCATCCCTGGAAGGAATGATGAGGCGAGAGGAAACAGAGAGTGAACAATCCAAGCAGTCATGACAGTGCAGAGGACAGAGTCCCTACAACTGACAATTGAAAACTCCCCGGCAGGCCAGTACAACTGGCATCCCACCCACCGTGGTCCTGAAATGACCCACTAGGTCGGCCTGAAGAACAGAGGAAGTAGTGTTTACCAGGAGCATGCCATCCTACATACAGTGTCTAGACTCCCGCCAACACTTCTTCCCTGACAGAGACCACCAAATGAGAGATGATGTAAGATGATAATGGAGATGAAATGGAGGGACAGGAAACTCAAGGAATGTAATTAACCTACCCAGTATTCGTCTGGTGATCCAAGAAACCCCCCGAAAAAAACCATGGATCAAGTAGACTGGCCAAAACAATTGAACTGTACCTCTTGAGTGTGGGCCACACATGAAACCCCTGAGCCATCCCACTCGGTTAAGGAAAAACTAAAACTGTGTCAAACTTAAATTGTAATTGGAAAACAACAAAACTTATTTCTATATTAGAATTTATTGACAAAACACAGAAAACAATTTTTGGTTAGTAAGACATTTTTATGAGCCAGGGATATTAAGAGAGACAGATATCCCTTTTATAGGACAGCCACAACTTACTATAACACCAGAATAAAAATATGTGATGTAGATTGTATAAAGTACAAACAAAATAGAAATTATCTAATTAATAAACATTTTGTAGTCAGTTTTTATTCACATGTCACTTACTTCTTAACTTTTTATGGACTAGTTGGTGAAAAATGGAAGCAGCTGCTCCAGAAACTAGTCCTTCAAAAGTTAAAAAGTAACTGTTGTAAGTGTGAAAAGAATGGCTAGAAAATATATTAATTTGAACATCTCTAAAACTAAATTTCTCCTTACATCAGTTAGAAATCATCTCCTGAAAGTGTGATTTTTTATCAATAGCTAAATGGTTTGTGACATGAACAAACTGTACAATTTAGAAAGATATTTAACTAAATAAAGTCTTGTCTTAAATTGCAAATTATTTACTGATGATTTGGTGATACAAAATAATATCTAAAATTCAACTTACAAATTAACATTAACACCTTCATATTAGCAAATAAATAATGAAATAAATGGAAATAATCAAAGCAAAGTAATTTGCTAAACTCTACATTTCAGATTTGAGAGGAGTTTTAATAGAAATTTTGTATTATCAAAAAGTGAATTCATAGAAAGCAGAAGCTCTATAAAAAGCAGATGAAAATTAAGATGAATAAACATAAATGAAATAAACAGTATAGTTACTAGAAACATACTTCCACAGCTACAGACTGATGCATGAATGCAATCTGCTAACAACTATGCTAAGTTATGTACCATACCAGATGATGGCATTTGAAAGTATTCATGTGGAAAACAATTAAGAGGAGTTTAAATCTAAAGAAATGTTAAATTGTAAATGAATCACTAATATGGCTCAAAGTTTTGTCCTTGATGAAGCGTCAAGAACCAAGAATAGTGGAAGTACTCTCACGACCATAGCTTATACAAGTACATCTCTAGACAAAAAATTGTGAATATGTTAGGTAGGAGTTGGTGGATTAAAAAATCTGTTAAGTATCTGGCTCAGATATGTTGAAAAGATAGGTGATGCCTATACTTCACTAAAAATGTATACTACAGCTCTACAAGAAATGAAATGAGTAGTGTTTAACGCCCGCTTTTATTACGTATGGCACTGCAGGCAGTGACACTGATGATACATGAGATGAAAGTGGAGCACCGGTGGAATGAGATGGCAGAGGAAATTGGAGATCCTGGAGAAAACCTGCCCAGCGCTGTGTTGTCCACCACAAATCTCACTTTGCGGTCACCTGGGATTGAACTAAGGCCACCTTGGTGTCAGCCAAGCAGTTTAAACTCTAAGCCACGGTGCAACCACTCTACAAGAAGAGAACATGTTGGCTGGCTATGGAAATCATGACTGGAAAAATAAAATTTTATCAGTCTGGAGTAAACCCTGGGTGATGAAGAGGTGGAGGATGCAATGTTATGTGTATAGTACTAGCTGGACAATGAAGAGCCACAGAGTTCTCTCACCCACTAAAGCAGATCCCTTACCTGTGTCATTTATTCTTTTATAAATAATTTTCTGAATAAGTAGCATAAGAGGCAGTTCTTATCTCTGATTGCACATAAAATTTACCTGATTGAAGACCTGCAAGAAAAGCTGCTCCCAAGACAGTCATTTCTGCTGATTTGGCTCTCTGCACCTTTATGCCAGTAAGATCAGCAAGAAGCTGTACTACAAAATCATTTTTGGACACCCCTCCATCAACCCTGTTAGTAAAAGAAGGGTACGTTTATTTCTGTACACTATCCTCTAATGAAGATATGTAGTAGTCTTATCAGCTAGTTCACCATTTATATTGTATTCCAAGCTGTTGATTCTCATTTTACTTTGTCATAGAATGTGTTTTGTTTTTATTTAACATACAGTACATTTTATTACTTCATCTACCTCACATAAGTAGCAGAAGCTACTGCATCTAACACAGTAAGCTGATAAATTGTGTATATCTCTGTGTGAATAACTGAAAACTGAGAAAGATGACCTTTAAGAATGCAAAGAAAACATATACAAGAAATTTCTCAGCCCAAAAGAAGCAATTAAATACTACATTTTCACAGCACACTTTTATTTTCTCAAAATTGAATTTAATGATTATCAATAGTCATAGGTTGCATCATTGACAATTTAAAACAGATCTCTTTAATTGCACTGCCAAGAACACTGCAATAGCAGAAATGTGGTGAAACATTATTCATTTTTAAAATTCAAATAGGTAACAAACAATAAAAGATAATATGGAACTTATCAAGTGGCAGTGATTGTACAAGAGCTGAGCACAATCACTCTGTTTTTTTAAGTTAGGGATTTCACCCATTTCCCCTTTGTGAATGGAACAAACAGCCAAGGAATTAAGCCTATCTTGTCCCATAATGTTCCTAAGGAAAGATTTAATTCATTTCAATGTACTGAAACTTCTCTCTGCCTTGGCTGTTGAAACTCAAGTAGTTAGTACAATTTATAGCATTTTGTGTACTTCAGAAAACACTTTCTCAAAGCAGTGTTGTATGAAATAAACTGAGAATTCACTGGCTGAAGGGATATCTTTGAATGTATCATTATGTTAAATCACTGACAGTTCATTTTTTAACTTTCCGTTGGGATTGTAATCTGATGCAAATTTTCTCACAGAGTCAACAGGGAAATTCTTCTAACTGTAATAAATTTTATTGGAGCAATAATCCCAAAAGTATTAAATATGTGAGACCGTTGAAATTGCCCTTTCATTTGGTTGACCACTATGACACACACTTCTTTGACATCTAAATTCAGGTTCATTTCAGAACTGTAATTTGGTTGCTTTCAAGGAACAAAGTTATCATCAACCTGGTATCTTCTATTGTTCTCATGAATTTCAAACAGCTGATGCAAAATACTGTGAAGCACAATTTTTTACTAAACTAACTGTTTCCCTTCTTTTTGCGTAAGTGCAAAATTATTCAGTTGATATGTAGCTAATCATTTAACTTCAATTTTTCTTGTACCTTTAATGAATGAAAGGGACTTTTCAATAAGTAATTCACTCTACTAATTTTAAAGCTACACCACTTTGTCAACCAAACAATGAAGATTCCAGCAAGGATCACTTGAATGCTAAACTTAATGCCATGGGCCGCAACCAGCTGACCCCAAGTGTTGCTAAATGTGATGTATGAAAAGGAGAGTAGGGGAGTAAGGGAGGTATAGACACATGACTGGCAAAGTCTATATAGAGGTGGAGTGATAGCGGGACCATATAATCTGGCCCTTTGCAACAAGGAGTCTGGCGAGGTTGTTATGCACAACGCTTCAGTAACCTTCAGTAACCATTCAGCTTCAGTAACCATTCAGAATTGTAGTATAATAGATTGTTTGCAATGATTATTACAATTGAATAAAATATAAAATAATTTTTTCCTCAAATTAAGAAAGGTCTGTAAGTTGCATGATATTATCAGTGTGGCCTGGCCCATCTGGCCCTTAATGTTAGTCCTCCCCTAGCTAACTCCTACTAACTCCTACTCTGTTTTGTAGAAGAAAAAATTCAGCATTTTTCAAGCAGGAATCCATATTTGGAAAGGCTTGTTTGGACATTGTGGGATTTCAATATTTGACATCTCTTTAGTTAATACATTGTGTCAATGTTGCAAATTTTGTTAAGAAGTCTCCATCAATGCACCACGAGTATCACATTATCCATTTAATTACATTATGAACATCATTCTGAAAATGGTTAGTTTACCATCTTGCACAACATATTTATAAGCATTCTGAGTGTCATTTTGAATCACTCTGTGTGCAGATATTTATCAATATTAATACCAATAATGTGTACAGAAAGTTGTTTTATATAAATAATTTGCAGAATTAATTTGAGGAAGAGGCACCTCTTTAGTGTAGGGATAACATATTTTCCCCAAACCTAAGAAGAACAAGTTCTAATCTAAGTTAACTTCCCTGGACAAGGCTTTGTGTTTTCACTTGTAAGACAATGTTAACTCTCAGTTCTGATCTTGGGTTCTTTAAGTATCACTTCTGCCAATTTATTCATCATCTCTAAGTTGTTAAAAGGCCGTTGCACACTTAAACAAAAAGCATGAATAAGTAAGTAGAGGTAAAAGGGAAAGTAAACAACTAAAAGATTATGAAAGTAATGTGACAATTAAATTTCAATGCACCAGTTAAAGAAATAAAAGTTTTATAGCACAAATAAACAATTGCTTGGAAAAGTTGACTTCTTAGACCTACTTTATTTAGTTTATGATTTTTAATAATGTTACTAATAAAGTAATAAAAACATTCACTATGATATATCGAAATTTAACTGCAGCTGATGTGTAATAAATACGACTCATCTATAATTTAATAATTCCCTATGATATTTCCTAAGTATACTACAGTGTAATCCTAAATTTATTTACTTAGGTTTACCTGATGCAATTATAAGTGTAATGAGTTTCCTGCTGCAGAGCTTCATAAAGCTGCAATATGCGAAACACAATACTTTCCAGTAAAGCACGCACCATATGTTGGCGGCTTGTGGTGGGTTTAATACCAATGTATCCAGCTGCAGCAGTATGGTTGTTTACTGGAGCCTATAATTCAAGATTGAAGCGAATGTTAAACTTATAACATTTTGGTCAAGGTGACAGTGAATGTGTTTGATCACATTTGAAACCACATCATAGGATAAACAAATATATTTTCACCAAGTAACCTTCTCTCAAAGATGCTATTGTGAACATTGATGCATATAAAGTGATTCTTATTACCCATTTCATTTCTTTTACTCTGTCTTATTTGTCATTATAGCTTTTATAAACATATAATTATCAGCACATTTAGTGAGAATTCATATTATTAAATAAAACAACAAAGTAACATTCTTAACGATACAGTCAAAGTGAAATATTTAATATAGTATTTCAAAGTAAACAATAAATGTCCAAGTCATTAAATATGAATTAATATTCCATTGTCATGATTAAATACTTTATGGTATAAAAATTTAAACCTAAGAAATGAGAAAAAACTGAGACTATTCTGAAAAGAATGCTTTCATTTAATCTAAAGAAAGAACAATCTGTGTTAGCAAGGCAAGACGAAACTGAAAAATTTAATGCCATAATCAGGATTTAAACCATGGATCTTTGGGTTTGTGTGCCGTTGTCCTTCTAAACTAGCTAGACATTGGTGTGTGACATTAAATTCCCCAAATACCTCCTGGTAAATAACAATACATTCTCAAATTTATTTTGATATATATCCCAAGGTAAGTTACACTTTTGTGAGTTGATATTTTAAGTCCCCATTTTCACAGCTAATTATTAAGGAATCCTGTGTCTCACATGAGCAAGAAGTTTTCTTTCTTTTGTTTCCCAAATAACTTTGTATTATTCTGCAGAAGAAAGCCAGTTATTCAATAAGTTACCAAGTGATATAAAAAACATAAACCAAGTAAAAGAAATGATGAAAACCATAAAAAAGTACTTAACCGAAAAGCATTTTATAGTGTAGAGGAATTTAAATATGGAATATGTAACTAAGATTAATTGTATATAATGTAAATAGTTTATATTATATTATGACGTGTCCCTTAAATTGTAATTAAAAGGATGAAAATAAACTGAATTGAATTGAATTGAATTGAACATGTAACTTATTAGAGCATTTTCCCAGTTTTCTTTTTAGAACAAACAGATCCTCATGTTAGATTTTCTCATGCAAAGAAGTTAGAAATTTTGCTTCAAGAGTGAGCAACTAGATTAAAGATACTTTAAATATAAAATATGCAAATTTTTCAGTAAATAACTTATTTTAGCATGGATGAAAACAGGGCTTTAATTGAACAATTTCAATTCCAGTAATTATATTAATTTACATATCTTTCAATTTGAAGAAACTACAGTAAATTGCTAGAGTGCTGTTGAAATAAGATTATGTACACTTTTCACTTTTGAATTCTTACTGGTATTATTCAAGAAAATTCTCAGATCTTACATTTCATATTAATTTTTGTTTATTTTTAAAAAATATAGACTCATTTGTTAAGAATGCGAGTTTCCTTAGTATCAACAATATTTTAACAGTTTAGTCAAGTATATTTTAATGTTGAGCTTATTTAATTATCAGATCAAAAATATGCTTCTCCTATATTCAAATATCATTATTATAAACACCTCTGTAAGGATGATGTTTCAATGCCTGAGCGAACTAAGCAGCCGCTTGAGATCCACATTTGATGATTATTATAATGATGGTGGCGGTGGCAGAGGTGATGCTAAGTAAGTAATAACCCTTTTATTATTGCCCTTACAAATGGAAATCTTTAATAAAAAGACCTTAAAAAGCCTGGGAATTAGATGTTTATGAATTATAAGCTGTTATTGGGGTAAGTGATATCGAACTGGGACTTCCTCATGGTCTGCCAGGAAAGATGTGAATCAGCTGCAGAGTTTGATGTCATGACGCATGTTGTTATGGTAGCTCAGTTATAGAGTATCCGTATGTAGAGCAAAAGATCCATGGTTCAAATCACAGCTAAGGCACTGAATTTTTTAGTTCTGATTCTAACCTTCTAAAGTTTACCTACACACAGTTTGTGTGTGTTACAACAATCAACTATTCTGATAGCCCTTATAAATGGAAAACAATTATTAAGATGAACTGAATTAGAAACACTAAACATCACTAGTGTCCAAACGTGTTTCGAGAATTAAAGACGACCCCATTATGTCCAACTCATCTTTATAAATTAATATTTCATGTTGGAGAATACCGGACAAACCAAAATTTTTAGATATACTATATCTAGTTTGCAGTATATCTTAGATATACTATATACTATAGATATGTTTTATATTTCAGTTAAGCATCTGTTAATTGCAATACAGTGTGCAATATACATTACAATATGTATAATCATATAAGTACACTAATTTACTAAAGTTAACACTAAGTTTACACTAAAGTGTGCTAGGTATAGTGAGCTTTTAAGACTAAGTTAAAAGATTGCCCTGAACTTATATAAGAGGAAGAAATTCTAAATGGAAGCCAGTACTTTCCAAGTTAATAGATAAGGACTCAGTCGTTAAATGTGCAGACCGACAACTGCAATAAGCATTAAGAGAGAACAATTATATCTGTTTTGTCAGAGCAAAAAGGTACTGAAAGAAAAGTTACTATAGATGCATTCATAGCTACTTTTATTTCAGTACCATTTTGCTCTGAAAAAACCGATATAATCGTTCTCTCTTAATGCTTATTGCAGTTGTCGGTCTGCAAATTTAATCACTGAGTACTTATCTATGAACTTGGAAAGTTCTGGCTTCCATTTAGAACTTCTTCCTCTTATATAAGTTCAGGGCAGTCTTTTAACCTAGCCTTAAAAGCTCACTATATATAGCACATTTTAGTGTAAGCTTAGTGTTAACTTTAGTAAATTAGTGTACTTAGCACTTAGAAATGAAATGTGTATTGTTTAAGTCCACTTTTACTACATATGGCCCGCATACAGTTTAGCACTTATCATTTATATGTATTTTACCTGGCTTTTCTATTTATTGAATAAATATTTGTGTGTTCACACTTGTGCATGAATGCATGGATACATGTGTGTGTGTGTGTGGGTGTGTGGGTGTGTGGGTGTGTGGGTGTGTGGGTGTGTGTGTGTGATGTGTGTGTGGTGTGTGTGTGGTGTGTGTGTGGTGTGTGTGTGGGGTGTGTGTGGGGTGTGTGTGGGGTGTGTGTGGGGTGTGTGTGGGGTGTGTGTGGGGTGTGTGTGGGGTGTGTGTGGGGTGTGTGTGTGGTGTGTGTGTGGTGTGTGTGTGGTGTGTGTGTGGTGTGTGTGGTGTGTGTGTGGTGTGTGTGTGTGTGCGTGCGTGCGTGTGTGTGTGTGTGTGTGTTTGTTTCTTTAATTTCATTATGTCTTTATTTATCTATCTATTTATCTACTAATTTACCTAGTTATTTATTTACACATTTATTTGCTACATTACTACAGAGCAAAGCTCCAAGTATAATAGCTACATATGCGTTAGTTTTACAAATTCTAATATCATAATATAATTAAAAATGTGAATAAAAATTAAAAACAAGAACAAACAATAGAACACAAAATTATTTTGATAATCATAATTAATACAAACGAAAATTTAAAGAAATTAATTCCTATATTTAACTCTTTCTTTAACTACTTTTAAGAAAAGCTATGACCCAAATACATTTTACTATAATATTTACAGCATAAGCACAGTAGAGGAGAAATATATTTATGCAATGATATTTCAGAATGCTCTAAATTGTAGTGGTTGTCATTTTCTGTATTTTGTTTATTGGCTTAAAATACATTTTATCAAGTAATTCTTCATTGTTTAACAGATATATATATATATATATAGACATAACTGTAAGTCCTTCTTGTGGCTTGTAAATTTATTTTAACCATTTGCAATACCCATTTTATTTAGCTTACAGCCCTACCTGAATTCCACTAAATGCAGGAATAAAACACAGCCCATCAGAATCCTTAACTGACTTCGCTATATCTGATGACTCTGAAGGATTTTCCAGTAAACCTGCAGTATAGACATATGGAGCATGGAGTACCAGTTCAGTGTAAAGTTATATTAATAAAAGAAATCATATAAATTTACAGCGAAAACTGTTAGATTTCTTTTATTATGCATTAACAGTGTTTGCAGTTTTCATGATTGTTCATTGCCTTTTAGCTTTCTGAGCTTCATGCTAGATATTAAAGTGTTTGAGGAAAGAACTAAGATAAATAACACTTTGAAAGTAAATAGAGTTAATGAAAGTGCACAGAATGCATAGAGAAAGTTATCTTAAAATTTAACAAAATTTGTTTTTAATTTACAATAAAAATTGAAAATAAGGTCCTAAATTAAAATTACCAGCATTTATGGCCCATTTGATAAGTGTTCCAGTATCATTCGAGGCACCTTCAGCTACAAACACAAGTTCATCTTTTATTCTCCATCCCACAATTGGGTATAAGCCTGAAAAAGAAAAAGTAAACCTAACTGTATAAACCCACATATGAATAAAGAAGTGATGGAATGCATATTTTAAGTTCTATCTTTTCCAATAGAAAATTAGAAAATGAAATAAAACTATTTGTATAGAGGTGTCTCCTGCAAAAATGTATTGATGTCCTACAATATTTACATTAGTTCATAATAAAAGACCAAATCATAGCTGAAAAGTTCAATGCCATAGTCAGGATTGGAATCCCAGATCTTCTGCTGTGTATGTGGCTGCTCTACCATTGAGCTACCATGAGAACATGCTGGTAAAACATTTAGTTCCCCAACTGACTCTTACAGAACTTAAGTCTTATGAATTGTATGTCGCCATTGGGATAATTGATCTCCAATGAGATTTTGTCATGGTCTACTTGAAAAATGCCCCTAATGCATGTAAAGTATTAGCTACAGGTAGCCTGAATATTGAATACTGAAAAAACAGAAGAAACAAGGTGCAATACCAATCAAGAATGAGAAGAATAAACTTCACTGTTGACACAATAAATGTAAGAGACATGAAATCATTGTAGTGAAGAGCAACTAGAATAGAAATTCTAGTCATATTATGCATCACATAAGCAACCCTCAGGGAGATATACTTTATTAGCATAATTATCCATGGTGTGTCACAGATGAACACTTTAAACCTTGAAACAATAATCCAGTTTTGTACTTTGGTTTGCCTACCATCCAAGAAGCCTCTGATCTCTTAACACTATGTCGCTGTGAAGTCCCACCACCCATAACACACTATGGCAGAAGGAGAAAGTTACTGTGGGCTACAAATTGGCATTTCAAGTTAATGTAAAGTGTGAAGTTTCTCCAATGTATGCGCAAAGATACAAATAACCGATGACCACTATACACAAGTGGAGGTTAGAAGGGTACAAAGCAAAGTTACAGAGTAAGGTAGAAGCGGTGAGTAAAGGGAATAGTGCGGTGGGTGCCGTCGACCAAGAATTTCACTTTTCAACTGCACACATTCCCATACTGATAACTTTTATTTCCTCTTTGTATCTCTCATATTAGTAGTCAGCATGTTTCATTTGTAACAACTATAACCAACCACAGAAAAGCAATCCACACATATGCTTAAGAATATAATTATTATGTACAGTGGATGTCACATTATTTCCAATGGACAAGAGGGTTGTGATAAAAGGGGGAGAACAGCTTTCTTATGAATAACCTGGTCCAATTGAGGAGTTGCATCGAGTAATTTACATTTGGTGTGTCCGCCATAAGTAATGTTAGTAGGGAGGGCATAAGAAGTTAAAATTTGTATTACCTATATGGGTACTCAATTCTATCTAAACGAAATAAATCTGCAACATTTTTCTGCACATATTTTAACAAGTAATATTGCTTTTATTGGTAACAATAATGTCTTTAAGAAAGACAGTGCACATCGTGTATTTTTCATTGATGATGATGATGATGATGATGATGATGATGATGATGATGATGATGATGATGATGATGATGATGATGATGATGATGATGATGATGATGATGATGATGATGATGATGATGATGATGATGATGATGATGATGATGATGATACTAGGGTGGGGCCTGCCTCGGTAGCCTAGCATGTCTGCCTCACATTCAAGAGGCCCCGAGTTCGAATCTCAGTCAGGGTGAGTTATCTGGATAAGGTTTTTCCGGGGTTTTCCCTTATCCTAAAAGATGAATGTTGGGTAACTCTAAGCTCCGTGAACCTGGGCCCATTTGAGCATCATTTCACCCGTTCCATTCATCGTCCGATATGACTTAAAAAGTTAAAGGACCTAAATTATTAAAAAAAAATAGTGTGGGGTCGATCCTGGGCACTTTCATGGTAGGTTACCAAAGCACAACGGCCCACTACGCCACGCCGCGGGGCCAATATTTAAAATATTGGCATAATATATAAATTGTGGATTCCTAAATTTTAACGTAGCATTAGGCATTTCGTAAATATTAGCTAATGGGCAAGTTGAGTTGAAGCCTATTTGTCGCCATCTATGAGTATTTTGAAACTGTACGGAGCACTGTATTTTTTACATAATTCATAAAAAATAGAACCAAAAGGTACAGTTGAGTTAAAAACGGCTATCCTTACTGCATCTTGCACGTAAACTGGCAAAAGAGAGAGAGAGAGAGAGAGAGAGAGAGAGAGAGAGAGAGAGAGAGAGAGAGAGAGAGAGAGAGAGAGAGAGAGAGAGAGAGAGAGAGAGAGAGAGAGAGAGAGAGGGAGGGAGGGAGGGAGGGAGGGACGGGTCCTGTTATACTATAGAACAAATGTTGATAATGAACAAAGAACGCTGAGAATAGTGGGAACCAAAGCATTTTGATTCACCCTTCATTATAGAGTGAAAAGATGTATTTAGTCCTAATATTTAATTTGCATCCTCGCTTATGTCGCTGTGAGTTCGTTCTGGATTTATAACGTTAATACTGTTTTCTTTACACTGTGACTACTTTCTTAAGACAACGTCCAAGAAGTGAAATGATATTTTCTGGAAAATTAAAAACATGTTTCATCACTCAAGGGCAAATATGAGCTGGGACAAGTCAACCTTTAAGACTGTACATAACATAACTTCCAGATACGCGCCCGCAAAACATCAAAAAGTCTGTTATAAATAGCGATTACAACCGGTAAGATACTCGATGTCACAGACTTTGGACTTAGAAAAACTCTCGCATCGCGTGGTAAATGAAATGTACAGGTACCTTGAACTTTCTGGGAATGAACTCTGAAGTCCTCATTATTCTGTATGTCTCTTGCGTAACCTGGTAAATTGTAAAAGACAGAAGCTTACTAAATAAAAATACAGATTTCGTTATTGATTCGCATTTTCAAATGCTTGTACTTTTTCTCGTCTTTTTTAAAGGAACTGTGCCGTTACATGATTTCTGCAAAAATTTCTTTCACTAGCATGAATAAATAGAAGAATAGGCGTTTGTAAGAATGGTTTGCATGAGTAATGAGTAAAGGAAGTAATGTGAATGCAGCACCATTTTGTATTATTCAGCAAAATGTTTTTATGTTGTATTACAATTCTCTTAACATAGTAATATTACGCTGTAATTAAGATTTACTGAGGGTTACATCCATTGATGTTCTTCAATTAAAACATTTTAGTGAAATAGAGCAGGTTTTTCAAAGCTGTCACGGTGCATCTAAGTGAAATCACGTTATTACTTCTCATGACAGCATTAATTACGATGACAAGTGAATAGCTCCGTTTGTTTACAGAAGATTCGAAAGCTTAAGAAGATCATGTAGTTTTTTCCTGGTGGAATTTAGGTTATAGCGGCACGTGTAGTGATGGCAGCATCCATGCTGCATTTCTGTGGTCGGATCTGACGATAGCTACTCTCTTGGAAGCCCATCATGGGCACCACTGTAGAGGGGGCTTATGATTTTTTAACATAGTAACGGACATTTGTATTGATTAGATGATACAGATATATTAAACACCTAGGTAATTTACAAATACAGGAAGAGCAAAAGGAAACACTGGTACGTCCTGTAAACCAAGGCATACCTAGGAAGCCACCTCTGGCTGATGTTTATTTGCTCATTTCTATGGTAATTTGGTACATTGGTCTGGCTGCTTCATATCTTTAAAAAAAATACAATCTCGCCATTTCTTTTCACTCAGTAAGCTTGTGGTAGTGCCCCTTAATAATAATAATAATAATAATAATAATAATAATAATAATAATAATAATAATAATAATAATAATAATAATAATAATAATAATAATAATAATAATAATAATAATAATAATAATAATAATAATAATAATAATAATAATAATAATAATAATAATAATAATAATAATAATAATAATAATAATAATAATAATAATAATAATAATAATAATAATAATAATAATAATAATAATAATAATAATAATAATAATAATAATAATAATAATAATAATAATAATAATAATAATAATAATAATAATAATAATAATAATAATAATAATAATAATAATAATAATAATAATAATAATAATAATAATAATAATAATAATAATAATAATAATAATAATAATAATAATAATAATAATAATAATAATAATAAATAATAATAATAATAAATAATAATAATAAATAATAATAATAATAATAATAATAATAATAATAATAATAATAATAATAATAATAATAATAATAATAATAATAATAATAATAATAATAATAATAATAATAATAATAATAATAATAATAATAATAATAATAATAATAATAATAATAATAATAATAATAATAATAATAATAATAATAATAATAATAATAATAATAATAATAATAATAATAATAATAATAATAATAATAATAATAATAATAATAATAATAATAATAATAATAATAATAATAATAATAATAATAATAATAATAATAATAGGTACATGTTATATGTATTATAAACTTACATTTTATAGAGCGGTATTTTCATTTCTGAAGTTCTGTAGACGGCGTTTTTTATTTAAAACCTGCCATCTTCAATGGCACGCATTTCTATTAGGTGTCTGAAGGGCTCCATTAATAACAGCTCTTAAAGAGCTAAGAATAACGGCGATGACCATGCTAGTTTAAGAAACACTTAAGGAAAACAACAGGTACTTTTCAACAACGACCTTTTATAATGGAAGGTCATGGTTGCTTTTCACTTTTCTTTGCAAAGCAATACCGTGTGACCGTGTGTGTGAGTTGTCTCGCCATACCTGTGGAACTCATACCGGCCAGTTTACTTAACCCCTAGATTGTTGGAAGTAGCACTATGTGCGCGCAGTTGCTAGCAATCTGGACTTCTGCCAGATCACCTGGATTGTTGCAGTTCTCTGCGACTTTTCAGAACAATCGGTTCGTGCAATAATGGTCTTTAGGTCAAACAGCCCGCGTCATAATCACACAAACCCTTTATTGCGCTCCCTGCAGTCCTGGTATTTTCTTTGCCGTAATGCCTACGGGAAGCCACTCTTATGAGAACGTTCTGCCTTTGTTGCAAGGACTATATAAGAAGTTATTAGCGTCCAGCCGCAGTCAGTTCAGGTTTACGTTCTGAAACGCGTGTAGTTTGACAGATGAACTTCAGCAGCTTGTCCTAGACCTTACCTTGCTTTCGGGAACACATCTCCGATCAAACATCCTCTTCCGTCTTCCGGGCTATAACTACTTCAGGACAGACCGTGCGAGCCGCTAACTTAGTTTGTCTCTCTTTTGAGTGGCATTTACTCCATCCAGTTTGTATTTTGTGCTGGACACTGGAACCCTCAACGTTTTCTCCGAGTGTTGGAGGCTGTTGCCCTGGGATACTAGGTCAGAAATTACACTGCGGCGTCTCTGGGCGTCAAGAGGGCTTCTCCACACCTGGCACACGGCTCTCCTATTCAAGCTCATTCACCTGGGGCCCCCCTACAGATATAGTACCTACCACACTTATTTTTCATAGATATCTTGGGTCTCGGTTGTAGGAAAAAATATACACAAAGCCAATAAAGGTAACTGTCCCCAGAGATTCTGTCACATCTTCCAACTTTTTAGCATCTACATTACTGAACTCCCATCAGAGCCACACGTCAGCGTAGAACAGTATGCGATGACGTGTTACTCTACTCAACAAGCATCCATGTAGAACCGTCTACTCTATTCAGAGATCCTCCAACCCCTCCAGGAGTAGTAAAAAAATTGCCGATATCCCATCAACCCGGAGAAAAGCCGTTCTCTTTACTATACACCGCTTTCCCGCAAACTTCCCACGTTCACCTATCTCAGAAATAGGATAAAATTTACGAATGTCATCGCCTATTTAGAAATGAAGCTAGATAATGCCCTAATTTTCGGGGAAAACATCAGAGACCAGTCACATAAGGCCGATGGACCACGGTCTCTTTATAGTCCATGTTGAAGTCCAGGATGCCTATTGCCTTAATATTTAATCTTATCTGACTTTGATAATCCCTGTCTGTTTTACGCCTGTGAGACATATGGCTGCAGACTCCAGTATTTTAATGGCTGCAGGTTCCGGTACTTTGTACCACAACGGGTACAGAGGAGATGTCTCTGGACCATCTGGCTACTTGCTCACGAGACCACTATACGAAGTCTCATCTCTTTCATATGTGGAGGATAAAGAGTCGGGCTGCAAATGTTACGACTCTTTGCCACTTCATCGAAGGAGCCGATTTCATCTCATGGGGACTATGACCCCAGAGTATTCCACTTCTGGCGTCACCGGGTTATTCGCATGGCATGCGGGCACATTTAATATCACTGGAGCAACTGCAGCAGCAATAGCGAAAGCTGAATTCCTTTACAATCCTATACAGTGATGCTTGAATTTTCAAAATTTAAATTCTCACCCCAAATATTTTGGTTATACTTTCACCAGCGGTGCACAAAGACCGTTGCACCTTCATCAACAATGACGAAGAACAGTCTGGTTACCTCCCTTCATTCCCCACTATGATTTACACCGGCCACTCAACAAACCTCACATCTATTAAGTGAAAATCAGTGGAAACTCGTCGAGACAAAGTATGTGTGTGAAAGAAAGGTGCATGCCTGTGTGTTACTTAATAATAACGAAGCTTGCAATGAATCGCACTGTGTCGTTTTTATTAATTTAAATGTTGCAAGCATAACAAAAGAAGTTGTGAGATAGGGGTATCTGGAACAAACATATCCTTCGAAAACCTACTAAAAGCTGCATCCAGTTCCAAATTAAAGCTTATATATTTTTATAACAGCACAGTATTTTTTTAGCCAAACTTCATATTTATCTATTGTTCCCTATAATAAATGCATCCCTCTAACCCCAACATATAACATTCTTAAACTCTTAATATTACAATAATATAATTATTACAAGTAAAGTTATAGTGAGCATCACGTTTCACTTGTATATGCAACTATCTGATCCAGGTTCATGTTGGTTGTTATAGTTGGTTTATGATATTCAAACTGATTCTATTATATTAAACATATACACTTTTCCTTTGGGGGTATGGGAATACCTAATATGAAATATGCCTTCGTCGAGTACGCTTGATTCCCTTTAGTTGAATCCTAAAATTGAATTCCTATAGAATTACATTTGTATTTTGACGATTAGAGAGATGTAAATTGTGTTGTATTGTTTTCCAAATGCCAGATTCGATTAACAGATGGCGGGTAGGAATTTGTTTTAGCGAGCATTGTTCCCCATTCTCCTTAGAGTCTGGAAGCGTGAGTGAGAGTGTTAGCATATATGTGTATGCACGTGTGTGGGTGAACCTAATGTTTATAAAAAACCAACAATTAAGTCTAAAGAAGCAAATAAAACTTGTGATTTTGTTTATGGACACTCTTCAACTGCATGTCTTGTCAGCATCCTATTCTATAATGGGCATTGTAATATGGGACATCCGATTTATTTCCTTTCCAAAGGAAGGCGTGCTAAGGATTTTTACCCCCCATCTCCCAAAAAATTCATCGCCCTGCGCTAGGTTTGAACCTGTGACCTCGGGAACCAGAGGCTAGCATGTTAGTCCATGGGGGATGATCCCAAAGAAACGGCGAGAATGTCGTACGTTGAAATATTTTAAAATCTTCTTTTAAATTCAAGCACTGAGCAACTGTGTTTGTATTAATGTTATTTTACCAATGAAGAGACTGAATAAGTGAAATTGACAATATATGGCAAAGTTTTACCCTTTTATGAACGCATTGACACAAGACCACCTTATGTGTGCGATGCTGATTAGCACACATTGTGTATATGAGCAAAATGGTGATTCTAGACTCAGTAAAAGTTTGATAAAACGAAAAGAAGCTTCCCACAAGCTGAATAAAACCACATTTAAACTTAGTGGGAAGAAATATTCCTCGTTACCGGCACCTTGCAAACACAAAACGAACTCAAAAGCCATTCATTAAGTAAATGGGTTATCCGCTAAGATGAGTAGGGGAAACTGTTCCACCGCAGGACTGAATCATTAGAACCTGTTTCCATAAAGGTCCACCAGATTTCATTGGGAACAATGGAAACACTTTTCTCTGTAAACTCAGAACGAATACGTTAAATAAGCAAACTTACCAGCAACAGAAGCATGTGGCTTTCGTCCAGTGTTGACGTTGAGGAATGTTCCAGTCCCCATTGTCAGCTTTACATCTCCTTCTTTGAAACCACAGGAACCAAATACCGACGCTGACTGGTCGGCTACCTGAAAAATCAATCGCACCAATTCGAGACGTAGCTTAGAAAAATTCAGCGTCTTATACTAATAAAGTGACCTCAAAATATCATGAATGAATTTAACCACAGCTCAAATGAAGTAGTTTTACACAAAGTCTCAAATGACTTCTTGATATTCTCGAGAAAAGCTTCACAAAGTACCTAATTCGGTAATTTTTAAAAAATATTCTCACTCGAAGGTGTCAAGGATTTTTCTTTTTTGTAATTTACGTCCTCCAACGTTAATTCATATCGGACGGTGAATGAATTGGATGAAATGATGCTCAAACGAGTCCTGGGTCCATGGAGCTTACAGTCACCAGACATTCGTCTTGAAGGATAAGGGAACCCCCCGGAAAAACCTTATCCAAGTAACTCACCTTGACCGAGATTCCAACTCGGGACCTCTTGAACGTGAGGCAGACACGCTACCATTTACGCTACCAAGGCGGACAGGAAAATTTGTGTTCATAATATGCCAACAGTCACCAAAATATGTATAATATACATACAAACAACTTGTGATTTAAATGAATGGAGCATTTACTAAAGTAATAGTGAAAAAAGTCTCTTAGTTTATGACTCTCGAAAACACACACAAGAGCTATAATGGCCACTATAAATCTTTCTGAATGAACTACCTGAACATGTCCATTTTCAAGCATCTTTCTGTTCATAAATAAAAACAAATCACATGAAACAGCATATATAAATCGTGCTTTGTGTATGCGGGCCAATTTCCTCAACCTGTTGAAGTGCCTTTAAAATATGTTTCACAAAATGGGAGAGAGCATGATTATACTTTGTAACGAGAAGGTATTTTATGAATCCGTTAGGCTACTTAAACGTATGTGATCATTCGTCTCCTAAAGTTGCACAAATCGCCAAATCCGTAACTTTTTAAATAATAAAAACACTGAAAATTAACAGTTTTAAGGGAAATTCCAGACGACTTTGCTTGCATACATCAACTAGTTATTTTCTGTTGATGTTTAACCAGAGTCATTCTAATATAAAATCGCAGGGAAATAAATCAGAGTACGAGGGCACATTAAATCCATACACATAGCTAAATTTAGAAACAAAATTCCTTAAGAAATTACTGCTACTTCTCACAGAGAACTGCAGACTGTAGTGCACAATTAACTAGGGAGTTTCCAGATATGCTTTAACTAAGAAGGAAGGCAACTCCATCTTCTTGCTTGATATGCCTCTGTAATTTAATTTTTAAAGTATTCATGTTGTGAATGTTAGACGAAACTTACACTACAAAGTAATTTATTTAATGCCGACTTCCTGTCACCCGCAATGCTGACATAGCATTCAGCCTCGCCGGCCTGCCGCACTTTACGTATCACGGTCCCGCCAAGAAGTGCTCACCCATATATGTACTTAGGTAAGAAAAGAAAATAGAAAGAGAGAGAGAGACAGAAAAGAAAACAAATACTGTTAGATTCAATGAATTTATCTACGCACTCTTACACAAATATCATTTAAGTTTGCAGACGTGGTTTTAATGACAGTTCATTGTATATTCAAAATGAATACAGACGGCTGAAGCATTTGTCAAATATTTAAAAACTGGATCATTATATACAAGCTTTGAAATCTCATTCTCTTTGTATGTCTACAAGGAAAATCTAGGCACTTAACACTTGACAGAAATAATATAAGTATTTGAAAATTCAGACGATCAACAAAGATTATCTCAAAAATGGTAAATACCAGGGGAAATGCTCTTATCATAAAACTCTGTATTTTACGAGATCTACATTTTTATGTTGTAAGTTTTTACCTATCTCTTCTGTTTATACCTTATACAAAACTATATAACATTAATTCAGTATGAAGATATTACAGTCTATTCAGAAATTTGGAAGTTCATTTCTTATTTTAAAACACATAACTATATCTTGAGAAAGCGGATACCTTTTCCCTCATAATAAACGCATAGTAAGGGTTATGTTATACATACCAAGCTACGGATGGGTATAGGAGCTCCCACGATGTCTTCAGCTACATTGCCGAAATCAGCAGCAGTGTCCCACACTTCCGGTAGCATATCACTGGGAATGTTGAAGAGCCAGAGAGCCCAATCTCCCCACTTCATCGTGAAGGGATCGAAGAAACCAGTAGCGCTGGCATTGGAAACATCGGTTACGTGAAGTTTACCGTTCGTGAGGCGATACAATAACCACGTGTCCACGGTACCAAACATAGCCTCTCCCTTATAGGCAGCATCTTTCAGTTCTGGCACGTTTAACAGAGCCCATTTCAATCTTAGTGTCACCTAAAATAACAACAATTCAAACGTCTGTTTGTGTTGATTTACGTGCAAAGTGTAAATAAGCTCAAATTAGAGTATACATGCAGAATGTGCCACTACTGGCTAATCAACAAACTAGTTAATCAGAAATCTGAGACTACACCTTGTGTAAAGGGTCTTTATATGAGTAACTGTAAACGGTCTTCTTAAGTTCATTTGTCGAGTAAAAAGATCTTATTTGCGTAACAAAGCAGGTTGCCTCCCACATTCCTCTTCTTTCATCACTAACGAAACATCTATCGATGAAGGTTGGCAAGCGATTATAAGAATTTGAGATGCTCTCTAAATTTGACACTCTAAACAGATTCGGTAAATCGCCAGCTCCCAGTGGTCTTGCGGACATCTACAACACATTCTTTTGTGTTCCAAAAAATAGAACTTAACTCAGTTCACTCAAAATCCTTTTGTACGTTTAGATGTGCATTGTGAAAAGCACAGACATGTAGGACATTTTACAAAATCCTTTTTTGTAACACTAGTATCATAATAAAATCTGTACGAACTTTCTAAGTTTCATGGAAATACGTCTGTCACAACGAATTGTGATAGATACTTCGATCTGTGATCCTGCTCTCTCGAGATAGATCAAGACAGCCATACCCTCCACTGCGATAGATTTTGCAAGCCGTGTCGGTCACGGCGAAGAATCCGATTATGAGCTCACAAATTCGCAGTCCGCGGTTGCTGCAGGCACTTTTAACACCTTTGCGAAGTCCAAGCGAGGGTTTGAGAGTGGGTTTGCTTAGAAGTGAGAGTGGAAGGTATCCGAATTGGAGCAGTCGAATCAATATATGAAGGTTCATAGCCGGGGCTGCTCTTTTAAAGGTAGATCCTAACCGATCAATGAGCAACTGCTCCTGTCCCATTCCGTTGGTGACCGTACGCCTATTGATCATCACCTGTGGGACACTCCTCAGTACTACGCGTGACACCATTTTTAAAATTTGAGAATGCCTTCCACGGCCTCATCATTGCCGACGCTTTTGTGCCTCCTGCATGTACGACTCCTACTTCACCGGACAGTCACTTGTCCGCCACAGAACACACGTTCTATCTCGTCAGGAGGCCCTCCGGCTAGTCATACTAGAGTGCGCCGCCGTCTGCTCCTAATGTTTTCAAACACCCGCTCACCACCACGTTGTATTAACGCCCGTCAGCTGGCGATTTCGAGGCTCCAACACTTCTACTCGAAGGTCCGAAATATCTCCTTGTGTACAGTGCTCTTCCAAGTCTCCCGGCTACACATGCCAGAAACGTATCACCCGTAAGCTGCACATCAAAGAGAAGAAATTCACAGATATGAATTCGGCGTCACAGCCTCTTTGCCCATCATACAAATACAGATCGATCAGCTCATCAATATATTACACAGAATAACCAACCAATCGAAACGTCCTAGAACTGTCATTGCTTCCTGCAGAGTAACAACATCTTCTACAGCCGTTGAGCTTCCCTAATCAACACTGCAGAAGCCTTCGCTGTCACCAAGACTCCATCGCCGCCTTTAATGCTCGAACCAGCCACCGAGAAGAGCTCCACTTTCCAAATGATGCACACTGAAGAATTCGTGACTGCTGTTAAGACCTCAGGGCACGAAAGGTGTAAAAGTAATTCAAGTAATAAGGTAAACCGCCTACATCCAATAGGCAGCAGGCAGGATTAATGTTATGGCTGGATTCTGGCGCCCACTCTCCGCCATGAGCAAACATCTGCCATGAGCAAACGTTAATAACGAGGGTCTAACATAGAACCTCACACATTGCTCACACCTTTAAAATTATTTCTTACACCATAAAATATAATTAATAAAGTATTACTCCATGTATAGGTAATCCTTTGAACGCTCATAACCGTATACTAATTCGGTCCGAAGTTTGGGGGGTACAACGACGAGGAAGATATAAACACGTACAAAACTTTTATTACGTGTTTCTCCTTTGAGTTTCGTTTATAATCATTATAATCTGTTACTTAAATTCCGTTTAAATGTGTTGTTACCCATGCTGAATTCGACATTTTATCAGTTATTTTATTAGTTAAATCCAATAAAATGTCGAATTTTGCATGTGAAAAATACACTAGACTGGTACGAAGTAGATCGAAAATAATGCCAAAATGTAGCGGAGATTTCTAATATAAACTCCACAAACAAGTACTTATATACTATGGTAAATGTCGATGTTGAGGTAAGATTTAAAATAATCCATAATTAGTAATCCAGCTTCAAACTTGTTTAATTATTTAAAAAAATACTTACACAAAATTTTGGGTGCTTATAAACCGAGTTCAGTTTGAAACTGTTTTAAACGGAATACATAATTATCTGAACTCTCCATAATTTTTTTTTTTTCGGTTAAAAGGTTAACTGACTCTTCAATAACACAGTTACACTGCCAATATTCTGTGAAAATGAACTATGTTAAGAATTCTATTGACAAGCTGAATTATTTATATTTTTAACTCTAGATAATTGGCAGAGTGCGTATATTGTGGAAAACTGGATCTTTACTGATAAAGTTCGTTTACTGTCAGCCAAATTATTAAAAACTTTGAGCTTACCTGAGCATTCATAAACCGCAGAACACTGCCTGCCAAGAATCTCTTGCTTCTGGACATCACATGTAAACATTTTGCGCCGCTACGAAGACACTGAAAATGCAATCAGGTCATATATAAAAAATTAAACCTATTCCATATGTCCAACATTAGTATAAATATCTGATTATAATCAGTAAGTATTATGCATTCCGCAGATAAATATGATTTCAATTGCTTATATCAGTTCACTGCCAATGCTTTTTACAGTGATCCTGAGGAAGATGAACTAAACCGGAATTTTTGTTTACAAATCCATAAAAAATCGCATAACAAAAAATACAGAATATCATTGACATCCAATAATATTCCAGGGTATCTTCGGAATATCGGCCATTGCCTTCATGATGGATAAAGAAAAAGGTGATGGTGGTGGTGGAGGAGGAGGAGGAGGAGGAGGAGGAGGAGGAGGAGGAGGAGGAGGAGGAGGAGGAGGAGGAGGAGGAGGAGGAGGAGGAGGAGGAGGAGGAGGAGGAGGGAGGTGATAGGATGGAAGCCACGCTTAATTGGGCAGAGGAAAGACTTAGTTGTAATATATTGCGTCTTTGAGGCATGATATTAATTACATCTATCTTAGACGCATGTGCCATATATTTATGTTAACACTTAATTTTGTACAAATTAGTTTCACTTCCACTTGCCTAAGTTAGAAACAGTAATGGATTAAGTCGAAAGAATTCGATAACAAGATTCCAACGCAAATATACACATGTTGTATTGGAGTTGAACTAATTGGAAAAAAATTGTAATTACATGACACTTTTGCCCATTCTTCAATAGAATATTCTTAGAAAATCTCATTTCTCTGTCTACTACACTATAAATGAGATAAACATTTTTAGATTTTTTTATTATAAATTTCTTGTACATAAAGTGGTAACCGGAAAATGCAAAAAGTTTAAACGATATTTAAAACTTTTAAGAGTTGGCCCTAACTTTGAAATGCCGCTCTCTTTGAATAGCAAGGACAGAAAATCTCATTCCTCTATGTCATCACTAGAGATAAACATTTGCACAAATTATCTTATCCCTCACTTTTTGTAAGTACAAGGGAAATGTGGCAATACATTAAAATTTAATCAATTATTCTTTGTATGTCCAAGAGATAAAAAGAAAAAGAATGAGAGACAACAACATATTCCACTCGAGACAATTATAAACATCTGAAAATTCAAAGAAATAACAAGGAATATCTCGGAATTTGTCCATTGTATAAAAATGTATTTTATATAAATTGTGTATTTTAACTAGATCTACTTTTATTTTTGTAATTTACGTCCTCCAACGAAAGGCTGGTCTTAAGAGAAGAACCTTATGTCTGATAAGATTCCCCTTTCGGGTGTATTAGCTATTACAAATGGGCATTCTTATAGCATCTGTTGGGTGGCCAGATGCTCTTGGTCTCTTTTTCCCAGGAGTTAAAATTCATTATGGACATGTTCGTAGCTGCTTCTCTTTAGAGGTTGAGGGGAACAAGAGGTTCATGGTGAAGGAGCATATTCTCCTCTTCCTATCCGAACAATTCTCAACCGAAAGTTAATCTTTGTCTTAAGCCACGAATCCTCGGTCTATCTTTTCCTCTACCTCCACTAAGTGTTGCTTCCACATGTACTTATTTTGGTATAAAGGTTTTAACAAAGTAGGTTAACAACACACTACCCAACTGAACGCCCAAGCAAGCCCGGTTTTCAGCACAGAATTGGCGATAACTTCCATAACTAATGAGCTCATGATTCACCAGTGTACTGAGGCGATAACCTTTGTTTACGTTTCCATTATATGAGTAACATTTCCCTTTTTCCTTTAACATTTATTGCTTGACATTTGCCATGCATACTCTTCTAATGATCAGACAATACTATATACGTCCCACATAGAGAACTCATCCAGCACGGCGGTGATAGATACCAGATATTATAACCTTCCAACATGGTGTTAGTAATTCATCCAAAATGACTACTTGGAGAAGTTAGAAAAACTGGTAGAAGGTCGAACCGCTCCTACTCCCTCCTTCGTCCTGCCGGGCAGTAAAAATATGCTAGACTGGCAGGCTGAAAACAACCTTGTTAGATCACTGGGAGATTATGACCCCACTAGACGCCGTTCTAGACAACATCGGGTTCCCCGCATGGCATGCGGGCACCCAAAATAACCCAGGTGCTAATCCTAACAGCAGCTAAAGCTGAGCTCCACATAATCTCCTAAGTTGTTTGGCAACAAAATTCTACCCAACCCAAACTAAATTAAAAACACCAGGGTGCTGGGTATTGCATCCTATCCTTTCATCCCGAAGGTACAATAATTGTAACCTCACTAAATTCATCAACCTCAAAACCTACACCATATCCATCCTACAAAATCCCGTTTCGAATACCTTACCTGCGGTAAAACCCTTAACGGGTGGGCACGCAGCAAAATCCTTCTGGCTATATACAGCCAGCCAGCACCACATGGCATGGCATGGCAGAAAACAAAAGCCAACTATCATCATCACTAGAACGACAACAGTGATTCCGTAAATGGCATCTTTTATATCGTGCGGGTAAATCTGTGTTAAAGTGATACATATCGTAGCCAATTTATTCTTCCCATCGTTAACCGAGACCTGCTCCGCTTCTGTCAGGAGGGCACTTAACCAGGAGCCAGGAGCGAAAGCGGTCCAATCAAGATTTACCTGGCCGGGGTGTTATTTGGGCACAGCACGTAGTACATCTGCGACTTCATATGGTCGATATGAAAGATTTTTGTTTGTCACACATTTTTGTTTGAGGACTTTGGTATCCTCTAGCCTAATTGGGGTGCAGCAGGTCGCCTGAGCAGTCACTCGTCCAGGTGGTGGCCACCCCAAATGTTGTCTGCCCCGGCTACCAGATTGTGTGACTGCCAAAAGCGGACAATCCGCCGGCTAGAGAGGACCGGGATTGTTTTGGTTTTTTGTGGTAATAGGCTCATTTGTGCACCTCGGAAAGATTGTATGAGATGTCACAGTCCTTTTCACGCAAGAAGACCCGGCTTCCTTAGGTAAGCGGCAGCTCTTCTTCTTGGGAGGTGCCCTCTGGTCATAAGGACCCGAGATATTCACCAGCTAGTTGGTATGGCTATCTAGTTTATTGTAAATGCTGCGAGTTCTTTCTCGCACCATACCTACAATACACGGAAGCCCGGATAGCGAATGAAGGATGTGTGCTAGGAAGGCCCAGCACCATAACTTATCCATACCACTCTGTTCTGCACAGTCTGCAGTCTACGTGGGCATGGTGGATTTGAATGCCAGATAGAACTGCATGATTGCGGCATGTCTGAGTCCGGCTTACGCCTAGAGGTGGGGGGTAAATATCAGCTCGCGATCGAGGAGGACACAGAGGTGTTTAGGTGAGGCAAAACAAGGGATTTACTTTTGGCGCAAACTCAATGACTTCGGCGGTCGTCACTGATGGACCTTCGCCAATAGGAGAGTACAGCTCTTACCCAGGCTGATGGCTATCCTCCACTTCTCATTCCAACAGAGCAGGTCGGTCTTTTATAAATTGCTTTATCTGCTAAATATTATGGGAGTTCAAGGAAAAATGGGATAATGGACGGGGTTCAGTTTGAGCAACCCCGTTACTCTCGGAGGTGTGTTTTTGCTGCTGACGGCAGGAGAACAAAACAACAAGGGTACCTACCAGGGTTCAGTTATGGCTGGTGACCTGGTGAAGTTACAGCGTTTGTATAAAGAGCTTCCTGCGCACTTTTATAGTTGCAGCATTTTTAGCCGTAAAGTATCGGTGGCAGAAATGAGCTCATAGAGCTTGTAGTGGCGTTTCGGAGGCATAAGAGCAGTGGTGAGGCGTAACTTTCAAAGCGAGGGAAGCTCCAAATAATAATTTTGATTAAAATAAGAGAGAATAATGACTCAAAGAAATAAGGGCACTCTTCAGTACTCTTTCTTTTGTACAGACACACGTAGGCGTTTTTTGCATTGCAAGACTGGTCACACCACAAGACATGTTCCTGCCTCCCCTCTCCACTCAGATGTTCCAATTTTGCCACACCGCCTGAATTGATAGCTTAAAATGGAGAAAATATGTAATTTTATTCACACCATTTACTAATAATTTAAAATTTCACAAGAATTTCCTATTTATCTCCACTAAATAACAATCTACGTAAAATACTATTGCTAATGTTATTTAAATATGCTTGCAGTTGTATTTAAAAGCGCCACATAAAACAAAACAAAAAATAAACTTTTCTGCACACGCCACAGAGACTTCACGTGACAAAATCGGTCAGTGCTTCTTATCAAAGAGTGGCAATTGCTTCCGGAAACCTACGAAGTTACGAATGCGTAAATACAGTACTGAATAAGCTCGTGGAACTGGTCACTAACATCTAAGCAGCTGTCAAACTGTCCGCAGCACCGCGGATGTCAGCGAATAGCTTTTGAAAATGTATACAGAGCAAATAAATTATTGTTTGGCATGAATTTTCTGTTTTTCTTCTTTTTATCCTGAAATTTTTGGGGAAGCGGCGCTTCCAGAGCTTCAATGCACGTTTCGCCAATTTATGAACCAGCGCAACCGCCACACAAGCAGAAAACATCGCTCAGTTCGCCATAGCGCGTTGTAGCGGAGACATACGTTCGGCAAGCAGCGCCTGCCAAGTGAAATTGAAACTTCCGGTGTCACGTTAATGTTCCTGCATCAACCATACGAAACATACGTACAATGGCAGTTTTGCTTGTGTTCATTACTTTCAAACGCATGCGCTGGATATTGTGTTAAAGATTCAAACTTGTTAACAGAATAGTTGTAGATTGCTGTGTTGTCTACCAAATAATTTTAAAAAGTAACGCATATTTAGTCTACATTTTGATACATCAGTTTACAACGTACAGACGTTTTTTTCCATAATATTAGTGGATTGTACTACATGTTAGCTCTATGTACGATGTGAATAAAACACTCTACTGGCCAACTGCATCCTATTTGAAACGAAATTTCGAGAAAAAAATGTCATATTAAGTTTTAACGGTAGCGAAGTGAAAGTAAAGCTAGAAACAAAAATATTCTTAGAGTTGTAAAACTTGCAAGACTTGAAAGACATAAGAGAGCGTATAAGTAACAAGAAGAACGCGAATTCATTTTTACAGAGTGCTGTTAGTAAGTAAAATGTATGAGGGAAATAAATAACGTATAATAAATTACATCATGGTAGATCTTTAAGGGGGCATCGACGCGCTAAAAGTGATTTTCTAAACTACTAAAGCTAGAGCCTTAATTTTTTGTACAGATATTACTAGTAACTAAAGAAATGTATGTGCCAGTTTTCATTCCAATATGTAACTGCATTCTTGATATATGAATTGATGTATACAATTTTATTACCTAAAATCAAAATATATCTTCTTTGACAGATATTGCACAATAGATCTCCTTTTGTTATAATTAAATTCCTTAATACCTTGATAACAAATTAACGGATAGGATTTCTGAAATTCTGCATAGTTATTTTTAAAAACAAATATTTTATGTGTCAAGGCGAAAAAAAGCTCCAAAATCAGTGCTTGGTCAGAGTAATTATTTTTAAAAAATTAAACTATGACCGATATCCAAATTTGTTACTCTTTGTTGTTTGTTGCACAGCTTCTGAAGCGTATTGCGTACAATTTTCAGAGCTCTAGCTGTAATATTGTGGGAGAAAATTTTGAATATGGAAAAAGAACAAAAAAAAAAAAACTGAACTTGAGAAAAATGACTTTAAAGTTCTGCTCTTATTCATTAATTTACACAAAGCGGCTCTAATATCCTTTATCTTTGGCATTCTAAAACAGTAAAATAATGCAGTACCATATAAAGTAATATAGGTACCTTAACCTCTATATTTACCCGCCTCGGTAGCGTAGATGGTAGCGTGTCTGTCTCACGTTCAAGAGGTCCCGAGTTCGAATCTCGGTCAGGGTGAGTTACCTGGATAAGGTTTTTCCGGGGTTTTCCCTTATCCTGAAAGACGAATGTCGGGTAACTCTAAGCTCCGTGGACCCCGGACTCATCTGAGCATCATTTCACCCATTTCATTCAACGTTGGAGGACGTAAAATTACAACAAAAAAAACCTCTATAATTTCACAATACATAATTGATCTAGGTAGATTTGCTGAAATAAACTTTTCTCACAACTTATGGTGTAATATTAGACACAAATGGACATTTGAGTATAATAAATATAATACAAAGAGGAGAAAACCTAAAAAATAATAACTTTAAACGCCAAGTATTACTTCTGAAACACTAGAACAACAACACAAGAACATAAACAAACATTTCGCGCCATTACACACAAGGAAAGGACTACAAACATCCAGAAAAATTACTGCCATCTAGGGTATTCATATGAAAGCTTGTTAAAATAGACTGTGGTGGCTTAATGCTATTTTAACGCGTATTTTAAAATCAAATCGTTCGTAAGTTCTATGCATTGAAACATGTGGGTGTGCCATTTAAAGCATGGAGAGGCATTTAATCAGCATAGAGTTTTAAAAATGGCGTCTAAAACAAGTGTTGCGTTTACCCTACGGGCATGAAACTTTGTAAACAAGTAAATTAAATTGTGATGCATATTTTGCAACAAAAAACCAAAATTCCATTTTTTTCACTAAAATGACTGACACAGCACTTCTGTCTCCCCCCCCCCCTTAATTTTACCTCCACTACATATTCATTTAATTGGAACTAGTTTGATTAATTGAGCAATCCGTCATTAAATATCAATCAAGGATGTTGTAGATATAAAAATCATGGCTAAGTACATATATCAACGTTATTGCTTAATTATTTAAACAGTGTTATTAACGCAAACTGTCTCCTCTGGTCTCATCCTTCCTCCCGGAGATGCCTCATTTTGGGGGCATTGGGTACACTGAGCCAAGTCTGGTTTCCGTGCCGAGTCACCTTCGATATAATCCAGTTCTAGTTCACACAGTTTTCTCTTTGATCTATGACCCACATTCTTCCTCAAAATAAGGTTACTACTGGAAAGCAATGACTACAGAAAGGAAATGTAATGAATGAGCAAGATTAATCAAACGTTTCACATACTAAACATGTTATGTGTACGCTTACATGGCTTTCTCACTTACTCTTATACAAACTAGTTTTACAAACGTGTGCTCTTCTACTTCGTGTGAAACGTGATAACGTTTGTAGAAATTGTTTTATGACAAGTGCCTTTTTAAGTGCCTTTTAACAGCACTTGGTTTCACTTGCTGTGATTCTAATGAGCTTTGACTCACACCAAGCATACTAGACGAAGGCATTAATTACCCAATGTTCTTTGGTTTTCATGGTCTAATTTACTAAAGAACGAGTTTTTATTTGTCGTGTTAATAAAACAAGAATCTCCGTCTCTGTATCTCTGCCTTGCAGTTTTTACCTTTGAACAATTTCAAAGACAAAGTGTATAAATCTTAATTCGCCAACATTACAACACGGCACTGGGGTGGCTTTTCTCCGCCATCTCATTCTACCGGTGGTACATCTTCATCTCATGCATCATCAGTGTCACCGCCTGTGGTGCCGCAAGCAGTAAAAGCAGGCGTTAAAGACTACACATTTCACATTTCCTACATTAAAAGAAGTACAAAATATAGATACTATATGTTGTTTTTTAGGAAAAACAATTATTTAAAACGTGTTCTGACAAGCAATTAACTAATTTCCAACAATCATTAGGTTCTATGGTCTTTGAGCCATCGTTCAGCAAGATTTTTATCCCACGATGGTACCAGCCTCTGGTTTTTATACGAAGTATTCGGTGACACCCACTTGCACCGCTTCAATGTTGTAAAAATTCCTTGAACGTAGAAAATGGGCCATGGATCGAAAAAGATGATAATCTGATTGTGCGAGACCCGGGCTGTATGCTGGGTGTGGTAGCAGTTCGATTCCTCCCAATTACTGAATTTCTTCCATGGTTGTTCGTGTAGCATGGGATGTTACATTGTCCTGTTGCAATAGAACTATATTTCGGTTAACTAATTCTGGGTATCTCCGTCTCAAAATTTCATGAACTCATTCCAGTTTTTTGAGAATAAATCCACAATTGCCCGCCCATTTGGAACAAGCTCCCAGTGAATCACACCTTCAAAATTCCACCAGACACAGATTACTTTGGGACGAAACTGCTTTTTTTTTAACGATGACTTTGGCAGGTTGGCGGGAATCAACCCACTGTTTCGAGGCATCAGGGTTTCGGTAATATATCCATTCTGCATCATAAGTGACAATTCGCCTGATAAATCTATCATCCATGGGATTACGATAAGCTGACGACAGATATCCAATCTACGTTCAGCCTGTTGAGGTGTAAGTTCATGAGGCACAGATCCACAGCTTCTGTATGATTTTGCAAGTGTCTTAATGTGGCGATGTATGGTATCTTTTGAAGAACCAAGTTCTTCCGAAAGTCTACGGATATTTTTTTTTGCGGATTTTCTCGCAAAACTTGGCGTGTATCCTCAATATGTCATAATTTAGGTTTTCCAGAACGTGGTAAATCTTTGATGTTTTCGTCTCCATTGTTGAAAAGCTGGAACCATCGTTGTGCCACACATTCACTAACCATACCTTGCCCTTCCACTTCACATATTCCTCGAGCTGCGGCAGCGCCTTTATAATCCTGTTTCCAGTAGTGTTTTAGAAGGATTTTGTTATCTCCATTTTGTGGTTGTTTATTAAGAAATGAAGACTGATACATGCTCGCAATGTGGAAAACACTAGCCATGGCATCCTGTAAATAGCATTGCCAGACCAAAGAAACCCAATACATTAAAAAAAAAAAAAAAAAAAAAAAAAAAAAAAAAAAAAAAAACTTTGCTTACGAGAGACAACCTAGTAATTAGGGGGCGGATTTTGCCCTATTTGTCTAGTTTATTCCTTTGTTCAGAAACGTAGGCTTTTAAGTTATAAGCACGTTTCTTACAATTATTAGCCTAATTTCTTAGTTTTACAGTGCCCATAAATGCCTATTTTATACATTTGTGCCTAAAACTGTCTTTTTAGCCAATTTCTTCTACTTGTAATTTGTGACAGCAGCTTTTGCATTTGTTGGTATCAACGTGAAGTTTTCGGGGAAGAGAAATTTCTTACTGCGGCACATGGGATATACAAAAAGGGGTTTATTAAGGAGACACATCTGTGCAAATTGGCCCAAAACTTACAACAATACCAAGTTTAGTTTTTTTTTCTGTCCTAAAATTAATATAGACATACTTCAATAACATAAGGTTTTTTTTTTCTAGCGGCACTACAGAAAACGTTTAGATAACCCTACACCTGTATCGTAGCTGCTATTACGCAATTTTAACCTCAGATTTCTCAGATTCCATATTTTCTACATTTTCCTAACTTCAAAATGTTCCACTGGATGCAGTTTTCTATTAATCTGTATGAAATTCTAAACATTCCAGTAAGGGAAACTGCATATTAAGTGTACCCTTTTACATTTGTTGGTTTTTGTTTTTTGTATCGAAAAGGATTATAATGCTTACTTCTTACTGAAAACGCTTAGGAAAATAAAAATTGTTAAATAGGTATGATTATTTTTTCCCTTCGTTGATATGGCGAAGACAAATATTTCACGCAGGTACAGGTCATTAATAGGTTAAAATGGGTGCAGAAACTTATACCCCAAGCAGTAATTTTTAAAATTACAATATGTGGGACATTTTGAAAATCGCCTGTAATTTACACATAAACTGTTAATTCCTCGGAAACTATTGTAACTATGAAGCTGAAACTTGGTATTATTCCATACTTGATCGATCACAAAAGTAAATGGTATAAATTTGAAACAAATCTAACAAAAGCTTCAGATATTTCAATTTTCACCCTTAAGTCCCTCCCCCAAACACATGTTTTTGCTTTTGACATAGTTAATTACTCCACACCTTTCTGCACATTATGGTTCTTACTCAGTGAAATGGATTTATATGTATTTTAATTATACGACAATATCTGTTATTTTAACTTGCTGTTGAGTCAATTATGAAATTTGGAATAAATGTAGAACTATTTCGCCTAGGGAACCGCAAAATAGTATGTGTTTAGCGAATTTTTTACAGCATATGTTGCGATTATTGTTATTTTGTTATAGTGCATTTATAGTGCATTTTAAGAGCCATTTTACTAAAATTGTGTATTTCTAGGTGTTTACTTAGCAAATTTTTAGTACCTATTTAAGTGCCTATTTTGCTCGTTTTAGTGCCTTTTTGGCTGCCAATTTCACACATTTTAGTGCCTATAAATCCGCTCCCTACTAATAATATCAGGAAGAAATAACCAACATACCCCAAGAAGAAGTACAATAAGTTTATGACGATCTGTTAAGACGCTGCATTGCCTTTGAGTAGGAGAACATTTCCAACATTATTTTAGAAAAGATGAGCAGTATAAGGAACATTCAATATTGTAATTGTGAAATATTAATGGCTCTACTAGATGACCATGTCCACAGATGCTGTTAAAAGCGTGGCCGTTTCATGTGGTACCGTACAATCGGAATAGCAGAATACAGAAGACTTAGGCGATAGTTCGATCATTTAGAAACCTGTCACTATAAAACAGCTTTGACGTTCTTTTCCCTTTACATGACAAACACATAAAAACAACCAATAACGACTTCCTGTTGGAGAAAATTATAAATAATTATAAAATCAGAAGAAATATTCCGAAAATGAGTGAGTGAGTGAGTGTGTGGTGTTTTAGGGCCCGACAGCAAGGTCATTTGGGCCCCAGTCAAGACTAAAACCTAAAAGCTACACAAATTTAGCTAAAAAGGTAAAATAAAATAAAAACACTCAACGATTAAAAGTACATAAAAACTCATCCCAATACTAATAGTTAAAAGCTCTAAAATTAATAAATATGAAATCCAAGTCAGACTTGTTTATTAAAACTAATTTCCGCCACAAACCGCAGTGCCTTATCCACGGCCACTGGGTCGTCCCCTAAAACATCGAGCAAGTTAGTCCTTAGGCCCAAAGACTGGCGAACGCGGGTGTACTGCGGGCAATCCAGCAATACATGCCGCACAGTGAGGCGTACTGCACACGGAGCACACACAGGGGCCGGTTCCCCTCTTAACAGGTGGCCATGAGTCGCTCGTGTGTGCCCAATTCTCAGCCGGGTGAGTATCACCTCGGCCCGCCGGTTATCCCTGCAGGAAGTTGGCCAGGGTTGTACGCTCTCCTTTATCGCTCGTTCCGAAAATGATAAATAGCACACCAAAATTTGTGTGACATGTATTACATGCATTAATGAAATGTACACCGTCTCTTGTAGTAAGATTTTTTTCTGTCTCATATGGTTTACCAGTATACAGAACTGAAGATTCATCCAGGACATCTAAGACTATTCTAGAATTCAAGACATAGAAATTACTTACTAAAATATATTTTAATCAGTATTGTTAGATATTACTGCTCACACACCCACCCACCCACCCACCCACCCACCCACCCACACACACACACACACACACACACACACACACACACACACGCGCGCGCGCGGAATTTCAGTGATATCTCGACATCGAAGGTTTTGTTGGAATGCTATACTTCCCCTGCTTGACTTGACTTATCACAAAGGAGGAGCTGTGTTCTATACCCTTAAAACTCCTTAGTATCTAACTATCTAAGTAAACTATCTCCTTACTTAACAGTTTTAGTTAAATATCCCTGAACCTATAATGAGAGGCAGTAAGTTATTAACTAACTTAATTTTTGGAAGATCATCTTCTGGAATTGTTAAGTCCAGTAACTCAAACCTTTTCCTATCCAAAGCTTCACTTCTTCCTCTTCATTACACAACCTACGTATTAATTTTCCTTTGAAGATACCCATATATTTCCTTAATCTACAATGTCCCCTCAACAGGCCTGTAACAGGTTTGTTTGGGATCCGTTGAGTTTAAGTATGTCCAGTTAATACTAAAGATGAACTACTCATCATTATTTTACTGTGCTCGCATCCTTCTGTTTGCACCCATTTTTGCTGATGGTAATATTTAATCCACGGGCTAGCGCAGTGGTTTCGTTCGCGACTCTCGTACTGAAGGTCCGAATTCGATTCCCGGCTCTGGGGTGTCGATTTTAAGTCTGCCCTATCCAAGCCTTCACCTCTGTCTAGCTCGTATGAAGTGTCGCCTATGCTCAACGTGGTTCGGAGTCCACAGTGTAAACTGTAGGTCCACTCGCCTCTCCATCATCTTCGCTATCACTCTGTCATTGGAGGTAATGGACACCGCCCTCTGGGTGCCTCCACCTGAGAAATGTGTCCGATCATCACGTGGTGGGGCGAGGTTACCCCGAAGGCCGTAATTGCCATATGGGGAGTGTTGGTATACATACATATTTAATCAACTCATCAAATCTTTTTCGAGCAGAGTTATACGGATGCCACAAACTTGTTTAGGAGCATAAATACTTCTGCAACGCCTTTTCTTGACAGGACATTCGCTTTTTCACTGCCTAAGATTCCCTTGTGTCCTGGCATTCAGCCAAGTGGATGATCCTTGTGTTTTGCAGCTTTATTAGGCAGTTCCACAGTATCTTAGAAGTTATCTAATAGCTTGCAATTGCTTTTAAGGCTATGTGACTATTAGAAAGAAATCAGATGTTCATACCTTTCTAGCCCCTCCTTTGATTCTTTCTCACACAGGTTTCATGCAAATACTTTGGCATGAAATACAGTGGTATTACAACCAAGAGAAACAAAAGTGTCGCTTTACACGTATTCCAGCATCCTTCCTCTGCTTATAATACGTGGAAGAGAAAGTGAGAAATGCTTTTTCCGGATTCAAGTGAAATCTTTATGTATTTGGAATGCAATACTTTCGCTACCTACTGCATGACGTAGAAAAGGCATTTAGTCACTCATAGGCTCGCTACTCTTGTACAAAATCATCTTAAAACGCCTTTTCTTCTGTCTAGGTTAATCGAGATAGACGTTTCCAGAAATGGTTTCATTGCAAGTTTGCCTTACGTGTGCAACGGGAATGGAGTACAGTAACCTAGGAGATACTGAAATTCTTAAAGAGTTGCTCATTAGGTGATGTCCTTGAAATGACGTTCTCTTTGCATGACAGGGCACAAGAATACTGAATAATGACTGCTATTTAGGAAAATATACGCAAGTATTTCCAACTTCAAATCAATAAAACTGAATACCTGGAAAATGGTAATTCCAGAAAAAGAATGCATTTGACGTAAACTGTGTGTATGAAAGAGACCTAAATTGTTTGTTTGAAATCTTTTGTCGATCTCATATGGTTTACCATTTACGCATGTCATTCAGAATGAAAAGGACATCTAAGAATATTCCCAGAAAATTCAAGTTGCACATTTTATTTGGTGATATAATATATGGTGATATATGCATAAGGGCGCCCAACTGCAGTGGTTATCAGCGCATTTTATTTGATTAAAAACTATTTTAAATATATGGTATTTTAAAAATATATTCCATGTAACGGTAGGTCTGAGGTGCAGGAATCTTCTGGAAACTCATTGTATCGCATTCACTGAGGATACTGAATTTATATACCAAGTCAGATTTATAAATTTTCGTTTTCTGGTTACAGGGCCTTTTCTTTTTCTTTTGATTAACGTCCTCCAACGTTAAATCATAATGGGGAACGAATGAAATGGGTGAAATGATGTTCAAATGAACCCAGGTTCTAGAGTCTAGAGTTACCCCCCATTTTAACTATATCTAATAATATTATCAAAAATGTAGATTATGTAAACTTACTAGGATTAAATATAGACAGGACATTAACTTATAATAGCGATATCGACAAACTGGCACTACTTTTGAGAACTCTTAAAAATTACATTCCACGTACAACAGCTAAAATGATATATTTTGCCCTTATCCACTCGGCCTTATCCTATGGGATAGAAATTTGGGGTAACACCAGTAAAACAAACCTTAGTAGGATATTCATACTCCAAAAACGTGCTATTAGATATATAGGGAATTTAAAACATACAGATTCTTGCAAAAATACCTTTCGGCAAACAAATATACTCACACTCCCGAGCTTATTTATGTATAGATCTATTCTTCACTTGGTTAATCATAAGTTTCCAATGAAAACAAACTCAGATATCCATAACTATGATACAAGGGGCAAAAATAATCTCGCTATTCCAGGACACAGAATGTACTTATATGAAAAGATGCCTAGTTATAGAGGAATAAAATTCTATAATGTACTTCCCGTTTCAATTAGAACCTGTAATAATTTAAATACATTTAAAACACATTTAAAAGCCTTTCTAATAGATAATGTATTTTATACCATCGAAGAATTTATGTATCACTGTAAAAATAACTAGGCTTTGTTACTGATTTTAGCATATTATATTTATTTTTAAATTATATACCACTAAACAATTTATGACTAGCTTGTATATTTAATTTGATCTCTCTATTATTTTGTTATTTCTAATCGTTTACGTTTAAGAGAGAGAGAGAGAGAGAGAGAGAGAGAGAGAGAGAGAGAGAGAGAGAGAGAGAGAGAGAGAGAGAGAGAGAGAGAGAGAGTATGTATTACAAATGAAATGCTTTAATTGTGTTCAAACACTGTATTAAGTTGCAATGAATATGAACATGAACACTCATCTTTCAGGATAAGAGAAAACCCCGAAAGAAACCTTATCCAGATAATTCATTTCTCGAGGCTCTTGAATGTGAGGTAGACATGTTACCATCACGCCACAGAGGCGGGCACAGGGCGGTTCAAGTATCGTTCGTATACACGAATAATTTATTCCTCAACATAGTCGCATTTTGCGGATGTACATTCCTCCCAAGCTTCCTGTCATTCTTAACCCCTCCAAAAAGAAAAAAAAAAAATAATAGGAATTGCCAATCTCTGCAAAATACGCCTCTGTATCAACGACGACCTTCTCATGTGATTTAAATGGCGTTTCCGTGAGCCATTTCATATTTTGAATCAAGAAGAAATCGCAGAGAACCAGATTGAGCAGCTATGAGGGAAATTAACACAATTCATTATGTTTGGTGGCAACAACAATGGATAAGTACACTGATGCGTTGTCGTTGCGAAACATCACTTTGTTCTTCGCCAAAAGAGGCGGTGTCATCCTTAGTTCTTTTGACGAATCCGACCAATAATCCCTGCAACTTTGTCCAGTAATCGTTTTTTCTTTTTCCAAGATGTCAATGAGTATGACACCTTTCGCAGCCTAAAAAATCCCACCATCACTTTTCCCTCTTTGCTTTCTTTGGAGCAGATTCACTGAAAGCAACCCGTTGTTTCTTGAATCTAGGTCTCATCCAGATGACAGCTCGACGCAAAAGGTCCTTTGTAATGCGCTTAAATAGCTGCAAACACAGCTTCGAAGTTGAAAGCAGTGCCAGCATGTCGAACGTGAGCTCCCATCGGGCCGACTATTCCATTGTCAGCTTATCAAGCAACATATGAATGACCTCTGCCATGTCGCAATCTTTCATTCGAGGATCAGCGAGAATCATATGGTGGACTTTTTCAATGACAAAATCTGCTGGGCAACTTGGGCGATATCTAACAAAAATGAATATTAGACTACAGTTTAAGTCGTTAAATCAATATGAAACTTGTCATAGATGGCGATGGGTTCCCGTAAACATGACCAATTTCGCTTTTATCTCCTCGGAAGTTCTCCCATCCATAAGTATTTAAAAAAGCGAATCCCTGAACGATACTGACATTTTATTTTAGCAAAAACGTTAAATGGCTAAATGAAATGTCTGCCAAATCCAAACTAATATATGAATCAGTATCATTTTTGTTTGGTGGTGGGGGTTATGTTAACGTGTAACAAACAACAGGTATGATGGTAACAGCAATTTGTCTTAGCAACATCATCTTTATGCTGTTCATACTGCACATGCGCACGCGCACACACACACGCGTACAGACCTGTTTCTAAAAATGAATTATTCTCAAAACATATTCTCAGAGAAATTTTGGTTGAAATACAATACTTCCTCTACTTAGTGTAAATACGTAAATAGGAAAATCAAAATGCCCATGTCTATATGTGTAAGTGCGCACATCCACACGTCTCTATGAAAAACAACAGAAATAAAAGCGATTATTGGTATGGAACTTGTATTTCAGTACGACATCTTTAAAGGTGCAAAGCGAAACTTGTGGTAGCTTCCCTAATCCAAAAGTACTATTTGCTTTATTTCCTTTCTGAAAAAATGTTCTTTACAATGTTAATTAAAACATCAGTTTAAGATGGTGGCATAATAAAATACATGTTATACATGTCCATGAAGTCCTCTGCAGATTTGAATTTTATTTACGATAAACGAAAGCTTGGCTCAAGAAATTGTGTGTGTGTGTGTGTGTGTGTGTGTGTGTGTGTGTGTGTGTGTGTGTGTGTGTGTGTGTGTGTGTGTGTGTGTGTGTGTGTGTGTGTGTGTGTGTGTGCGTGTGTGTGCGTGTGTGTGCGTGTGTGTGTGTGTGTGTGTGTGTGTGTGTGTGTGTGTGTGTGTGTGTGTGTGTGTGTGTGTGTGTGTGTGTGTGTGTGAAACAGGAATAGGCTTTGGTTCGAAATTTTTGCTGTTATTCTTCAAAATGTTTGACTGACGTAGGACTCCTTGAAATGGCAAATAGCTTCTGTTTCTCATGTCATGAAATTGCCAACGTTTAAATCTTTTTATCAAATATGGTAAACTTGATTGTCTTCATACTACTGTAAGTGCTTTAATACACTAAATAAAAGTTCAAGTTGGCGGTATGAGTAAAACACTTTACTAAATGTAGATTAGTCTTCAATAAAATTTTACACTATGTATGTACATTGTAAGGCGGTGTTGAAGTTCGCTAATTCACTATGTAAACTGAAGTGAACCATTAGTTATGCATGGACGTTTGGAATATGAGGAGTTTGGAATGTGGATTTCACTGAGAAAGCATATTGAGTGTTTCTGGACTGACAATTTCCTGAAATTCCACCTCAGTTCCATAAATATAAGTAAAATGTCATTTAAATGTTCATAAAAGTAATGTTGTTTGTTTACTTTACTTACAAACGAATATCAATCAGATGCTCTTGACGAATAATGTCGATAAAATCCACGTTGTTTATATTTTAGTTTACTTAGAAAAATAATAACACACGCTCTTGACGAAACAGATCACAGAAATGTTTATGAAATTTATACTCTTTACTTTTGCTTCACTTTGAAAAGTAGTATTAGTGCTTTTGACGAATGCGAAACGATTTTTATTTATTGATTTGTTGTTTATTTATTTGGTGTGTATTGTTTTTCCTGTGGTGGATTTTCATCGCTATTTATTTTGACACAGACATCGCTCTAAGACATTCACTTCTTCCATGCTAACATACCTAAAGCTGCCCAAAAGGAATTAATTAAATTAAATGGATTAAAAGATTCGTGCACACATTCCTAGTTGGACCAGCGTCTGCTGATTTGTGTGGCCATATAGAGTAGGAAAATTAGTACCTTCGGCAGTCACAACTGCTGACAATAAGACCTACTATGTGTTGAGCAACAGAGTACATTGTCGACATTATTTGTTGGTCTCAGTGGTGCCTAATTGATCTCAAGAATTACTGACATGCAAATGAACTGCGTGATCAACTTCCGGCGTTGATGTGATACTGGCAGTTGACAGCGTCAATTACTATACTTAATAATTTCAGGGCTTGAGTGAAGTTTCGTTCTTGAACCGAGGCTCTTTGTGCAATTTACACGTTTTCTAATTTTCGGTAATATTTACCCATGCAATTCTCTTTTTACTGTAATTTACTATCTCAGAAATATTTTTATTACACATGATTCATGTGTATGCATTTAAGTCTCGGCATTTAATGTTTGCTGAGGTCTAGACATATAGTCGTTTTGGAAAGCATTTCTGGAGATATTAATTAGCATGACTAATAGGACGAAGAACGAAAACTGAAGTGTTCATACTTACTCATTTACAGTTTACGAATCCGTATATTGTGTTTTACTGTTTGAATAAAAATACATTCGTCTACCTCATTTATATTTATGGTGGTGTACGTAGCTTTGCCTAGAAAATGGGTTTAAATTTGCATCGTGGATTTACAGGAATGTAACTCTGATTCGCGCCGAAGCGTTGTACTTTGTTAGTCGCATAGATTGGATTGGATTGGATTAGTGGTGTTTTAGGGCCCGTCGACAACGAGGTCATTTGGGCCCGAAGTTAACACTAAGAGCTAAAAGCTATTCCACAAATGACACAATAGAAAATGTAAACAATCAACGACTTTTTGGACACGAAAAAAGTCGCGTGAATTTAAATATTTACCTCAACGTGCTCTGTATGCTTCCTACGTAGGCTTCTGTGCCCATCTTAAGGTTTTATAGTTAATTTCCTTGAAAAATCCCTACGTAACACGGGACTAAAGTTATAAGATTCATGTGGGTACATATATAGGAACAGAATCTGTCTCTTATGACTTCTCTGGCACTATATAGTATCCTTAGGCGGTATTTAATGTATGTAATTGTTAGTGGATACTGGGGTGTATCTATCTTTTCGTTTTCAGTAATGCTTATAAAAATAATTTCTATCGAAATCCAAGTGGCTGAAACAAGTCATGTAAGAGAGAAAGCACTTCATTTTAATATGAATAATTTACAGGAGAAATATAAAAATAAACAATAATGGTAGTGGGACACATGTGATTGTTACCCAATGGATATTTTTAACCTAAACCCTTATTTAAAATGTGGAATTTATAAAAAAAAAGTCGGTCTAATGGTAACAATCTATCGAAAAGATTACTCTTCCTCTTTCAGTCTGTGTGCCTTACATAAATCGTCCAAGAAGCAACGTAACCTCAGATCTTCTCCATCCCGATGAACAGAAAATGCACATTCAGAACGGGCATGCCTCAAGCGTGACGTCAGTACCATCGTTTACAAATGTTGCAATTTACGGTAATGGTATCCCATCAGCGACACAGCGTGGATTTCTAGAGTGCCTGTCAGTGCCTGACAGTGATTTTTACTGTGTGCAGAACTTTCAACCGCTGTATTTAGATGCTTACAGGTGAGATTTCAGCAAGTAGTGACACACAAATAATATATCACAAGCATGAAATGCTGCCACAACTACTGCACTTCTATTATTACTACTATTACTAATAATGATAATAATAATTCATAATGCAGTTTAGGTTACTTTTTATTTCATTTAAAGACTCGTTTTTGAGCTTAAAAGTATACAACCCAATACGTCATATCGGAATATGAATTAACGAAATCGGTGAGATAATGCACAAATGTCTCTTTCCATAGAGCTTTGAGTTCTTAAATAGTTGTTAGTTTTAAATGTTTCATTTGCGTCTCTAGTTTAATTTACTAGTTTATTTTCATTTAAAAAAACGCCTGGTTTAGAATCTCGTTGTATCTCATAGTTTCTTAACCTTTCTTATATTTACGAGGGTCGGCTGATAAGTTTCGGGGCTCACATAGAAATAGCGCCACTGGGCCAGTTTGACGGATAGCATCATTTAGTTTAACTCTAGCTTAAGTAGCTTGTATCCTTAGATACAGGTCTATAGCTTGTTTAGTTTTTGAATGACAGTATTTTAAACAAGACAAGTGTAGAGATTTAACGAAAATGCAGAATTTGTAAAAACAAGCAGTGATTAAATACTTCCATTTGAAAGGCTTAATGCCTAAAGAAATCAATTGGGAAATGCACAGTACATTGAAAGACTCTGCCCCTTCTTATACAATTATTAAAAGGTGGGTTACAGAGTTTAAAATGGCACGTACGAGCACTAGTGATGAGCCTCGCTCTGGACGCCCTGGGGAAGTCACTACTCTAGAGATCATTTTAAAAAAATCATCGTTTAGTACTGCAATACCGCAGATTTAAGTCGTTTGAGACAGTAGAGGCTGTAAACATATCAAAAGAACGTGCAGGTAATATTTTAAGTAAGTTTTGGGCTTTCACAAGGTCTGTGTAACATGGCTGCCACGTTTGTTGACACCTGATCAAAAGTTGCAAAAAAAAAAAAAAAAAAAAAAAAAAAAAAAAAAAAAAAAAGTTTCTGTTAAGAATTTGAAGCTCTACCGTAAAACTCCTAATCACTTTTTGAGACGGCATATTACCATGGATGAAACTTGAATACAACACTACACTCCAGAAAGTAAATCTCAATCAAAACAGTGGATTGCGCCAGGTGAACCAACTCCAAAAAAGCAAAGTGAATTTGTCAGCTAACAAGATTAAAGCAAATGTTTTCTGGGATTCACAGGGAATTCTTTTTATTGATTACTTGGAAAAGCTAAAAGTATCACTGGTGACTATTATGCAAATTACTGCAACGTTTGAGTGATGAGGTGAAAAGAAAAATATCTCATTTGGCAAAGAAAATATTGTGACTTTGTGGGTTCGTGAAATGGAAAGTCCAATTTCACCACTCAAAAATGTTCTTTATTTCCACCGACTTACAGTTAAACACTTGCCAATTACACAAAATTACGTAATGCACACAATTACGATTCACCAGTTCGTCCGTTATCGTTCCGATGCACGTACACGGCGCTACTTCACTAGCACGTCAAACACTAACTAACTGTCTCTCTGAAACCCTTTTTATAGGAATGTCAGTGTTTTTCTAGAAGTCTCTAATCACCGAACGTTCCAGACCACCGGAGAAGGGGAGAGAAACATCGAGGGACCGGTGACACTACCGCAAATCACCCCTCAGTTAGTGACAGGAGACAAATGAGTGGGCGTGGCGTGGCCTCCGGCCCCTTCTCAGCTGTTGTTTGTGGTGCTTCCCGATAACTAGGTGACACTGCTCCCTCCTCAAAGCTGGTCGTCCCGAACAGCACCATCATAGCGGGCTAGACGATCCAGGTGTACCACCAACATCTTCCCTCGGGGAACCTTCTGGATGCGGTAGACCACGTCGTTAATCCTCTTCACCACCCGGTACGGTCCTTGCCATGGCTGCTGGAGCTTCGGGCACCGTCCCTTGGTCCGGGTAGGACGGTACAACCAGACTAGGTCACCTTGCTGGAACCCTTGGCTGTTGGCTTGCCTGTCATACCTGGTCTTCATGCGGTCGCTCGCCTTCTGGATGTTCTGGCGAGCCATCTCGTGCATGTCGTGGAGATGGTCCACCAAGTTCTCCACATACTCGGTCGCTGGCTGTTTCACTTCCGGAGGGCTTCCAAAAGCCAGGTCACAAGGGAGGCGTAACTCTCGGCCGAACATTAAGCTGGCTGGCGTCATCCCAGTTGTGTCGTGTGTAGATGAGCGGTAGGCCAGCAAGAACAGTGGCACCTTGACGTCCCAGTCTCGCTGATGGCTGGCCACGACCTTCCTCAGGTGTTCCTCTAAGGTCTTGATGTACCTTTCGACCATGCCATCCGACTGGGGATGTAGAGGTGTCGTGCGGGTCTTGTTCACCCCAAGCCTTTGTAGTGCCTCCTTCATTAGGTTGGACTCAAAGTTGGTACCCTGGTCACTGTGTAGCTCTAACGGCATCCCAAATCGGCAGAACACTTGCTCCACGAGGCAGTCTGTGATTGTCTTTGCCTCTTGGTTTGGGATGGCATACACCTCCGGCCACTTGGTGAAGTAGTCCACGACCACCATTAGGTACTTGTTGCCTCGGTCGGAAACTGGGAACGGTCCAGCAATGTCAACGGCGATCCGTTCGAATGGGGCTCCGACGTTGTACTGCTGCATGCGACCCCGGCTCCTAGTCTGGGGGCCACGACTCGCCGCGCACACGTGACACTGACGGCACCATCTCTCAGCATCTGCTCGGAGTCTCAGCCAGTAGTATCGCTGCCGAAGTTTGTCGATCGTTCGGTTCGCTCCCAGGTGTCCTCCCGAAGTACCAGCGTGCACTTCCTCCAAGACTTCCGGGACCTTACTCCGGGGAAGTACTAACTGTTCTCTCTGCGTCTTCCCATCGGGTGACTCCCATACCCGGAACAGCACGCCCTCTTTGGTCTTCAACGAGTCCCATTGGGCCCAATACGACTTGTAGGTGGCGCTCCTCGGTGCGATGTCCTCCCAGGTTGGTCTCGTCCCTGCCTCCACTTCCCTCAAGAGTGGCCCCAAGTCTGCGTCCACCAGCTGCTCCCTCCTCAGGCCTGCGCTATCCCAGCCATCCGCAGGCACTGCCGTGACTACTCGGACTGCTGCGGCACGCTCCTTCTCCTCCACTCTTGTACACTGGCCGCACTCTTCCGGACAGGGTCTTCGGGACATGGCGTCAGCGTTACCGTGGCTCTTCCCTCTACGATGTTCCGAGGTGAAGTCGTACTCCTGTAGCCTCTGGACCCAACGTGCTGTCTGGCCTTCCAGGTTCTTAAAGCTCAATAGCCAGGTTAGGGCGGAATGGTGTAACAGTATTTTTGTTTAGTAATGTTCGAAGGAATAATAAATATATAAAAATGTATGTAGTTGTGTGATTGGCCGAAGTAGTAGTGGTATGACGTGGTGTGATGATGTGTCAGAGAATCGGCCAATCACAAAATAAAGTGGGAATTACTATGGGGACAAGAAAATCAATAATCTAGAAAAAGTGAGAATCTTGTGTCTTGCTGGAGAAGGAGGAAAGATGTTACGATGATTGTAATTATAAAGGAAAATTAATAAGATTCAAAAAGTGTTATTCAATATTTATAATAGATAAGAGTGAATCATAGTTCATATGATATAATTAAATAATATATTACAAAATTGGACTCATCTAAATTTTATTTTCACTAAAAATCCGCATCCACACCTGAGAAAAGATCTCACGACTCTCAGTAGATTAAAACTCGACTTGGATCTTACAAAAAGTTGGCTTGCTTCTTATTAGTTGAAGATGAACGAAAATATAATCCCGTTACAAATGGCGCAGCAACGTGTGGGGCTCGAATAGGATAAAGAAGAGGAGATTAAAGCATCGTGCAGCTCCGTGGGAATTTAAAAGGAAAGAAGAAAGAAGAGAGAAGAAAGAAGAAAACGAGAACTGGTTTAAGTGAGTGAAATTAAAAAAAAAAAAAAAAAAAAAAATAGTAGTAGTAGTAGATTTATGTTGTTAAGAAATCAGAAGATAGTTAAAAAGATGGCGAGTAGAAAAGAAATAATAGTGGAAGGAGAAGTTACTGATAGTGTAGGAATGAATAGGGAGGATGCAAGATTAAGCATAGATAATGAGTCAATGTTGGAAAGAATAACAAGAATGTTAAGTAATTTAGATTCTAAAATAGAACAAAATGCAAAGAATTTAGATTTTAGAATGAGAGATGTAAAATCAGAAATAGGAGATGTTAAATCTGAAATGAGTAATTTAGATTCTAAAATAGAACAAAATGCAAAGAATTTAGATTTTAGAATGAGAGATGTTAAATCTGAAATGAGTAATTTAGATTCTAGAATGAAAGATGTAAAATCAGAAATAAGTAATTTAGATTCTAGAATGAAAGATGTAAAATCAGAAATGAGTAATTTAGATTCTAAAATAGAACAAAATGTAAACGATTTAACTAAGAAAATGAATGATTTAGATGTAGGAGTAAGACAGGAACTAGCACAAAATGTGAGTAACTTAGAAATTAATTTATTACAGAAGCTAAAACAGGAATTAAAATCTGAAATTTCACAGGAGATTAGAGAAGGGAGAAAAGAGTGTAGGGATAATATGGAAAGGCTCATGCAGATCATAGAGATTAATAAGGATGAGAATAGAAAGGAAGTCAATGAGTTGAGAGAGATAATTCAGGAAACTAGGTTAGGTCAGGACATTGTGAAACAAGAAATAAGAATAGAATTAAACAAAGAGTTAGAAACATTTAGGATACAACAGGCAGAAATAACACAAAAACAAAGAGAAGAATTAGGAGATAAAGTAGAACAAAGAATCAATGTAATTTGTTCTGAAATGCAATTACAACATGATGAAAGTAAGATACACCAAGAGGAAATAAAGTTACAAATTGATGAGATAAGTAAAGCAAAAGAAGAAGTAATTTTGCAAATTAAAGAGGTAAAAGAACATTTTGAAAAAGAAAAGGATAACTTAGGAAAATTGACACAAGTTGTAATTGCATTACAGGCTAGAAAAGTAAATAACGGGAAAGAAAGGTCTAGAATTACAAATATAAACGATTGTGACTTACCAGGTGAATTAAGCAATCATCAGAAGTCTAGTGATGTAGTAAGTGAATGTAGTGATTTTGTGAGTCCAGATAATGATATTAATTATCACAGAAACACACAGAACATGTCCTCACACACACAACTCCACAGTCTAGGTCAAAATGAATGTGTACATTATTCACTAAATGATATTAGTCCACCAAGTTTTGATGAGGAATCAGGTGATAATCCAAAAGTATTTCTTAGGGAATTGGAAGAATATTTCCGTATTAAGAGAATTCCCAATGAATTTCGGATGGTAATAGTAAAACGCTGTTTGAAGAAAAATGCTCTTGAGTGGTTAAGGTTAACTTTGGCTTCACATGAAACATACAGTACTTTCAGAAATCTGTTTATAAATAGATTTTGGGGACCTGAGAGACAAAGAAGAATAAAAGTTGAGTTAGCAACGGGTAGGTTTGAGTTTAAAAAAGGGATTTCTATGACCGAATATTTCTTAAAATTAGCAAACAAAAGTAAGTTGATCAATCCCGAAATTTCTGAGACAGAAATTGTCAACATGCTAATACGTCATTATCCACCACATATCAGAAATCATTTAATTGTGGCTAAGCCTATCGATTTCTCTGATATGATTGAATTATTATCCGAATTTGAAGCACATAACCTCATTAATGATACTACATCCTGTGATGGTAACTATAATAACGTCCATATTGAGCGAGGAAGAAATCGACAGGAATCACAACCTACAAATAATAGGAATAATAGGATGAGTTTAAATTGGGGCGGGGCACCCGTGAGAAATCAAAGATTTGAAGGAAGAGGTTATGATCCTAGACGAACTTATGAATCTGTAATTCCCGGAACAGGAAGTGGAGTTCAAAATAATGTGCAAAGGAATTATCATAACAATCAGTCGACGAGAATTGGAAGAAATGATCAAATAAACCATGTAAGATTTTATCGAGGAAATAATCAGCGAATAAGTAATTTTAATAGGGGTAGAGGTACTAGTTTATTTAGTGCAAATCAAAGAGATTTTAGGGGTGTGAGATTTGAAAGAAGTAATCAAAATGAAATAGTCGAAAATACACAAAGCACAGAAAATGATGCGAATATAAACGATAGCACCAACCTAACCAACAATGAAAGTATTAATCAAGGGCCGAATAGGTGAATGGAATTTCAATTTCATTACGTTGGTAATTCCACATTTGGCAAGAGATGTAATTGTGGGTAATGATTTATTATATGAATGGCAAAGTGTATTGAATTTCGAAATGCATGAAATGAAGGTTAAGACAGAAAATGATTTATTAGTAATAAAATTATTGGAAGAAGATGGAAGAAAAGAAGAGAACAGGGATAATATAAATAATGAAAGGTTTTTTGTGGAAGATATACTTTTGCAAGAAAATGGTAATATTGAATACGATGAAAATGAAAATTGTGGGAAGAATTTAATTATTGATGGATTGCAAAATAATGTAACTGACCTTGAAAAGCATTGTTGCCAATTATATACAATACAAGATAAGAACGGCGGAAGCCAAGTGGAGGAAGAAATAGAATTCCAGAGAATATTACAAGTAAAGTTAGAAAACACATACAATTTAGACCAAGCGAGAAAAGAACAGTTGAAATTGTGTATATTAAAGAATAGAAAAGCCTTTAGTTCAAAACCTGGACTGTGTAACAAATACACACACACATTTAAAGTGAATGATACTGATCCCTATACACATAAAAGCCTTGACAGTAATTGAAACAATATTGAATATATACTATGTGTGTGTTAAATAATAATAAAAATAAAACATTGTTAAACATCAATATATTGTTGTATTTTAATTAATGTTAATTTATTGTTGTTAAATGTTCATTTATTATATTTCATCCAATGTATGTATATTATTATATTTTATGTATGTTGTATTGGTGTTGTGTAATATTGGTGTAAACGAAATTGTTAATTGGGGCTGTTCTTCGAAATATATGGAAACAGATTGTTAATTCCTTTATTTGGTTATTTTCCATATATTTCGAAGAGGGGCATTTGTAACAGTATTTTTGTTTAGTAATGTTCGAAGGAATAATAAATATATAAAAATGTATGTAGTTGTGTGATTGGCCGAAGTAGTAGTGGTATGACGTGGTGTGATGACGTGTCAGAGAATCGGCCAATCACAAAATAAAGTGGGAATTACTATGGGGACAAGAAAATCAATAATCTAGAAAAAGTGAGAATCTTGTGTCTTGCTGGAGAAGGAGGAAAGATGTTACGATGATTGTAATTATAAAGGAAAATTAATAAGATTCAAAAAGTGTTATTCAATATTTATAATAGATAAGAGTGAATCATAGTTCATATGATATAATTAAATAATATATTACAAAATTGGACTCATCTAAATTTTATTTTCACCAAAAATCCGCATCCACACCTGAGAAAAGATCTCACGACTCTCAGTAGATTAAAACTCGACTTGGATCTTACAAAAAGTTGGCTTGCTTCTTATTAGTTGAAGATGAACGAAAATATAATCCCGTTACAATGGTCAGTCCTCAGGTGGAATGGCTGACCGTACAGGTACTTGTGGAAGTGCTCCAATGTCTTTACTACCGCCAGTAACTCCCGTCGGGTGACGCAGTAGTTCTTCTCTGCCTTGGATAGCGTCTTGCTGAAGTAGGCTATCACCCGCTCATGGCCGTCCTGGATCTGCGATAGGACACCTCCAATGCAATGGTCGCTGGCGTCGGTGTCCACAATGAAGGCGCCACCAGGTTGTGGGAAACCCAAAATTGGAGCACTGCACAGGGTCTCCTTTAGGTGCTGGAAAGCGTTTTCGGCGTCCTCTGTCCACACATAAGGCCGGTGTTCCTCTGTCAGGCGGGTGAGGGTTTTGCGATGTTGGAGAACCCCTTTATGAAGCGCCTGTAATAACTGCACAGCCCCAGGAAACTGCGCAATTCTTTCTTGTCCTTTGGGCGAGGCCAATCTCTCACAGCCTTTGTCTTCTCCGGGTCTGTGGCTACTCCGGTTGCTGAGATTATGTGGCCCAAGTAGTTAACTTCCTTGCGGAAGAGCTGGCACTTCTTCGCGTTCAGCTTCAAGTTGGTCGCCTGCAGTCTCTGTAGCACCTTACTCAGATTCTCGAGGTGATCTTCAAAAGTCTTCCCGACGATGATGATGTCGTCCAGGTATAGCAGGCAGGCATCGTAAGTCAGCCCTCTCATCACTGACTCCATGAGGCGTTGGAAGGTAGCTGGTGCGTTGCAGAGGCCAAAGGGCATAACCGTGAACTGCCAAAGACCTTGGCCCGTCGAGAATGCGGTCTTCTCCTTGTCTCTCGGGTCTAGAGCTACCTGCCAGTAGCCCGACTTCAGGTCCAGGGTCGAGAACCACTGTGCACCAGCTAGCGTGTCCAGGGTGTCGTCAATCCGGGGTAAGGGAAAACAGTCCTTCCGGGTGACGGCGTTCAACTTTCTGTAGTCTACGCAGAAGCGCAGCTCACCGTTCTTCTTTGTCACCAAGACTACAGGGGAACACCAAGGGCTGTCAGACTCTTCAATCACTCCCCTGGATCTCATGTCCTCCAGCATGTCTCGTACCGCCCCTTGCTTCGCCAGCGGAACGCGTCTATGTGGTTGCCGAATAGGCCGGGCGTCCCCGGTGTCGATGCGGTGAAGCACTTTGTCCGTGCGGCCGTAGTCACTATCACCTTGGCTAAAGACGCGCTGGTACCGACTTAGCAGTTGTCGAACCTTCTCCAGCTGTTCTGTGGTCAGGTGGTCGGCCGCCCTCTCTACCAAGCCTTCTAGCCGGGGCCCCAGGTGTTGCTTCGGCGCCAGCTCCTGTGTCTCGTCGATAGCTGTTACGCTCACCACGGGCTCGCACATTCCCAACTCCGTCCCAGCCTGGACGTCGTGATCGGCGTCCGTAGGATTTAGCAGTCTCACGGGCACCTCCTCTCGGCACGGCAGCAATGCCCTGGCTACACACAGTCCGTTTACAGGCGTCTTCTGGTCCAGCATCATGTTCCTGGTTCTCTGGCCCTCCAGTCGCGCCGTCACCACCACCTCGCTCCTCGCGGGGACAACCACGTCTTCGTCCAAGACGACCCTGCAAATTCCAAGGCGCTCTTCGGGTTGACGGAGTATAACCTCTTCTCCGTTAAGCCGCAGGACCTTCTTGCCGACGTCGACCGTCGCCTCGTGGCTCCTGAGGGCATCCAGTCCCAGAATCACCTCCTCAGCCACCTTCGCGACGAACACCCACAGACGCACGGCACTCCGTCCCAAGTTCAGCTCCAGCAGGGCCTCCCTCTCCACAGGCAAGGTGTCGCCCGATGCCGAGACAAGCTGGTATGGCCGGCTTGGCTTCCTTGTCGGCAAACCCTTCGCCACGTCAGGTCTGATGATGGTCACGGCCGCCCCGGTGTCCACCAGCACGCGGCACGGCTTTCCTCTTATCCGACCGTCCGCGATGAGGCTGTCATCCATACGCCGGCTGACGGCGCGCAGTGTCACTCGAGGGGATGGTGGTGATGGCGCCGACGTGCCCCTCTCCACGACGGCCCTTACTCGTTTTCCGGCTGCTCTTCCTGGTGTGGGCAGTCTCTCTGCAGGTGCCCGGGCTGTCCACACCCCCAACACAGGCCACTAGGTGTTCGCCGGCGTCCCTCAGCTGGTCTTCTGTCTCCGGCATAGCGGACGCTCCTCGTTCTCGACGTCGGGAGGGATGTTATTTTGGCCGCCTCCATCCTTAATGCCGCTGTCAGCGCCTCGTGGATGGTTTTATATTCCCCGAGCATTAGGCGCTGACGAATCTCCGTGTCCCGTACTCCGTCGACAAAATTGTAGGCGGCTTCCCGGGATACGAACTCCAGTGGCAGGTCAACCAAGGCCTTGCTAGCCAGCTGCTCGATGGCTATGGCGAACTCCTGCAGCGTCTCCCCCGGCTGCTGCGACCTTGCCTTTAGCTGGCTTCGGTATGCTGCGGCTAAGCGGTGGTTCCCGAAGCGATTCTCCAGGGCCTCCCAGATGTCCTTGGGCGCCGCCATCGTCTGCACCGCGTTTAGCACTTCCGCGGCCCGTCCCTGGAGGCTGGCTATTAACTGTGTAGCCTCCTCCTCCGGTGACCACCTGTTGTGCCTGGCCACTGTGTCGAACTGGCGGCGGAAGACTTCAAACGTTGACGCGCCGTCATACTTGGGAGGTTTGACGCGCGCAGATGTTGTGTCGCGTCCCGGCGCGTCGGGCTTCAAATCCTTCAACCTCCTGCCGACGACGTCCTCCACTATTGCGTTCAGGGACTTGACGCTGCTGTCAGCCTTCCCTTCCAGGTTGTTAATGCGGTTCGCAAGGTCTTCGACGTCTTCCACCACGGCGTTCAGGGTCTTGGCGTTATTGTCGGCCTTTTCCTCTAAATCATTAAGGCGGTCGTCTACTTGGCCCATCCGCTTGCCCAGCTTCGTGACGTCATCCCTCACGCCGGCCAACTGTTCGTCAAATTTGGCGGCGAGGACCTCGTTCGCCTCCTTCATTTCCGTGGCCAGACTGTCGTTCGCTGCCCTCATTTCTGTGGTCAATTCGGTCTTTATTTCTTCCGTCTTCACTGTTATTTCGGCCTTCATTTCCATCATCTTCTCCAAAATTTTTTCCAATGCCGCGTCCATGGTTGTAATGTTCGGTGATGTTATCTTCCCGCTTCCTGACACCAGTGTGACTTTGTGGGTTCGTGAAATGGAAAGTCCAATTTCACCACTCAAAAATGTTCTTTATTTCCACCGACTTACAGTTAAACACTTGCCAATTACACAAAATTACGTAATGCACACAATTACGATTCACCAGTTCGTCCGTTATCGTTCCGATGCACGTACACGGCGCTACTTCACTAGCACGTCAAACACTAACTAACTGTCTCTCTGAAACCCTTTTTATAGGAATGTCAGTGTTTTTCTAGAAGTCTCTAATCACCGAACGTTCCAGACCACCGGAGAAGGGGAGAGAAACATCGAGGGACCGGTGACACTACCGCAAATCACCCCTCAGTTAGTGACAGGAGACAAATGAGTGGGCGTGGCGTGGCCTCCGGCCCCTTCTCAGCTGTTGTTTGTGGTGCTTCCCGATAACTGGGTGACATTCTTCACGACAAAGCTCCGGCCTATGTTCAGTCATTGATATGAGAAAAATGTGCGAATTAAAGTTGGAATTAGTTGAGCATCCCCCAGATTCGCCAGATCTAGCACCCAGTGACTACCATCTATTCCCAAACCTCAACAACTTTCTTGGAGGACGAAGATTTCACAGCAACGAGGAAGTCATTATGCGGTAAACAGCTATTTTTAGAACAATGATAAATCGCATTTCAGAGATGGTTTAATTAGAGCACCGATATGACAAGTGCATTAGTCTTTCTGGAGATTATGTTGAGAAATAAAGGAAAGAAGTTATGTTTTTCTATTGTGAGGCCCAGGACTTATCAGCCGATCCTTATATTACAGTCAGTCACATTGCTCGTTAGTTTTTGTTGCTCATCTTTTGTAACAAAGGATATAAAATTGTTCCTAAAAGGAAAGAAATGTTCTATTCGAGACTGAGAAAATATTGCATACGACGAAGAAATCTTCTGCATTCCCCCAGTTAATTCAGACCTATATGGCGACTTTTTACCAGTTTTCTGGCTATCTGGGCATTTTTCGATACCGATCATTGATAACAGTAGTCACCAGAGTTCAGGGCATACGTAGAAGTGGTTCAAACCCTTCCTCAGATACCAAAAACAATAATATCGAAGCGCAACGGTCACATTTTTATTTTGTATACCTAAAGATTTAGTATGCCAATTGTACCTGTTAGTAAATCAAACAAAAATAATGTATGCTTTAACTCAGTATACTGAGGATTACAGGAGATTTAATGCGTTCTTTCGGAAAATTGTCACTCCATACGTTGTTCAAATGATTTGATCCATTCATTTTACAATTAGCACAGTTTAGTCACACATAATAATTTCAGAACCAGTAGACGTATCATTTGATCCTATATAAAAACTTAAAAGAACATTCGTTTACCAACTGAACCATCAAACTAAATATATTTGCTTTGAAGGAATGCCAGAAAGTGAGAAAGCCGGTAAGATATCGTACATTGGATATTATGTAACATGTGTGTGTTCTTTGACCATGGAAGTATCTGCTTGTGTTTCGCTGAAAGTGACTGAGCACTATTAGCACAGTAGTGATGGAAATGATATCTACTGATAAGCAGAAGCCATGTGCGCTTCAAAATGTTACGCGTGCCGAAAGTACGAGGGCTGTACAATAAAAAATGATCACAATTTTTTTCTGACAACATACCTTTACTCATCCTCATAATTTGATGGTTCTTCTCAAAATAGTCTCCCCTGAATGTGATGCACTTGCCCCAGCGTTTCTGCCAGTCTTCAAATACATGCTGGAAACCATTTTTGAGAGATCCTTCAAAATCGCCACCGCAGCCTTCACCACTGCTTCTGATGATGGATAATGCCTCTCGCGAAGGCGTTTCTTCAAGTTAGGGAATATAAAAAAATTACATGGGGCTAAATCCGGACTATAGGGAGGGTCAAGGATGCACTTCATGTTTATTTTTGCAAGATATTCAGCAACAACATTGCCAATATGCGGCCACGCATTATCATGGTGCAGCATTCAGCCTGCTTCACGGAAATCTGGCACCCAATGAAATGTTCAGTATTTCAGAAAGTGATATTAAGGTAATTTGTCGATCCTCTCTCACAATGGCAGCAGCAGTGTTGATGTTTTCTTCCGTAAGAGCAGTAACTGGAGCACCGGGTCTAACTTCCTTTCAAATTGATTGTCTCCCCTCTTTAAACATTTTAAACCACCTTCGAGCTGTGCTGTAGGTAAGAATAGACTCTCCATACGCCTCCTGTAACATTGTATGGACATCAACTGAAGAGTTGTTGAGACGCAAGCAGAATTTCAAAGCCGCATATTAATCCTCGCGTGTTACCTCCATTGCAATGGTAGGCGATATGTCTAAACTTGCCTGGTTCTCACAGGGAATACAAGGAATACCAGGAATACCAAAATTGGAACTATTACGGCGTGTTTGTTTCACATTAAACTAACAGAATGATTTTTAGTGCGAAAAATGATGACCGTAAAAATACTTATGATAATTATTTAATGAACAGCCCTCGTATAATTAAACACTATATAAACTGATCGCTAATCTAGGAAGTAACTGACGTTTCGTATGGAGAGAGAGAGAGAGAGAGAGAGAGAGAGAGAGAGAGAGAGAGAGAGAGAGAGAGAGAGAGAGAGAGAGAGAGAGAGAGAGAGAGAGAGAGAGAGAGAGAGAGAGAGAGAGAGAGAGAGAGAGAGAGAGAGAGAGAGAGAGAGAGAGAGAGAGAGAGAGAGAGAGAGAGAGAGGCGAATTTTCAAGATTCTTCAGGACGTTATCATTAACTAAAGTTGGATCAAAGGATTGTTTAAATTTAGGCACTGTTTACAGGAAACTCTTTAATTGTAATCTAGCTTCCATCTATCCACGCATGTGTACATGTCTGCACATATCTTTGCACCAGTCTTCCTGGTTTGAGAGCGGGTCACTATGATCTCACATTCTGTTTAGCGTTATCGCACCAGGCAATATAACGTCTTAGAATATTTTCAGCGTTATTAAAACATCAAACTGTTTTTTTTCCCTCTGGAGGGAACTGCTGTGCAAGTTGGTTTACACTCTCTTAAAAACATATATTGTTTATACGTATCTGCTCACATTTGAGTCCCTGCGTCTTCTATCGAATTTTAATTTTTCTCTTACTAACACATATTAAGTTGAAATGTTGCATACCACTCAAAAATTAAATTAAAAGATTTCATCCGAAATTCATACTATGGACCTTCATGAATCCTACACCCCTCTCAAATCAGTTTTTAAATTTAATTTTGTATGTGTGTGTTAAAAGCAAATTCCAAAAAGTCGTTTAAATACCAAACAGTGCTTAAGTTGCGTCCTTCAAGGATATGATACGGAAAAGAAAGAGGGAACAAAAACCTCCGCTTAAAACTTTTTGTATAGAAAAAGATTGTTAATTTCTTATTTGCTAACACTGGCCCCAACTATTTGTATTACAATGTATGTTTAAGACATTTGAATAACAACTAAAATGTATAATATTATATATTCGGAATAGTCTTCGAAGTCCTCTTCATTCTGAATTCTTGTTGTAGATTATTAATCAACGGTAAGAGGTAGCGAAAATTTTATTATCTACGTGAAATCTAGATTTTAAAGCAGAAAATGTCAGTGAGTGCGTGCACGTGTGTGTGAGGTACATTTTCGAGATTTTCCTTGTAATTGATTCGGATTTTCAAAATACTTCTCTGAAATGAAGTCATTATATCGTAGCCATATAGGAGCATGCAATTTAAAACCGCCCTGCCTTTTAAAACTACGATGTGATTTACCTACTCTTTCTACAAGGAAATGTCAAAATATGAATATAAGTTGAACGTTTATCTGTGCTAAGAACTAGTTGAAAAGCATGTAAGAATTGCTTGTAGAAAAATGAGGAGAGAAAGTCGTTGTAAATGTAACATTAACACCCCCCTTTTCTTTTCTTTTTCTCACGATTATCTAAACAGAACGGAATTTCAACCCCTTCAAACAGCGACTTATTTTAAGACAGCAACTAAACAACCAAATAGCTATGTAAATAAAAGCAAGCATTAAGTCATAATTCCAAACAATTGCTGCTTTCGTCTAAATACATTTTTCCCAAACTTCTCGAGAGTAAATGTTTGCTGACCCTGAACGCTGAGTTATTGCTCACGATAGGACAATATGTATCAAGATGGTATTGAAGCCTTAAGTCCTTTCCTAAGTACTAAATTATCATATTTTCTCATTTCAACATTTTCATGGCTTAGCTACAACAAAAAAGGTCTCTACTGATGACATTTTGTGAGAACTGCACCTTTTCTTATAATTTCTACGGAAGCACTGCACACCGAGATCCTATCGCTACGCTTCCTAGGGAATGGTATAGTCAGGCCATTGCCTAGCTCAGACACTTGAAAGCCACGCTGTTAGGGAATCACACCTTTAGCCATTTCTTAGCGTAGGCACCCGTAAGACTTCCTGACATCTCTTGAAAGTTCTTTTGAAGGTAAACATCTAGTGGCACCGCCATATTACAACTAATTACATCTGAACAACCGCCACATTGCCTATACAAACAATTGTTATAGCATTAAGAACGCTAGTCAACAGCCATTTTGTATCTGGGATATGATACATCAAATAATATGTATTTTAGTGTGAAGAATCCTAGTATACCTTTAAAAACGTTCTAGCATATACCAATTTTAGTTTTTAAAGCTTTTTTACTTCTCATATTCACTATTTCGCTTTTTGCTGTTCTTCTGTTTGATGTTTAAAAACATAAAAAAATCAAGGAATGGCCTACAAGAAAATTATATCGTATGTTTCTGGAAACGTAAATGTGAACAATACCCCATTGGTTGAGCCCGATAAAATCATTTTGCTCCCCTTCATAACCGAGCGGGATGGCTCAGGCGGTTTCGTCTGTGGCCAGCATTCGGGAGGCCCGGGTTCGATTCCCGTGGCTGACCTACCTGAACCGTGCGTCTTTTCGTGGGTTTCCCAGGTCGCTAGTTAAATGCTGGGTAGGTTAATGACATCCTCCGAATTTCCTGTCCCTCCATTTCATCTGCATTATTATTTCACATCATCTCTGATCTGGTGCTCACTTTCAGGGTAGAAATGTCGGCGGGAGTCTCGGCGGTGCTTGGCAGGATTATATGCTCTAAGGAAAACTACTTCCTCCTCCGGTAGGTCGGTTGTCCGTCTCCGCTCCTCTGCTGGGGCCATTTCGGGACCGCCAGCCAGGGACCTTTCGGTCTCGGCTGCTGGGCTCGTTGCCGACCCGCAGTAGGGGAGCGTGTCCGTTGTCCTGGCTTGTCGGGGGAAGTCTCTATCCAAGTAAACTGTAGGGACCCTGCCCTCTGTACTGTCGTGGCTCCTTGGTGCGGCCACCCACTGTCTCCTTCACCTCATCCTTCCTCCCAGGGGTGCCCCACTTGGGGGCATAGGAACAATGGTGATCTACGTACCGAATCACGACCGTAATGAAATCCTAATCCTCCCCTTCGTATGGTTGGGTCTTATCAAGAACTTTTTAAAAACTCTGGATAAAGAAAGTGAGGCCTTCAGTCAATTAAAATGAGACAAAGCTGAAAGAGGGTATATTTGTTGGACCACAAACAAGAAAATTGCTAAAAGATCCAAACTTTGATACCAAACTCACAGATATACAATTAGCTGCATAGTCTTCTTTTAAAGCAATTGTGAAGGGCTTTTTGGATAACAGAAATGTTACAACTGTGAATGATCTGTTAAACAACTATAGGAACATGGGGTGTACAGTGTCACTTAAAATTCACTTTTTAAATTCTCACCTTAATATCTTGCCGGAAAATTTTGGAGCCCTAAGCGATGAGCATGGTGAATGCTTTCACCAAGACATTCTTACCATGGAACACCGTTACCAAGGCCATTGGAACCCTTCGAGAGTGGGTGACTACCCCAGGGGTTTTGGAAATTAATTGTTCTTTCACACTGGCTGTGTGTAGGCCAAATTGTGGAAACGTAGAGTCAGACTGAAAAATTCAATGTCATAGCAGGGATTTGAACCACGGATCTTCTGGTCTCCGTCCAGCCGCTCTAACCATTGAACTACTGTGGCCAACGTGCCGATATGACATTAAAATGTCATTAAAATATCCTAGTGGTTTACCGGGAAAAATACGAGTTAGTTGGAGAATTTAATGTCATATCGGCACGTTGACCATAGTAGCTCAATGGTTAGAGCGGCTGGACGGAGATCAGAAGATTCGTGTTTCAAATCCCGGCTATGGCATTGAATTTTTCAGTCTGACTCTACGTTTCCACAATGCTGGGGTTTTGTTAGGGAGAGTGATGAAAAGGCAAACAACAAACGAGCTCCGTCGTCGTATTTTTCAAAAAGCAAAGACGATCAAAGATGAAAATATCTTCTGAACTAATTTAGACCTTTTATTGGCATTATGCCCATATATTCATACAAAATAGTACTGGTTTTAAAAGTTCTGAATGTGTATTTTTGTTTGACTTAATTGTGTCAATTTTCGCTATTACCTTTTCTTTATTCTGCTTTATATCTACGAAATGTGACGTCATAGAAAACAAATTGATTTTACCAGTGTATTCAAAACCCCAAAATTAGGTAAATCCATCTACTTACAAACCAGATGCAAAAAAAAAAAAAAAAAATGTTAACTAGTGAAATTAAATGGTTCTTGACGTACATACTAATAGAATAGAATGTTACGAACGTATGTGTGTAATGACTAAATACAAACCTTTATCGTAAAGGAATCATTCCATTGCCGAACCAGAGAATCCGCCCTTACGTCTTTCCATGTAATGAAGTTGTGGAAAGGTACACCAGTCCGCCGGTGCCATGTGATAAACGATGACCTCTGAGTCGATATTCCGAGACAGGTGATCTGATGTGGAGATAAACCTGCATCTGTGGAGCAAAGCCACACACATAATAGTTTAGTTAATAGCTAACATAATTGCGAAACTAGCTAAATGACTTCGCGGTAAAGTATGTGGCCCGCACTCAGTAGGTTCAGGTTTGAATTTCTCGGCCACTCCGACCATGTTTTTCTTATTTCCCCAGGTTGATAGGCGAATGCTGAAGTGGTTCCCCTTCTATCACGGGTTTCTTATCCATCATTTACTTTTGTTAGTTTCATCTCATATGCTTCAGGATTGTAGGACCAGAAAACGTCATTGCTACGGGTTGGTGAAATTGACGAAATGGAAACAGTTTACTCTGGCACTTAGTTTGCCTACTGGGATTGGTTGGATTCATTTCGGAATCTCCAGTTGAACATGGCTGAGGCAATATGTCCAGTGCTGTAACCGTTAGGGACCCCGACCTGGCTGGCGTCCATCGTTCTCCAATTTTGATTGCCCTTCGAATCTCCCGTTCTCCCAGTGAGCACGTTAGAAGCACAAATGGTTTACTATAGGGATGATGTGCTCCAGTGATGCCTTTTCATCTGACTAATCCGAATATAATTATAGAATATCTCTTCGGAAAATCAAAATCATGAGATAGAAGAAAATGCATGTTAAATGACAATAAATAAATCAATGTGACATACTGACTAATAAAATTGTAAATCAATCATGCTGTAATACGAAAATTTCCTGCGTAAAGCTACATTCATAATCCTCTATGATAACCTAATTGCCAAAATATGTACCCAAATGGCGAGGCATTCAAAATACCAGCTGAAATTACTTCTACACTTTAAATTTGACCAACTATTTTCATTACAATAAATAATAATAACATATACGAATCTAATTTCTACTATGGTGGAGCGATGCATTCTTTTCAGGTGTAAAATCCTTAGTATGAGTCTCTCTAGAAGGCCGTTGGTAATGTTCGCACGTAAAAGAATATCTTACCTTGAAAGAGAAGGCTCATGAGCAAAATTATCGGGTCTGCTTTAATTAGTGATATTATATAAAACAGAATCAGTGACTAGAAATGCACCTGATCAGGCATACATTCTGCCAAGAAAGTACTGAGAATTGATCATATAAAAATCTCGTATGAGGAGATTCGAAATTACTGTTGTCGCTAAGTTGGTACATCTTTGCTCTATACCCACACGGAGTTTGACTGTCATCTCTAGTTTGTTTACTAGGCGCCATTTTGTTAATGCACCTCAAAGGTGTGTTGCGATTTTATAATGAATAAAAATATTGAACAAAGAATCTACCAAATTTTGCATTGCAATTAATGGTATTTCGTGTGCCGAATCGCTGAAAATATTAAAAAGGGTGGTGATTCGACATGCGTATGAGCGGTGCAATGAATTCAGAGGTGGTCGAGATGTGCTGGAAGATTTGTCTCGCTCTGGTCGGCCATCAACAGTTTCAACTGAACTGAATATCGCTAAAGTGAAGGAAATAGTGTTTGAAAATCTTCATTTAGGTCTGAGAGAGATTGTCGCTGAACTTTCTGTGACTCATGAATCGATTCGTACCATTTTAAACGATTGTTTGGTCATGACCTGTGTTGCCGCTCGATTAGTTCTGAAAGGTTTGAACTTTCTGTAGAAACTCAATCTCGTAAGGATCGCTGAAGACATGCTAGAACGAGCCAACTCCGAACCCACATTCATGAAACGCATTGCAGCCGGTGATGAGACGTGGGTTTACGAGTTTGACATGCAAACCAGTCAACAAGCTTCCGAGTGGCGCCTTCCAACTGAACCGAAACCCAAAAGGGCACGTCAAACTCAATCAAAACTGGAATTAATTTTGACAGGTATTTTTTTTTCGATTATGGTGGTGTCGTGTACTCGGAATTCTTAACAGAAGGTCAGACGGTAAACAACGATTATTATCTGAGCGTTATGCGGCGTTTCAAAGAACAAATACGGCGAAAAAGACCAGATTTGTGGGAAACAACTCATGGATTCTGCACCACGATAACGTCCCAGCTCACAAAACTATCATTGTGAAGGAATTTCTGGCCAAAAGCTCAACGACTGTCTTCGAACAACCAGCGTATTCACCTGATCTGGCTCCGGCCGACTTCTTTCTCTTTACAAAAGTCAAGTTACCACTTCAGGCACCGGCTTTCAGTCGATAGAAGATATAAAGGAGAATTCATTGTAAAATCGCAACACACCTTTGACGTGCACTACCAAAATGGCGCGCTGCAAACAAACTAGATGATAGATGACAATCAAACTACGCGTGGGTATAGAGGAAAGATGCACCAACTGAGCGACAACAATAATATGATCAGTTCGTAGTACTTTACTGACACAGTAGCATAATTACTACATTAGATAAATACTAACAACTAATGATCAATGTACTTCATAAGCATCGTATGTCCCTATACGACTACGTGATAGACGACTAACTGAACTAACTCATAAAATACTTTCTATATTCTTTATTATTTATCTCCATAACTATAGCTCACAAATTTTTCTAAGAAAGCTTGTTTTATCTGCTTCCTCATAATGTGATAAGTGTGATATTGTAGCTGTACAAAAGGAAGGACGAAAGGCATAAGTTAAAAAAGAATTCGATATATACTGGCATTGATATCGATTTTGTACGGATTAATTTAAAACAAAAGCAAAAACAGGAAATTTCACGCGTGCATCTCTTAAAACATTACAAAAAGACAAATAACAGGAAATAACATTTAAACGGCCAAAGCTTTAAAAGAAGTTCAGTTATACAAAATTAAATTAAATTATGTATTTTAATGATCTCTACAGTTGACTTGACCTCATCTATTTTGGTTTCCCAGTACATAAAATGCAATCATATTGAAGAAAGCTGAACATAAAATAAATAAGGTGGCACATGTTATCCGCGGACATTTTAAAATTCGCACACCGTTGTCTCTGTCAATAAGTCAAACACACACACACACACACACACACACACACACACACACACACACACACACACACACACACACACACACACACACACACATATATATATCAAGATTATTCAGAGTTGACTTTGAAAAAAAATGAAAAATAAAACAACGAAAGATTTGGCATATAAATGGTGTTTGGAATGAAGAAGAAGTTTTGAAAAACTTCAATTTCTATCCCTGAAGGACGCTAGAGATATAAATACGAATTTTGTAACTATCCAGCTTTTCAATTTCAAGTTAGACAGATAGACAGATAGACACCTCTCTCTCTCTCTCTCTCTCTCTCTCTCTCTCTCTCTCTCTCTCTCTCTCTCTCTCTCTCTCTCTCTCTCTCTCTCTCTCTCACATACACACACACACACACACACACACACACACACACACACACACACACACACACAGTAAGAAAGAGATGAGACGCTCTTGTCATTTTTGTTCAGGGACCTCAAAACGTGGGTGTTGTGAAATTTGGTTACCCAAGTTTGGAGGAATATGAATCTGCCTCGATCCACTACAATTAAATGGCAAAGAAGTTCTATAACTAAGTCTATAGTATAAAATGTTGCACTTACTTCTTATAGCAGCCCGAAGAACGCCTGTTATCTTTTCCCAAAGCAGTTCAGGTTCAATCTCTTCGTAGCCCACTTCAGGATAGCAAAGTTCAACCTTAAATAACCAAATAAACATACGTATTAGTGCAAAGTACACTTGCTGCATTACCTCTCTACATCTTAGATCTATAAATTAAATACATGATACACTACTCTAAGCCGAGTTCCATACAGTACACCCGAAATATTAAATTAAAACTATCGAACATTAGATGCAGAATATTTACACTCAAATCAATCAGGGACGAGAAATCAGAATCTCTTTTCTCAGCTTTAAGATCTAAAAGAGCCATTTAACTCTATCCTGTACGTTGTAGCCCGCCTCGGTAGCGTAGATGGTAGGGTGTCTGCCTCACGTCCAAGAAGTCCCGAGTTCGAACCTCGGTCAGGGTGAGTTACCTGGATAAGATTTTCCGGGGTTTTCCCTTATCCTGAAATACGAATGTCGGCTAACTCTAAGCTCTATGGACCCCGGTCTCATTTGAGCATTATTTCACCCATTCCATTCATCGTCCGGCGTTGGAGGACGTAAATTACAAAAAAAAAAAAAAAAAAAAAAATCTAGCACCCAGTGACTGCCACCTGTTACAGAACGTCAAAAAAAAAAAAAAAAATGGAGGACAAAGATTTCACACCAACGATGTCATTGATGCCAAACAGCTATTTTGAGACATGTTAAATCAGACTACAGAGATGGTATAATTAAATTAGAACACCGATGTATTAGCCTTTCTGGAGATTATACTGAGAAATATATATAAAAAAACATGTTTATTTGTTTAATTATTTTTTATTGTGAGGCCCGGGACTTATCAGCTGACCCTCGTATGTGTTTTGAAGCAACTTCGAGGCAACGTGCAGATTCGCATTCTGGAAATCGTGGGCTCTATTCGCGCGGCCAAATCTACGGTTTCCCCGACTAAATAAGTTAATTATATACCCGAATTATCTGTTCCTTCATTTCACCTCTCTTCTCTTTTACTCCACCTTCATCTTGCTTGACTATTGCATGGTTGTGTCGACGGAGTCTTGGCAGGGAATATGCTCTCTGTAAATCGTTGCCCTCCAGATCGGGTGCGCCTCAATCTGGGACAGCGGTGCTCAACTGCAAGCAAGAAAGGATAAGTTGAAATCAGCTACTTCCAGCTGAGGGAGAATGACTCATTTATGCGTAGTTGCTGAATGGACTAGTGACGGTACTGCGTTTGTTTTTTTGTTTTTTTTGTTGTTTTTTTTTAATTGTAATTTACGTCCTCCAACGGTTAAGTCATAGAGCTTAGAGTTACCCGACATTCGTCTTTCGGGATAAGGGAAACCCCGGAAAAAACCTTATCCAGGTAACTCGCTTTGACCGAGATTCGAACTCGGGACCTCTTGAACGTGAGGCAGACATGCTACCACCACGCTATCGAGGCGGGCAGGTACTGCGGTGTCATTCTTACGTACAGGAAAGGTGTACACAGTCAAGGCCTGTTTCTCGTTGCTTTGGTCACTGGTGGGAGGAAAATAACATGCTGCAGAGTTGAGCACCCCTGATCTGGGACAATAATACAAAAGAATCTTCAACATACCTCTACCTTGCGAAACTTCTCAAACCTCATAACGTCTTTATTTGTCAAATAACTTAAGATTAGTAGTTTTATGTCATATTATAATGCAAAATTCTTTTTCAAGTTGTTTAAAATAAATATCTGCTTGCTTTTAACGAAGCCCGACAGAATTGTTAGTCATGTCATGCTTATTTTATTGTTATGGGTTTGTCTTTGTAATCTTTCGTTTCGCCATTAATGGGATACTTTGCATTTCTGATGTCATGTCATGGACAAACATTGGTAAATCACGTCATTAATGCAAATAACAGAAATCAAAGTTGTTAGCATACATTTTGCTAAATTAAAGAGGGAAATGACTATCTATTTGTACACTAATGGTGGACATTGTTATCCAAAAAATGATTCAGTTTCATATTCAACAAGAACCAGAGTTACGGAAGCACAAAAATCAAAGTGTTACATAAGAATTTCACTCTAATCTAGAATTTTAAGACATTTGAGAATAATATTTTCATTTTTTCATAGTCAAGTTCATTTTGCATGGAATACAATTTTGTCAACATGGTAATTTATTCCTTTTGCACTCATTTAAGCAAATTAAAATGTAATTCTAAGCTTCTTGTATTGCTTATGTTGTACTAAGCATCTTGATTTCCTTTCAAGTTTATGCACTGAAAAAAGTTCGTGGAATTGAATACAAATACCTTGGAATTCCATTATTAATAATTTTAATACATTTTTCTTGTTTTGAATGATGCGCTTACATTTAGCGTATTAGTAAAGAAAACAATACATGCATTTATTTAATGAAGCTCACAAGGGGCGAAATGCCTTCAATGTATATTTATAAGGGAGGTTTTTTTTTGTAGTCGTCATCTATGATATGCTTTGAGTTTTTTGTGTCTTTCCTCGTTTGCAATATCTAGGCTCTAGGATATCAGTGAACTCAAATTTGGCTAATTTTTTAATGATAAAAATTATATACTTAATATTACGAGCCACTCATAAATAAAAAAGATCATTTTTAAGATACAACAATGTGTAGCATACGAAAGTGCCGTTTTGTAACTCAACTTTTACAAAATAAAATGCTTATTTAAAGAGTAATTGTGCTTTTCTATTCTTCTGCTCAGCAAACCTTGTCACTTTTTAGTCTATGTTAGCAACGTATTCTTTTTCTATTGAAGGTATTGCTGAGTCTTTCTTGTCCAATTGTAGGTATTTCTTAAACAATGTTAACACATTTAATGTGTTGAAACACCTTTCAGGATCAGCTGTTGCACTGGAGTTTTAGAACTATATTAATTATTAAATAAGTTTACTGTTTTTGAAAACGTATCTTCTAAATTGTTTTTAATGGAAAAACGTACATTGAACTCACAGAACTTATGCTCTCAGTCTCTTCACTAGAACAAAGTACTCGAAGTTCACTCTTTAGTTTTCCCTCTTCTATAAAAGAGAAGTACTTTGAATCATTCTAGTTGGCAGGATTAACTAAAATGAAGTACTCTAAGTCATCAGTTGCACCAAATCTTTCTTCAGCTTCTGAATAATTATATTATAGCACAAAAAAGCGCAGACTGTTTTATCGACCTTGTTCCTTACCTGGAACTGTTAAATATCACAGAATTAACTTCTGGTTCGTTTGATAGTTCATTCCTAATTTCATTGATAGCGGCTATAAGTTAATGACAATGTTCCTCTATATTTATACCACACTTACAATTTTCTTCGTAAAATATTCTAAGACATTTCAACGAACGGGATGACTGCTGAAAGACCAAGAAGAAAGAAAATGAATTCATGTTCAAGTAAATGTCTTAGTCCAGCTGCTTCCCTTATTGACACAGAGTTCCATTAGCGATTCTGCTGTACTTTCGAAACATTCTGTTAGCGATTTCTGTTACGAATAAACAGAAGACACTCTGGAAATTCCATCTTTGACGTGTCCGCTGTAACTTTCGTCTTCTTACTAGACGAAGGAAAACAAGAGAAAATGCCAATAAGTTGATAAAATTACTGATGGTTGCGTTTTAGAGCATACTTATTGCATAATGAGATTTTGTGCATAGCAATGCATAAAATAAACAGACGAATACACATCCCTTACCGTTTGACTCCATGTTACACTCCTTGGAATGCAGATTCACCATCATATGTTTGAGGGACCAATATTTATCTCTCAGTTTGTACAGCTCCAATGCTATCAATATACTTTGGGCTATTACTTTCTTTCAGTAAGGTGTATGAAGTCACGAAAATGTTCACGATTCCTGAATAAAACTAGAAAGCGTTACAAGCTCTGTCTTATTGGAGATATTGCTGGTTTCCTCCACTTATACAAACATAAACATTGGTCCGTTTATTTCATCCTGGATCGCTTATTTGTAAATCCAGTACATACATTTATAGCTCATTTTATTGCTAATGTATAACTGTTTACTTTGGAATCCTCCAAATGTTTTCGTAAGTTGTTACCTAACTAATCAAATTCGGTTTTACCAAATTGCCCCTATTTGGCTATTGTTACCTTTTTTTAAGTTGTCTTAGAGCAAGTTCATCACAGAATATTAGGCAATCAATAGTTTTATTTAATATATTCCGGTTTTATCGTTCTAATGGATTGTGTCGTGTAGCAGATCCTTCATAAATTTACGTTCGAACATCGACTTTTACAAACAAATTTAATTTTAAGGAGTGTCCAATGCGAAGAGAATTTCCAATAAGGAGAATGTATTATATGCGACTTGATTTTTTCTGCAAAAATGTTTCAGGTCAGAACAACAGGGAACATGGAAAAAGCTCCACAGGAGGGAAAAAAAAGAAAAAAAAATGAAAAAACAAAAACAAAACAGAAATCATCCGTTCCGATTTGCCATGATGCTGCGTACTACAAACTAACTTGGCTATCATCATCATCATCATCATCATCATCATCATCGTCATCGTCGTCGTCGTCGTCGTCGTCGCCCGCCTCGGTATCGAGGTGGTAGAGTGTCTGCCTCACGTTCAAGAGCTCCCGAGTTCGAATCTCGGTCAGGGTGAGTTACCTGGATAAGGTTTTTCCGGGGTTTTCCCTTATCCTGAAAGACGAATGTGGGTAACTCTAAGCGCTATGGACCCTGGGCTCATTTGAGCATCATTTCGCCCATTCCATTCATCGTCCGATATGACTTAACGTTGGCGGACGTAAAATTACAACAAAAATCATCATCAATTATTATCATCATCATTATCGTTATTATTTATTATTATTATCATCATCATTATTATGATCATCTCTGAATTTTATGTATAATACCACTATAATTTTTAAGTAATGTTTAGTGTGCTAATATAAAAGGACACTGGTGATACATGGAATTAAATAAATGATAAAGGAAATATATGCCACAGGCCCTGTATTTTCCAGTGATGAGACTGAGAAAAATCAGGGAGGACGGTCCTGGCGCAATGTGAACAGCAAACCTCCCGATTGCACTCTGTACCTTAACGACATCGGCTGCCATGTCGGTTAAATCGCTGCATTATGTAACCTCAACGACCAAATACATACAGATACAATTGGTTTTCTAAGCGGTGTAGACTGTCACTTAATGAAACAAGAAAAAAGAAAAGAACGAAATAGAAAAAAAGAAAGGAATAGAAGTCCTCGTAGCCAAAACGACACGCAATGTGAGAGAAACATGCTGTATACAGGAAGGAAAATTTCTGAAAAAGTAGAACACGTAGGAGATTCTCGTAGAAAATGAATTATATTTTAAACGAAGTTAGTCATAATCCATATATCAATGGAAATCATGGCAGCGCACAGAGATAGACATTTGCAGCCTTTGATAGGTAATAAAAATTTGGTGTGTATCGTTTACATTAACGTTATCGTTTATTTTTGTATTTCTAACTAAAGTTTATCTTTCTGTATGTTTTATGTGTAATGAGATAAACCTTTACGGAAAGTAGGTAGAAGGAGGATATGGAAAGCTGAAGCGGTAGTCAAATATCGTATTTATAAAACACGGTTCGCTATATGCTCGCTTTTGTTTGAAAGTCATTACTTGCAACTTCAAAAACGCTTGAGTATTGGAAAATTGTCTACCTCTTACGGTTTACTACTGTATAAAATTGTACAAAATGTGTTCAAAGAAGAGGAATTGAGAGACTGCTCATAGAACATTCAAAACAGAATGCATTTTGAAGTTATTTAAATACGTTTATTTTGACAAAAATATTTAGAGATATTTTGCAGGGAGGGAAACAACAAACACTTGCCCCGTAAAGGATAGTTTGAGGTGGGGGTTTTCTTGAAAATCCTTCTCTTACATCCTTGTCCTCAGAAGACAATGAATTCAAATATCAAATATGCTATTTATCCCACGTCTCGCTTGTGGGTAGACATTGCAAAAGCACTCAGACATTTTCCTAAAATGCTTTACTTCCGGATCAGTGGTCAAGAAGCATGTACATTTCCGCTGAAACTTCAATACTGAAGTTTTGGGTGGAGGTCTTCCTCTACCAATCATAGGTATATTGTAGGGTAGAATGGGTAGAATCTTACAGAGGAGATTCGCTACGTCGAGCAGACTTGATCTGTTTTGCCTGTGCCCCAAGTGAGGCCATCACGGAAGTATGAGGTGAGACGAGACAAAGGGCGCCCGACCCAAGGAGCCCTGACAGTGTAGAGGGTAGGATCAATTGAAAACCCTATCCCACCCACCGTGGTCATAATACAGTCCACTAAGCCGGCATACCGAAGTAGGAAATGTTTACCAGGAGCATATCATCCTGTCATGCAGCGCCGAGACATGCGCCGACACTTCTACCCTGAAAGATAGCATCAGATGATATGATATGAAATGATAATGGAGATGAAATGGAGCGACAGGAATTCGGGGGATGTAAATGTAATTAACGTACCTACCCAGCATTCGCCCGTCTCGGTAGCGTAGATGGTAGCATGTCTGCCTCACGTTCAAGATGTCCCGAGTTCGAATCTCGGTCAGGGTGAGTTACCTGGATAAGGTTATTCCGGGGTTTTCCCTTATCCTGGAAGACGAATGTCGGGTAACTCTAAGCTCCATGGGCCCCGGGCTCATATGAGCATCATTTCACCTATTCCAACAGCATTCGCTTGGCGACCCCCGAGGAAACTCATGGGTCAGGTAGACCGGCCACAGGTAGCCAACCCGGACTTCCCGAGTGCGGGCCACAAACGAAACCACGTAAGCCAACCCGCTCAGTTACGTATGTGGTAGACAGTAAAAGTAGAACTAACGTATCTGTGGATGGTTAGATTAATTTATCAAACATAAGATTGTCCTTAATTGTTTGTAGTGTTTCTGTAGTGTTTATATGAAGTATCTATAATGTATTTACTTGTCTTGTTTGAGTGTTGACTATTCCGTGATACGTGGTAGGAAGTGAGATGTTAGTCATGTTCTTAGAAGTACATAAGGAGTAATGATGGATGGGGTATTCCTGTTTCATCAAAAGGTGACAGAACACTCAACACCTCCGCCAAACAAATGTTGCATAACCAGCAATAGGCCATCAGACCATGCTCATCGGCTGCTCATTTCAGCTGTAAAATACCAACTTGACCCGCGGATCGACCTTCCTGACCCTTATTCTAGGGGGTTTATCCGGATAAGCGAATCTTGGGAAGGACAATTATCTACATCCCCCGAACTTAAGGTTCCTATATGTATTTCACTTCACTTCAGCTTTCTTCCTGATTGACTATTTAGGGCTTCTAAGTGACGACAGAAATTTCGGCAAGCAAGGCAAAGAATTTGCTCGTCTTCCATATCGGCAGATGCTTCGGATTCCGGGCTCTCCAGAGGAGGTGGGGAGCCGGTTTAACGAGCAGCTCTGAGGTTTTTAATGTATAGCTGTCAGGGACACGTCTTTCCCCAGGTCATCACCTTTAACTTTCACCCATCTTATTCCTCTACCGGTGGAGGGATTACGTGTATGCACACGCACACTTTGATAATAAACGGACAAAGCAAAGAAAGCAATAACAGGGATAGACCAAATATAGGAAAAACAAAGCACAATTTGAGAATATAAAGAAATTAAGTGAAGCATTAAAGCTAATATTTTTGGACCTATAGGGGGCTTTGTTTCTGCGAAAATTAAACACTATGTAAAATGCATAAAAATCCAAATATGTTACATTCACATGATTTACCCTACCCACTCTTCTACAAACTATTCTTTAAAAAGCTTATTCCATCTAACACATAATAAACAAGATAAACTGTAGTAAAAATGCTTACATATTTTCTCCTAGGTACAATGGGAGTAAAGCAATAAAATAGTCTTACGGCATAGTCAAATCTTTTATGAGCTAATCGCTATGTGATAGCTTCGAAATTCCACTCTATTTGCTTGGCCAGAAGGTAAGAAAACAAATGACTTGCCATTTGTTAACAGTATAAGAATTGTAAAATTTAGATCAATATCAAATATTTTTTTTTTTCAGAAATGGCTAACTTTACAAAGAAATGTAGATATCTACATATTTTACATATTTTAACGAGTTCATTTATTACAGTAATATTTCGTCTATACTTTACGGTTTACGTATTACAGTTAAGTCATCTTGAGTGAAAACTACAGAAGTTATACTCAAAAAATTGCAGACTTATATTTCATTTATCACGAAATTATCTTAAATATGTGGTATTTAACCAAAACTATGGGAACCAATTTTGTACAACTCCAAATTTTCGAAAAATTGTACCACGACGTGTGGATATTAGACAATCACCACTGCTCATCTTATTTTTTTCCTTTAATTTATGCCCTCCAACATTAAGTATATCGGACGATGACTGCAATAATGTTCAAATGAGCCCAGGGTCCATAGCGCAGAGTTACCAAACATTCATTTTTCAGGATAAGGGGAAAATCCCGAAATACCTTATCCAGATAACTCACCTGACCAAAATTCGATCTCGGGACCTCTTGAACGCGAGGCAGACACGCTACCATCTACTCTACCGAGGCGGGCAGCTCATCCTTGGAAAACGCCTAATTTCGTTCTGTAGTTACACTTTCACAGACACACAAGCTCGCACTTGTGAATCTTTTTCTAATAATGTTTTATTATTATTATTATTATTATTATTATTATTATTATTATTATTATTATTATTATTATTATTATTATTATTATTATTATTATTATTATTATTATTATTATTATTATTATTATTATTATTATTATTATTATTATTATTATTATTATTATTATTATTATTATTATTATTATTATTATTATTATTATTATTATTATTATTATTATTATTATTATTATTATTATTATTATTATTATTATTATTATTATTATTATTATTATTATTATTATTATTATTATTATTATTATTATTATTATTATTATTATTATTATTATTATTATTATTATTATTATTATTATTATTATTATTATTATTATTATTATTATTATTATTATTATTATTATTATTATTATTATTATTATTATTATTATTATTATTATTATTATTATTATTATTATTATTATTATTATTATTATTATTATTATTATTATTATTATTATTATTATTATTATTATTATTATTATTATTATTATTATTATTATTATTATTATTATTATTATTATTATTATTATTATTATTATTATTATTATTATTATTATTATTATTATTATTATTATTATTATTATTATTATTATTATTATTATTATTATTATTATTATTATTATTATTATTATTACTATTATTATTACTATTATTATTATCATCATCGTTGTTATTGTTGTTATACCAACAATTGTTGTTGCATTCAGACTTATGAAGCCGCGTGTATTTATTTACAACAAATATTTCAAAATGTTTGGACTACGCCGCAAGTGCAGTGTTATTTTAACAGAAGTTTTAGTTCACTCTAAAAATAATATCAAATAACATTTTGCTCCAAGGACTCCGGGCTCAGCTATATAATTATAACTTACTACATGCAGTATTACGGTGCAGTGGATATATGTGGGCAGATGCAATTGAGTGATTTACCACAGAGTAATTTAAAGATCATTTATTTCTTCGTTCTTTTTTATTTCGAAATGGTGTGTGTTGTTAGCTGAAAAATTGTATTGAGCCATTTGAACTGTGTAGGTATTGAATGTTAATTGTCAGAAACAAATTTCACATAATTTGCATACAGCTTCAGATTTAACTGATTTAGACTAAGAGCTTTGACCTCGAATTACGAAGATAATGGGAAGGTAGTGGATCAAGTTTCTGGCACCTCAGTTGACAAGCTTACGTTAAGATAAATGCCTCTTATGATAAAAACATGGATTACGTATGCAATGTTAGCATTTAACTAAAAAAAGGGTGACCATTTTGTTGTGTAACGCAGCATTGCGTTGTCTGTACCAGGGTCGACCACGATATCGCAAGCTTGGAGATACGACATAAACTGGCAGAGAGCGGCGTTCAAGAACTGAGAGTGCGTAAGTAAAGCACACTTTATCACTATTGTTATTTTAGGAATTAAGAAAATGGGTTGATGGCGTGTTTTGTGCTTTTGTCAGGACTGAACATCTTTTGGATTTCAGTTCCGTAGATGTTTCGGTAACTGAAGCTGAAAAACTTACTTTGCGGATTAGAGCCCTTAATGTCCGATTACTTTTTAGGGCTCAGGGATCTCAGGAAGTATATTTTGCTGTATTTATTCTTTACATGCACATCTGGTAGTTGTGCTATAGCGTGAAAGTTTCTCCTTGACACCGGAACAATTATTTTTGTCCCATTTAAATTGCCTTGCTTGAAGATTCTAGAAAATGAAATCATCGATTCCATCCGTTATTTTTTCTCTCGCCATTAGTGAATAGTTGCAATGAACTTCAAATTCAGGTGGAGATAAAAGAGCTAGCGTAGTAAATTGTTCTACAAATCAACCATGCTTCTCTTAATTTAACATTGCTTAGTAGTCGAAATACCGCTTTGTCTCATGCGACATATTCGTTTATACATTATTTTATTTAAATGTAAAATCCTCTAAAACTTAAAAGATTGGAGGACATATCGGAGGATATATTCAATTTTTGAACTTTGTTGCCAGCGTCATAGCCAACAGAGCTCAATTCCTTATTTCTCTATTCTAATTAAAATATTTCAGCTGACAAGTTACGCAACAGAGATACGAAAAATATTTAAAACTGCAAATCATCTAGTGCTTTATCGTTGTTTTCTACCTAATAAAATAGAATGTATATTAAGAAAGATGCATTAATTTGTATATTTTCATGCAGTGAACCGTATACTTAGGAATGTCTGCAAATATAAATAAACGCATGCGCGCGCACACACACACACACACACACACACACACACACACACACACACACACACACACACACACACACACACACACACACACACACACACACACACTCACACACACACACACACACACACACACACACACACACACACACACTCACACACACACACACACAACTTCTGCATGCTGGGGAATAGATATAATAAAAGGTCCCGTTTTAAAATTATGCTACATAATATATGACTTCAAGTCTATTGATCTCAGAGCAATTTGACTCTTAGTGCGAAGGAAAACACCAGGAAAAATTAAAACAAATATCAAGTAATAAATCAACGCTACATGACTTTACTTTTAAGAAACTAAAGTACTGCAATATCATAAAAATACTTTACCTCATCATTAGCAGTTCCAATTGTCGCGGTCGATTGGTCAAGAATGTGGCACCGCACTGTAGTCGTTCCAACATCTAAAGCAGCGATGTACAATCCTTCCATTTGCGCTTTATGAACACACTCTCGCGCCTCGCGCTATAATCGCTGCCTAGAAGGTGGAAGGAGGGTAGGTATACGCCCGGTGTCTTTCTAGGTGTTAGAGGTCTGCTAGAAATTTGATGGGAGTAAATGTGGATCTCCAAGTGAAATCTAGGACTTTTATAAAATGTTTGAATTCACACTTCGCTATCTGATCATTTTCAGAGGTACTCTTGCTAACCCTGTTGCTTCAATGAATCATACCTTAACGTCAGAATGAGAGGCCAGAAACGCCAACCTTGTAGCAGTAACAGCTGGCTGGCACGCATGCGCAAAAGAGTTTGGAACTGTCAAGTCGAGAAAGAAGGTTAAGGTTTTTTCCGCTTACGAATAAAATTAATTACTTACTTGTCTTGGCGGAAACAATGTATGAAATAAACCTGCATATATTATACATACAGCTACTGCGTTTGCTGTAGAGGTAGCGGAAGTGATCGAGTCCTTTCCCAGTAGATCATTTCTACAGCAACGTCTATGTGAAACGCGGTGCTAATTTAAGTTACGGTGGCATGTTGCAGGGCATTGAGGCATTTACTTCTCTTTGTGTGATTCGCAACAGCAATTAAACAATTTAAATTTTAGAGAAATCTTTAGAAAATGTCAGGTCATGCGCAATCGTCACTGAGAGGTATCTTACTCTAAATGCCATTGGATAAATTTCTGATCCATATCAATTGCATTACTTTCTAAACAGGTTCTCGTTATTTACACAGAACACCAACTTCTTAACACTGTGCGAGAGGTGGAGATGATACGAATTTATACGTTTGTTATGCGATAGTAATTTTGGAGAACATATACTTGTTACAATGGGATTTGAATTTCCATATCCTGTAATATAAGTCCTGTTAATTCCTCTGCGGTATTTTAGTTTGAGCTGCTTTAAAACCAGCGCCACTATCTACCCTCATCCACACCTTCCCACCCCCTCCCCCTTACTGCCAAGGTGGTGCTTCTGATCATTGAGCCCAACAAGAGATCCTCTAAGTGAAAAAGTTTCCAAGTAATATAAAATAGGAAAATGGTAACAAAGGCAGAAGGCGATTGCATCAAATGATATAAACATGTATATCATCTACTCTTCTGGTATCCCCCTCCCATTGTCAGTGATTCTGCTTAGAACAATCAAGTGGTGACAAAAGAAGTACAAATAGTTGTATGAAATTCATGACTAAAGATTATTACCAAAGATTGAAGAACACACAAAATAGGAGAAAAGCAGATATTAACACAATCAAGTTTTTCACACATGCTTCTAAGAAAGGTTACAAAATTAAGTAGTGTCATTTTAAATTTATATTAAAAACCTTTTTTAAAAATTATAGGTTAAAAATTTCTTACTGGCGAGACCTTAATACCTTTAAAATGTATTGCACTATTTCAATCATCTTGATAAATATTGAATTCTCAGGTTTTCTTTAAATTATTTTGTATGATAGTTACAAGATAAGTGGATAACAGGTTATACTCTTGAATAGAAAACAAAATGTAATGTAGCACAAAAATAGGCATGTTTTAATTTAACTTCAAACTGGATAACTCAATTTAGGTTGTGAATGAAATGATTAAAATGATGCTCAAATGAATCCGTAGTCCATAGATCTTAGTTACTCATTATTACCTTCAGAATAAGAAAGAAACGTTGTTTATATTACTGATTTCAACTGAGAAATGCTGTATTATTTTCATTTTATAAGTAGTGCAGAAAACATAAAAGCAAATGAAGGAAGAAAAGAAATTTAAATGTTGTGCCATCTTCCATAATATAAATTAAGGCCTGAGTTGTAATATGAGCACATTCAGTTTTATCTTCTCCTTGTACAAATGGCTTTTAAAATTTATGCATGTAAATCTGCACAGTTCAAATATTCCTAGTCAAGTAAAGTTTATGTTAATTTACTGTAGTAATAATATAATTAACTGTATACGGGAAAAGGAGTGCTAAGCACCTCTGCTGCTTTTAGTGTGCATCTTATTTTACAGCAATGTTTTTTAAACTCCACATTATTAATTCTATTTTATTGCAAGCCAAATATTAAAATAATTTGTCTATTTATCTTTGTCAGTTTATGAACTAAGATAACTTCTTTGAACTATGACGTGGAAGCTTTCCTTTATTTAGGATAACTTCCTACCCTCCCTTAGGTATGAACTATATGAATTGGGGTGAATAGTAGTGCAAATAGAAGTGTAAAAGTAAAGGTGTGCAATAACATGATTTTGTTTAGTATTTATCACATTAGCTATGGTTTTTATTTATCAAATGTTAATTAATGTTAGCATAATGCCATTTATATTTACAGTGGGGAAGGTTTTGCAAGCCCTTCTTGTGCTTGTTTTGGACTCTTACCTGGCTAAGAGTATATTTAACTGCATAAATAGCTGAAGTAAACATATGAATTGTTAAATATTGTAGACCAGACTATTATCCTCTTCTGGGAGTGTTTATTTAAATAGTGGTAAATAAGGCATACTTAATACATAGTACTAACAAATGTGCACAAATGTTCAAATGTTCCAGGTATTATAATAAAAGTAATATGATTATCAAAGGCATTGCAAATAAAGAAAAAGTAATCTTGATGTTAACAATATAATTTAAAGCTTCCGATTGAATTTCACACAGATTTAAAATGGTATTCATCATTGTTTCAAATAAAAAAGGTGCTTAAAATGTAACCTGAGCAATTTTCAAGATCTTCTCGAGAAACAAGCCAGGTGAAAAGACAATTAGAAATTAATTAGAAATTAGTGAGTTCACTGTAATTGGTTTTCCATATACAATAATATACTGAAAAAGAATTTTATGTGTTCCCATAATTTATTTTGCTTTCTGAAGGTTCTTTGCTTCTTCACTGAACAATATTGTGATGTTTGAGTTAATACAGGCTAAGACTGTCTTTAGGAAGTGCAGAAGATTACATAGCATGCATATTTTATAAATAAATTATAAGTTTATTTCAGCATATTCTTGTCAAATACAATTTAAAGATGGATTGTTTTGTATTAAAACCTAACATTGTTCATCTCACTTTCAACATTATGGTTTATCAGATCACTTTTGTGTTTTCACAAATAGTGCATACATATACCTTGTAAGTTTCATTTGCTCCAATAGTTTGTAGTATTTTGGTCTAGGGATACAAAAGATGGAGAAAAAAAATTGAATATCTGGATGTTTGTCTTATCTATCTTCTAAATTTCTTTAAGATTGTTTAAAATCAGCCATTTTTCCCTGTTTATTCTCTTGCCTGATCTCTCATTAACTTTCATGCCAGCGTTAATTCAGCTTATGTCTATTCATAGAAATTAATAGTTTTGTAATAGCATCGGGTATTGGCTATAACTTTACTGTTTTGAGTTACTTTTACTGTCCAAGCTACATTAATAGATATATCATACTTCATGCTCAGCCCAACTTCTCAATCCATTCTTTCATGTAAGAATCATTACTAGAAATTAGTAGCATTACACATTTGCAAAATTTTCCTTCAATTGAGCACTTATTTCTTCCCCATTGTTATCATCACTGTACACTTTGAACACTTCACTGATATGAACTCATAACTTTCTTACCAATAATTTGTTATAAGTGTATGATTTGGCATGGGTGTGTTGCATTTAGAAATATTAATTTGCTTAGTGTATAATGTTTAATTTATGTGAGTGCATGAAATTTATATTCTGGTTAACATTACACTGATATTTGGCCAATTTCTACTGTTTGAATTCAATTAACGTAAGTAAAGCAGGTACCAAAGGTCATGGAATGTTTGTTTAAAACACCTGTACCAAAGGAAAATGAAGCTCACAACGAGGGTTTTTACACAGAAGAGAGAGAAATTTACCATAACTGCAGCATATTTGCAATAACACAATAAAATTGGAAGAATTATTTGTAGTCGGTTTATTGACACTTTGTCACTTACGACAAACTACAAACTAAACCGACTACAACTAGTTTTACCAATTAATTTTGACGTCACTGTTACAAAATTCCTCCAGTCTTGCATAACACGATAAAACTTTAACATTTTACAAGCTCGTCGTGATACTTGTATGGTACAACAATTTTCCCCTTGTAAAAGTATTTCATGTCCCTTTGCTGATTTGAATGATATTTGTGCACTATGATTTTCACTGATTTTATGTTACAAAATAATTAAACAATTACTTGCCTTCATCCCAATCAGAAATATTGGCCAGGCAATCCTAGTCAAATGTCATGGAGTCCATCATCCAGGATTCAGCTAGTGACATATGATGTGAGAGCAAATCGATACATGGCTAAGGACAGGTTGCAATTTGATTTATTACTGACCTTTACCTTTGCTTGTTTCCCATGATACACATCCATTTAAACTTATTTTTTTGTCTTGTCTGTCTTGTTTTTTTCTCATTAATAATTTTTAAACACCCTCATATGACAGCAATCAATCACCTACAACTAAATTAGATAATTTATTTCATATTTCTTAATATACAACTGCAAAAGCATGTGATATTCAATAATGATCACCATACCTGGAGAAAAACCATTAGAAGAATTCAGATTTTGGGTTATAGCCTTTAAGTGAAATGCTAAGCATGACCTTGCTTCCATCTCTATCATCACATGAATTTTAAATCACAAGTGCAAATCATCCTTATTTTTATAATTTAATAATTACCACAGTTCAGCTTGTTACATGATGAACTTTAAATGATAACAATGCAGTGTGTTTATCTCAAGGATAACAAAATATTAAGTAGCAAAAGGGTTATACTTACAAATTATAAATAAATATTTGTTTCAATGTCACCTTTCACCCTTAATGTACACTATTATTTTTAAAATCCATAATAGATTTTAATTATGCACATTTCTCTGTAACCTCACACATTTAGAACATCTATAACTTCATTTTAAATTTGTGTTTTGGTACTTGATAATGCTCTTGAACTTTCCACTTTCATACCTACTCCGCTGTCCAACCTTCAATCAACATACAACATAACATCAAAATACTGGAGTGCAAGAGAGCGAATGCCTTCACTGCTAACTACTTAGCATTAGATACCAACCAACCAACCAACCAACCAACCAACCAAACAAACAACCACTTTGCCCTTACAACTAAACCAGTAATGTTATTATTTTTATATTATATATTTTAACTTTTCTCTTTGATGCTAATGCCGTACTAAAAGTCAAAAGAAATCGGTAATTTCACTGACACATTTTAAATATTGTATGGAATGACCTATGTAGACTTTCTTCATGTGTCTTCTGTACTCAGTACAGGCAGTTTCAAAGAATTATTGCTTAGTGGATGCTAGGCATTTTCAACAAAGGAAACTATTATATTGGGTACTCAAAAAACACAAACTTTGCAACCTTTATGAAAGTAAATATAAATAGGTCACTACAATCAAGAACTGACATTTTGGGGATCCTAAACTGATTGTCATGCTTTCATATTCAATATCTTTAGTGCTTTACCGTATCTTAGCTTTCTATTAATCTTATCAAAAGGGATTACCTATATATTAGTAAGTACATTTTTATAGAACTTAAACTGAAATTACATGAGAAGCACTATATTTTTAAGCTCTTAGTCTGATTTAAATGGGAAGAAGAGCTTATAACTTTTGAAAGGGTAAATTGGAATTAACATTGTGAAGTAATGTAATATTAAAATTATACAGAGTGTCTCAGTCGTCTGATACATTCTGTACCTACTTCACATACTATAAGTTTTCTTTCAATGTGTTTCGCCTCCAGTTAAAAGCATTATCAAGAAATTGTTGACTGGCTAGAACTTTAGTGCCTCAGCTGGTTTCCTGGAGATGAAACATCTGGCGGCGATCCAGTGAGGTTAAGTGAAATATTATCTTTCGATGGAATGTCAAAATTCGTTAAATGTGTTTCGAACTTCCTTATATAAATGTTGTTGATTCAAGTGAACTGATTTTAGTAGTTGGGTTTTATGTTCTATGTTGTGGTTAAGGTCCCAGAAATCTTCTGCTACATCACATTTAACTGTTTCGTTTTGCTTGATGTTCCTAAAGTGTTCTTTAAATCTGTTTCCAATGTTATGTTTCGTCTATTCAATATATATCTTATTGCATCTGAGTAATTAATTCTCTAAATGCTAGTGACACCAAAGCAAACTTTTTCCACCAACACCAAAAGGAATTTGAGCCCTTGATTTCTAAAGAGAAGGACCTAGTTTTCTTCAAGGACGTTGAGAATTTGTTCTAATCGCTGGCTGTTGATTATAAATCTGAGGATTGGCATTTGTTTACAGACTCCCCAAAATCAAGCAGTCATTACTACATGTAGTGTTACTACATAATGGAAACAGATATATTAAAAATTCTTGGCCAAAAAGAAAGTCATTTAATATAGGACAGGATAATGTTCATCACCAACATTTGCACATTCTGAAAACATTTAATTACCTACACATAAACCTGTTTAAGAATTGTTTGAAAGGAATGGATCGTGATGGTAGTATATTTATTTTCCTGAATAAATTCTCAAGGATAGTGAACCTATAATAAAAGAAAGTGTATTTTGTTGGCCCTCAAATAAGGAAACTATGAAATGTATAGAATTTGAAAACCATTTAAATATGCAAGAAGCAGATGCATGACAATCTTTCAAAAACTTTGTCACAAACCTTTTAGGAAACTTCAGATGTGATAACTACAGAAAACTTAACAGTGAGGCGCTTGAGAACTACAAGTTAATGTGATGTAATATGTCTTTTAAAACACACTTTTTGCATTAAGTTAATTAAGTTAATTAGGAGTCGATTAATAACACAAAACAACACTCACTTTTAAATTTTCCCGGAACCGGTTTCCGGGAAAATTTAAAAGTGAGTGTTGTTTTGTGTTATTAATCGACTCCTAATTAACTTAATTTATACAACAACACTGTTTTCAACACTTCCATAAAAGGACACTTTTTGCACCCCAATCTTGACTTCTTCTCTGAGAACCTAGGGGCTGTGAGCAATGAAAATATGGAGCATTTCCACCAAGGACATTGAAGAAATGGAAAGGTGCAAAATAGTAAATGGTTAACTTTAAAGAGAGTCGATTAAAGACACTAGACAACACTTACTTTTAAATTTTTCCGGAACATGTTTCTGAGGCTTTGCCTCTATCATCGGCCGGCTCTCGACTGGTTCTCGTTGGTGTAGCTGACGATATTTTGTCACAGGTCTCCTCTGGTGGCGGTTCAAGGAACTTGCTGAACAAATCTTTCTGGGGGATGTCGAAATTGAATACTTTGTTCCTATTTTTTGAAATGAAGATTTGTTCCCATGTGGATAGTTCTTGTTTTCCTGATGTATGTTTTAGTAGTTTTGGTTCTGGATTTATGTTGTGGTTTTTTTCCCAAAAATGTGTGGCAACTGCTGATTTTTCTAATTGTTTATATTTTATGTTTCTAAAGTGTTCCTTTGCTCTTGTTTCTAAATTTCTTTTTGTTTTTCCAATATAAATTTGACTACAGTCATTGCATTCAATTTGATATATACCAGATTTTTTGTTAGATGGAATGGCATCTTTGATGTTTGAGCAAATTAGGTTTTTTAAGGAGAAATGGTTGACTGGTGCTAGTTGAATATTTTGTTTTTTGAAGACTTTTTTGAATTTATCATAGGCCCATGGATGGTAAGTGAATTTTTTGAAAATCATATTAGTTTCTGTAGCTGAGAGAGTTGTGGTTTCCTTTAGTAGCTTCTTCTTTTTTGCTAAGCTCACTTTTTTGTCCACTAATGATTTGGGAAAGTTATTTTTTTGTGCTATTTCAATTATTTTGTTGTATTCTGTTTTGTATTCTTCTGCTGTGAGAGGGATGTTTACCAGTCTGTGTGCTAAACTATTGAAGATTGCCTGTTTGTGGGATCTTGGGTTGTAGCCATTAGCTTTTATGTAGTTGTCTGTCTGTGTTGGTTTTCTGTAAATGACAAAGTTTAGTCTGTTTTTATTCCTCATTATTTTTAGATCCAAAAATGGTAAATGCTCATCTTTTTCTATTTCTACAGTGAATGTGATGCTTTTTTCTTGGATATTTAAAAGTTTTAGTGCATCACTGATGTGTTTTTTTTGGTACTATTGCAAAGATGTCATCTACATATCGTTGCCAGAGTTTGAACATCCAAGGGAAACCTTTGTTGATCCTTATTTCTAATGCACTCATGTACAGATCGGCCAGGAAGGGTGATAGGGGGTTGCCCATTGCTAACCCTGAAGTTTGGTGATAATATTTTGTTTGAAACTGGAAGAAATTTTGTTCTATGCATAATTTGGTTAGTTCAATGTAGTCTGAAATTTCAGATGATGCCATTCCAAGTGATTTGAGCCATTTTTCTATCAACGGTGGGAGTTGATTAACTGGTATGCTGGGAAACAGTGATTTAACATCAAATGAGACTAGTGTGTCCTCTTCTTCTAGTTCAGTATCCTTAATGTGTTCTATAAGTTCATAGGTGTTTTTGATGCTTAGGCTGTCAAATTTTGGAAATGAATTGAATTTGTTTGTTAGCCACTTTGCAAGTTTGTATGTTGGTGAATTTATACTGCTAACTATAGGTCTCATTGTTATGGATGGTTTGTGTATTTTGGGTAAGCCATAAGGTCTAGGTAAGGTTGGGTTATCCGGTTTAACTGCATATTTGTTTGGTATTATGCTTGATTTTGCTATTGTTTTTTCAAATGACTGTATGTAAGTTTTTAGAGGATTTTTGTTAATGATTTCATATTCATTGTCAGTTAGCATTTTTTCCATTTTTTCAATATAATCTGATTTTTCCATTATGACAATCTTGTTGCCTTTGTCCGCCTTTGTGTAAATAACGTTTTTCTGTTTCAAAGAATGGATAGTATTATGTTTTCTCTTCTGAAAGGATCTGTTCTCTATTTCCTCCAAAATATTTTCACAATGGCTTTTTACTGAATTTTGTATGGATACTGGTAGAATTTGTGTCGAAATGTTGATATCTGCAATGTAGTCTTCAATTTTGTTTGAGAAACTGACGCATGTTTTTAATCCATTATTTAAAAGATCCAATTCTTTTGTGGAGAAATTTTGCTTAGATAGGTTTACTACGTTTTTAAAGATTTCAAAAGAAAAAAAAAAGGAAGAAGAAGAAGAAGAAGAAGCTACTAAAGGAAACCACAACTCTCTCAGCTACAGAAACTAATATGATTTTCAAAAAAATTCACTTACCATCCATGGGCCTATGATAAATTCAGAAAAGTCTTCAAAAAACAAAATATTCAACTAGCACCAGTCAACCATTTCTCCTTAAAAAACCTAATTTGCTCAAACATCAAAGATGCCATTCCATCTAACAAAAAATCTGGTAGATATCAAATTGAATGCAATGACTGTAGTCAAATTTATATTGGAAAAACAAAAAGAAATTTAGAAACAAGAGCAAAGGAACACTTTAGAAACATAAAATATAAACAATTAGAAAAATCAGCAGTTGCCACACATTTTTGGGAAAAAAACCACAACATAAATCCAGAACCAAAACTACTAAAACATACATCAGGAAAACAAGAACTATCCACATGGGAACAAATCTTCATTTCAAAAAATAGGAACAAAGTATTCAATTTCGACATCCCCCAGAAAGATTTGTTCAGCAAGTTCCTTGAACCGCCACCAGAGGAGACCTGTGACAAAATATCGTCAGCTACACCAACGAGAACCAGTCGAGAGCCGGCCAATGATAGAGGCAAAGCCTCAGAAACATGTTCCGGAAAAATTTAAAAGTAAGTGTTGTCTAGTGTCTTTAATCGACTCTCTTTAAAGTTAATTTATCATAACAACACTGTTTTCAACACTTCCAAGAAAGGAATTAGTAAATGGTTGTCAAAAAGTTGACAGACCATGCCAGGCTCTTGGAGGGAGTTTCCTCAAGTGAAGTACAGCTGAAAATCCCATTCACAACTATTTTAAGTTAGTAAATGTTGTTTTCAAATGCTAGGCTTTGGCAATGAAACCCATTAGCTCGCTTGCTCTTCAATATTTCTTTGTAGTGGGTATGGCAGGTAGAGCTTCACAGGTTAAAAGATGTTCTTCAGTCATTTCCTCTTCTTTATTGCACAGAGGACAATTTGGACTTGCATAAATTCCTATTCTGTGTAAGTGGTTGGCCAAATAATCATGTTCCGTAAGTAATCTAAAATTTGCTACTGCAGCTTTACGTGGGATTTCTGGAATAATTTCTGGATTTTTAATTAAAATGTTCCATTTTTTATCTTTAGCTTTGTTAGATATTGATTGGTTTTGGTTGTTTTTATATTTGTTTTTAATTGATCTTTTTATGGATGTAAAGGGTAAGTTTTTACTTTTGTTCTGAATTCAATTTGCACCTTTTTTGGCAAGAAAATCAGCTGATTCATTTCCAGCAATTCCACAGTGTGCAGGTATCCACTGTAATATAATTCTTTTCCGTAGTTTTTGAAGTTGTTGGATCATTTTGTGACATTAATTTGGATTGACCTCATTTTATATGAACTTATTGCACATAATGCTGCTTTAGAATCAGAAAGTATGACAGCATTTTTGAATTTATCTATTCTGTACAGAAGGTGTTGAAGTGAAATATGAATAGCCGTTACTTCTGCATCAAAATTTGTTGTGTGGTATCCTGCTGGTTGATAGAATGAGAACAGTGCACACTTAATTCCTGCTCCTGAGTTGTTGTCCAAGTTAGATCCATCTGTGTAGATATGTAACCATTCTTCAGGTGGGTATTTATTGTTCACAGTTTCTAATGCTAGTGCTTTTAGTACAGGTTTGGAAGTTTCAGATTTTGTAACTATTTGTTCTAAATCTAACTGAATATTAATTGGTTCAAAAGTTAGTGGGTTTTCTTTGATTAAAATGTTTTCTTTAGAATTAGGAAGATTCAGATCTGTTTTTAATTCCATAACTTTGTGTAGGAAACTTGTTTGTGTTTTCATCTTGATTGGTTGCAGTAATCTTTTCTCCCATTTTGTTGTTTTTAACTGCAACATTTTCTCATGTTGTATTAGTGCCTGCTCCTCTAAAGTTAGATATATTGGATAGTTCCGAGTTAAGTCCTTTTATAAAATCAGGAACGTTTTTGAAACTGTTGCAGTCTCATCATCAGGTGATTAGCGACCTTTAGTCTTATACATGAAATTAGCTTCACTGTTAACAACGCTTTTATTTATAACTATTCAGAATAAATGTAATTTTAGTCAAGATACCAAAATAGTGTAGCACACAGATATAAAAAGTGTTTTTCATGTAATCATTGAAAAATCCTGTGTGACAGAAAAGTTCTGTACAAAGTTATAAATCCGCACAAAAAAGTGAGCCAGAAACACAAATTTGTTCCTTTATAACATAAAATGGCTCAAATTTTGTTGGCAAGTGTTGTTTATGCAAAAGCACAAATTATCAGAAAAATATTAATGATACTTAGCTGATATAAGATCTGGTAATATTTCAGAGGGGAAACAGCTGATTTTATGATGATATTGTAAATTCCAAATTAATTATATCTACAGACACATGTTAAATTTAAGTTTTTTTTTGAGGGGGTGGGCTTTAATGAAATTAAATATGAGGTAGGAATCCTAAGAAATCTATTCCAACAATTAAGTCACGTATTTTTTTTTCTTTTCAAAGATAATTAGATAATATCCCATGCCACTTCTGATCTGGTGAAATACAGATTATTTTAATATTTAATGTCAATGCCACGTGTTTGGACTTTCGTACTTAAGTCCTGCTATATGTAACAAATGTTCCATCTCACATGAAACATTATGTATCCATCGTTCCTTTAGATATTAAACTTGGTTGTGTATTTGAGAGTCCTGTGCTGTGATATAGTGGGCTAAGGCATCATTCTTTGGTTCCCTGCCACAGAATGCGTCCAGGCATTGTGGATTTTAAGTCCTGGGTATAGGACTGGTACTCACTCAGTATCATGATGAAAGTGAGGAGCTACGTTAGGTAGCGGCCCTGGTTGCATAAACCAACTTTCTGGCTGGGGGTGCCGAGATGCTGACCACATCTCCACCCAGTATCGGTTGAATGATTGCCCACCTCTGTCTTGCATATGTGGATATGAGTCTGGTAGTCGGGTTGGCAAGCCATGGTTCACTAGGGCTGTTGAACCACGGGTTGATTTTTTTTTGTGTGTGTATTTGGGAGTGAACTTTCAGACCCCACTCCTCTTTTCCGAAGAAGAAGAAATAACTGTGAATAATGATTTTTGGAGGGGAATAAACATTCTACATTATCAGTTGTATATGCCTTTGGTGATATATTTTATTAGGAAACTGTTGTAGAATTTCTACAGAAATACAGTTGATGTCATACATACATATTTTACAAAACCGTGAGAAAGAAAACAGATGTATTTAGTAATGAAAGTTTTATCATGTCATTTATTGACTTTTTTTTTTTTTTTTAACTGAACTGCACCCACTTGAGTTCAGATTATTTAAATGAAATGATAAACCTTACAATACCTTTTATAAGGTTACATTTTCTAATGCAGTCTCCTATGTCATACTTAACTATTCAACTGTCACTTTTAAAAATGAGTCTCACTCGTAACAGGCATATAAATATGTATGGCATATACTATATGTGTAGATTATAACATTTTCCATGAATAAAAAGGATGTGTACAAAATTGTATAAATAATGTTTAAAACAACGCTGAAACATGTTTTTTCAGCAGTAAATATTTAGGAATTGCACTGATTTCACAGTGGTGTTTCAATCAAGTAAATATACATGTCCCACACGTTTCTCTCAAAAAGAGTGCTCACTCGTAGGTGCAACATATAAAACAACTGACTAGTTCTGTGTTTTGGTTTTCTTCTCATCTGGCCAACCCATATAATGTGAATTCTTCATTCTGAAACAAAAGTTAAAAAATGAAATTAATTATTAAGATGAATTCCAGAACTCTTTAGCTAATGCTTCAAAATCATATCTGAGATAAAATGAAATAAAATATTTTAAATGGTTATGAATACCTTAAAGTTAATGTCAATACTGAAAAAGTATTGATCCTAATAAAGAAAAATATTTATTCTCTGCCATTTTAAATGAATAGTCAGCACAATTTAAACAGTTTTTAAAAATATAGAGTAGGGATTGAGTAGATAATAGTACTGCAAAAGACAATGTTTAAGTAAACAGTAGACACCACTTCAGCTTAACTTTAAACACATAAACAAAGCATCTACTGACTGAAGTACCAACACCTGACATGAATCATAAAAACGATTTGTAGTTGGTTTATTGACACTTGTCACTTTTTCTTATATTATTGAGGACTAGTTTCAAAGGCCATTGCCTCCATTTTCAACCTCTCTCCTTTAAAATGGAGGCAATGGCCTTTGAAGCTAGTCCCTCGATAATATAAAAAAAGTAAGTGACAAGTGTCAGTAAACAGACTACAAATGGTTTTTATGATTAATTTTGACGTCACAATTACTAAATTTCTCCAAACCCACATACCTGACAAGAAACTTATTAAATCACGTGATATTGGTATGGAGATGTGGGCTTGATCCTAATGACATGAATAAAGTTTACAATTTTTCTTTATGTGAATGAGGAGAAATATCTAGAAATATCTAGCATAAATACTCTTAACTCTTTTGGATATCCATTTTATATTTTTAATCTGAATCTGATATGATTTCCCACATAAAAGGATAGAAAACTTTAACATTTGTAGCTACATACAGAGGCCGACAGAAGTATTTGAATAATATAACATGTAACATTGCACGTACTATAAATACTGTAATATTTATTTGGCAGCTTTGAATTGTTAAACATGTAAACATTAAACTTTTATGTCTCGGAAACAATATTTAAAATATCACTTTGCATGTATTTATTACACAATTTGTACTGTATTTATTCTATTGTCCCTCTTATTGGGGGACATAAGTATTCGAAGTTACCCAATCGAACAGAGAAAAAGGTGGTTGGACATACCTTACACATCCCTACCTAATAGCAGTTGTGTTTATGCTATGTCTCGAGACAGTGTGCTCAAAGTTATTCAGCCGATTGTGAACTCACAGGTAATGTGGGACGTAAAGGTAAGTAGACAACGGTGGCACAGAAGAATATTGTGATAAATATGTACAAACAAAACAAATCTCTCTCTGAAATTGCCAAAACCATTAACAGAAGCAAAACTACAGTGTTCTGCATAATTCAACGCTTCAGACAAATACTGTTATAAATAAACCTAGAAATGGCGCTCCTTCTAGACTCACCACCAGAGACAGAAGGCAAATAATAAAAATGGTGAAGCAGAATCTGAGAGTCACTGCATCTGAGATTAGAGGATGCCTTAAGTAATATTCTGGCACTGTGGTTCACACCAGAACGCTTGAATGGGTTTTAAATAGTACTGGGTATAATGTCCGCGTTCCTAGAAAGAAACCATATGTTAATAAGAAATTTTAATAAGAAAAAGCGTATAGACTTTGCTAAACAGTGTGTGGTGAAACCAACAGAATTCTGGGGTAAGGTGCTCTTGTCGGACAAGAGCAAATTCTGCTTATACAAGAGTGATGGACGTCTTAAAGTGTGGAGACTGCCAAATACAGAATGGGAACCAAAGAACATGGTAGCTACAGTGAAACATGGTGGCAGTAGTGTGATGGTATGGGGCTGTATAGCTTCATCTGGCTTTGGGGAACTGGTGTTCATAGATGGGATCATGGAAAAATTTGAATACAAGAGTATTCTTGAAAACAATCTTAAAAAGAGTGCAGAGAATTTGGGATTAGGGCATGACTATTACTTCCAGCAGGACAATGATCCGAAACATACTGCTGAAATTGTAAGGCTTATCGTGTACAACACTGCTCACACTTTGAAGACACCACCCCAATCTCCAAGATTTAAATCCTATAGAGAACATCTGGAAGGAACTCTTTGAGCGTGGGGAAGGGAGCATCACATCTGAAACAAGGGCCATCTGAAAGAACTTCTTCAAACAGAGTAGAGAAAATATGGGTTTGCAGTCACTAAACAGCACATACAGACAATGCCCAAATGATTATCAGCAGTTAATCAAAGAAAGGGGATGATAACTAAATACTAGCTGTTTTCTGTTCGAATACTTATGTCCATATGTAAAGTAACCGTTTTATTTCTGCCTGTAGTGCAAATTAGTTTCAGTTGCTATTTATGAGTTTATATGTTTAATGGAAGACTCAAGTTTATTTTCAGCCAGTTGTATTTACGTATGCTTACTCTGTGTAGCTTTAAAATAATATAAGTAATAAATATGTTTATGTTCGAATACTTATATCGGCTACTGTACAAAGGGAAAAAATAAAAATAATTGTGCTCTGTTGTTATTGAAAGCTATTAAACATACCTAAAAGGTACCTCTGATATTATATAAAAATTTGTGGATCATACTTTTATTGTTATACTGCTTAATATATTATTTAGCAGTGTCATTAAAAAATTAAAAAGAGAAAATAATGGATTAATATCTATAAAACAGTGAAATGCCGTATTGCAATTCCATTTAGTACATTGTTTCATGCAGTTTATGAACTTCAGTGTATATAACCTCCTATGTTACACAGTGGTAACTCCTGACCAGCTGGTATGGGGATGAAACTGATTAAACTAAGTATGAAATATATCAATGCAGCCTGGCCAGTTAACACCAAAACTGATGCCAAATTAGAAGGTGATTAATAAATAAAATAGTTATGTATTTATGTATATTTGTATAATTCCATAGTATTATCATACCTAATTTTTTAATTGAAGATCAATTCTTGAGTTTTTTTAATAAAAACTTTGAACTCTGCCTCTTGAAACTGGAGGCTTAATTAAATTATTGCAGTGTTCATTAATGTGAGAACAGAAATATTTTCCTGACCTTAAGAGTTAAATAGGTAGGGATCCCAGACGTCCTGGTTTTACCGGGACAGTCCCGTATTTTAGCCTTTTTTATTCAATTGTCCTGGTGTCTCGAAAAGTATTACCAGGGACAGTAAATGTCTTGGTTTTTTAGAGGTTTATTGGTACTGAATATTTTTGCATCTTAAATACACAAAATATCTCTAATTTTATTGCACTTGAATTCCTTGGCATGAAGAAATATATTTTTTCACTTAATCAGGTAAATATGAAAAGGGAAATATTTTGCTATTTGATTGTTATGTTGGTACCAAAGTGTATATTTACTATCAGCAGAAGTTCTGTTCTTCTACAGATGATGTGGATTGGCTTCTATCTCATTCTATGTGCATGCTGTGAACACATGGATATCAAAGTTATTACTCGGTTTAATTTGTTTCTAATGTAACCGTGAAGTAAATTAAGATGCCTAAGTGAAAGTGTATATTTAGTGATTCTCTTAAAGAGCAATTTCCATTTTTGAAGGAGAGTAAGTATTGATAGTACTGGATCAGGATCTGAAGTGGAGTGTAATTTCTGCCACAGTGTGTTTAGCACTACCCATGGAGGGAAATCTGATTTTATGGATCATGTTCAATACAATAAAGTTCAGCTAATGGTACTGTGCTAATATCTGTATTAATTCATTAATTACCATATTTGTATATGTAACAGGTCTTTCGCTTTTCCGATAACCTAGTGTCAAAGTATCCCGGTCTTTTTTGTTTCAGAATCTGGGATCCCTATACATAGGTAACTTTTAATTCTCTTCAGGCATGAAAATGAACTTTCTGTACTGGCTCAAGTGACAAAAACAGTTGTGACTAACAGAATCAATTTTGTTTTCTCTGGGAAAATTGAACACAACTTCAGTGGTACAATATATTTGTATAGTTCCATTGCACTGAACTGGACTATGCTATGGAGGGAATTTGACAAGGGGGTCCAAAGATGGCCTATTGTATCTATGCGCCCAAGTGGGACACCCCTTGGAGGAAGGATAAGGCGAATGGAAACAGAGGGCAGCTGTCCCAAGGAGCCACTTTTCATGTCTTTCTCTTTAATACCACAAACAGCACTCTTTTCAAATGCAGGAAGTCAAAATATTCTCCCTAATTTTTCAGAAGTGCTCTGAAAATACCTTTTGGGAATGAATTTGGCAAACTGGAAAACAGAGAATAATTATTCAACCTGCGAACTTCAATTTAACATTTTCAGAAAACCTCTGGAAAATTATTTCTTAGCCCTTAATGCGTTTCTCAGATATTTGAATTTGTTTATTACAAAATGCAATGTATGAGAGTTTTTCTGTAACTCATTAGATAATATGTCTGAGTGATCAGTAATAAATAAAACTTAAATAAAAGTAAAACAGATGATGATGTTTAATAATAATAATAATAATAATAATAATAATAATAATAATAATAATAATAATAATAATAATAATAAAAACAACAACAATCATCATAATAATGAATACAATTACTCCTTTTTTCTTCCATTTGAAGCTGACATTGGAATCAACAGCTTTCGAAACTAGTCCCTCAAAAAATAAAAATGTAAGTGACCAAATGTTAAAAACAACTACAAATAGTTTTTCAATTAATTTGGAAGACACTGTTATTGAATTCCTCCAAACATGCATAGTTGGAAAATTTAATCAGGTCTGTAAACAACACTGAGAACCATACCATTATTCTTGAGCTTTCCAGTCAGTGAAGGAAAGATCTATATATCAAGTCCTGGCCATGATTTTTTCAATTTGATTGTACTTTTCAGCATTAGCTTACACAGAGCTGGTGGAAAAGTAATAACACATAAATTAAACCCTTACTGGGGATTTTGACTCTGGAACAGTCTAGAATGTTTATGCACCCATCTCTGCTTGCCAGTGCAGAACGTATGTGTATCCTGTCTGTACTTTTCTATTATAATGAATTTAAAAACTATCTTAGATATTAGTGTTCCTGCCTAAGATCAAAAAGGTCTTAAGTAATACTCACTCTTTGATATTCATTTTTCACAAGCTGAAAGTGATACAAAGTCATTAGTCTTTCTTTTTTGCATCACCTTCTTTATTTGCAGTGCGGCCAAGAATCTTGGCAAGTGAATCCCATATACCTCCAAAGAAGAGAGCGCAGAACAAGTTCTCAAATGGAACAAATGGGTCATGTATGCCCAACAGAAGTGAAGATAACTGCAAATAAAAGTTAATCATATATTAGTGCAATTAGATTGTTAGTGGTACAAATACGATTAAATATATACAGTATTAAAACATTGTGTTTATCCACTTTGAGATTGTATTAGTAGATGTAATTGAAATTCCATTTTTATTTATGGAGGCTCTCTAACTGCTATAGTTTTTAGCTTCCTGTTCCATACTATCATGAAACTTGAAAGGTATAGGTCAAGAGAGGGAGCTAGATAAATGTCCATTGTGTGGAGAAGAGAATGTAGATTTCCATTGTATATTAAATTGTAGTCAAACAAAGATATGGAGAGAGCAGGCTTGTCTACGTAAATGGGACAATTTGGGGGGTGAAGTAGTAATTAGAAAAATGATGTCAGTAAAAGGAGAAAAGAACAGGAGAAATATAGGGAATTATTTAGGGAAAGTTAAAGAGAGATGGCTAAGAACAATTAAGAGAAAAATGTAGAGTGGGATAGGTGAAATGACAAAAAGTGTAAAAAGGAGCAGAGGGCCTCCAATTACACAAAAACCCAGGGTTAGGTGTATGGGGACCGAATTATTAGTCAGTGGTGGGCAACATGATAGGATTTCCAGGATTTAAGAATATATGGCATTTTTCAGTATGGATTTTATAACTGTAATCTTGATTTTGTATTTCCATTTGTTGATGTAAAAGGAAATAAATTACTATTACTATTACTATCATGAAAGACTGCTTAATTTTGTTCAGATACCTCTTTAACTGATTTGAGGTTCTTTTGTGTCCCATAAATCTAAGACAAAACCACCAGCTTTACTTCCCTTCTTAAGAAAGCCATGCTAACGATTTTTAAGCTCAAAAAAAAAAAAAAAAAAATCCATTGCCCTCCGCAAGGTTTGCACTTGAAACCTCAGGAACATGAGGCTTATCCCTAGACCACAGAGGAGCCCAGATGTTCTATAGTAGTCTTCTCTAAAAAGTATTATGCCACTTAATTCAATTTTTAATTGTGTTTTATCAGTGTACTGCTTGATAGTTGAATTGCAATTTAACAAATACAGATAATCATAAAACATGAATTTACTTAGCTTGTTCATTTCTCTCATTTATAATTATATCCAATTTGTGTTACATTATAATGGAATGTAGGTTAGGTATATTTGATGTTTAATTTTGTAATATTAAGTGTAAATTTACTGACGTATTCTATATCAAGGTACTATGTACAGATTTGATTTTAAAGGATGAATAAATTTGATTTGATTTGATTAGGTTATGTAAGTAGAAGTAGCAAAATATTTTAAGTTAGTAAATTTATTTTATTTTAACCGTGAAACTATGAGGGTGCTGCTGTGACTAAGTGGTTAGAATCTTTGCCTTTCTCAAAGCAACCTGACCAGAAGAGATTAATGGTATATGAAAAGCACTTCTTCTATGTTCCACATTTTCCTCTGCCAAAAGGGTTTCTAAATTCCCAACCTATACCAGATATATCTAATATCTAATTCCATGTTTGGATGTAAGACTTGCAGTTTTCATAACGAGCATTATTTATTATGATGCCACCATTTATTATAGCTTATTTTGGCTGATCAACAGTATCAAATTTACAAAAGTTAAGTTTCTGGCTATTCCAACCTCCATGATCTTCAGGAACTGAATGAATAAACAAGTTATCTGTCCCAATATAGAATTATAAAGTGGTTTAGTCTGCATTACTCTAGCCAATGACCTGTGATTGGCTCATGGGCAAAATAAAGCCAGCTAAATGCAGCTGCAACTTGTGTCACTCATTGGAATGTACAAAAGATGACTTTTGTACATTCCAATGAGTGACACAAATAGAGATCAAATACCGTCTTCATCACATAGTGATCTACCTTCTGCTAGGAAAAATCAGCAACCTATTCTCACTCTTGGCTCTTGATTTTATCTGCCACGGAGTGATTGGTTGTTGTTGCAGGTGTGTTTTAAGGTTGGTGTTCCAAGCTCAACTAAGCTGAGGTCCCTAATTTCTATTGTAGTTATGGGTTTATTTAATTTGCCTTCTTTGAGGAGTCTATCACAGTACTTGTCCGTATGTTCCAGAACCAGATGTTCTTAATGTTAATTTTTTACCCATTCTTTATGCAGTTTTGGGTTACAGTCAACTTTTCTGGTTGAAGGAGTCTGATGTTGAGTTGATGTTTGCTGCACATCTCTTCAATTGTGTTGCATGTTGGAATGTCTGGAAAAGCCTAACAATCTTCTATGTTAAAAAAGTTTCAGAAAAAAATGTTGCCTTTTAATGAATATTTGAGTTAAACTCTCATTTTTAAAAGAAGATACATGACAACTATCAAGCAAGGGACATGGAGGGTAAGAGGGGAAAGTATTTGCTATGGAAACATTAACAAATGTTGCCGCATTGGTTACACTGGTTTATCACCTATTCCTCAGCCAGTTATCACTAGTTGGGTGCGGAAAGCAGAATTTGCTTGAGAGTTCAGTTGCTCTGTGTGATGTTAGCCTACTTTGCTAATACACTATTAAAATACCTCATTATGGAAGCAAGACTTAGTGGTAGGATTAGAGGCAGACCGAGGATTCATGGCCCAGGAAAAAGGTCAGCTTATGGCCAGGGTGTTACATTGCATAGCCATCCTAATCCTACATAGTAATGTTATAAGTCCGTTTCCTTATGTTTTTACTAGAATAAGTCGTATAGTTAGAAAATTTGTCAGTTTTCTTAGGCAGTTCTTTGAACAGGAAGAACAGCATTTGCTCCTTCTGAATGAAGTGCTTATTCCTTTCAACCAAGAAAGAAAAAGGATTGCATGTGCCCTTAATAGAATAAGTCATATAGCTAGAGAATTTGTCTGTTTTTCTTAGAGAGTTCTTTGAACAGGAAGAGCAGAATTTGCTCTTTCACAAAAACCGCTTATTCCTTTCAACCAAGTGAGAAAAAGGACTGCATGTGCCCTTAAAATAAGAGAGTAACTGTTCCTAGAATCTCTAAAGAGAAATAGCTACAGCCAGGACGAATTAAACTCCTGGAAACAAAAACTAAGAGCATCTCCATAGTTTTGAATTAGATGCCATAAGAAGGCACATCTGTGACTATTACACCTGAAAGGAGCATCCTAACACATGTAAGCTTATCGAGATTCAACTGTATTGGAACACCACAGTGAAGCGAAAAATTATTAAATTTTAGATGAGTCGCATTTTTTACACATCTGCTTCACTTTCGTACCTATTTTGAGGACATGTTTCGCAAATCTTCGTTTGCATCTACGGCTCTTGTGCGACTGACGCTAGATCCAGCGGTGTGGTTAATTCTGGGGTTGTTGCTGCCATCTGTTGATTTAGTGATGAACTGAAATGTGGGATTCTCTTCTAGCGGGATTTCAAAGTTCATTAGTTGGTTTTTATGTTTTTCTATGTATATCCTCTCCCATATGACGAGTTCACTATGTTTTTGTACGTATTTTAGTAATTCTGTGCTATCTTCAATTTCATGATTTTCAGACCAGAAATGAGCTGCTATTGCGGACTTATCAATATTTTTGTATCTTAAGTGCCTGAAGTGTTCTTTCTTTCTAGTGCCTATGTTCCTTTTTGTCCTTCCTATGTAAATTTTTTCACAGTCTTTACACTTAATTTTGTAAATGCCTGACTTTTCCTCTGGTTTTATCTTATCAGTATTATTACTGTGAAGTAGGTTTTTAATGTTGTAATTGTTTTTTGGTGCCAATGTTATATTGTATTTCTTGAATATTTTTTGGAACTTTTTTGTGGCCCAGGGATGGTAAGTAAATTTAGCAAATCTAGTTTCTTGTTTTATTGGTGTGAGAGCTGTGATCTGTTTTAATTTCTTTTGAAGTTTGAATAATTTTAGTTTTTTATCTACAAGGTTTTTTCCATATCCATTTTTAATTGCAGTTTTTAAGATTTGATGGTATTCGTTTTGATATTCTTGCTGGCTGAGAGGTAGATTTACTAATCTGTGTGTCAGACTGTTGATGGTTGCATGTTTGTGTGGAATTGGGTTGAAACTATTTGCTTTGATGTAATTATCTGTGTGTGTTGCTTTTCTATGAATGCCAAATTCTAGTTTTTCATTGCCTTTTTTGATTTTAAGGTCTAAAAAAGGTAGAGTACAGTCCTCTTCAGTTTCTACTGTGAATTGTATGCTGGGTTCTTGCAGGTTGAGTAGTTTCAAAGCATCATCTATTAGTTTGTAGGGCACTATTGCAAAGATGTCGTCTACGTATCTGTACCATGTTTTAAACATATGAGGGAAGGCTTTAGTAATATGTGTTTCGAAAAAGCTCATGTATAGATTGGCCAAAAATGGTGATAGTGGGCTTCCCATAGCTAGTCCTGAAATTTGTTTGTAATATTTTCCATCGAAAACAAAATAATTTTGATGTATACATAATTCAGTCATTGCCACATATTCTTCTATTGCATTGGCATCCAGGTTTATAGAATTTAGCCATTTTTTCAGTTGAATCAAAAGTTTGTCTAATGGAATGCTAGGGAAGAGGGAGCGGACATCAAAGGATACTAAAGTGTCATGAGGTTTTAGTTTAAGATTTTGAATTTTTTCTACCAGGTCTAAAGAGTTTTTTATACTCAGAGTATGGAATTGTGGAAAGGACTGAAATTTTTTGGTTAGCCATTTTGCCAGAAGGTAGGTAGGAGTGTTTATATTATTTACAATGGGTCTCATGGGTATGTTGGGTTTGTGTATTTTTGGCAAACCATATATTCTTGCAAGGGTAGGGTTGTCTGGTTTGATAGTTTTTTGTTCTGTAGTTGTTAAAATTTTACTATTAATGATGGTTTTTTGTACATCTTTTATGCATCGGTTGAGTGGATTAGAATCTATTTCCTGGAATTCTTTTTGTTGTAGTAACTCTAACATTTTTTCTTTGTATGTAGCTGTATCTAAGATTACTATTTTGTTCCCTTTATAAGCCCTTGAGAAGATTACATCCTTTTTCCTTAAAGATTTAATTATCTGAATTTGTTTCAAATGTTTTATTGGCTTTTTATTTATTAAGTTTTCCAATATAGGAGCTGATTTTTTTCTAATTATATTTTTGTCCATGGTTTCCAAGCCTTCTACTGCTAATTCTATGTCTGCAATGAATTCATCCGGGTTGCTGGAGTATGTTATACATGTTTTTAGGCCTTGGTTAAGTACATCTTTTTCTTCGTTGTTAAAATTTTGCTTTGAGAGATTAATTACACTATCTAGGGATGTGTTCTTTGCTGAAATTTTGTTATGTTTTGGTTGCCAATGATTATGATTACGTTTTAGTTTCTTATTTTGACGATAAACTTTCTCTTTGACTTTATAATTGATATGTTCAAATGATTTGGCTTCTAAGTGGTCCCATGCTGTGTTTCCTTGTAATTTTACAATTTTCAGATGTAGGTTATACAAAGAGAGGTCTATATTAGTTATTTTTCTGTAGTGATTTGTTTTTTCGGCTTTTAACACGGCTTTTTCAGCAGCTAATTGTTCCACACCGCTGGATCTAGCGTCAGTCGCACAAGAGCCGTAGATGCAAACGAAGATTTGCGAAACATGTCCTCAAAATAGGTACGAAAGTGAAGCAGATGTGTAAAAAATGCGACTCATCTAAAATTTAATACATGTAAGCTTCTTTCTTCTCTTACAGAAGCAGTGCTATTTGAAGGAAGCTTTAGCTCTTTTAACAAAATACTGAATGATCTGGAGGGAGGGAGATTCAACAATAAAATAAATATTCAGAATCACACATATGAAGTCAGTCTGGCTGGCTTAGTTATTTATACACTGGCTTACTGATTCCAAGGTCGTGGATTCAAACCCAGATCAGACTTATGATATTTGTGTGTGTTTAAAAGCAACAGCCCCAGTCAATGGAGTTACTGCAAGTAAAATAATAACTGATGCTGGTCAATAAATTATTAAAAACATCTCATACCTGGAAGACACTACAATGCAGTGTATGTGTATTGAGAACAACTTATTTTTGTTCTTAAAGTAGACAAATACACGTTAAGTGTGCATGTTTTTTGGTCAGATGAGATAAACTCAAACCTTGTTTATATATCGAGATTTAACTGTATTGGAACACCACAGTGAAGTGAAATAATTATTAATTTATAGATGAGTCGTATTTATTACACATTGGCTTCACTTACATACCTTCACTTACTCAAAATAGGTACGTAAGTGAAGCCGATGTATAATAAATATGACTCATCTATAATACTTGTTTATATGTTTCAAGAATTGAAAGTGCAAAGAGAAGGATATACATAAACTTGCTATCTGCTTCTTCGCAACATTGCAGCTCCCCATATGGAAAATCAAATGACCTTCATGTATCTTCTTTTAAAAATCAGACTAGAATGGTTCAATTGCTAATGTCCCTTAAGAAATAAATAAAAGATACATTGGTCTAAAATGAGAAATGTTTTTTTGGGTAATAATTGAAAACAGATTGAGTACAGTGTTATCTTATATGTTTAGGTGTAGTGTGTAACCCACTGGAACCCTCACAGTATCATAGAGCATAAACTTGAAATTTTAAGAGAGAAATAAGAAAATACAGAGATTACAGTGATGGAGGATATTAATGTTAGGATAGAGTTACATGAATGTAGATAGTGATACAATATTTGGAGACAAAGGAAAAACAAAAGAGGCATAGCAGAGACAAATATATAAATAAGGTGAGTGAAACATTCATTGAATTTTGTGAACTAATAGTTAAGATATTTTAAATAGCAAGTATGGTAAAGAGGTATAAGATTTTACTTTTGTTAGCAAAAACCGCCAAAGTGTTATAGTTTTAAAGTTAAGGTTTTCATTTACACTGAAATTTATTATCGTTCGATTCGATTTAATCTGAAATTAATACAATTGTTTAAGAAATTTAAATATATTTATATATTTTTTGTATTTTTTTTTTCTACAGGTTTAACTGTATGTTATTCATTCCGTTTATTTTATTATGTTTTTATATTATGGTCTGTCAATAAAAGGCACTTATTAAATAATTTTGTAGTATTAAATTTTATATCAAAGGGTATATTCCCTGGTAGTGGATATAAAAATTGAACTAAAGGTCACAGAAGGAAGTGTAGAAGGAAGGGAAAATAATACCATAGAGCTTGTGGTTTTTAAAAGGAAAGAAGAACTCAATTTATATCATTATTGGAAACTAAATTTATGAAATATGGCAACAAGGAATAATATTTATGTTGGTAAACCAAAAAATACAGAATACATTAAATATAATGAATACATTAATGCAGAGAGTAGGAGAAGCAATGAGGAAGGGGAAGGAAGAGGTAATTTGTAATTTTGTAATTTATTTCTCTTCTTTCCTTTCACATCATCAAATGGAAATACAAAATCAAGATTACAATTATAAAATCAATACTGGAAAACGCCATATATTCCTACATCCTGAGAATCCTACCATGTTGCTTGCCATTGAATAATAATTCGGTCCCCATACACCTAATCCTAGGTTTTTGTGTATTGTAGGCCTTCTAGTCCTTTTTACACATTTTGCCATTTCACCTATCCTACTCTACATTTTTCTGTTAATTGTTCTTAGTCTTTCCCTATATTTCTCCTGTTCTTTTCCCCTTTTACTGACAAAATTTTTCTAATTAATACTTCACTCCCCAAATTGTCCCATTTACATAGCCAGGCCTGCTCTCTCCATATCTTTGTTTGACTACAATAGGGAGGAGGTAAGAAGGGAGAAGGATGGTACGATAATGAGCAAAATTGCAAAAGCAGTGGAGGGAGGTAGGAGATAATGTAACAAAGTAAGAATATTTGAAGTTTATATAATGTGTTGCTAAAACGTAAGAAACATGAAGTAAAAAGAATGAGTTTACCCTCTTCTCCTCACTATAATATTAGTATAATTGACAAATTAACAGTGATCTGGAAGAAATCTTGCCCTTCTATCTTTTACCACTTTAATAAAGTGACTGTGTCAGATGATAGACATGTTAACCCCTACATCTAGATAATGGACAGCTGGGATTCATGAATTGTGAATAACAGAAAATGATCAAATGTAAGTAATTAAAGTTTATGTTTAAATCTTAAGCAAGTGATTGATTGATAGATTCAACTTGAAAAATTCAATTTCATGGCCAGGATTTGAATCACGGATCTCCTGGTTTCCATCCAGTCACTCTTACCCACTGAGGTACCATGGCCAACGTGCCATCCTGACATTAAATTCTCCACTTGATTCATATATATTTTCCCGTAAACCACTAGGGGCTCTGGACGGAAACCAGGAGATCCGTGGCATTGAATTTTTCAAGTGGACTCTATCCATCAAAAACAGCCTATATACGGCTAGTGTGAAGAAATGATTCACGTCCACCAGTTAACTTAAATAATAGGTAATTGATTATTTACAGATAATTTCCTATATAGTTTTATTTCAAAGAAGTTTAAAGAAAAATAAATAGAACGTTATTTTTGTTTCTTCTGTTTACTTATAAAGATTTTACCTGTTTCAGGTTTATGCACAATATTATGTTTCATATCTGGATTTCATTTGAGACTGATTAACTCAAAATACTTTTCTTTCTGTCTCTTCTTGTCAACTAAAAACTGTTTATCTGCTTACTTTTTCACAATAATGATAATTTAAATGTTTTAATACATTATTACATACAAAGATATAAAAGTATGTAATGTGTTATCATGAAGTAGCTTTTTATCTTGTATCATCTAGGTAATGAGGTGACTCTGGCTGAGGAAGGTCAGATTTGTTATCTTTTATACCAAACTAATAGATAGTTGGATTCACGAATTGCAAATATCAGAAAATGAGAAAATTTGTGTAATTATAGTTTCTATAATGATGGTACTGAAAATCTTGGTAATACAAATTTTTTAATAAATCCTTGCATGCTGAATCAATGAGCATCATTCCTTTCACTTAATTTTATTTACATATAAAAATATAATAATATGTAATATGTTACCTTGAAGTAGACAAAGAATATCACAATTCCAAAGTATACTAGCGCATGTGGTGCTGAAATGAGGTCAGTCTTCTTGTCAAGGACGAATATAACAGAGGCCACTATGCAGGCTTTCGTTGGGCTGTAACAAGTATACAAAACAATTACTATGTTGCTATTGAACCTTTTTGTGTCAGCATAAAGTTCTGAAGAATTTAATTATAACTTTTAAAAATGAACTATTACATCATTTACCAAATATGTGGACTTTAGTTAATGTATGTATACATAACAATTTAAAAATTGTTTCCACTGAAGATTTATAGCTTGAATGCTACATATGGTATGTAATACTCTTATTTAATGTAAATTACTACTGAAAAAACCACTAAGCTAAAATACTGCATATAGCCACTTATATAATTTATATAACAATTTGGGATAAATTGGCTGTTTGTAGGATGTTGAACGCTTAGAGGCAAATGTACTACATGTTTTGCTGCTAAAATGGACACTGCGGTGTTCCAATACAGTTAAATCTCGATAAATGAAATATTTGTTCATTTCATTTACATCTGCACAATTTTTTAAATAACCGTATCACTCATGGTGGCGAAACAAGTTTCAATTTTTTCTTCTTTTACATTATAAAGATTTTATAAAATGTTATTCTATAAATACTTCCATGATTATTTGTATGCCTGACAAGACCTTTTGCTTGGATGTAAAACAGCTTGTCAATAAACCCTAGGCTGATAACCTATCATTGTGAAATCTTAACAACAATAATAATTAATAATAATATTAATAATAATATTAATATTAATAATAATAATATTAATAATATTAATAATAATAATACTCATAATACTAATAATAATACTAATACTAATAATACTACTACTACTACTACTACTACTACTACTAATAATAATAATAATAATAATAATAATAATAATAATAATAATAATAATAATAATAATAATAATAATAATAATAATAATATTTTAACAATTCACATAATCTGCAAGAATATAAGTAATGCCCTTGGATTTAAGACTAGGCATACATTATGTTGCGTCTTTCTGGAAGGGCAGACTGAAAAATGATGCAGATAGAATCACGAAAGCAGACAATCAATAAAATGAAGAAAAAATGTAAACTCTAATTTATTACTTACAAACTTGGCTGCATGAACTCCATTGCTGTTGGTGTCCATACTCCACGGATCAAACGCTCAAAGAGCTTTGTGAATCCAGCACCGTTACCTAAAGACAGAGTAAAAGAAACTTAAAATAATAACAAAGAGGACTTGTAATATATACTGAGGATTTGTGCCTCCATAACTAAGTTCCCCTTTTACATTTAATTTATCTTCAGATTACTTGAAAATGCATGAAAGAAAAAAAAAAAAGAAACAAAGAAACAAAAACCTAGAGATCCAAAAACATCTGAACCATCTGTGTAGTATTTAGCCTGTCCATGCCCACAATAGGAAATGCTGAAACTAGCCACTGCTGTTGTCCATACATGTTTGGCACTTCTTTAGGAAACTATCCATCATTCACTGTAGTTTACATAGAGAAATGCTTGCATAATTGGGAGTATAATTTTGCCTTTTTTCAACAAGACTCTGCAACAGCTCATACAGCCAATCTTTTAAAGACAAGAATTGAAAATGTGTTTCAGCACAGAATTATTAGTAGAGATTTGTAGCCCTCTCGGTCCCACTACTTAACCCCCATTTCTATCTCAGGGTAATTTAAAGCATAAAATGTATAAGATAAAACCTTACATCCTGGAAGAATTAAAACAAAATAACTGATAGGAAATTGCCAGCATTTCTCAATGTGAACTATGGCAAGTGATGGATAGTTTCCTAAAGAGGTGTCGAACATGTATGGACAACAGCAGTGGCCAGTTTCAGTGTCTACTTTAATAACATAGGTAAGTAAAGCCTTAAAAAGTAGTTTTAAAAATGTTGCATGGTTTTATTGCACCTTTCTATGATACTGGCAGATGGCAACAAGTGCCAAGGGAGCAGACAGGCAAAACACAACACATTTAGATGTTTTTATCATTGTTTTTTCATTCTACAGAGAAAAGGAAAAAGTGACAAGTCTTCCTATTTAGGGTATTGAAAGAAATTTACTGTGGAAGGAAGAGTTAGTATGAGAAATGCTACCTTTTGTATGGACAACTAACTCCTTACCTTTTAATGTTCCAATGAGGATCATTATGACATATGCATTGGGATATAATTTTGCAGCATGAGTAACACCATCATACACCTTTTTACATCTGTAAATAAATAAGAGATTTGAATGATACATATAGTAAAGTAGGTATTCATGTTGTATCTGATCAGAAAGCTTAGCAGAAAATTCTACATGTATTGAGAAAAATATACATATCCTGCATCCTTTTTAACAAATATGAAATAACAATGCAAATAACCAACCATAAAATGCATAACAATTACTTACATGCAATTAATACATACCTATAAATTTCTTTCATTGCTGAAAAAACAATTTTTATTGGCAAGAATTTTGCTGCTTTGTATCCAATATCAAATGGTGTGTAAAATACAATGTACCTGGGGAAAGAAAAACAGTACAATTAATTTAAATACAGAATCAAAAGAGATATAACAGAAGGACAAGAAGGTATTATATTGATGCAGTATATGCTATCCAAGGTCTTTGCCAAATTAAAATGTGATTTTATAGATTGCTTTCAACTTTTGCATACACCACCACAATCTCTAAACCTGAATCCTACTGAAAATATATAAAATGAGTTAGAATAATGAGTAAAAAAACAATAAATTACAACTAAAACTCAACTGAAGAAAATACTGCCATAAGAATGGTACATGAAACCTTATATGACAGCTCAGCAAGTGTGTTCAATGCCTAAAAGGCTACCATCTGTTCTCCAAAAGCAAAATATCATTAAAACATGTTACATGTGAAAAATTTTATTATAATTTTATTTTATTTTCTTCACAGCTTTTAAGTCTTCTTGATTCTCATTGTGAATGTTATATATCTGAGATACCCAAAGAGATAAACAGAAGCATATTTCAGAAAAAATATAAATCTTGTTGAGATATAGAATTTATTCCAAATACAATTCCTATGGCACATCCACAATTTCACTTTTGTTTGTTTGAATCTTACAACGCTCTGAGTATTGTGGTCGTTCCTTTGTTTTTTATGCAAGGAACATATCATGGCTAGCATATATGACTTCTTTTTAACTGAATGAGTACTGTCACATTTGGAACTATTTCTGGAAAACAATTATGATCAGGAAGAGGCAGATACAAAAATAGTGCATATATGAATAATTTGTACAAAAGGCTTGAAAATAAATGCTAAGAGAAAATGTGGATGCATTAAGTCTTTAGTTATAAGAGTTCTCTCACATACACACATACACACACACAAAACAGAAATTCCATCAAATAACCACCATATTCCATATTTTATGCAGGACACATATATCTAGAACAGAAAGCATGTAACAATCAGGAATACTTACCACACCACTGTGGCAACCGTGAGCTGTTGTGTATTCTTCAGAGGGGCAAGGATGGGCTCCCCGAGGAGGCCGTTACAGAGCATTCCTCCAGCGAACACCACTAGCATGGTGGAGAGCCAGCATGATATGGGGTGTTTTCGGGAGAAGGCGTGTGCACCTATAACAAATACATATGCTTTAGATGATAATAATAACAGTAATAGCTAGCAAATCATTTGTGTTGTGTCCTGGTTTCTATTATTGCAGATACATCATGACGAAACCTATTTATTATTTCTTTATGTTAATTTAACATTTTCTACATATAAAGTATTTTAATCATAGGATAACTAAGGCTCAGACTGTTAAGTTTTGCAGCACACATATTAGACTGTAAGATTTGCTGCACATCTTTAGGGATTGGCAACCATATCCTGCAGGTTCTCATAAGATTTCCTCTGCATCTTAGTTCCTTGCTCCCACTCCTCCATATGAGGATAAATTTCCTTTCTTCTTTAGTGGTAGCTTATTGCTATAAATGGACATGCCATGCTTCCCCAGTAAAGGGAAAGGATGAAACACCTTTCATACTTGTTGTTGGGCATGTCTAGGACAGTGGGAAGGAACTCCACAGTATAGTCACTTACAGTGTATGCTAAACAAAACATACAACTGATAAAATTACACTACTATTTTTTGTACATTTGCTCTTTCTACTCTTGTACATTATTCGTTGAGTGTTGAAATAAACTACCTTACAGATTCAGCGTAACTCTGTGATCCTCAAACATAGACAAAACTAATAAGTCAAAATTAATATTGATACATTTGCGATTGTACTACAATGTTCGGACAATAGATACATATCTCCAGGAAGTAGATTAACGAAAGTGCTTAATTCTTTGTTATTTTATGTCAATTCACATTCTTCTTTTTCTTCTTATAGTTTAATGTTTATTAAAACTCTAGGAAATATAGTTTTATTACCAGTTGTCATTATGGCACGTAAAATCTTAAGAGTAGAAGAAAAGGGAGGGAGAGTGAAGAATGAAAGAGGGGATGGAAAGAGAAAGAAAGGAAGAGATAAAGACAAGGTGTGCATAAAGAGAGAGGGGAGCTGGAAAGAATGAAGAATTGAGACAGTGAGAAAGTGAGAGACAAAGAGGATAGTCCCCCTATTTAAGTAATAATGCAAACAAAGCTACGAATTCTCAAGCAGACGATGGAGCAAACAGCTTAAAAATAGTTTTATTTGACTCGATTCATTTTAATCACGTTTACAAAAACGTTTCTACTTTGCCCCAGTGTGGCAACTTAGAATGTAGAGAAAATCAGCACTTTGAGCCCCACCGACAGCAATGATAAAGTCACAATTTATGTATATATTATTTGCAAAAGATCAATAAAACTGAGCTTACAGTTGGTGTTTCAAGAATTGTGTTCTATGTAAAATTGCTGGAGGGAGATAGATTCAGCTTCTCACTGAACTTCTCTTGGTGCTCATTTCTTTTAGAGGTTAAGTGAACCTTAGGCTATCTGACACTCAGAAGAGTGTAAATGGAGAAAATCCATGATTACCTACACCCCGCGGGAATAGAATCCTTGATTACTACGTGTGTGTACCCTTGGCCAATAGCTGACATATATGCCTTAGGTCCTGCACGTCATTTAGAGTTATAATCGGTGAAGTTCCTCTCTTCAGTAAGTTTAATACAAATTAATATATTTTAATTAAGTTTATATGTATGAATGGGTGAACGTCATAGTAAGAGATCAGATAGGGTACTTATGAGTAATTTCTAACAAGGAGGCGTCGCGAAGATTTTAAAGAAAATTCGACTACATTTTCCTGCAAGCATGTCGTGATTTTCAATGTTCTCAAAAATAGTTCTAACGATTGTGATTAAAATGCGGTAAGATTAAAACAGTTGCATTGTGAATAAGATGTACCTATGTTTTTCGCAAATAGCATGTGGAGTTATCTTTATTCAGAATGCATTTTCCATAAGAGATGACTAAATATTTTGCAAGCGAATAATGTTGATTTCGTTTAAACCAGTGGCGAAGCGTGTAATGAAGCGCTGGAAGCGCCGCTTCCCCAAGAATTTCAGGAAGAAAAGAAGAAAACAAGAAAATTCATGCCAAACAATATTTTATTTGCTCTGGGTACATTTTCAAAATTTATTCGTGAACATCCGCGGTGCTGCGGAAAATTTGACAGCAGCTTATATTCGAGTGACCAGTTCCGCGAGCTCATTCAATACAAAATATTTATGCATTAGTAATTTTTATCATGCTTCGTAGGTTTTCGGAAGCAATCGCGACTCTTCGGTAGTTAGGAAGCGCTTGACAGACTTTGTCATGTGATTTTTTTGTTTGTTTGTAATTTACGTCCTCCAACGTTGTCATACCGGACGATGAATGGAATGGGCGAAATGATGCTCAAATGAGCCCAGGGTCCATAGAGCTTAGAGTTACCCTACATTCGTCTTACAGGATAAGGGAAAACCCCGGAAAAACCTTATCCAGGTAACTCACCCTTACCGAGATACAAACTCGGGACCTCTTGAACGTGAGGCAGACACTGTGTGAAGAAAAGTTCATTGATTAATTCATTCATCCATTATTCATTATTCATTTATTATTTATTTATTTTATATGACGCGACAATATTTAAGTAGAAAATTTGACAGCTGCTTAGATTCGAGTGACCTCTTCCGTGAGCTCATTCAATACTGAATATTTACGCATTCGTAACCTTTACTACCATACTTCGTAGGTTCCCGGAAGCAATCGCGATTCTTCGGTGGTTAGGAAGCGCTTGACAGACTTAGTCATGTGAAACCTCTATAGTTTGTGAAGAAAAGTTTATTTATTTTTTTATGTGACGCTTTTAAATACAGCTGTATTAGCAACAATATTTTGCGCAGATTGGTATTTAGTGCTGACATATAGGAAATGCTTGTGAAGTTTTAAGTTATCAAAAGTGTGTGAATTGCATACTTTCTCCATTTTAGGCTAACAGCTCAAGTGGTGTGGGCCAGCTCTGGGAAAAATTGGAACGTCTGAGTGGAGAGGGGAAGCAGGAATGTGTCTGCTTGTAGTGTGAGCAATCTTACAATGCAAGAAGGTTCTACGTGTGATTGTGCAATAGAAAGAATACTCAAGAATAGCCTTAGTTCTTTGAATCACTGTTTTCTCTTGCTTTAATGAAAATTATTTGGAGCTTCCCTCGCTTTGAAAGCCACACCTCGTCACTGGCTCCCCCCAGGGGCCTACTTCGGTAGGTACGGGTTTGGCGCACCCAGGGTCCCGAGCCAACAGTATCCCTTGTGTGGGCTCCTCTTCGTGGTTGAGGGAGACGGTCAACAGGCCCACCCACGTGTAGGCCGTGCGTGGAGACCCGTGGAGAAGGTTTTTAGATTCTTTTCTAGTTTAGAGTTTAGGATCTAGTGAACGAAATTTTTAGTAGGTTTTGATTGATGTTTTTTATGTACGTGTATTTTTAATAGGTTTTGTTACACTTGTATAGTTTTTAGAAAGTTTTATATCTGGCTTTTGCCATGACTAGTTTTTTAAAGGGCGCTGATGACCGCCGTAGTTGAGCGCCCTTATATCATCATCGTCACTGGCTTAACCATAACAATTTATATCAAATAATTTTTGTGGCATAAGATATTTTAGAAATATTTGTTCTTATTGGTTTAAATGTTCCAATAGGCTATACATTTATGAAGTGCTATGGCACCATTTATGTTAATCAAAGAATGGAGTTTTAAGTACTTGACTATCGCTTCAGCTCCTGTATTTTCTTGCACCTGCAAAGAAATGTGTAATTTCTACAAATGTGTATCTCAGTTAACATGAAGCAGATACAAAAATAATCTTTTGGAAGAATGTAGAAGAAATATGAAAAGCAAGCAAATAGGGAGTACACAAAATGATGTGAATTTAAGGCATCAGAAACAAATAAGAGGAACCTAGCAAATGTAACCATTTAGATTTCCTTGATTACTAGGCTGTGTACGGTGAGTACTGCAGATGCGCATATGGGTAAGTAAACACGTAATTGAATTATTAAGAAGACCTTGACAACTTTTATCCATACGCCAATACATGCTTCAGTGTGCTGCAGAGAATTGCTTCTCTGCCAATAGCTTATGACTGTTCCTATTCCTTTTTTCTTTTAAGTTGTGGTTATTTCATTCGCTTCATCACAGCTCGTTGTGCACATACATTCTGTCTCTCCGCATTGCTGGGGATATACTAGAAAAAAAAGTAGAATTCACAGAGCACAAGAAAGGCGTCTGACCTACTTCTCGTTTATGACTGACTTTAACCAATAATCGATTGCGCAGCTTTCAAGAATAACATTCTGTGAATATTTCAACATTTGCGTGCGTCTTTTCCATGCCTTCTATATTCTGTAATAACAAAGCATGCACGCCGACTTTTAAGAAATATGACATTGTTCATAGTATGCGTAAGATGGCTAAAAAGTATTGCCCCATAGACGGGAAGTGCAAGGGGGAAAGTTTGTGTATTCTTTGATCCTTCTTAACCACGACGGTCTGCAGAAGTGGCAGGGGAAAAAAAGGAATCCTGGCGCTCAAATGACGCTAGGGTCCAATAAGTTCATAACTTGCCTTACCAAACTAAGAGAAAACACAAGGAAAACATGATATTTTGCATTAACATGACTTCCTCTTTTCATGATCGTTTCCTCTTACATAGTTTCTACAAAATATTTTTGCAAAAGCATCAAGATATGAGTTTGAGAAATAGTTACACAATATACGAGTACTTTGTTACAGGTAAAGGCGGATACAGGAAACCGACGAGATAATCAAGTCGTAATGCGGTATGATCTAAATTTTCCATATTCTGTGATAGCACGGTAAACCAATGAATGACAGCAATTTAAAAACTGACAATGTATCGGCAAATTCAAACCAACACCAATATCAGTATATCTTGGAAATGCCTGACACCCCAAAAAATAAAGTTTGTTATAAAGTGTGAGTTTTAAAGAATTTATGCGGCGTAGGAGTGGGTTTTCTTCGGGATCTCCGGTTTCCCCCGCCATCTAATTCCACCGGTGCTCCATCTTCATTTCATGTATCATCAGTGTCACCGCCTATGGTGCCTCATGTAGCAAAAGCGGGCGTTAATCACTGAAAAAAGTACATTTTTGTCTAGTAGGTAAGTTTTTATCTCATGGTATACATATAAAGCAAAATTATAGCGTACAAATTCTTTTAGGAGGACTTGATGGATTATCCTAGGAAAATTGAACATAAATAGTTAATTTCACAGATAAATGTCTTATATACAAAATAGTAACCGAGTGGGATGGCCCAGCCGGTTTCGTCGCATTCGGGAGGTCCGGGTTCGATTCCCATGGCCAACCTATATGACCCATGGATTTATTCGGGTGTTTTTCCAGATCACCAGGCGACTGCTAGGTAGGTTAATTTCATCCCTCGAATTTTCTGTCCCTCCATTTCATCTCCATTACCATTTCATCTCTCGTTTGGAATCTTTCAGGGCCGAAATTTCGGCGGGTGTCTCGGTGCTGCATGGCAGGATGATATGCTTCGAGTAAAACTTCCTCCACCGGTGGGACGGTCTCGGGTCTCCGAGCCCAGTCTGCTGGGGCCGTTTTTTGGACCGCAGTCGGGTGTGCTGACCTGCCGGGGAGTTTCCAACTGGTAAAATGTAGGGACCCTGATCTCTGTACTGATGTGGCTCCTCGGAACGGCCACCCTCTGACTCTTCTCACCTCATCCTTCCTCCCGGGGATGTCCCACTTGGGACATAGGTCCAGACTGGTCGCAGTGCCGAATCCCCTTCATACCGTAATCCAATCCAATGGTTTTGAATAGTAAGTTTGCTTTTCACATGCACGGAACGTTCTCTTAAGTGCCTCTTTTGTATTGAAGGCCTCAAAATATGAATTTAGAGGACATTTTGGCATCAAAGGTTTAGATATGTAATTGTTAAGAAAGTAAAATGAGCAGCATCATCTTAATATTTACAAATATCGAAATATCTACAGTGCAGAATAAAGAAAGGCTCTTGACATTGGGACAATTCTGTGGTCATGCAAAGAGGATGGAATTTTAAAGCCCTTACTTAGCAACCAGCTCTTAAAAGATTTGTCACTCGGTTAACTCCCATATTTCCTTTGCACCTACAAGAATATCATAGCAGTAAGATAGTGTCTGCAAAACGAGCGATATGGTTCAACGGTAACACATGAGGTTGGAGTTTGGGAGGTCAGGGTTCGACCCACTTACTAAAACCGTGAGCTTTCCCTGGTCGACTAGGCGAATACTGGAGCACGTCTTCTACTGTGTAGCTATCCCTCTTTCATGTTGCAAAATAACTCTGGAGCTGTGTATATGTGTATATTCTAAGCTCTATAAACCCAGGGCTCATTTGAGCTTCATTTCACCAACTCCATTTGTCGTTCAATATAGCTCAACGTTGAGGGACATTAGTTAAAAAAGTTAATGTACGGCAAAGTTTGTTGAAAGTGTCACAGTCCGCAAGCAGAACAGGGGTATAGTGAGCGTGTTGGTTTTACAACAGGGACATAAAAAAGACAGTGCTACGGAAGGAGAAATGTTTGCTCTGTGTATTTGTAAAAAGTGAAAGGGATTGTAAGTTAGCATTGCGATAAGGATTCTCGTGACAAAGTAAGTTTGAGTAACTTCGTGTTGTCATTTAGTCACAGTATTCTATGGGCAAATCGGTGGGGAGCGGGACGCTACAGAAATTATATTCTAGATGTAACGGTTTTCATATCGTAACCGTAAAGGGTTAATCAGAAAACGACAATGCCATCGCATTTTCATTCAGGAAGTTTCTAACTTGAGGTCAACTTGCCGCTGTTCTTTCTCTTCCAGTTTGTTCCTTATTCAACTTGTTGAGAACGTTGACCTTCAGTTATTAACATACGATGAATGAAATTATGTCATGAAAGTGTAAGTAAACTGAGAGGCACAGAGCGCTGAAGCTGCTAGATATTTATCTTATGGAACGAGGAAAATAGAATTAAATCTTCAGGCAGGTATCAAGACAGAGTTGACCTTTTTGACCCAAGAACATTAACCCCGCCTTGCCACAATAGTTCAATTTGCTATTACAATTAATTTTAAAAGCAAATGCTGTTGAAGAATGAGCAAAATACATACATATTTAATGAGCGTTTCCTGTTAAAAATATACACTCAGCATACTAGAGTAAGTTACCATATCATTTGTTAAATGCATTCCTCTTTTCTAAGTTATATAAGCATTGCCATGATAAATATTTGCTTATGATAGCATCAAGCTTCTGAGATAAGACTGCTTGTGGGAAATCGTAACTACCATTATAAAGCAATTTGGAGTTGCTAAATACATTTGCGTTCTTAAATAATAACAATAAAGCCCTATCGTTCCCAACAATTCCTAGTATAGACCATGCACAAGGTTGTCATTATGTCTGCGTGATCTAATGATTAAAAACCAACGAATACGAGTTAACACCTTCGACATGTTGCAAAGGAGAACGGCCGCCGATATGACCAGTGGAGTTAAAGACTGGAACAAATAAAAAAAAAGTTGTAATTGGAACTCATCAGCTATTTCGTATCACGGGTATTACATTTTACTTTTAGAACACATGGAATATTTCTTTCATTATTATTATTATTATTATTATTATTATTATTATTATTATTATTATTATTATTATTATTATTATTATTATTATTATTATTATTATTATTATTATTATTATTATGATCATCATCATCATCATCATCATCATCATCATCATCATCATCATCATCATCATCATCATCATCATCATCATCATCATCATCATCATCATCATCATCATCATCATCATCATCATCATCATCATCATCATCATTATCATTATTATTATTATTATTATTATCATCAACATCATCAACATTATTATTATTATTATTATTATTATTATTATTATTATTATTATTATTATTATTATTATTATTATTATTATTATTATTATTATAAACAGCTTTAATTGCAGTAGGCGATACAATACACAAATTCACAAAAAACTTAAGAAAGCTCTTAATAAAGTCACTAAGTGGACAAAGAAATGGCATGTAAAACTAAATGATTCTAAATCTGTACATATTAACTTCACAAACAGGAAAATAAACACACTCAGTTAATATATATATATATATAGTAATTTACGTCCTCCAACTTTATGTCATATCGTAAGATGAATGAAATGGGTGAAATGATGCTCAAATGAGCCCGGGGTCCATAGAGCTTAGAGTTACCTGACATTCGTCTTTCAGGATAAGGGAAACCCCCGGAAGAAAACCTTAATCAGGTAACTCACCCTGACCGAGATTCGAACTCGGGACCTCTTGAACGTGAGGCAGACACGCTACCATCTACGCTACCGAGGCGGGCAAAATAACTAATCAAATAATTCCTCAAGCTCAAGCAGTGAAGTATTTAGATCATTATTTTGGATTCAAAATTAAACTGTTAGATGCACATTGAAAACAGAACTAAGGAGTTGAACGTTAAATATAGGACTTTTTATTGGCTCATTGTGAGAAATTCTATACCTGAACCGCATAATAAGTTGTTAGTACAGAACAGGTGCTAAAACCAATATAGACTTAATAGTATACAGCTTTGGTGCTGTGCTCAGAGAGCAATGTAAAATATATACAACAAATTCAAAATAAAGTTTTAAGAGCAGCAGTAAATGCACCTTGGTTTGTACGTAACGGTAATTTACATAGATACCTCAAAATGAATACGTACGCGAAGAAATAAGAAAGGCGGCTAACAAACTTTGGAAAGAGTGCAACTACACGTGAATATTGAAATGGTGAAAGTGTTACGTGAGTACCAAGATTGAAACGAATTAAAACATTTAACTTGACAGGCGACGACCAGATATAGCGTGTTTAATGCTTTGGAGGTCTTCACAGGACTCTCCATGAATGAAATGAATATTACTAGTTGAGCACACAAGCTCAATTGTAATTTAAAGAAAAATATATCATCATTGTCATCGTCATTATCATCATTATCACTTTAACACGATCTCTTACTGATTTTACTTTGCGAACTTATTTCATATATTTTTTCAGAGAAACTCCAAGGGAATATATGAAAGGAATAAAAAGTGAAGTTTATTATCGCATGGAAGTCACAAAGTGTTGATTTTAATAGTAATTTACTACTCTACGTAGGTACATACCGCCACATAACTCGGGTTGCTGCTTTAGAAGAGAACTTTATATTAATCAAGGCTTCGCGCGTGATCAGCCGTCTCAAATTAATAAACGTCGAGCTTTCGGCCATTGCAAACTCTTCAGATCCTGAAGAAGGCCATGGAGTTTGTAATGGCCGAAAGCTCGACGTTTATTAATTTGACACTGCTGATCACCCGCGAAGCCTTGATTAGTAATGCTCGCTGTGAAAGCTTCAAGTCGAACTTTATATTCATAATTCCTCTATCTTAAAGCCATGCACAGTTCGTCTGGTTTATCTTGAAACACGGGAATTAGAGAGAGACAGAGAGAGAGAGAGAGAGAGAGAGAGAGAGAGCGCACTCTTGTGCGCGCTGTTGTAGGTAACCCATGACTGCCTAATCCCACATCGCATCCTTTTTTTTTTTTTTTTTTTTTTTTTTTTTTTTTTTTTTTTTTTTTTTTTTTTTTGGTAATTTTACGTCCTCCAACGTTAAGTCATATCGGACGGTGAATGAAATGGGGGTGAAATGATGCTCAAATGTGTCCAGGGTCCATGGAGCTTAGAGCTACCCGACATTCGTCTGTAAGGATAATGGAAAACCCCGGAGAAAACCTTATCCAGGTAGCTCACCCTGACCGAGATTCGAACTCGGGACCTCTTGAACGTGAGGCAGACATGCTACCACCACGCTACCGAAGCGGGCTAGAAGCGATGCCTAATCCCACATCGCATCGCTTACATGTACAGTTTGTCTGGTTTATCTTGAAACATGCAAATTAGAGAGAGAGAGAGAGAGAGAGAGAGAGAGAGAGAGAGAGAGAGAGAGAGAGAGAGAGAGAGAGAAAAAGCGAGGAGGGGGAGAGAACACATTATTGCCCGCGTAGGTAATAATGTAGGACTGCTTAATCCCATATCGCATTACTTGCATGCAATATTCCGATTGATTCCGCGTAATTATATTGTAGGTATTCCTTTAATACTTTAAAGCTCCGCGCTTTAAAGACTGCTTGGTTGATGGTGGTAGTACAGATATACCGTCCATTAGGGATTTTTTTGAGAGTCACTTTATTCTAAATTAGAGATTAAATCCAACATATCAATTAATCCGTCTTTTCCCCAGTCATCTTTTCTACCACCTTCAATGATTTGTACCCACATTAACTCGATAGCATTCGTATCACAATGACAGGGATGTAAGGTATGTCCATTTAATTCAGCTATGGAGTCTATTGTATACAGTTTGATCTCATCTTTGTTTTTCTTAATTACCTGATACAACATCGGTTTTGATACCATGTTTCCATTATTACCATATTTCACTGTCAATATAAAGCACTGTTTGTAAATAAGTAAGCTCTGAACTAGTTGCAGCACCTGTCCGCAGTCTGACGGGAGACTAGGCAGTCGCTGATATAGCACTGGCAATGTGTTTACAAACCTTTTCTCCCCTTCCTTGTCACAGGGAGGAGTAGCGCTAAGTAGGTCATGTTTCAAGCTAAACCAGACGAACCTAACTCTATGATGAAGCTTACGTTAAGGAAATAGCGCAGTTTTTGTGGGTTTATGTAAACTGTAAGGGGGCTGGGTCGCTCAGATAGATACAGTAGTTTGAGTGGTCACGTGGCCGAATGGTTAGACCGCTCGACTCTCTCCAAGGCGGCACGGGTTTGATCCCAGGCGGCCGTATGTGAGATTTGTGGCGGACTAAACGACGCAGGGGCGGGTTTTCTCCGGGATCTCCGGTTTCCCCCTCCATCATTCCATCAATTGCTACATTATCGTCTTTCCTTTCTTCATTTCGTCTACCTCTGTCACTTTCATACCAGGCATCAGACTGATCACCCATCCTGTGTTCTCTATCTAATCCAGAGTCCTCAACCCGCCGCCTAAAGGCATAAGGATAGAGGAAGAACAATCCTCTAACTCTATGATAGTGGTAAAACTACGGAAGCTTAAAAAGAAGAAGATTGGGTGATATACTCTCCTCGAGAGTGGATATTAACTGCGCAGCTGCAACACAACTGATGAAGATTGGTAACTAAATACAATGTACGATAATTCTGCTCCGTTGTGATTACTTCTTCACTTTTGTTATCATCGAGCGGCTCCGATAGGGAAACAACAAATTAATTGATATGCTGTTAATGTTTGAAGAGTATCAACGCAATGACAGTAAACCACGAGCATATGATAGGGTTTTAGTTAGACGACATCGATTGCAACGACTGCGGAAGCATGCGTCAAACCGCGCACTGCGCATGTAACAGAAATGTCTTGTGGTTATAGGTAAGAGAAGATGTTGCCGCAGCTGCAGCTGTTGCGCATGAGAAGGACCTACCTCAATTCCGCACATCGTCTTTGAGCTATAAGTACATGACAAGGAAGTCCCTGCCCCAGTGCTTAGCCTCTGCACACAATTTGAATTTAAATTGAAATTTTATAGGAACATTTTTAACTGTGTATATGGTATACAAGCTGGTACCTGCCCGCCTTGGTAGCGTGGTGGTAGCGTGTCTGCCTCACGTTCAAGAGGTCCCGAGTTCGAATCTCGGTCAGGGTGAGTTACCTGGATAAGGTTTTTTCCGGGGTTTTCCCTTATCCTGAAAGACGAATGTCGGGTAACTCCAAGCTCTACGGACCCTGGGCTCATTTGAGCATCATTTCACCCTTTCCATTCATCGTCTGATATGACTTAACGTTGGAGGACGTAAATTAAAAAAAAAACTGGTACCTTGCTCCACTGATAATCATAACATTTCATTAAGTTTCATAAATAATGGAGATACTACATTAAAAATAGTGGTACAAGAGGAAAAGAACGAAAGAAAAAAAAAAACGAAACACACATATACTTGCTGCCAAGTTTAGGAAAACGATACATGTAGCAATGGTTTCATACACAAAGCATTTAAAACATTTTCCTTTTGGAGATAAATCATCATAAAAATAGTCATAAGTTATTTCAAGTTGCCGAAACTTTTAACTTTTAAAGATTTTGTGATTTTAAAACTCTGTATCTTCTCAATATAAAATTCAGAAAACAACAGTTATTCAGGCTACCGAACTACATGGGCTCAGACGATAGCGTCTGAGGTTCGATGGGTTTGATTCTCGTGGCCAATCTTTCTTGGATTTTACGGAGGTTTTCCTGGATCACTAGGCAAAGTTCTTACATCCCCAAATTTCCTCTCCCTTCTCATATCCATTCTTATTTTACTTCAACCTTCGTCCGATTGGTCCTTTCAGGGTTTACCAATGTCAACAGATGTCTCGAGCGCTGCATAGCAGGACATTTCCGCTCTGTAGATATAAAAAGCCGTATAGGTGTGTCCTGCGAAGCTCCGGGTTGAACCAGTTGCCACCGGGGAGATTCAATCTATGTCGGGGCTGCTGCCCCTCTCAAGCGACCCAGATACAAAAGGGCAAACAGCCGCGGTGTACATGTCCCGATTCGCCCACATTACCTTACCGTCACTTATTCAGACTGAGTAAGGAATAAGAATTATTTATGGAGTGAATGGCAGAATTGTAGGTTAATTTCAAATACGAACTGTTCAATTGTTTATAGAAGTGTAGACTACTGTAAAAACTAGGGATGGGTCCTTGATACTTGCTATACCTCGAAATACGCGATACTGGCATGGTGTCGACATAGAACGATACTTCAGAAAATTCTCTACTTTTTCGATATTTCGGTGGTGATTCTGCAATTTTTATTTTGTTTTAAAATGACAAAATATTATTACCGCATATAGAACACTGCAAAGCATTATGCAAAAAGAAAAACTGTGTCAAATTCAGTACCAGTTACCAGTTCCCAAGAAGAAATCACTCAACGACGATTTCTCACCTTCTCTTTGTAGTGAACTAGATTACTATAAAACAAACTAAAAATTTCCAGAACTAAAATAAATAGCCGCTAAATATTTGTGTATTCCACCAGCAGCAATTTTCCCTGAAAGACTATTTAGCATAGCAGGATTCATTTATGGCAGGAAAAGGAGTAGACTTTACACCGAAAGAGTGAAAATGCTAATACCTTTTTAACAAAACTTTTAAAATGGACTGCTTTGCTTTTAAATGTCTAATGTGCAGTTTAAAAATAAGAACACTATGGCTTAAAGTTTTGTCTCATTAAATATGTGCACCTAGATAATTTCATTGGCATTACACAGTTCTACCAACATTCTATTTTGTATTGAAACTAGAAGTATAAATTCGGTATCGAGTATTGAAGTATGGGGTATCGTGGAAAATACCATGTATCGTATTGGGAATTGACTATCGAGAAAAACTGGTATCCATCTATCCCTAATAAAGACAAACTACATTAAGTCTGCATTAAGTCAAATATCTTAACGAATAGTTATTATTTAACAGAAAGCCCAAAAAGCAACAGCAAAAGCAAGAGAAGCAACAATTTCTCCTTCCACAATTATTTCACAGACTGCTGACAGTTTTTTCTTAATAAACAAGCCTGTAGCAAGCCACAAACAACGAATACTACACGCGCGCATACACACATACACATACACACACACAGAGAGAGAGAGAGAGAGAGAGAGAGAGAGAGAGAGAGAGAGTAATGTATCTGACTTACTTTGTAAGTACATTGTGTTCCGATTTCTAATCTGCTGTTTCACTGACTGCGCACAGCGCCTTTCGTTGTTTAATACATTGTTGCTAAACTTCAATTACATTGCGAAAATGTAACCGATGACAATGTTTCTTAATGCTAGCTCTTTTCACGTTTTCAATTTCTCCCAGTCACGGGTGCCAACTGGCGAAAATGTTGAATAATAGTCCGACAATGGACCCTGCCTTTCAATAGCTATTTAAAATTTAACTATTTCCATATTCCTTTTAACAAATTTCCCATCGTCCTTGCCCTTTGTTGCAAATACAATAGTTTCGTTCTATAATTCAAGTTTTGCCCCTGTTCTATTTTCCTTCATTTCTGTCTACAAATATGCTCTCCCATCAATTGCAATTTTTCATAATCTGATATCAAACCATGTAATCTTTAGTCCCTATGTTTTCTTTGCGAAATTGCTTCCATTTAACTTCTTTTTGTTTCTTACTTAAATCTGTTCCCCGTGCGCATGTCCTAGCTATGTAATTCCTTCTGTCTTCATAAATCTTACAATATTTTGCTTCTCTTTTTTGTATTTCCAGCTTGTCCATAAATTCTTCCAAAAGCGTTCCTTTCAAACTGTCTCAATATTGTTACTTCAGTAGTTGTCATGTTCTAATCTGACAGTTCTATTACTTTGTAAGTATTTTTTCTTCCCTTACATCACCGATCCCCATGTTAAGAGCTGTTGGGAGCTCCACTAGCCCGGAAATTCGGGGCGAGGGAACCGAAACATTGACCTGACAGACAAAACCAGGATTCAGGGGTGAGCACAACGCCTGGGATGAGAGCGAGAGAAGTGGATTATAGTATGAGGGCAAAATGAATGACAGGAATGATGAATGATGGAGCAATTGGCGGAAAGATGGCGGGGGAAACCGGAAGCCCCAGAGGAAACCCGCTTTGTGTTGTCCACCACAAATGTCAAATGTCACATTGCAGTCGCTTGAGATCGAATCCGGCCTTTATGAGAGCTGAGCCACGACCAAGTATATAAATAATAATAATAATAATAATAATAATAATAATAATAATAATAATAATAATAATAATAATAATAATAATAATAATAATAATAATAATAATAATAATAATAATAATAATAATAATAATAATAATAATAATAATAATAATAATAATAATAATAATAATAATAATAATAATAATAATAATAATAATAATAATAATAATAATAATAATAATAATAATAATAATAATAATAATAATAATAATAATAATAATAATAATAATAATAATAATAATAATAATAATAATAATAATAATAATAATAATAATAATAATAATAATAATAATAATAATAATAATAATAATAATAATAATAATAATAATAATAATAATAATAATAATAATAATAATAATAATAATAATAATAATAATACCCCTACATTAAAGAGAACTACAAGCTACCTCTGCGGTGTAGGGGTAGTTTTCTGACATATTCAAGGGCTTCTGAGTTCAATTCTGGGCGAGTTACCTGGATGAGGTGTTCTCTAGGGGTTTCCTTTATCTCGAGAAAATGAATATCGGGTAACAGCTTTAGAGAGCCTAAACTCATCTGAGTCGATTTCATACTTTACCACTTATGCTTCAATGTGTAGTGTTTAACGCCCACTTTTACTACATACGGCACCGCAGGCGGTGACACTGATGATACATGAGATGAAGATGGAGCACTGATGCAATGAGATGGCGGGGGAAACCGGAGGTCCCGGAGAAAACCCGCCCCAACGCCGTGTTGTCCACCACAAATCTCACTTTGCGGTCGCCTGGGATCGAACCCGGGCCGCCTTGGTGAGAGCCAAGCGGTCTAACCACTGAGCCATGGCGTGGCCTCTTATGCTTCAAGGACATATTACGAATCTGCCCTACGTTCAAGAGGTCCCGAGTCCGAATCTCGGTCAGGGCGAGTTACCTGGATAAGGCTTTTTCTGAGGTTTTCCCTTATTCTGAAAGACGATTATCTGGTAACTCTAAGCTCTTATTCACCGTCTTAGCTATTCCATTAATGCACAAGTAATTTTATAACAGCTGTCGTTAGAGGATCACCTTGAGAATAGCAAGAAAGAACCCAAGAAAATGAATGATCTAAGCGTAGATCGCTTCAAGGCTGTAGCGTCGTGGCATACCTACTGTGCTGGAGCGTTGTACTCCCTTCCCCGGAATGTCCTCGAATTCATCCCATTCTTAGTGGGGTGGGGGGAGGTGTGTGCTCACTCAACATTGTGAGAAATTTTAGGAGCTGCAATAGGTAGCAAACCCTGGTCAAGTATGCCACATTTCCGGCTGGAGATGTCGAGATGCTGACCACATTTCCTCCACATATCGGCTGTATAATCCCAACCTCTGCCTTGCGTATATGGGCGTGAGATCGGTAGTCGGGCTCATGCCCTATTCGGGCTGTTATGCCGTGGATTGCACATACAAAAAACTGCCAAACCTAGTCGTAAACTTCAAAATAAACTCTGTGGACCTAATCCCGATAAATAGAGAGTATAAATATACGTTTTGCCCTTCTATTACATGGAATGCCATACAGTTTTGAATGAATCCATAAAGCTATATTTAAAAAGCTATAGTGTGCATATGATTTTTTTTTTTCATTTGTTAAATAGTGGGAAACGTTGTTTGGAGAAAATGACTGCGTCACCAATCGATAATTTCTGTGTTATTGTTATTGAATATTTGGGAAGAGATGGTGTTGTAGTAGTTAAAGAGGCATTTGGACAACAATATGGCCATTCTGCTCCTCCTGCTTTGTCAATCTGATGATAGTACGACAATTTCCCAACATAAGTTACATTTGTCATCAAGGGAAAGACCCTGCGAGAAGCCGAAGTGTAATTGAAGAGTTGGTTGAGAACGTCCGTGAAGACTTCATATAAAGTCTTAAAAATTGGCAAGGAGAGCTAGTGAGTTGCCGGTACCGCGAAAATTCTAAGGAAGTGATTAAAGTTAGAACCTACAAAATACAGCCTAAAGCACCAGTAAGTACGCTGGCTTTCGTGAGAAATTTACGGTTATGATCGAAGAGGTTGAGGGTTTAGGGGACGCATCATTATGATCATGAATATAGATGTAACATTTATGATCGCTGCAAGAGTACAATTGCATTTACACGGCGAGCATCTTACATCACTGTCCTCTAGGATTGGAGGAAGGGGTGGATACAGTCACGCGACTATAACAGAAGTCCGTATTGTGTTCTCTAGTGGAGAGGCATAACATTTCCGATCTTAACAGGCCAGGAAAGCATAATTAACCAACACTGTCAAACATTCCGTCATTGACTAAGAGAGTAGAAGAGTTTGGCAAACAATTTTTCCCTATAATCGCAGGAAATACAATGTATAATGCAGATGTTAAGGATTCTAAGCAAACAATTTTAACTCAAGGTTGTAACACTAGAAGACACAATTTTTTATAATTTTTTTATTGATCGATCAGCAGTACAGTGCTTTACAGATCAGAGTGAAAAGAAGGTAACAGTACAATAAGAACAATAACACTCAGGGGTAGGCTAGCAGGCCGCCCCCTAACTACATTAAGTTACAACTCCAATAATACTCTCTGAGATGTAAGAAGATGTAAGACAGACATCAAGCACTAGCTAGATCACTCGAGTCAGAGGTATCACTTAGAAGCAGGTCCTGTGGTAGTCTCCTCTTCAAGCGTGAGGGCTGGCGCGTGCGGACGCTGATGTTATAATACACAGCTCCTGGAACTTCTTGCAGTGTGGAAAAGAAACGACGAGCGATCCTGCGAATGTAGTCGTGAAGAGGTAACAGTCCTAGTTCGTGATGGAGCTGCTGATTACGTATGAACCATGGAGCGTTGGTAGCGATGCGCATGAAGCGATTCTGTATGACCTGAAGACGACGCAGATGACATTTGTGTGCGCCCCACACTTGGCAGGCATATGTAATAAGCGGACGAACGAGTGATTTGTAAAGTAACAATGAAGACTGTAGGCCGAGACTGGAACGGCGATGCAACAGAGGTGAGAGTTTAGAAAGTCGTCCGGAGGCCAGTGATATAAGACGATCGATATGAGCACGCCAGGTTAGTCGAGTGTCCAAAAGCACTCCAAGGTATTTAACGGGAGTTGTAGTGGGGAGCCAAGGGACATTGTTCCTGTAGAGACACAACGGAGTAAGCGGAGTACATCGGCGAAGAGTGAAGATTTTAGCTTCGGTTTTCTGAGGGTTCAAAGAGATCCGCCAATTGCTGAACCAACGAGTTAGGCGATCTAAAGAGAGCTGTACTACTTGTTGTGCCTGCTGGAGATTAACATGAGAATAATATAGAACTGTATCGTCAGCGTAAAGAGCTAAAGAAGTCGGAGCTAAGTCAGGAATATCAGAAATGTATATATTAAATAGAGTCGGAGCCAAGATAGAACCCTGTGGGACACCTGCGGTAATATTACGTGGGGATGAAAGCTTTCCACCAATGCGTACTGAAAAGCTGCGGTCGTAGAGGAAACTGTGGTTTAGATATGATAAGTAATTAGGAAGACCGATGCGGTGGAGCTTATGGAGCAAACCGTCATGCCAAACCCTGTCGAATGCCTGTGCCACATCAAGGAAGACACAAATCTGGCGCGTCAACAGAAACAGCAAAATTTATTCAAATAATGCTATACAATTTGAAATGTTTAAAGATTTATGCTGAATGCAGCCAAACCTCCACCAAGTATACTCCAAAATGATACACTCAAGTGGCTAGAAAGCTCGTTCCTGCTATAGAAATGTGGATGTGATGTGTTATGGATGTAACGAAGGGGAACACTTCGCTCATTACGACCGGTACGGATCTACATATTTAACAATACGGATAGTTTCATATCTGCTGTAAAAAACAATAAAGGTCACTAGTAGATTATGGCATTTCAAGAAGTAGCTTGTCTGTCCTCATACTCCATTATAACGAAATCAAGTACCTACATGGTACTTAAACGCTGCATTCAGTTATTCCACACATTACAAAGCCATATACCAAGGACATAGAAATCAAGACTGCCTTGCTATAGAAAAGCAATTTTTTTTTTTATTTGTTCCGAACCAACTGTTCAAAGATTGTTATTCATCCAAACAAATTTTTCACGCTTGTCCGAAACAATTATGAAATTAGAATCGTCAGGCCTGATGTCTTAAAAACTAGTAGATGTGGGAGAAAATGTTTCCAACGCAGCTGCTGAAACTCTTAAAAGAAAAGGTACAGCAAAATATTTAAAACTGTCCTGAAGAAGAATCTTGGGTACTCGTAATTTCTTCTTCATTTTCTGAAGTGGTGGCAGTGCTATATTATAGGCTCCACAGCAGTTTCTAATCGTACCCGTGACATCAAGAAAGAACCTTCTTACACTATAATCGTTGGAATGAATGAATGCAGTTAATTACTGCATTAATACGTTCGATGTTTCAGAAGAAGATTGTTTTGCCACAGAGGTCTGCTTTAATTGTTTTGTTGACGCTAGTAACTAACCTTTATTCTCAAGCTACTCAGGTAACAGCTGCAGTGCACTCAACCTCATCTTTAAATTCCTATCCTAGATGATACAGTTCTAGTGATGAAGCGACACTTCATTTATGTGGTCAGGCTAATGGACACAATGTCCGGAAATGGAGATTTAAGAATTTCCATACTGTGATCCAGATAGAAAGTGAGAGTTCAATATTTTATAGTTTTATGCCGTTTCAAAAGAAAAATGTGTTTGCCCCCGTCCCATTTCTTTCCCGTTGAGAACACTAACAACGGAAACGTTAGCCAAGACATGTTTTGAAACAGTTAATGCCAGACGACGGTGAAGAGCAACATATGCTTCAACAAGACGGGGTTCCTCCACATTAGCAAAGGGACGTGCGGCTGCACCTCAACCGACACCTGCAGTCATACAATAGCCAGCCACCCAACACAACGGATTTGACAGTATGCGATTTTTTCCTGTAGGTTTACATAAAGAACAGTGTTTACATCTTCCAGAGACGTCGTCGGAGTTGAGATGGCGCATTACCACAGCTCGGTAACCTCACACAAGAAAACACTGGGCTACAATGAAAATGTTTCGGGCTTAAAAATAGTGAATTTACATGTATTTCCATCTGCTGAATTCAAAAATCACCATTCAAATGATAGATTAGCTCTTGTTTTGAAGATAAAATGACATTTCATTTTTTAGAGTGAAGATTTTAAATTTGGGGGGAATTCTTTTGGGGGGAGCTGGAACACCTGTCAAATAACAAAACACAATCAGAGAGAAATTTTGGAAATTAAGTGATGCAAAAGTTAAGGAAGGCATTTTTGTCGGACCACAAATAAGAGGACTTGTAAAGGATCCTGCACTTGACCAAATTTTGGAGGGGAAAGAAAAGGAAGCTTAGGAATCCTTCAAGGGTGTTGTTCATGAAATTTTGGGCAAAAAAAGAGATGACAACTACAATACCGTAACCTTGGATGCAACATGTCCCTTAAGATCCATTTTCTCCACTCCCACCTAGACTTTTTCCCTCCTAGTTTTGGAGCTGTTAGTGATGAACATGGGGAGAGATTCCATCAGGACATTTCTGTTATGGAACAAAGATATCAGGGCTGTTGCAAGGAAGTAATGCTTGCAGATTACTGTTGGTCTTTGTATAGGGATTCTGCGGAACTCCATCACAAGAGGCAAGCTAAAAGACGACGAAGTCAATGGGCCACCACATGATTCTCTTCAGACACGACTATCTGCGAAGTATTTTTCCAGCAATTTATAACTCTTAGCATGTAATTACCAGTTAAAAAAATCAAATACACTTTAATTTTTGTTAGCATGTATATAATTAAAATGTATCCTTTTTTCTCAATCCGTTAATATGTAGATAATACTTCCACATTGTGTATATAATAGAAAATGGAGCTAATAACATTGTTTCATTGTCATATTTGTTTTTCTCAACCCAAAATTAGTAGGAATTGCCTCATGAAGTGCTCGAAGCATTCAACAATTATTTTTTGTTGCCCAGTGTAATCTGAGATGATTTGGTGAATGGTGTCAGCCTCTGAATGTAAGCTTTATTACACGTGGAGAGTCACATAAAGAGCACTTAAGATGGCTACAAAACTTAAAACTTTCTTTCAAATGATGTTGATATACAAGGTCATCGAAAAGGATTCCAGCAATTTCACAAAATCATATGTCCCGTTTATTTATATTAAATGTTCGCGAAAATACAACCTAATGCAGTTGTCTAAAATGTAGGAACATTCTGTACGTAAGATAATCCTGGAAAAATATTATTGGTTTTCCCAGTTTTCCAAGAATGATATGCGTTTCCTTACTCATTGTCACAATATTTTTGAACATTAAGTATAGGTACTTAAAATCCCCTGTATTGCTAATTACGTTGAGGGCCACTGAGAACTCTTACTTGAAAATGTTTGTCTTCTTTGGTCTTTCATTCAATACCTGATAGAAGTTTTAAAATGTGCAGTCTAGAATAGAATACAAATTACGACTGATTATTATTTTATTCGCTTACGCAATACAAAAGTTTTCGGAATGCAATCTAGAAGTGCAGTAGGTCTTCTTGATGTATAAGAATTGATTGGTTCATAAAGGCTTACGTGGCGAATCTTTATGATTAAAGACTGTTCTATAACATGCCTTACTTAATGAAATTTGTGTGCGTGATCTCTGTTTGAGTCTGTGGTAGCACGTTATCATGCGATGTTGGTTATATCACGAATGAACGCAATATACAGAACTAGCAAAATTGTTGGAACTTAAAATGGAGTTCAGTAAATATCTTAAAGCATATGAACCACAAGGAATGTCTTACAAGGTGTATAGTACCTGTATCTAATTTACTGCAAATATGATGCTGATTATAAGCCTTCAGTTTAGTTTAATACATTGCCTTTTCGTACCACTACCCGAATATATTTATTGACCTATAAATAAAATCATTTCCAAATTTCCCAACATTAACAAAATTAATATGCTGTACCTATCACAGGGATGGGATTTTCTGGAGTAAAAGGTAAAATATCCTTGAAATTGATATCGGTGTCTCACGGAAATATACCCAGAATAAACTCTGTAGTCGATGCTTCCACTTTAATGATATAAGCATTAAACAGAGAGCCCGCCTTGGTAGCGTAGATGATAGCGTGTCTGCCTCACGTTCAAGAGGTCCCGAGTTCGAATCTCGTTCAGGGTGAGTTACCTGGATAGGGGTTTTCCGGGGTTTTCCCTTATCCTTAATGATAAATGTACGCTAACTCTAAGCTCTATAGATCCCCGGCTTATTTTAGAATCATTCATAGTCCGATATGACTTGACGTTGGAGGGCGTAAATTACAATAAATAAATAAAAAATAAACACAGAGAGCAAATAAAACTAAAAACACTTTTATATGCACTTATGCAACTCTTTAATAATAACTACTCATCCAAAATATCACCTGGGTAATGAATTCAAAATACATGCATGCTTAATTTTCGAAACGATTCCTACAAAAAATAGTTTTATAGTAATAATAATAATAATAATAATAATAATAATAATAATAATAATAATAATAATAATAATAATAATAATAATAATAATAATAATAATAATAATAATAATAATAATAATAATAATAATAATAATAATAATAATAATAATAATAATAATAATAATAATAATAATAATAATAATAATAATAATAATAATAATAATAATAATAATAATAATAATAATAATAATAATAATAATAATAATAATAATAATAATAATAATAATAATAATAATAATAATAATAATAATAATAATAATAATAATAATAATAATAATAATAATAATAATAATAATAATAAAGAGCATTATTTGAAATGAAATATTGAAAAAGGTCTCGAGTTCTAGAACTTCAATAAATAATGAATTACGGACATTAATATCGCATGGAATAATTGAATATGAAGTGACTGCAAAGTAATGTTTCTTTAACAATTCAGAATTATTGGAATGACATTAACTACACTTTGGTTTAAATTGAATAACAGAGTATCACAATATTTACGAATTGTGATTCTTTTATTCACAAATCAACGATTGTATCATAAACACGGATGACTTAGCCAGTCATTAAATATTTCCAAATAATATATTGTATGCAACTAGCGAAATCACCATAAATTTCCTCTCATATAATTACAAAACTTCGTTTGCGCCTCGTTCTTCAAAACACATTCGAGCTATAATGATATGCTCACATCCCTTTAGTTGTATAAAATTAACATTTTTTTTCACTTATAAAATATGACTAGTGCATTGTCGTAACTTTCTCAACTCACGCTTTACAAACTATTCCTAAAAACACTTATCTTCTATCTCCTTCTTCTTAGTCGAGATAGACATTTGTAAATGGTTTTTGTATGTTTCTTTATAGGTAGAATGAAAATATAATACAGTAGGCTTAAGCGATAGTAAAATCTTATAAGAGTCGGTCCCTAGTGGTGGCTCTGGCATTCTGTTCTCTTTATATACCAAGGACTTAAAAAATAATGACCTTATATTTCGGATAAGTATATTCTAATTGAAGCCCTCCAACGTTGTCATATCATAACATATGAATTAAATGGGCATAAGGTAAAACCCCGGAGAAAGCTTATCCAGATAACTCACCCTGACCGAGATTCGAACTTGAGACCTCTTGAACGTGAGGCAGACACGCTACCGAGGCGGGCCAAAGTGTAATTCGGAAATTCAAATCAATAAGAAGGAAAACGTCGAAAATTGTTAATTCCACACAAAAAGGTATTTGGCATAAATTGTATGTTTTAACGAGATCTACCTTATTTGTGCAGTGAATTTTTTGTCCATTTCTTACGGTTTACCAATTATGCAAATGTGATACAAATAAAGAGGACTTCTGAAGACATTCCCAGGAAATCCAAGTTATATATTTTATTTTGTATGGAAATATCTTAAACATATGCTATTTTAATGAAAATCGTTAGAATCAATTTTGAGAAAATAGAAATTTTCGAAAACTTTCGTATGAATTTTTAGTTAGTCTTGGGTGGGGGAATTTTCTTGAAAATTTTTGTGCCGCATCCTTAGAAGGTACAGAACTTAAATAATACGCATTGGCATTATCCGATTCTTCGTTTTTGAGTTATGCTGTTCATATATGTATTATGTACATACAGCAGCAAATTTCGGACTTATTTCTAAAAATGCATTTTTAGATTCCCAAAGCGCGTTTCCGGTGAAATCGTTACCTATATCTAACTTTTGGGTAGAATGCAATACTTTTCCTATTTACTATATGCAGTAGGAAAAGTAAAACTGAAAAATTCATTCATCTTGCTACTGTGGGAGATACTTCAGGGCGACATCGTATAGCCTCCTATCCGAAAAGTCGCGGGTTCAAAGTCTGAGATGCCTGTCTGTCCCAATTAAGGAATCTAAGTGGTTCTCCATAGTTGCTAGGCAAATGCTGGGATGGATTCTTATTATTACGTATTTCCCCATTTATTTCATGTCCAATAAATTCTATCAGTCAACTACTACTCACCCACACTGCATATACTCAGAAAAGATGCCATAGTTCACTACTGTAGTACCTGGCAGCGGATACGAGTTAAGGTATCGTATATCGTAGGATCTACGTTCTCATACAAAATCCATATATTAGTGTAGTAGGATTCTATCTGTCTGTCTCTCTCTCACACACACCCACACCCACACCCCCCCCCCACCCCCACCCCCCCCCCACACACACACACGCGCTTTACTAGTTATGAAAAGTCGTTTAGAATGAAGAGGATTTCAGAGGCTATTCAAAAAAAAAATTCGTTTAATTTATCCTAAAATTATTTTAAAGATTTTAATCAAAATCGTAGGAGCCATTTTTTAGAAAAACAAAATTTTCGAAACATATTCCATGTAAAACGTAAATTGACTGGAGGGAATTTTCTTACAAATCTTGATTTCGCACACTTGAAGATAAGTTCAGTATTTAAAAAACTTTTCGTTGTTGAACTATGAACTTCAGAGACACATACATGTACACATACACGCACACACATGCATGAACATTTTTCTAGAAATGGTTATTATTGTTATTGTTGTTGATCTGAAGAGATCCATTTGTGATAAACCTTGGATACTGAACAAATAAAAAGCAGAGTAAAGTACAAACGACTGGAATAGTCAATATTAAAATACAAAAAAGTAAACGTTTCTCAGGGGAAGTAATGACCTACTGCGGCAGTAAAAAAAAAAAAAAAAAAAAAAAAAAAAAAAAAAAAAAAAAAAAAAAAAGCTTCGGAAGGGATGACTAAATTACAGACTGAGACAAGCATTAACTTAATAATTCAGGAGAGGAAGTGGGTCGGGGACACAGAGGCAGCAGAGGAAGGTCCGTTGACTTGCCCTTAAATTCAGAATTATTGGAGTTGTATTATCAATGTTTATTTTGATTCGGAAATGTTCATGATTTATAGCACGGAATATTCTTGAAAAACTGATAAGTGATTTTAGTTAAACACTTCTATTTAATAGTAGTATGTTTTCAAACTTATGAGTATATTGATAGCACTCGATAGCCTGTAATACAAACAGAAACCTGTGTTAATTAATGACGTCATTGATTCATACTAGGACCGCGGAAATTGATAAATAGGGTATCCGCATGTTTTATAAGTGCTTGTGTTAGCATTCGCTTATTTGCAGAATTAGTTCTCCCTGTGAAGATTTAATTAGAATAATTGTCTGAACCACTGTTGTTAAATTCATACCGGAAGTTCTTGCATGTACTAATGCGCTTTCATACAATGTTCATTCATTAGTACTTATTACTGCTTTCCTCTTTCGTCTGTTAACTAGCTGACCTGTTTAACAGAATTTGAGCGTTTTACATATACCACATAAAAATGCGAATTATGTTTTCACCTTACATTCTAAGCTTTCTTTTGATTCTTTGTTTTGGTTCTCAGAGAGAACAACAGACAGAAATGAATGGATTTCTCTGTTACAAGCCAATGTACATACCTCTCGCTAGTAGCGCTTCAAAACACTGAAGTAGCTAAGCGTGAAAAGTTAAAAGAAAAATATAAATCCCGATTTGAAGAAAACTAACTCGATTTCAGCAGAAACTTTCTAAATGTATACACATTAGTTCACATACACTTGACGATATATTCCCACATTTTTCCAAAATGTAATTTAATAAAACAGCAAAGGACTTTATATTAACTCATCTGTACCTTTATACCACATACCCACCCTTATTTTTCTTTTATTTTTTATAATTATTTGATATAATTGATCGAACCACAAAACCTGCTACTCGGATCAGTAGAACGGATTTAATGTTAGGTATCTTATTGTGTGAGGTTTGCTACGTAGAGCTCTTCCGTTTAGGATACTACATTTATGCCCGATTTCACCAACAGATGTTAAAAATGACGTTAACGTTTGCTACGTAGAGCTCTTCCGTTTAGGATACTACATTTATGCCCGATTTCACCAACAGATGTTAAAAATGACGTTAACAAATGTAACGTAACAATTGTCACAGCGCTAACACTTATGTTAAATTTCTTGCATTTCACCAACCTGTTTTCTGAAAATGTTAACAAACCTCTGTTAACGCAAAGAAACTTGTAAATATCACAGCTATAGAAGGCTATAGATGAGTCGTATTATTTTGTGAACGTACTGTGATGCGCTTTTGTTTGTTTTTGTTTCAAGTTGAGTTTATGCTCGCCATCTTGACTATTTACAATTGTTAAGGACTTAACATCAGAAATTTGGCTGGTTAGTTTAACAAGAGATTTAACGCGAGTATTACGCTAACACTTGTTGGTAAAATGCAATTTTTGTTTTAACTATTGCTAAACTCGTGTTAAGTCTTAACATCTGTTGGTGAAATTGGGCATTACACTTTCAAAGAGAATTAACTATCAGAGACAAATTATCAGTCGCTTAAGAAAAATACCCTGTGGTAGCCGTTTTAGTCAGGTTGGCTGGCGAGTTTTGACACCCATGTTATATTAATCAGCTGCTCCTGGAACATTTGGAAGTTCGAGGTAGAAAATCCTTGACAGAAAACGAATGTAACAATGGTATCCCTAGTTCTTCATGTAACTGTACACATACGAGATGTGATAAAAATAACGGATTTTTTTAATTTCACGGACATTATACATTCAATTTTCAAAACTTCTTTTACGTTGTTTCTGATGTAGTCTGCATTTTAAGTTTTTCTGAATATTTAGTTTGTTGACAATCGAACAGGTTATACATGTTTCCGAGTGCTCGGCCAATCTTTACTTAATTTGCATTAACATTTTCTTGACAAAAAATGGAATGAAGTGCAGCATCCTTTTAAAATGTTGGCGAATCTACTATAAGGCAAGAGCTTTAGGAGTGGTATAAACGTTTCAAATAGGGTCGAGCCCGCCTCGGTAGCCTGGTGGTAGCAGCGTGTCTGCCTCACGTTCAAGAGGTCCCGAGTTCGAGTCTCAGTCAAGGTGAGTTACCTGGATAAGGTTTTTCTGGGGTTTTCCCTTATCCTGAAAGACGAATGTTGGGTAACTAAGCTCTATGGACCCTGGGCTCATTTGAGTATCATTTAACCCATTCCATTCATCGTCCGATATGACTTTTTTTGGCCTTTAGGAAAAACCCATACTGCTTATGTGTTCCCATATTCCGTTTGCATCTGCAAGAAAATTACTAATAAGATAATTTCTAAAGTGTTTATCTCGTAACAGAGAGGAATAATTGTTTGTAAGAATAATTTGTATACGCGTGGAGAAGGTCATGTGAGTGCAATACATAAGATTTTTTGTCTTGATGTCATGCAAACAGTAGAGAAATTGAAAGCTAACTTATACAAGTATCGACTCGTGTTTCAAAACTTTGGCTATCGGTTTAGTCCCTTGTATCGCTGGTATGTTCAACGAAACCAGTTAAATAATTTCTGTAAAGTTTTTTTTTTCAATTAACATAAAATGAAGCAATTATTAATTTTTATACTTACTGTGTTTATTTTTACACGCTTTATTTTAGATTAGTTTTGAAACTGAATTAATCAGCACTGCATTACGTGTTGTAGAAGCAGGTAGTAACATTTGCTAGGTGACCTAAATACGGAGGAACATTCTCATGTGTAGTTTCATGTGGCCCCAAAAATTAATGTGCAGTTTCCTATGTCTACGTCTAAGCTATACTTTTCAACTCAGAACGTTGGAGTACCAAGCCGCATTGGCCGATTAATGTGCAGTTTCCTATGTCTACGTCTAAGCTATACTTTTCAACTCAGAACGTTGGAGTACCAAGCCGCATTGGCCGAGTTAAAATCAGCTCGAGAGCGTACCTTCCCATGATGGATTTTACCACTTAATGGAAGATGGGGTTGTAGGTTGACAGTTGTGAATGAAGTAGGCGATTGAGATTAGGCAGCAAGATTTTTCTCCGAAGGTTGCTGATTACGGGGCAATGGTTCTTCTACATAGCTGCTGTGATGTGGAATTCGAAGTAATTGTTTATGGCTTGCTATTATTAATTTTGAAATTCAAGCATCTCTTGGAGGATGTATAAGAATTCACCTTTTGCTGAAGGTAGAATTGTTCATTTATTACCATAGATAACCGCATGATATGGGAAACCGGCAGCGTATTCTGGGATGTTTATACAAGACTGAACGGGGGAGTTCCGATGTTGTGTGGCAGAGCCATTAGAGTTTTGTGATCAGTGAGAAGAGACGTGCTCACAAGGGGAAGCAGCGGCATATAGAATAAATGATCCTGAGGTGTTTAATCTGCACCTTTTGAAGCCATGATAGATTGGCGTCTGAGGTCATACTCATGTTCTCGAAGGTGTACAGTAGGACGGGGATTATCAATAATTCTCAGAAAAGGCCTAGCATTAAAGGAACTGGTATCCCGGACCCTGAGAATGGGATAAAATGAATCAGTAGTTCCAGTGGCTTGGTCCAATCAGAACAAATTAGATTTGGGCCTTTGTCTAGCATTACTCCCAAATAGTTGATAGTATTCGGGCATTCAATTCTTAGGCTGAGATAAGTGGGGCATCAGTGGAGAAGAGCACTTCATTAGAGATCAGGTTTAAGAGATGCCCAAATGCCTCACCACTCTTGGATGAGATGGAGAAGTTGTTATATAGGAATGAAGGCTCTGTGGAGTTCCCGGTTGTAGGGGATAACAACATATTATCAATGACGTGCTGCTTGTAGGTAGATTGGCCATGAAGACGATCAAGAGCGCGGAAAATAGCACACAGCCTTACGAAACTGAGCTTCTTATTGGCTTTAGTGTTGTTTTCCCCGCTACCGAGACAACAGAGTATGGTGTTTAATATATGTACATTATTTGTGTATTATCTGGCACGCAAATCCGCTGCCAGATCACAGTGAAGGTCTTCTAAAATTGAGGCAAATCTGCTGTTGTGAACGCCTTGTCCTGGAAGCTCGAAGCAACGTATCCACCTGTGCAGAAAGGTTAGTTGTTAGTCTAGATACAATGACAGAACCGAAACTGATGGTGGGGAATCGACAGATAGGAAGCTCATGGAGAAGTGGAGGAAACACCCGGATCTATCCCCAGCTTCAAATTATAGTGCACCAGGGTGTCTTTTCTCTTTTGTGGAAAGCAACGCATAGTATAGAGCTGTTGAAAATCTTGGTCAGGAAAGAGCACGGCCTTAACGTAAGCTTCATGGTTGCGTGGTAGTTGTTAGGCCCAGCATCTTTATGAGATACGCCAGAATGCACCGCTGAATTCATTTAGCCTAATAACCGAAAGCCGGGGTATTTCAATGGAACGACGCCGAAGGTATCAAAAACATAGCTACCAAGCTACCTAACAGTCTTCCTCAGGATTACATGGAGACAACTAAGATTCGATAATGCGAAGGGCAAGACCTCCTATTACCATGGTCTCTGACACGGTCAGACTTCACACGTTTTAATAATTTTAATGTTGAACTAGAAAACATCTAGCAATTTTGAAGAGGACATACGAATCTGCATAGTAAGCTGAAGGATATTAAAAGGACTGGAGTGTATTCTTTGTGAAGTGCTTTTAAAAGAAACAACATAATTTTGTTTAGTATTACGCTCTTAAAAAAATTAGCAGGTAAGGAAATTAAAGTTCTGATTTATTCCCAATGCATGTACCAGACTAGGAGATAATAACTTCGCATGAACGTGGTGAAAAGAGCAGGCTTTATATTTCCCATGTGACGTTTCACTATTACGTGAAATAAAGTGCGATACCGGAAGCACTTTAGTAATAAACCTGTTTTCAAGTGTCTATACTTGTGAGCACGAAGTACGATGATCGATCTTCAATCGCCTTCTTTTTTTAAGGACAAGAGTAACTTTGCAGGTTACAGGAACTATATACTCTGTTTCTTTCAACTCTCTCCTCTTCTGAGACTGCAGTTTTTTTTTTTTTGGGGGGGGGGGGGGGAGGCGTAGGGGTTGCTAATCCGGATCTATACCGCAGAATAGTTAAATTCAAAATGTGGAAGACACAATTAAACGTATCTATAGACTGTACAAGAATATGTTAAGATTATCTCCTTGCAGGTTGACACATGGCAGCTCGTAAACTATTCATTCTGCAAAGGAAACTCCCATAAAGCGCGAAATCAACGTATCCAACACCAACATTTTCCTTCTACAACACTACAAAAACAGTTATAACCAAGTCCAGAATATAAAAAAAAAAAAAAAACACACACACACTTGAGTTCCTTAATTTGGGGAAATAGAAATCTAGGAAGAAATATTTACCTGAAAGAGTGAAGATCACGTTACCTTAATTACAAGAAATAAAACAATCCTGAAAATACTCGTCTTCACAAAAAAATCAATTATGTGACTTATTTCTAATACTTATCTAGAATCCGCTATTTACATAGCTTTATTTACTTTCACAGTTAGCTTTTGAATATATGGTACTATTCAGTTGTACCATGCATTACGATATAACAGAAAATCTTCATATGTATAACTTCAGGCATCCTATATTTGTTGAATAGTGGAAGTGTCAGTTTACCGTACGTGCTTATAGAATCTGTTACCGATTAATCAAGAGATTCAACTGTACCATTGGTTTACGAGTTCAAAAATTCACTGATGTTCACTACTTTTGATTTTATTGATTGGTTTGGATTGGACTATGCTACGGAGGGGACTGGGCACGGAGTTCCAGTCTTGTCTATTGTACCTGTGCCCCAAGTGAGGCATACCCGGGAGGAAGGATGGGGCGAGAGGAGACAGGGCGACTGCCCCAAGGAACCACGACAGTGCAAAGGGCTGGATCTCTACAATTTACCAGTTGTAAACTCCCCGGCAGTTCAGTACAACCGGCATCCCACCCTCCTATGGTCTCCACCAGACCGGGTATAGATACCGGAGACTATCCTACCGTAAAAGGAAGATTTACAAAGAGCATCTTGCCATGCAACGCCGAGACACCTGCCGACACTTCTACCCTGAAAAATAACACTAGAGGAGAGATGATGTGAAATGGTAATGGAGCTGAAGAGGTAGGACAGGAAATTCGGGGAACGCAATTAACCTACCAGCATTCACCTGGCGACCCGGGAAAACCCCCGAAAAAAACATGGTTCACGTAGGTCGGCCACGGAAATCAAACTCGGACGTCCCGAATCTTTGGGCTTCCTTCAATCTAATAAAGGTAACTTGAAATGAAAGAAAAAAGTCCAAGCGAATCCACGAGTGCTTGTGTATGTATATGAACAGCATAAGCCAAAAACGAAAAGTTTGATAAATACCGAACTTATTTAAATTTAGCATCTTCCAAGTGTGCCACACGTAAATTTTGAATAAAATCCCGCCAGTCCAGACTACCCTTTACATGCAACATTTTTCGAAAATTTTAATTTTCTCAAAAATGTCTCTAATTATTTGGAATAAAATATGATATACTTGAAGATACTCTTATGACAGACGAAATGTATATTTTGAATCCTGTGATGTCTTCCCTCATATGGTCACTCCACTTTTTTGTGGAGTGTGTTATTCTTTGCTATATGTTTAAGTTTTGGAATACTTTTACTTTTCTTAGATAGAAAATCGTTCGCTTTTGATGCCTTGGCCAAGCAAAGAGAATGGAATGCCAAAACAATCACATAGCGACCAGTCTTAAAATATTTGACTATGGCTTAGGGCTGCTGTACCGATGTGTACATTCCCATTGTATCCATAAGAAAATCTCGTATAGTAAAATTTTCTCTACAAAGGTCTATCTTAATTATCGTGAAATGGGTAGAGGAATAAATATTTTAAAGAACAGTTTGTACAAGAATGAGTGCATGCGTAAGATTTTTTTGTTGATCACATAAAAACACGGAAATTGTAGCCAAGCTTTGAAAAACGTTTCCATCGTCAAATGTTACATAAGTACCGTGTACGAATAGTAATACGAGCTCAAATTGCATAGAAACTTGCGGCGACCTCTTCTTTCTGCTGTCCTTGTAACTGTTGCACAGTCAACGGCATGGGCCAAAAACATTATTTTGTTCACAATCAACATATTTTTAAATCAAAAGCAAAAACTTCTGTGCGATATCTCCACTTTTCCTCCACATAAGGATATCTTTTCTTTAATAATATTAATATTAATAATAATATTAATAATAATATTAATAATAATAATAATATTAATAATAATAATATTATTAATAATAATATTATTAATAATAATATTAATAATAATAATATTAATAATAATAATATTAATAATAATAATATTAATAATAATATTAATAATATTAATAATAATATTAATAATAACATTAATAATAATATTAATAATAATATTAATAATAATAATATTAATAATAATAATAATAATAATAATAATAATAATAATAATAATAATAATAATAATAATAATAATAATAATAATAATAATAATAATAATAATAATAATAATAATAATAATAATAATAACAATAACAATAACAATAACAATAACAATAACAATAACAATAACAATAACAATAACAATAACAATAACAATAACAATAACAATAACAATAACAATAACAATAACAATAACAATAACAATAACAATAACAATAACAATAACAATAACAATAACAATAACAATAACAATAATAATAATAATAATAATAATAATAATAATAATAATAATAATAATAATAATAATAATAATAATAATAATAATAATAATAATAATAATAATAATAATAATAATAATAATAATAATAATAATAATAATAATAATAATAATAATAATAATAATAATAATAATAATAATAATAATAATAATAATAATAATAATAATAATAATAATAATAATAATAATAATAATAATAATAATAATAATAATAATAATAATAATAATAATAATAATAATAATAATAATAATAATAATAATAATAATAATAATAATAATAATAATAATAATAATAATAATAATAATAATAATAATAATAATAATAATAATAATAATAATAATAATAATAATAATAATAATAATAATAATAATAATAATAATAATAATAATAAATTTACTAATTATAAGTTAAACTTTCTCGCTTCTCATTTGCTCCCACATTCAAAACTATTCTGTAGCTCCGTTGCTTACGCTTAAAGAACCGCTCTTACGTGTGCAGCTATTTGGTATGCTGAAATCGTTTGTTACCGCGAGGTTTACTTCCTTGCGGTTTGTTAGTTAACTGGAGTGATTAACCGAAATTCGTGCTCTCTGCAACATCATTTCGTTTGTCTACTGTCACTAGTAGGAAAATTTCGACTACCGAATGCTCTTGCCACGTTTCCTTGCTAAGATGGAGAGGAGAAAACAGCGTGAAAAATGTAAAATATAGGATGACTTTTAGGTCACACCCATTGCCTAGAATATGAAGACCCGTAACCACTGAATTTTTAATGAGGAAAACTCGCCCCATGGCTAAACATCTGTGGCTTTTAATAGTTTCAGTTCTAGATCATGCACGTTTGTAGGCATAACTGAGAAAGCATGAAAAGAGGAGAGGAAAGGACAGAGAAAGACCAGAGGAGAAGAGGAACTTAGAGACGAGGAAGGGAGAGAAGAGAGAAAGGAAGAGAAGGGAAAGAAGGGGAGAGGAGAGGAAAAGAGGGGAGGAGAGAAGAGCAAAAGATGAGAAGGGAGAGAAGGGAAAAGAAAGGGAGAGGAGGGGAAAGGGGAGGAGAGAATAGGGAGAGAAAGGAAGAAAAGGGAAGGAAGGAGAGAGGAGAAGGTACTAGGAGGAGAGAAGAGAAGAAAGAATGAGAGAAGAGAAGGAAGGGATAGGAAGAGGAGAGCAAAGAAGGACAGGAGAGAAGAGGAAGGAAGAGGAGAGAAGGGAAGGGTAGAGAGAGGAGAGGAAAGGCAGAGAAAATGGGAGATGAAAAGAGGAGATGAGAGAAGAGGAAGCAGAGAAGAGAGGAGAGAAAGGAAGAGAACAGAAGGGAAGGGAAGGGAAGAGGAAAGAATTGAACTACAGGATGAAATGATGAACTAAGTGTGCACTTTCTTTTAAATAAAATTTTAGTAGCTTTGTCGTTTGAGATATTTCCTGCTAATTACTTGAATGTCCAATATTCTGAGCAATATTCTTTTGAAAAATGTTTATCATCAGCTCATTTAATAGTAAATGAGAATATAATAACGTTATTTTAATATCAGACCGATCAAGGTCAACTTTTAATATTATGACCATCATTCTAGTTTCCTACATGCCTCTGTGTAGTTAAAACAAAAGGTATACAAAAATTATGGCATAACAACAATGTTAGCTAACATTTTTATCTTCATTAACAGGAAGTAGAAAATCAAATTATTAATTTGTAGAATAGCCATTTAAATACATTTTGTGAATAGAAAGCGTGGCATACGGCATACTTCAGCACATTTTTCAGGAACTTCCCATATTATACATATGTATGTATGTATATGTGTGTGTGTGTGTGTGTGTGTGTGTGTGTGTGTGTGTGTGTGTGTGTGTGTGTGTGTGTGTGTGTGTGTGTGTGTGTGTGTGTACCTAGGAGGGGATGCCATATATCTTAATAACTTGGAGACATTTATGAAGTAATTGTAAACTCTGTCCACAATCGATTGCAGCTAGCCGCAAATAAAAATTTCATATAACTTGTTTTTCAAATAAATATACTGAATGATCATAAATAATTTTGGAACCTCGCAACACCTGCACAAATATTGAAATTGCATTCACGCATAGCCACAAACACATCTTTATGTAAATTAGCTGCAAGTATTACTGTGCGTACATTTAGAACCAGTTGGTGGCCAGTAAATTTCTCCAGCGTAGTGCGGAATATACTGGAAATATTTGGAAGCATTTAAACATAATGATAGTGTTGGTTTTAAAAATTTGGTCAGAAAGTCACACGTGTGGTTTTAAAGTTTTGTAATACTCTTGCGGCAAGCGATATATCATTTATGTCGAACATAAATACAAAATTAACCTCACTGTGATGATCAACATGTTTATTTGTCGATCTCCTCCATGTAAACTTTGAATAAAAACAGCAGGTTTTCATAACCGAATTATGTTTGTTTTATTCTATTTTTATTACATTTAAAACGACCCCTACAGCATGAGTCCGTTAATTTCTTATTTTCATAGCAAAATTATTTTCAATGCTCGAAGTTTCTTCTCTATATCTATTACGCTAGCTTCACATCTTCTTGATAGGCTTGCGTTTGCATTAATTTTCTTCCTCCTATGTTTATAATATTCATTCTCAATGTCTCATAAGATTAGTAAATGTTGCATGTCCCCAATCAACGAGTTAGAGTTCTTATTTTCCAAAGTATCAAATGGTTTCCTGATTTTATGTACACAAAATTGAAATGAATTGCAATCCTGTTGTCACCGTTTCTGACGCAAACACGTAAGACTTGTGAGTTTGTGCTAGAGTTCTTGTTTTCCATCTCCTTCGGAATTTAAAAATGTTTGAAACTTAAGCGTTTTGTGATCAAGTAAATGTACGCAAACAGATTTTAAAAACTTACAAACAGTTTGCATACAACTGTTGGTAGTTTGTACGCATCTGTATACAGGTGTGGAGTAGGTCTTAGGACGTTCTAATCTTAGCTTTCATTGGCACAACGTGCCAAAGGCAAATCTAACTTATGCATCAAAACGAACTCTGACAAAGGAATATAGAAGGGCTATGTTAAAGTAGTAGGCATAGTTTACTGCAGGCAGGCGCACTACCTAACCTCCCTTTCTCCTTCTGACAGTTCCGGCCCGGACGGGGGATAAGATCAAAAATATCTCGAGACGGCTTGAGGAGGCCAGAGAGCCTGAAACCCAGAAATAAAGATCCAGACAGAAGGCCAGCCTGCTAGGAATTCTCATCATTTGTTTCCCTCGTTGAAAACAAGCACATAGCAAATGAAAGAAATGGGTTCAATTTCATACCTCATGCGGGGAGAGGGGAGTATCTTTATGTGCAATGCGCTCGTAATGGACACGTGATTTACTCTTGGAAATAGGGTGCAATTCTTTTTAGAAAATGTGCAGCTGTACTCAAATAATGAATCATTTACTCAGCTCCTGAGAAACTTCATCATTCATCCTAAGCAGCTACTTGTAAAAATAGGAATTATGTCAGCCGCGGTAGTGAATAAATATTTATCTACTGATGTATAAACTTTTAAGTATGTAGTTATCTGTGGTAGTTAACTTCAAGTATTCAAGAAAAACTATCTCTGGAAATATGGATTGCTAATGTTAACATTAAACGTATGTCTCCTTGCTGACAGAACGCCTTCGAGGTTTGCTCTTTTGTTTGTGCATTTAAAATTACCGAGAGGTGGAGTTCGAATCAAGGCATAATATGTACTACTAAACCAAACCCTAAAAGGTTTATCATAAAACACGTCATTTGAGGAGTGCGTTGTAGTCAAAATGGAACAACTTACACCAGTAAGTAAACGAATGGGTCCATGTTATTGGTGCTGGCAAGCATATATTCGCGGCTATCTTACGAGTGATTCAGGAGTCCCCTTTTTGTTTCTTTTTCCTGTTCTTTCAGCATGTGCTGCCAATTACATTTTATCATGTAGGCTGTGAAAACGACCTCGGAGGCATACCACGCGAAGTTATTGAAGTCATTCTAAGGATTTAGGGAAAACCCGGAATAGAAGGCTGGTCAGTGCAATCGGCATCCCAACCTTGGCCTACTACGTAAAAACGTTACCCTTACACACAGCCCTTACATAACTCAAATGTGTTTTAAAGAGCACTTTTAGTGCTTGGGTTGGCATGGCTAACCCAAAACAGTTACAGTCATAGCATTGCGGCTAGAGTTGTCTGCGGTATACAGAGGCCGACATAAGTATTCGAACATAAATATGATTATTACTTATATTATTTTAAAGCTACGCAGAGTAAGCATACGTAAATACAACTGGTTCAAAATAAACTTGAGTCTTCCATTAAACATATAAACTCATAAATAGCAACTGAAACTAATTTGCACTACAGGGAGAAGTAAAACGGTTACTTTACATCTGGACATAAGTATTCGAACAGAGGACAGCTACTATTTAGTTATCATCCCCTTTCTTTGAATTATTGCTGATAATCATTTGGGCATTGTCTGTATGTGTTGTTTAGTGACTGCAGACCCATATTTCTCCACTCTGTTTGAAGAAGTTCTTTCAGATGACCCTTGTTTCAGATGTGATGTTCCCTCCCCCACACTCCTAAAGTTCCTTCCAGATGTTCTCTATAGGATTTAAATCTTGGAGATTGGGGCGGTGTCTTCAAAGTGTGAGGAGTGTTGTACACGATCCAAAGCCTTACAATTTCAGCAGTATGTTTCGGATCATTGTCCTGCTGGAAGTAATAATCATGCCCTAATCCCAGCTTCTCTGCACTCTTTTTAAGATTGTTTTAAAGAATCATCTTGTATTCAAATTTATCCATGATCCCATCTATGAACACCAGTTCCCCAAAGCCAGATGAAGCTATACAGCTCCATACCATCACACTACTGCTACCATGTTTCACTGTACCTACCATGTTCTTAGGTTCCCATTCTGTATTTGGCAGTCTCCACACTTTAAGACGTCCATCACTCTTGTATAAGCAGAATTTGCTCTCGTCCGACCAGAGAAACTTATCCCAGAATTCTGTTGGTTTCACCACATACTGTTTAGCAAATTCTATACGCTTTTTCTTATTCACCTTATTAACATATGGTTTCTTCCTAGGAACGCAGGCATTGTACCCAGTACTATTTAAAACCCATTCAACTGTTCTGGTGTGAACCACAGTGCCAGAATATTGCTTAAGGCATCCTCTAATCTCAGATGCAGTGACTCTCAGATTCTGCTTAACAATTTTTATTATTTGCCTTCTGTCTCTGGCGGTCAGTCTAAAAGGAGCGCCATTTCTAGGTTTATTTACAACAGTATTTGTCTGAAGCGTTGAATTATGCAGAACACTGTAGTTTTGCTTCTGTTAATGGTTTTGGCAATTTCAGAGAGAGATTTGTTTTGTTTGTACATATTTATCACAATATTCTTCTGTGCCACCGTTGTCTCCTTACCTTTACGTCCCATATTACCCTGAGTTCACAATCGGCTTTATAACTTTGAGCACACTGTCTCGAGACATAGCATAAACACAACTGCCATGTGGTAGGGACGTGTAGAGTACGTCCAACTACCTGTCTCTCTGTTCAATTGGGTACGTTCGAATACTTATGTCCTCCAATAAGAGGGATAATAGAATAAATACAGTACAGATTGTGTAATAAATACATTCAAAGTGATATTTTAAGTATTGCTTCTGAGACACAAAAGGCTAATGTTTACAAGTTTAACAATTCAACTTTGCCAAATAAATATTACAGTATTTATAGTACGTGCAATGTTACATATTCGAATACTTTTGTCGGCCTCTGTATTCCGGAATCGCACTCCAACAATGACCAGCAAAGTGTTATCAATTTCAAAATATATTTGAAAATCTTAATATCGAAATATATAGGTACGCCCCTATATATAATATAGGTACAAACTGAGACAACTTCAAAACTACATTAGTTGCAAGGTATTGGTAAACTCTTTCGAAATTGTTTTATGAAAATCGCTCTATATAAGGATCTTTAAAGTACTCACTTGTGTTTTACTTAATGAAAAAATTTATTTTCAAACTTTGCTTAACGACACTACACTGGGCGATATTGAGTGTGAGGCTTATATTCGGGAAATTCGGTTTCGAATCTCGTCATCCGCCCACCCCGACCTTGAGTGTTTTGTGGTTTTCCGTAGTCGTTAAGTGAATGCTGGGTGATTATCATACACCGCGATTTCCTTTTTATCCAAGTCCAAGTCGTGTACTGACAGGCTGTTAACAGCCAGAAGGTTTTTGCTGCGTACCCACCCAGGTTTTGGGTCCGGCCGCAGGTTGTTAATTTTGATGTTTGTAGGATGGTGTGATATTTTTTTGTTGAAGAAAATTTTGTTGAGGTAGCTCCTCTTTAATTTTGTACAGGATGCCAAACCGCTTTTTTGTTTACACCCTGGTGTTTTATTTTTCTAAAATGGGGTAAATTTAGTAGCCAAACAGCTCTTTTGGAGATTTGTAATTTAGCTTATGCTGCTGGAAGGATTAACTCCTTTGTTACCTCGGATGCCCGCAAGCCATGCGGGGTACCCGGTAAAGCCTGAATCGGCGGCTCGCAGCGTCGTAGTCTCCTAGAGACCGAACCAGGGCGCTTCTATGAGCTGGAATTTTATCGTAAAATTTTGTTGCCTGGCGTCTAATTTCGTCCTCCACGTATGGGAGAAGGGAAGCTTCGTGAAGTAACTTCACGGGAAAAGAACGGCCCACAGAATAGATGGATCGGAGTCCTCTATTCTGTGCACGCTGAAGGTATGCTATCCAGCTATCGGCAGCCATGCCCCAGATTTCACAGGCGTACAACATGAGTGGGATTATCAGCGCTCGAAAGAGGTGTAGCTTTAAGCGGACTGGCATCGAGCGAGAACCCAGCATTGGGTACAGAGAGGCAATAGCCCCCTGCACCCGTGCCGATAGTTCCCTGATGTGTCCGCGGAAAGTTAGGCCTCTATCAAGTTGAACGCCCAGGTACTTGATGGAATTAGTCCACTCTATCCTTCGGCCCCTGAAGTGGAAGTTTGGTCGGTCAGCGGGGGTGTGGCGCCTCGTAAGAAGAATGGCGTGGCTTTTGTCCGGATTTACGGACATCCGCCAACGCCTGCACCATTCTTGTGTGAGACGGAGGTGTCTCTGAATTGGGTTGAAGGCTCTGAGTATATGTCTGTTTTTGCAGAACAACAACACGTCGTCAGCATATTGTGCCATTTCGACCTGTGGTTGAGTTGGAAAATCTGCCATGAAAACACTAAATAGTGTGGGGGATAGTACAGAGCCTTCGGGGACTCCGCCTCTCACGGGTCTCAGTGTAGATGTTTTCCCCGCTACTGTGACTTTAAATGATCTGTGCCTGAGAAATCTGTGTAGGATGTTGATTAGCTGTGTAGGTAGCCCCAGTTGGATAAGTTTGAAGATCAGACCCGCATGCCATGTCGTGGAGAAGGCCTTTTCGACATCCAAAGATACCACTGCCGTGAAGGCGCGTTCCTGGAAACCCAGGGCCGCTGTCTCCACCACACGTAGCAGCTGTTGGGTAGTCGAGTGCCCAGGACGAAATCCGAACTGGTGGTCAGGAATAGCTTGAACATCTCCCAAGATGGGAGTCATTCGGGTTAGGATTAACCTCTCGAATACCTTCGAGAGGGTAGAAAGGAGACTAATGGATCGGTAGCTGGAAGGATGTACAGGATCCTTCCCAGGCTTCAATATACATATCACCCGAGCCTCTCTCCACTCGCGAGGAAAGTGCCCCAAGGTGATGCACATATTGAAGATCCTGGTTAGGAAAAGAACGGCATTGAAGGGAAGGTGACGAAGCATGAGGGGTGTCAGCCCGTCCGGCCCCGCCGCCTTGTTTGGTTTGAGGCGTTTGAGTACGCCCTGGACTTCACTGGGGCGAATGACGGGAAGTCGTTCCGCGTCCTCGGGAGGACGTCGAAAAAATCGGCGTACCTCCCTACGAACGCGTTCGGAAAAGATGTCGTCCTGGGGGTCCTCTCTCGGACATAGAGTGCGTTCAAGATAGTCAGCGAACGCATTTGCTTTGGCTTGGGGTTCATAGGCGAGGCCTTGGGTGCCATGGATGGGTGAGGTGTATTGACCTTTGCGATTCCTGAGGGTCCTGGCGATACGCCACACGTCGCCATTTTCAACGCGCAGTCTGGCCATTGTGTCCTCCCACGCTTGCACCTTGTGCTCACGCAGTCGGACCCTGACCAGTCGACGTAAACGTCGCAAGAGCGCGCGATTATGTGGCGTGCGGTGTCGCTGGTACAGTCTCCGTGCCGCCCAGGAGCGGCGGATAAGAAGGGTGATGTCTAAAGGAAGAACGTCTGGATGAAGGGGTGCAGGTCCATGAACTGTTAGATTTTTGGCAGTTCGCGTCAGGATAGAAGTGAATGATGAGATTGCCCTCTCAATGTCCTGGATGTTTGTAACTTTTGGGTTCGGTGGAATGGAAGTGCGGAGGCAGCTCCTTACGCCTTCCCAATCGACTTCTCGCGTTTGAAGCGAGGTGTCATGACTGGCAACCCTAGTGTTGATTTCTGTCAGCACCGGATTATGGTCAGAATGAAGTGCGTTTAGTGACGTAAGAGTGAGATGAAATGGAAAATGCTTTGTGATTGCGAAGTCAATGACTGATGGCAGTCCTCCACCTCGCGGGTAGTGCGTTGGTTGCCAGGGACCCTGCACTTGAAGCTGTGGGTCTCCATCTATTAGGCGAATGATTTGATTGCCTCTTGCATCTGCCCGACGACCACAATGCCAACGCTGATGTTTTGCATTGAAGTCCCCGGCCATGATAGCACTTGGGTGTAAGTTTAGGATAGATAGATAGATAGTCGTTTGGAACGAACTGCCGGTTGGGGGGGGGTGATACACAGAGACCACCAGGACCTCAGTTCCGCCAAGGTCAAGACAGATTGCCGTGGCCTCTAGGGTTTGAAGAGGAGGGAGCTGGATGGGTTTGTGGACTACATTTTGCCGGACAAGTACCGCTGTACCACCGCCAGGGCGGCCTTGGCGATCCGTGCGATGGCAAATGTAGCCCGGGATGCGGAAACGGGTGTCTGGACGGAGATGCGTTTCGCTGACTAAGATGACGTCTAGGGCATTTGCTCGAGCGAACTGCAATAGCTCGCCCCCCTGATCAACCAGGCCACACGCATTCCAGAATGCGAAGCGAAAAGAGGTACGAGACCTAGTTCGATTCGCCATTCTGTGATTGCTGGATACCAGTTGACAGTAGGGCAAGTCCCTCCATTGCAGCCAGCATCTTGCTTGCCGGGTCTGAGGCACAGAAGAACTTCACTAAGATCTCACAGATCTTTTGTCCATGTGATTGCAGCAAATTCTGCAACCACCTAAACATCTCCGTGAGATCCAGGGAAGCCGTTAGTTGGGTGGAGCTCATGGTAGAGGGCACTATGTTGGTATTGGCTGGAGAGGATGACCTAAGGGGAGCAGGCCTACCTCGAGCCCTTTCGTCCCTCAACTGTCTAGGGGGCATAGGTTCGCTATGCGCCACCACCACAGTCGGGTTCTCGGGTTGGCGAGATAGTCTCCTCTCATTGAGGTCTGGTGTGGAAGCTGCGCTTCTTGGGGCTGGGGCCCGTGTCTGTTTGTGTTTCTGTGTGGGTGCTGGTGTTTTCCCACGAGACTGTTTTGGGGTGTCAGAGGATCTTTGCACAACTTCAGCAAAAGATGGGCGCCGTTCAACCTGCTGACGGTCTTCATTTGGTGGCTGCCTGCTGGATGTCGTAGCCTTGGAGACTGAGGAAGGGAGAGCCCTGGTCTCTTCCCTGGCTGGCGCTCTTTGAAGTGTTCTTTCCTGTGCCGGTCTTCTGGCAGCTATAACCGCCTTCCTTGTTGGGCAGCCGCCATAGCAGGCAATATGCGCACCTTTGCAGTTTGCGCAAGTGGGCGCATCGGTAAGCGACCTCGGACACGCCTCCTTGTCATGAGGTCCTCCACACCGCAGGCAACGCTGCATTCTGCGGCAAAACCTGCTGGAGTGGTTAAACCCCAGACAATGGTGGCACTGAGGAGGACCGCCAGAACTCCTGACGGCCTCGACCTTTACCCGGAGGTAACAAATAGTTTTGACACTATCTATCTTTGCCTCCGGGTCGTTGGACCGCTCTACTATCACTAGATAGAGAGGGATGGGGATGGGGCCAGGCTGACCTTGCGGTCCTGGCTTGGTCAGCTGCCTGACCAAGCGCGGTGTTATACCCTGTCGGGTGAGGTCATCGCTGATCTCGCTTGCCGGTGTATCCACTGGTAGTCCTCTGATCACCCTTTTTAAGTCTCGTGCCTTGTCCAGGCCGAAGGTAAAGTAGGGGATCTTCTTCCCCTCGAGTGCCCTGAGGAGCAGCTGGTAGTCCTCTATGTTTGTCGCCTTGAAAACAAAGCGGCTCTTCCTCCTCGTCACCTCGCATTTATTCGAGAGGGACCGCATTACTTCCTTTAGGAAGCCTACCGACCCCCGGAAATCATCCACGATGATGGGAGGAATATGCCGCTTGGGTGGGGTTCGCTGGCTGGTAGCATCATTCTTCAGGACGTTTGACTGTCCCTTCTTCCTCCTTTAGGTTACCTCCTGGAATTCCGCCTCATCGACGTCTGTGGAGACGTCCGAGGAGCTGGTCTGGAAGTCCTCTTCCTCCATCCTGGAGGACGAAATCTCTGGAGCCGCAGCTCCGTGGAAATATTCTCCTTCTGAATCTGAGGAGTCGTTTGATGAATTTTGGCCTGAACGAGAATTTTTATCCCGGGAAGGGCCCTGGTTGGTGGCCTGTTCGGCTATAGCCAAACGTTTTACAGCGCCATTTCCGCCTTCTTTGCGTTGTCGGCGCTGCCTTTTGGTTCCTGTAGCAGTGGTTTTTACCCTGTCTACAGGGTGAGTCACACCAGTGCTGGTGCTTGGTTTGGCATCCTGTGATGGATGTTTCGATGAGGGATGGGTGGTGGGTTGGTCAGAACCCTCACCTGGTGTGGGCATTTTGCCCTGCACCAAGGTGCAGTTTACAGCTAACCTTAGGCTATTAACTTACCTGGCAGTACAGGCTGCAAAACTGCGTGAAACACAGAGGACCGGACAATTAAGCGCCTTTAAAACCACCTTTCGGTGTTGGCTGTGGCCTTGTGTTTCCCTGTCTGCTCTGATGGTGTGTTTTCTATGAGGTTGTCGCTCGCTCGCACGCTGTTGCTGCTGCTCTCTTCTGGAGATTTGCCGGGAGCTTCCCGAGGGTCCCTCCCGATGGCGGCAAATGATGACTCCAAAGCTCTAGATGCTCGCAGGCGATGTTTCCCTTTCGGCGTCTCGAAGCGGAATGCCCAAATGCCCCTGAAGAACTCTCTGCCTTGCTTCCTTTTTATTCCACTTCCTTCTTATCTTTAAGGCGTATTTGTTTTAAGTTTAGTAGCGTGTAGCGTCCGGACGAATAGCGGGCTGTTTCCTCCTCGTGAGCATTCTTAGGCTACTCCAGCAGTGGGGCGGGTCTTCGAACCTGGAACTGTTAAGGACTGCTCAGAGGCCTGTTTGCCTGATGACTGTAGCCTCCAAGGTTGCTTCACTTCAGTCTTCCTGGTGCTGGTGGCAGCCACTGGATCTATGCAGGTCATAGGTGCGAGGTGTTTCCGTATATTGTCAAACCTATAGCGACATTACCAACTGTCAAGGTCAACGATAACAGAATCGCCGAAGAGCCAGAAATTCATTCTACGCGTATTTTGAGGCTGTCGTATCTAAAACCTATCGTTCAAAGTTCACATGAATAATGTTTAAAAACTATTTCATTTAACTTGAGTTAGGGGAATAAGTTTCTGTAAAAATAGTTTTTAAAAGTTATTTAAAAATAATGGTGGGTAGAGAAAATTATATAAATGAAAACATCAAATTTTATATTTGTCTTTTAAATATTCTCTACTGCGGTTCACGTTCGTTTTTAGGCCTGAACTCAGGCGGAACCGGAAGGCAAAGTGATATCCCCACACCGATAAGAGAAATTCATTGTGATAACGTGTTTCCCAGTATGCAGCATTATTGAAGCCGTCTTCAATATCTCCGAGTTTAATGAATCTGCTATGTATGCTGCAGCATCTGAAAGCCAACTTTAATTGCTTGGCTTGCTAAATTCCAATAACTCTTTTGCCTTACGAATTTTTTGAGAGGAGAGAAAATTTTTTTTGACACTTAGATGACCATATAGGTGCCTGATGGAAGAAAAGAAGAGGGAATGGGAAATTAAAATAGGGAGAATGTTAAATAAGGCAGCAAAAACTAATGATACGAAAAAGATATGGTCAATAGTTAAAAGCCTACATAAAGAGGGGGCAAGAAATGAGGATATAAGTTCAGACCAATGGTGTGAGCATTTTAAAAATTTATTGAGACAGACTTGTTTACAGGTAATGGAAATGAGATTCCAGGGAAGCCAGTATTTAATAAATGCTCTAGATGGAGACATTACAGACGTCGAGTTATGTGAGCAAATTAGGGAGTTAACAGCCAACAAAGTCAGTGGGATTGATGGTATACCGGGTATGGGTAGCTGAGGGAATGTGTAGAAAAATAGTAATAAGGCTATTTAATAAGTATGGGGGAGGGAGAAGTACACAGATGTGTGTAATAAGCTAGGGCGAGAAGGATTTGCCTGGGCAAGGACAGAAGTTAGAAATTTGAAAGGTATTAGATTGGAAAGGATACAGGGAAATGCCCAATGTGTGGAGAAGAGGATACAGATTGGCATAGTATACTTTATTGCAAACAAAGATATGGAGAGAACAAATTTGGCAATAAAAGTGGGACAGTTTTAGGGATGGGCAGGAGGTATAAATAATAAAGAAAATGTTATTGGTAAAAGGAGAAAAGAATGTAAGAAATATAGGTGAATATCTGAGGAAAGTTAGAGAGAAATGGTTAAGATTGATGAAGAATAACTAACAATTAAGGGCTGGAAAACTAGAACGAGGGATACAAGGGAGCGGAGGGTCATCAATACACGGAAAACCAGGTGTTATGTGTATTGAGACCGAGACTTGTGGCAAGCAGGAAGGAAGGGTATGATAGATGTGAATAAGTCATTTTGTTATTGTGTGAAAGAAATGTTACAAATATCAAGGTATCAATGAAATTGCATTTAGAAGAAAGATGAGAAAATGCTAATTTTTAAAGACCGGTATATGTGTAGGTATATTTGCAAATTATTCCGATTTTTCAACGTACTGAATTTCAATTACAAGAACCTTAGGCTAATAGATTTCTTGTCCGAGTTCACCCAAACGCTTAATTGCCTTAGTTACTTTGACTTATAACTAATTGCTTTTCTTCAACACTAATATTGGCTGGCTAATAATTTGCTCCCTGACAAAGTTGTAAATCTTGCTTCCTGCATTATGCATTGATTTTAATATATTACAATTATTTATTACATTATATTTGTATCTCTAAAATTACTTATTTCTTCAGTAAGTGGTTTCGGTATCAGTTGGTAATCACTATATAGATTTTAACTGTGATTCTTTAACTTGTGTTAACGAATATTAGAATTATGTTCGCACTGGAAATTAAATATAAGTATTTACAATGACAACTTCATTAACAAAATTACTTCTGTGTTACGTTTCCCGTGTACTAAGAATTATACTTTCTGTGAATGAAATTCTGTGTACTCTGTCTCATCACTGAATGATTTGTGCTTAATTGCTTTATCCCTAGCTTTCCTGACTTATTTCGGATAAGGTCATAATTTAATTTTGTAATATTCTTATTCACATAGTAAAGTTATCCTAAGTGGTGCTATGATACGTATTTTATACAGATAGTATCTACCCAGTTTAAAAAGCACGATGGCGAGAGAGAATGCGTGTTACAGTTAAATAAAACATAAAAACCTCCTATGATAGAATCAAATATATTTCAAAACTAAAGGTGCTTATATTATCAAAGTAGCTTTTTTCTATTGCTGAATTCCGTTATCCCGAGTGTGCACAAAGTTCGGGGCGATAGGGAGCCTTTCCCGTAAAGACACTCCTGACAGTTTACGGTGTCAGAAGCTGCAAATGCAGGTGTTATCGTTTTGAATCCGAAATCTTAGATTTTAAATGCAAAACTCGGCATTCAGATGGGCATTTTAAATACCTTTAGTTACGACGATACACTGAAACACACGAGAAGCCTTTTTGTAGATGACAGAAAAGGGCCAAAGCAAATAAATAAATTATTTCTAAACTACTTAAAACGATTTAAAGAACTGTAAATTATAACGTGACGTTTTGGAAACAAAGTAAAACATTCTCATGAAGAATGCTTTGACTTATTATTTTTGTTGCTATTCCATAGAGAATGATTTAAAGTAATTTGCGAAGTGTCTTCGACGTAGCATTAAGCTATGGAAAAATGCTCAGCAAACAGAAGACTGAGTGAAATAAAATACAATGGTATACGTTTTATATTGATACCATATATTAAACTTGTTTCTTACAAATATATTTTACCAAATACTGCAATTGTATAGTGAATACTTTTTCTGAATTATATTAGACTAATATACAAAGATTTTTTTAGAGGTCTTCATATATATTTTAATATTTATAAATGTTCCAAATGAGAAAAATTTATTACCGGTTTTTAATAGCACATCAATTGTACGTTGCGCAGAGCGAGAGAGAGAGAAAAAAGACAAACGGCATCGGGAAGTAGAGACAGCAAAAGAGGCAGAGAAAGATTAAGAGTGGAGAAAAGTGAAAGGAGGATGGAAGGAGAGATTTTCTACAATTTCAATGCAAATAATGCCAGCGGATGCACTCAGCGATGGCAATGTCTGATTTACACAAACGCACAAGTATACACGAGAAAAACATACCTTTTATGCAATCTTGACGCGTTTATGATTCAGCAAAAAAGGCAAGTAATGCAGAGGAGAGACCTATATTAATCATACGACTAATTTATCTTTCATTTATCATTTATCTTATAAAACTTCAACGAAGATGTCATCGAAACTATTGCCAGTCTAAATCAGAAGGAATGAAAAGGCTTAAAGGAAATTAGAATGGGATTAAATATGATCTCAGAATTTGATTAGAACTCACACCTTGTGTAGTGCAGAGGGCCAATTATCCATGATAGCGAGCACCTAACAACCTAGTTTTAAATCTAGTAATGCAGAAAGCAATAAATATTCATAGAAATCTTGACTTCTGTTAACGATTAATGCGCTCTTGAAAATTATTTCATGTCAGAAATAATTGACGTACAGAACAGAGCGTTAAGATTCCACCGACATGTGACTGTTACAGCCTTTAAGTTCATTATTTTTATACAGGGAAGACTGTCACTGTCCTGTAGTTTGTTAAAGAAAGAATGTGCTACCCAGCACTCATCAGATGCAATTAACGAGGTTGGGGATTATCGACTGAACTCTAACCTAATTGCGTTTATGCATCTTAGAGGTAGAGTCTGGTGACTGGCTGCATACAAAAATGGACTGCTAAGAACTCCTAGATAGCTAAATACAATGAGAATTTGATGCGGACAAACGGCTATTTCAAATCACATGTTTAAGCAGGATTTGTTTAGTTCTTGCATTTATCCACCACTTTAATGCGCATACCGATGGCATTTGACCTTTGGAACATACTGCCTGTTGGCAATGGTGTTAAAACTTGTATACAGTCAGTTATTTTTCTTTGGGTTTTTATAATATATCGCTAATAGATTCTGAAAGCCAATTATTACGCTAAATTAATTATTTGTCACTATTCATCATAAGGTTATGTATTTAACATGCAGCGTATGGAAGCAAAGGTATACATATACGCAAATGCTTATTTGAACGAAGCGTTGTTTCCTAATGAAATAATTACGAAGACTGTTCAATAAAGAATGATCAGAATTTTTTTGACAACGTACCTTTACTCATCCTCATAATTTTGATGGTCCTTCTCAAAATAGTCTCCCCTGAATGCGATGCACTTTTCCCAGCGTTTCTGCCAGTCTTCGAAGACATGCTGGAAACCATTTTTGAGAGATCCTTCAAAATCGTTTCCGCAGCCTTCATCACTTCTTCTGATGATGGATAATGCCTCCCACGAAGGCGTTTCTTCAAGTTAGGGAATAGAAAAAAAGTCACATGGGTCTAAATCCGGACTATAGGGAGGATGAGGGATGCACTTTACGTTGAATTTTGCAAGATATTCAGCAACAACAAAGGCAATATGCGGCCGGGCATTATCGTGGTGCAGCATTCAGCCTGTTTCACGGAAATGTGGTCTTTTGCGTCTGATATGGACTTGCCATGTTTTCAGGACATCCCTGTAGTATTGTCCAGTTACTGATGTGTGTGCAGGTACATCAAGCTGATAAACCATTCCATGAATATCAAAGAATGAGATGACCATAACTTTCCCAGCAGAAGCAATCACATTTGCTTTTTGGTTGCTGTTTGCTCTCAGGATCAAAATGATGTAGCCAAGTTTCATCAGCAGTGATTACGTTTGAAAGAAACTTCGGATCTTCCTCTAATATCAACTATAACTGCATGTTAGCTCCATTGCAGCGGTAGGCGATACTGAACATGTCTGAACTTACCTGGTTCTCACAGACGGGAACCAAGAGTACCAACAATGAAACTACTACGGCGTGTTTGTTTCACATTAAGCTAACAGAATATAATAAGATTGGATTTTAGTGCGAAAAATTATGACCGTAAAAAATTATGATCATTTTTTATTGAACAGCCCTCGTAACTACATAATTCTCACTCCGACTCTTTTATTCATTCACCTATTTATGCACATTTCTCTTTGATGTATATTTTAAGGCTTATAAAGGTAATATGTCATTCTGGTGTTGAATGTCCTAAGATTGTACATAATTAATTCTGACACCGTTGATGAGCTGTGGTTAAACAGGTCACTGTGTGAGGCGGATGGCAGATAAACGGCCCCGAGAAGCCGAGAAAACATTTTATTTTAGACTGTGAACTGACTTCTCAAATATTTACCATAATTGGACTATACTGCAGTTCCACGCATAATAATGAATGCTGTAGGTATGGAGTAAACATTTTACTCACTTTTGTAATGTTGCGCATTTCGTGTTGATATATCTTTTAGTTGAACTGAGAATAAATTATATTTATTTCCAATTGTATCTAAAACCAATATAACCTATTGGATTAAATAACGTTAAACTTAAAGCAGAACCAAGTAATGTGCATTATTTGTGTTGATTACTTGGAATAAAGAAAGTCTCCAGTGCACCGACGCAGTTAGTACAAAGAATTATAGGCTATTATGTGTTTCAAATGGGAAGGTGTTTGCCCTTGAGCGCTACTAGGTGAACAACCAATCGGAGTCCTGCGGTGTTGTCGTATTGCAGTTCCCATATGTAGTGTATGACGAGCACCAAACTAATCAATCTCAAATAAATACTATTCGCGCTATGACAAAAGTTCAGATTTTGCAAAAACTGATCCAAGAGGAAGGAGAGAGTAATGTATTTAACATAACCGTAAAAATCCATTATTTTAGCTCAAATAGTTTTCTCAATACGAATAAATAAAGTAGATGCCATTATATTATAACAATACAATGTGACGTAAGCACTGTAATGAGTATCATTATTGGTTGGAGCGCATGCATGAACGTATATTTGAAATTACTCAGAACTGAAGCGTAAACTTTTAACACGACGTGGTAAAAGAAAATTTTACTTTGAATAAGCCAAAGTGTTTGTTAAATTCGAAGAAAGGAAACGATACACTTCTGGCTAGTCTGGCAGAACGTGCCTGGTCACATATCTACGTTTATGAATGGTTCGTAATCTCTATTTACTCTAGAGTTCAAAGCAGCATTATTCAGTTACTCTTCCATGAAAAAGTGTATCTGCTGGATCAATGAGACGTGATCCCCTTTACTACAGCTAGAACAATCCAATAGAGTTAATGTGGGCTCAAATTATGTTGCAAACAGAAATAATATTTTTAAACTGACTGACGCTGAACGACTTATTCGCGAAGAAATTGACAAGGAACACAACAAGACTGGGAAAACGGCGTGAGACATAAGATAAACTACAAGAAGACGACTTTTGGAAAGAAATAGCACGCAATGAGATTTTCGAACCTATGGGCATAAATTTGCAGTACTCAGACGTTGAAAAAAAATGAAAATGACGGATTATCTCTTAACGTAAGTAACATTCACAACTATACGGATGCACTTTCTCGGAGGGTACACTTTCTCGCTCTTGGGAAACATCTTTGGCAGGGTGATGTTAAGCCTCCCAAGAAGCTCCCGAAAGCGAAACCCGGGTGGCTTGTGGTAGCGTGAGGTGTCCCTGAAACGCGCGTCTAAAATGGTGGTAGAAAAAGGCGCAAACGTTGGGTGGGCATGCATGTAGTGAAGTTCACAGCCATAGGTCGCTAATAAAATATCACGCCGATACCGCAAAGGAGGTTCTGCAGATTCCGCATAAAGGCTGATAACAGGGCTGGTTGGGAAAGCGCCAATAGCTAATCATAAGCCAGAGTTGTGGACTGTGTCTAATTTCTGCAGCACAGACGGTCATGCTGAAGCAAACACGATACACCCATAGTTTAATTTGGAACGGATCAATGCGCGATAGAGTCGCAACAAAACTGGCCGATCCGCTCCCCACGATTTGCGACTTAGCACCCGTAAGAGATTTAAAGGGCGGTCGCAGCATGCTTTCAACTGTGTGATATGCGAAGACCAGCTAAGTTTCCTATCAAAGATTACACCAAGGAATCCCGTCTCATCTGCAAAAGGGAGTTGATCCGGGCCCAGTCGGAGTGTGGGTGGTAATCTACTCCGATGGCGCCAAAAGTTCACGCACATTATTTTCTCAGCTGAGAAGCGAAACCCGTGTCGTAAGCTCCAATCATGAAGATTATTTAAGCATTGTTGAAGACGGCGCTGCAGAAACGATGTACGTGGAGATGTACAGTAGACGGCAAAGTCGTCTACGAATAAGCATGACGAGACCCCTGGAGGAACATACTGCGAGATAGAGTTGATAGCAGTTACAAACAGTGTGACACTGAGTACCGATCCCTGAAGTACTCCGTTCTCTTGAAGAAAGAGATTGGACAGAACCGAGCCGACACGAACTCGGAAACAGCGGTCTTTCAGGAACTCCTGGAGGAACAGTGGCAGACGCCCACGAAAGTTCCAGGTATGCAGAGTGCGTAGCACTCCTGCCCGCCAACACGTATCATAAGCTTTCGCCAGATCAAAGAAGATCCCAAGGCTTTGAGAGTTCCTAACGAATCCGTTCATTATATGCGTCGACAGGGACACAAGATGGTCCACTGTGGAACGTTGTCGACGAAAACCGCAGGGCCGAGAAGCAGGTAGCAGAGGTTTCCACATATCGTGCTGAGGAATTTTAAGTCTATTTGAGTAGAGTAAAATATAGAAATACATAGGTATTTAAATTTTAGAATCCATTCCTTTCAAAACATGTTCCCCATTTTTCACTATGTAAAATGCTCATTGGTCACTGGTTTATAACCTAATAGCTTGAACATTTCGGGAGAGCTTCAGAAATTAAGGATTTACAACTGTTTGTGTATCAATAAAATATGAATTAGTTGAGCAGAAATTAAATATTTTCCATGGCTTATATTGAAAAAAAAAAAATTGAAGAATTCACTAACAGTTATACATTTTTTCCTGTTAAACTAATTAAACTTAATTACTGGATACACGATTTCTTTATACTTGTATACCAGCCGGAATTAAAAAATTGGGAGAGATAAAAAACTAGTCTCCAAGGAGCATTTTATACAAGTTTATCTGCAGAGATTAATTGTAAATAAAATTAATATCTTAAAATCGATTAGACATTAACATTTTTTGTTCTCTTTGGTTTGTGTGTTGAATATGTGCTAAAAATAAAATTAAAAAGAAGGAGTACTATAGATCTTTTCATGTCCATAGATAAATTGCCTTAAGATCTTTTGCGAGTGTTTTGTGATAAATATTTTCACCCAAACTTTAAAAGTAAGTAATCGTGGTTATTTAGAAGACTTACAATCAGATAAGAGGAATTTAATGCTTTCTTAGCAGTCTCATGTCATAGAAGTGGTAGAGCTTCAGCATGAAAGTAAGATTCAAGCTTCCATCTTGAAATGAAATGTATTTGTAGCATGCTTATATATGTATATTGGTGCTTAGATCAAGTTGAGGAAAGGAAACCAGCCCTTTACATTTGTAAACCGAAATTTATGTGAAGCAATCAGAACAAAAATGATTATTAATAATAAGCCAATAAGTTGCAAATATCTTACATGACTTCTAAAGTCTAGCCATCACATCATTATTCTATGGATCAGAAATTTGGTCCTTAATAGAAAAAGCTAACACGAGAACAGAGGCAACGGACATTAGCTAGTTACAGCATGTTAGATGACAAACAAAACTTCAAAGTTATACAGTTCGTGTAGGACTTGGGTTTACTAGTATAACAGAACTGACAGATACAGATTAGAATGACGTGATCACGACAATAGAATGGATTCCAACCATATTCCCAAAATGGCTATAGATACAGAGGACCACATCATATTGGATATCCTAAGAAGAAACGGAGGGCCTTAATTTCAATATAATATACGTAAATTTGAACCGAAACAGGCCTGAATATATGATGAAATTAAATGTTAACGCTACAGTCTTGCAAATAACTTCTATATACAACGGCAACTCCTCGTTCTAGCAAGAATAACAATGGATCACCTGAGCAGCCAGAACTCAACTTACATGGCAATAAGTAACACATCACTGCACTTCAGGTCGGCTTTCACCGACACAGCAGATCGGGATATCATGCAACTACCTACCGAATTTGTCTTACTTAAGGAGCACCTAGGTGTCGTTAAGTTTTCGTGACCGTTCTCAACCCGCAGAGTGGATTTGCGTGACAATGAATAAGATGAAACAAGAACCACAATGGCTACAACGGTAGTAACGCTAATGGTAAGAAAGGTGTTAACATCGTCTGCAGCAACTAATACATACAATGTGTATAATTTAACTTTCCCTACATTTTACAAATTTGCGGACATACCATATGGAAGTGATTCTTCTATCCACGTTAAAGTTTTCGCGATACATTTCTATCTAGAAATTATTACAATTAAGCAACAGTACTTAATATAGTCACATAAGGAAACAAAAACATTCAAATCTTTAACAGAAGCACGGAGAAATAAATTCAGAAGTAATACGTAGTACGAACATCGCGAAGAAAAAGAATTCTACTTTTTCTATCCACTGAAGTCTATTTTAATTTATTATTCTTTTTTACGCTTAATTTTCTACCCACTTCATGTTAAGAGACAAACATTTGCACAGTCATATTTCATTGAAGTGTAAGAGGCATAGAGAAAACCGAATCGTAGTCAACAAGCAGCTCACTATACTGCTTTAAAATTTCACATTCTATCCACGACATTAAAACCGCCGAAAAAACCTTATCCAGATAACTTACTCCGTACAAATTCGAACTCGGGACCTCTTGAATGTAAAACAGACACGCTACCCCCATATCACAGAGGTAGCCCACATTGCTTTACGGAGCACCTACTCAAGAGAAAGAGAGAGAGGCAAACAATCCTAAAAGTTTTGGAAAGCCTTCCGAATAAAACAATAAGTGTTCTAAACCTCGATGGAATAAAATATTACAACGGGAAGGAAATGGACCTACACGCCGACTTCGAACCCAGCGAACTCGGGAGCTGGAGGCTATCAGGTTACCCCTAGACCACTTGCTGCAGAATGTCGGTTTTCGTGATCTATAGATGGCGCCACTTGTTCTTCGATGCTCACCGGGGACCAGTCCTACATATGGCCTACAAATGTGAATCACATCTCGTTCCCTATAAGCCCGACGCATAATTACATTGGTGTGGTAAAATTGCTGCTTTGTGAGGGATTTCATTCTCCTGTTTTTTTTTTTCTAGCTGTTTTCGTTCTTTTAGTTTTATTACAATATTTACATTGGCCCATAGGTTTATAATAATTCCTAAGTCCAATGTAAGGTATTGCCGATTGCGCGCACATTTTATAAATTGTAGTTAATGTTTCAAAAAGCTTTTATTTAAATGCGGTTTTCTCTGCTGTCAACTTCTCCGAAATCTAACTAAAACTGTTTTTTTTTTTTTTTGCTCCAAGTTTATGCTTCAATCAAATTTAAATACGATAGGTTCTGGAACTACCTACATTTTTAAATGTATTTTACATTAGCCCTCATTTAAGAAGGGATGAAAGGTATCCGGCGAAGAATTCTAATGTCTGGAGGAGTCAAAAAAATTATTATAATAATAATAATAATAATAATAATAATAATAATAATAATAATAATAATAATAATAATAATAATAATAATAATAATAATAATAATAATAATAATAATAATAATAATAATAATAATAATAATAATAATAATAATAATAATAATAATAATAATAATAATAATAATAATAATAATAATAATAATAATAATAATAATAATAATAATAATAATAATAATAATAATAATAATAATAATAATAATAATAATAATAATAATAATAATAATAATAATAATAATAATAATAATAATAATAATAATAATAATAATAATAATAATAATAATAATAATAATAATAATAATAATAATAATAATAATAATAATAATAATAATAATAATAATAATAATAATAATAATAATAATAATAATAATAATAATAATAATAATAATAATAATAATAATAATAATAATAATAATAATAATAATAATAATAATAATAATAATAATAATAATAATAATAATAATAACCGTTCAACCTGCTCTTGGAAGATACGTAGATAGTAAGATATGTACATGGAAGATCCGACAAAACAGTTATAGAAGCATTAATCGTGTAGTTATAAGTTAAGCTTCATCTTCCCTTGTATCTCTGTCACACGGAAAAAAATAATTTAAGGAGCAGGCTGACACAGAAGCCATACTGAAGCAGGTCGAGGTCGAAGGCTGTGAAGGCTCTCTCGAAGAAGGGAGGATGAACAATATAATTGATCAATACAGGGGAGCATGATATTATCTTAAAATGCTTATTTATATAACTTATTTCTGGTATAATGACGTTTAGAAATTAAAGCTTTAGAAGACTTTTTTTTTTTTTTTAATTTCCTAATCGGGAAAAATTATCTTGGTAAGTCAAACGGCGGGGGGAGGGGGGAGCTGGGAACATGTTTAAAAAATGGCTGTAATTGAGAACAAAGCATAAAAATGTTCTGGAAAATGTTCAGAAACGTTTGCATAAAGTCGGAGAAAAAATAATTGTTGTTTCGAAACTGAAAATGATGGCAACAGTGCCTTAAATTTTACCTAAAACCTAAGAATTCTGTCTAGGACGATCTACATCACCCAAGTTACCACTTTTGCAGTTTGTAGGTTCACACTTATCTAGAACCATATTCAACAAATAGTTTGCTATCTCAAACAGTATCGCCCAGGGAAATATTCAACGAAGTATTCAACGAAACAGTGTGTCAAAAGCAGTAATTTCTTATTTTCCCAACAAATTGACGTTTCAGCTGGGAGCCTGATCAAAAATACATAGCATTTCTATTCATTCCTAGGTTAAATTCTTTCATAATCTGAGATAATTTCAGTGTTCTCTGGGGCACATAGAATAAAGTAGTTTTCCAATATAATTTGCTTCAACTATTCACTTATTGTGTCTCTGTTGTGTTTTGAAAGCTACATGGAGTACCTTTCTTTTGATTTACATGATTTCGTTTTAAATTTCCACATGACATACTTTGCGTATATCGTGCACTCAGTCTGCTGTCAACGATTGATTTTACGACGTGCACAATACGCACGTGATAGACTGATGGTCTATAAGTGTTTGGCAGCGTCCTTTCTATTGTGCTTACTGAAATTGAGACAGCAGGATGTTTGCAAAGATCGACGCCAAGAGGAAAAATAGTTGCTTTTGTCGAAATTATCATGACAGAACATAAGGTAGATGCGCCATTCACATGGATAGAACTACAATGTCTTATGTAAAAACTAGTCTTAAATTAGAGATATTCACCACTAAGTAAAGCAAGGACTACGTGTAGTTCAGATATAAATTTCTTCACGAAAATTCATAGATTTATAATTAAGCTCTTTCTACAGCAGCCCGAATTGTTAAAACTTGATTAATCGTATGGAAAGATAGAGTCAGACTGAAAAATTCAATGCCATAGCCGGGATTAGAACCACGGATCTTCTGGTTGCCGTCCAGCCGCTCTAACCCTTGAGCTACTATGACCAACGTGCCGACATGACATTAAATTCTCCAACTGACTCGTATTTTCCCGGTAAATCACTTAGGAGTTCTCATAAACACATGAGACAACTACCTTAATGGCGACTTACTACATGTAAGTACTTTAAGGCCCGGGCTTTATAGTTAACCACTATTAGGTCAATTAATGGAAATTAATTGTTCTTTCACACTGGCCGTGTGTAGGCTAAAGTATGAAAGAGTCAGACTGAAAAATTCAATGCCATAGCCGGGATTTGAACCACGGATCTTCTGGTTGCCGTCCAGAAGCTCTAACCATTAATTGACCTAATAGTGGTTAACTATAAAGCCCGGGCCTTAAAGTACTTACATGTTGTAAGTCGCCATTAAGGTAGTTGTCTCATGTGTTTATGAGAACTCCTAAGTGGTTTACCGGGAAAATACGAGTCAGTTGGAGAATTTAATGTCATCTCGGCACGTTGGTCATAGTAGGTCAAGGGTTAGAGCGGCTGGACGGCAACCAGAAGATCCGTGGTTCAAATCCCGACTATGGCACTGAATTTTTCAGTCTGACTCTATCTTTCCATACAGTGTGAAAGAACAATTAATTTCCATTGATTAATAGTTACAACTTTTGTAAGAATTTAATGTAAACAGTATCCGCACTTCTAATGAAGGTACAGCTTCCTTGCTTCTCTCGAAAATGGTAAATGTTATTGCAAAACATAATCTCTATTAATAGTAATCAGCATTAGAATCATATGAATGCTGACAAAAAATTCACAAATTTATGCTAAGGCATGAAATGTGTGAACAGGTTATGCTTCCGCAATCTAAAAAAGAATCTGAGAATTTATCCTACACTGAATTATATTACAAATGCGTCAGGCATCTGAGCGATTATCCAGAAAAGATGAACGAATGCTCAAACTCACACTACGAGCGTACCGTGGTAAAACATGTCACAATGTTATGAAACACTTTCACATGATCTGCATTTTCGGGTTGATATAGATAGAAAATATTGTTGGGCTCCTATTATCCACACATTTTGCACCTACCTTGACATTTCGTTTGCTTGTTTGTATGTATTACGTGTATAAATACATAAGATGTCCTTCAGACTATTGCTGGAATAAGCACGTTAGTTCTTTGAATCTTCGCCAATATAGGGGTTACATAGTTAGGAAAATGAAAAACGAGCATATTGTATGCGAACGTGAATGCCTTACAAATGAGCCAACATTTTCACACAGTGCGTCACACACATAGCCATTGAACATGACGCCAGATTACACTAAAATTAATGCTCCAGAGTAAACATTTGTCTAAATGAGGCAACTGCTTGGCTAACATCCCAGTTAATTCAAACCTCATCTCAGTTATCAAAAACAATGATTCTTATCAGCAAGACAAATTTAAAGTAATGAAAAGTATTTTATATACAAAAGTTTGATCTTCTGTATAAGTCACTGCTTCTGATAGACAATTCAATAAATTATATTTTATTAACTCAAATACAGCTGCTTCACTCTAAAAAGTTCGTCCTTCACTCTTTTCCTTTGCACATTGTCTCCGCTAAGTACATTACCGTAATATAATCTCTGATTTGTTATTTTACCTTTACCCGAGCATTTATGTCATTAATAACCTCCTACAGTGTACTTCAAAAGAAGCAGTTTCTTCTCATCGACTAACCTAATCCATTTCTTTTCTCTCTCTAATCAGCTTCAATCCGCAATTCATCATTTCTTTATGAACTGCTTTATTACTAAGTTTTAGTCTGAGCATTTAATACGGTTATTTCTTCTCCATATCCAACTCTCTAATACTATTTCCCACTCCATCACTACAAAGAACTTCGAAAATGCTTTTTCGGCTAATTTTTCAAGGCTTCACGAAAGATATTTGGTTTTGTGGAGAAGCTTAATTTGTTAATGATATCCTGTTTGACTTCTTGGCAACAGCTAATGTTGCTGTTTAAGACATTCCCAATAATTTAAAATTGTTTACCTGCTCCAGTACAACAAATGTAATTCGAAGGCTTATTCTCTTAGTATTTCCTATAAATACCTACTTTTACACATTTACATTTCTCCCTCTCTTCACGCACCCATTTCCATTGAGGCACCCCTTGAAAACTCTTCTGTTAGTATTAAAATCAAACTATTTTCACTAGATCTGGAGTTCCACGAAATCTCAAAGCTAACCAAGGCCATTTTTGGTAATCGTTTATTTACAATGACTTTGTGTAATTGAATTTAAGTTTGAAAATTGTGTTACCAGAGTTGGGACTGAACCACAGATGTACAGCTTTCTGTACCGATGCCGTGGCGTTGCATTTTTCATGGCTGTTTCACTTCATGGCAAAAGTCCATTTAGATTGGCACATGGGTATTGTTTTATAGCAAAACCAGTAAATATTACTGCATATTTTATCTTGAACTCTCAGGTGGTGTTGTCGACAAAATCTTTCATGCCTTTTATGCAATCGAACTTTAAATTATATCATAGAAGGTCGTATGTTGTCGTTTCCGATTTGTTTTATTCTTTTTTTCTTTTCAATTTAGACCACAGCGGACGTAAACTGCTATTCCAGGTTTATGTTAATGCTGTTGGTTCTGAATCTGCTTCAGTGATTTAGCAGTTAAAGTTACTGTTTGAGTTGGTTAAACACAAGACAAAAACACAAAAATAAGTCGGCACGAATACGCAAGAGAACAGAAAAACACGTAACTGATACTGAAATCCACAAGTACAACGATGTTATACAATATGGACAACGATGCTCAGTTGTTGCTTTACATAGCACAAGCCTTTTCGACTACAATTGCTCCTAGCGCTAGATTCCAAACTTAAAACAAAATGTGTGTATAATGCAATAGTGTTTCTCCTGCCGGGAACAGATGAAGTGTGAGTCAATCCATTCCACCATCTTTGTTGTTGGTGATCGAGTGCAGCGAAAAAAAGGACCTTCAAGTATAGTCGCTGACGTCATGACCCGGAAGTGTCTCTGCTGGCGCTCTGTATGTTTCCAGAGTGTTCGATTTTGGCAGATCTGGAATATTCGACTTCGACAATATTACACTCCTTCAACTCGAGAGATTTCGGTTTCTAGAATATACGTGCGCGACCTTCAGGCTAAAGGTAGGTGCAGAAGCCAGTTTCGGATAGTCTTTAAGAACAGAGCAGTTCAGTGTCAGTCTGCAAGGAGTGCAGCACGGTTCAATTAGTGCAGGCAGTGTGTACGGTGTAGAAGATCAGTTGTTAGTATGAGTCTGACCAGCATCGCAGTTGTGGAGTTAAGTCGGGAGCCAAAACAGTGAACAGGAGAAGTTCGAGCAGCGCTAAATGTTGGATACAACAAAGACATACAGAAACATTAGACCGACGTACTTACTCTGTGTATTTGTAAAGAGTAAAAGTGATTGTGAGCATTGCGATAACTATTTTAGTAACAAAGAAAGTGGGTTTAGTATAACCTCATAGGGCCGCGCCTATGGTTAGATCACTGACGTCACCGTTTGGCTCTCACCTCACCAAGGCGGCCCGGATTCGATCCCAGGTGAAAGCAAAGTGAGATTTGTGATGGACAACAGCGCTAGGGTGGGTCTCCTGTTTCCCCCGCCAACCCATTCCACCGGTGCTCCATTTTCATCTCATATATCATCAGTGTCAACGCCTGCGGTGCCACCTGTAGTAAAAGTGGGCATTAAACACTACATATTTTCATGTACAACCTCATGTTATGTAGTCACAATACCTTTATCCTTGTTTCGTCAAGAGCGGCTTACAGCTGAAATATAAAGCTTTCTTTCAGTTATATTTTTCTATAATCGTTTTTACTGCTCCATCTGATCACGACCTTTCGAATGTTATAACCGATATATTATTCAACACGCACGCACGCACACACACACACACGTGTGTATACATACACACATTTTATCATACAAATTGATATCCTTGAGAAACTGTAGAGTCCCTAGTTTTGATTGGTTTATTTATGGCATTGGAAAAATCCGAGATACTGGCTTGTCTAATCTTGGTGTACAATGGTGGTTCATAATTGAAAATGAAACTGAATCTTTATTGACTACAAAACATTCTTATCCTTCAAAGTCCACAATAATGTGCTAAATGCATAATGGTGTGCTCAGTTCGTGCAGACTGGAGGTTGATCTTGTTTGGAAGAAAACATTTCGTTAATTTAGAAAGGCCAATTCTGAGACTCAGGATGATTGCTTGAGTAAATTATTGGTATAAGTTCTTCTGAACAGCCTGTGTAACCATCTTTCTTCTGCACGAAATTTGCATTACCTTTCACAAACAGGAAACCATAAAATATGGACGAATACTACTTACTTCAACTCCAACTGGGTACTTTTACGTCCTCCAACGTTAAGTCATATCGGACGATGAATGGAATGGATGAAATGATGCTCAAATGAGCCCAGAGTCCATAGAGCGCAGAGTTACAGAGCGGGGAGTTACCCTTTTCCCTTCAGGATAAGGGAAAACCCCGGAAAATACCTTATCCAAGTAACTCACCCTGACCGATATTCGAACTCGGGACCTCTTGCACGTGAAGCAAACATGCTACCACCACGCTACCGAGGCGGGCTCTACTTACTTCAAGAAAAATATACATCTCTTAGAAATAGAGTTTCTGTGAATAATGCCTTTTTTACTTGAATGGGGTTAGCTGTTCTTATTATATTTTCATGCTATTTATTTTGAAAGGACTGTCTATAATTCTGAATAACGGGAAATCAATAAGGAATAAATAAAAAAAATTACTAAATAAAACCGTAACAAGTTCCTGCATCATTAGCAGATCGAAATGTTCGTTATTACTCTTTAAACCTTCTCAGATTGAAATGTTGCATGACATCCACGAGGGCTGTCCAGAAAGTAACCGTTTTTTAAAATAAAAATGAAATCAGTGTGTTTTGAAGTTTTTCGTCATAGCCAAGGCGCTGAGCTGCAAACCACATTTTCATATACGGGAAAAGATTACAGTCGCTACTGGACACATCCCGTCTGCAAGAAAGATGGTCAGAAACGTTCCATTTGAACTAAGTCAAAAGCTCATTTGTTTTGTTTGCTTGTTTTTGCTGTGTGAGGGTGGGCGTTGTCATGCAAAAACACAACACCAGATGTCAGAAGACCACTGCTCTTGTTTTGGATTTCTCTTCTTAAGAGTTTTACAGTAGACTGCAGAAGTGACAATGGAACCTCGTTCCACAAACTCAATGAGTAAGATGCCCTTCGCATGAAAAAAAAAAAAAAAAAAAAAAAAAAAAAAAAACAGTAGCCACGACTTTCTTTGCTGAAAAGGACTGACGAGCTTTTTGTTTACCTTGCGTGGAGAACTGATATGTCCCCGTTGCACTGACTGGTGTTTTGCCTCAGAAAACTCATTCGTTTCGTTTTCTGGTCGTCTGTCAGAAGTTTTGATACCCAATGAGTAGAAAACTTGCGCTAGCCTAGTTTTTCGGTCATATTTCCCGTGAAAGACTTCAAGAAATGTTGGGAAAGTGATTGAAAACAGACGATTCTAACGAACTTTTTCATCAACTATGTTCCCTAGGTCATCAATGACAAGAAAAGGTCTATCTTTCCTCTCCTCACCGTGAATGTTTGCTCTTCTATCTTTAAAAAGTCATACGTACCTATTTAAGACATTCAGATTTAATGTTTGGACTATAAACCGCACACAATTCACGAAGAATTTCGGCTCCTGAGTGATGTTTCACCCAAAAGAATCTTATAACGTCATGCATTTCACACTTTGCCGGGTTTGCTATTACAGTGTTCATTTCAGGATGTAACTAACAAACATACGCAATACGATTTTCCACCAGAGATACTGAGCCACTCGCAGGCCACGTCGCAATGGCAGCGCTACCCCCACTTCGCTGTTCTATGCATAAACGGCGGGTAACATAAACAGCATCTTATGAGATTGATTTTTCCGCGTGGGTTGATCAGTAACAAACGCAAGCTTTATTTTCTTTTCCATAACATTTAAATCCATATATCTGAATCTGAAAGTGTTTTTAGTCAAAATTGTATCATAAATTATGCAACTGGAATAAAAGAATCATCTTTTTACTTTTGTACAACCGTATTTAAGTATTTATATTTAAGGGAAATTGGACGATATATTACATAGACATACAAGAATGCTGCCTGCGGTGTTTTATCCGTTACATGCATTTTACTGTTGGTTCATATAGACTTGTTAACAGATGACCGATTTTCTCAATTATACAACACATTAACAACGGTATATGCCCGCCTCGGTAGCGTAGATGGTAGCGTGTCTGCCTCACGTTCAAGAGGTCCCGAGTTCGAATCTCGGTCAGGGATAAGCTTTTCTCCGGGGTTTCCCCTTATCCTGATAGACGAATGTCGGATTACTCTAAGCTCCATGGACCCCGGTCTCATTTGAGCATCTTTTGAGCCATTTCATTCATCGTCCGATATGACTTGAAGTTGGAGGACGTAAATTACACAATAAATAAATAAATAAATAAATAAATAAATAAATAAATAAATAAATAAATAAATAAATAAATAAATAAATAAATAAGTAAAATTAATTAAATAACAAAATAAAAATAACTATATAAACTTTTTAACACAGTGTCCTATACCTATTGTTTCTAATGTTTGAAAAAATAATTAAAAGCACAAAATGCTCTTAAAATGCTTTAAATGCAAGCACTTTTTAAAAAAGAACTATATATATATATATATATATATATATATATATATATATATATATATATATATATATACGAGGGCTGTTCAATAAAGAATGATCATAATTTTTTTACGCTCATAATTTTTCGCACTAAAATTCAATCTTATTATATTCTGTTAGCTTAATGTCAAACAAACACGCCGTAGTAGTTTCATTGTCGGTACTCTTGGTTCCGCCTGTGAGAACCAGGTAAGTTCAGACATGTTGAGTACCGCCTACCCTGCAATGGAGGTAACACGCAGTTAAAGTTGATGTTAGAGGAAGATCCGCAGTTTCTTTCAAACGTAATCACTGCTGATGAAACTTGGCTACATCATTTTGATCCTGAGAGCAAACAGTAAAGCTCAGTGTGTAAATCTCCTTCATCACCAACCCCCAAATAAGCAAAAGTGGTTGCTTCTGCTGGGAAAGTTATGGTCATCTAATTCTTTGATATCCGTGGAATGGTTTATCAGCTTGTTGTACCTGCACACACATCAGTAACTGGACAATACTACAGGGATGTCCTGAAAACATTGCAAGTTCATATCAGGCGCAAATGACCACATTTCCAGAAGCAGGCTGGATGCTGCACTACGAAAATGCGCAGCCGCATATTGCCAATGTTGTTGCTGAATAGCTTGCAAAAATCAAAGTGAAGTGAATCCCTCGCTCTCCCTATAGTCCGGATTTAGCCCCATGTGACTTTTTTCTATTCCCTAACTTGAAGAAACGCCTTCGTGGGAGGCATTATCCATCATCAGAAGCAGTGGTGAATGCTGCGGAGGCGATTTTGAAGGATCTCTCAAAAATGGTTTCCAGCATGTCTTTGAAGACTGGCAGAAACGCTGGGACAAGTGCATCGTATTCAGGGGAGACTATTTTGAGAAGGACCATCAAAATTATGAGCATGAGTAAAGGTACGTTGTCAAAAAAATTGTGATCATTCTTTATTGAACAACCCTCGTGTGTATATATATGTATGTACGTAAGTTAGTATGTGGTATGTATTTATGTATATGTGGTATGAATAAGTGGTTTCGCTTTACCCTTTGAAGTAGTTTTTAAAGTTATCAAAGCCTAATTTAGGTTTTAATAATTTATTTAGTATATTTATAAATATAATATATAATATAAATATTAATAAATATATAATATATTGTTATATAAACTACACACATATAAAACATTTTTGAAAAGTTATATAATTACCGCTTTCTACACATATCTTTTCGCCGGTATTTTTCTGTTCTCCTCTTTGTTTATTTCTTTCTTTCTCTTGAATTTTGGCTTGAATTTTATAATCAATTATAAACTTTTAAAATTTTCATCCTTTCTCTTATTTAAGATACGTTGAACAATTTATAATCAAATGTTGCGTATGTAACCAAACACAAATCAAAGAATTATACCTGAAAATGCGACACGGAGTGCGCTGAATCTTTCCAGTAAACTCCTAAGCTCCAGTAAGCAATTGTGGCAGAAATTTAAGAAACAATATACGAAAGTGTTATACTGTTTGCTTTAGTGAGTTTCATTTTTGTGAAATATTCAAGAGAAGTAACGGTAAACGAGGCATGATTCCACAAAGAATACCTTGAAGGATACGGCGCACCAGTGTACAAGCACGCCAAGAGCACCGGCAACATTGGTCGATATCAAACTCGTTCCTCTTTTGTTTCAAATTTGCACTCGCACTGCAGTGCAGTCCCAACTTGCAGGCAGAAAATTATCGCGGAGTTTGTAGTGGAATCACGAAGTAAATGGTTGTCTGCGTATGTAATTTTACATATTATTCCGGCTATAATAATAATAATAATAATAATAATAATAATAATAATAATAATAATAATAATAATAATAATAATAATAATAATAATAATAATAATAATAATAATAATAATAATAATAATAATAATAATAATAATAATAATAATAATAATAATAATAATAATAATAATTATTATTATTATATTATATATATATAATATTATTATTATTATATTATATATATATATATAATAATAATTATTATTATTATATTATATATTATTATTATTATTATATTATATATATAATAATAATTATTATTATTATATTATATATTATTATTATTATGATTATTATTATTATTATTATTATTATTATTATTATTATTATTATTATTATTATTATTATTATTATTATTATTATTATTATTATTATTATTATTATTATTATTATTATTATTATTATTATTATTATTATTATTATTATTATTATTATTATTATTATTATTATTATTATTATTATTATTATTATTATTATTATTATTATTATTATTATTATTATTATTATTATTATTATTATTATTATTATTATTATTATTATTATTATTATTATTATTATTATTATTATTATTATTATTATTATTATTATTATTATTATTATTATATATTATTATTATTTTAATTCAACTTCCGATTCCATTTCTATTGCCTAGGGCATTGTTCTCACACCAGAATAAGCAACATGGTAGCATGTGATACTATCACTAATTACACTTAATTTGAGAAATCCCATTTGCTCATCTTTAATATATAATTACTGAAAAATAACGTATGCCAGTTCTGATGAAATTTAGTTATTGTTTGAATGCGGAGGAATTCGCACTGCAATCAATGTTGATCCATTGCGTTTATGTGATCAGGAAAGGAGGATACGATGAAAGAGTACGAAGGGCGATCGACAGGGTCACGACAGGTAGCGTACACCATCGGAAATACTCTCAAACTAAGGAGCGCTATAGTTTTTTCCCCAAAACATGACATCTACCCCACTTCATTGTCAAGGACAGCGCTACTTTGAGGTTTGGGTTTACAAAGTATGTAATAATAACCCATGGCGCGACAGCCCTTAGAGGGCCAAAGCCTACCAACCCGACTGTCGGCCTCACGCCCACTTACGCACGGCAGAGGTGGACGATCATCCAACCGATACGGGGATACAGATTCAGTAATTCCCCTTTCTGCCCTTTAATACACTTATACCAGAATTTCAATATTCTCTCTATTATTATTCCCCTCTTTTTTGTATTACCTAGCTCTAGTAATGCCACCTTTCTTGGTTCTTTGCAAAACAATCCATACATCTGGTCTAATTGTGGTCCTATCTCTGATGTGCCCCATAGCTCCACTGCATACATTATTCTGGCTTCAACGAACCGCTTCATTCATTATTTCTAACCATCTAACTGACATCTCCAGTTTATGTTTACATATTCTTACCTCTGACATTGCAGCCCTGCCATTAGCTATCACTTTTCTGGCTTGTGCAGCCCAATCTCCACTGCTACACATCCTTACACCTAAATAGTCATACTCGTTTACCACTTCTACCTTTTGATCTCCTATGAACCATTCCTCTCCTTTCCTCAGTATCGATCCTCTTTTAAAAACCATTTTTTTTTTTTTTTTTTTTTTTTTTTTTGCTGTTTATTCTTAGTTCCCAGTCAGCGCAAAACCTATGGATTGCCTCAATTGATTTTTGTAGACCTATTACAGAAATTGCTCCTACCGTTAAATCATCCGCGTACAATAAACCAGGGATTTCTTTTATAGTTCGATTTACTATCCTTTATTATTTTTAGGCGAAAGTTTCGATATGGTCATAGTCCTTAAAGGTGGCTGTATAAATAACAAAAATCTCCTATTAAGATTTGATCCTATGCCATAAAAATAATAATTGAGGAAATGTCACTTCAGCATTCGAGCGAGAACGTTTACACTACCTGCCTACATACATGCACACCTGTCTGACGAATAAGTGCAGTTGTTTGGAGAGGTCACTGATCCAGCATGGCACGGCTTAGAGAAGGCGGGAATATATCTTTAATTTACGTCCACTAACGTTAAGTCATAACGGACGAAGAATGAAATAGATGAAATGGTGCTCAAATAAGTCCAGAGCTTAAAGTTACCTGACATGATCTTTCAGGATAATGCAAAATCCCGGAGAAACCCTTCTCCAGATAACTTACCCGGACCGAGATTCGAGGTCAGGAGCTCTTGAACGTGCGGCAGACACGTTACCACTTACGCTACATAGGTGACGCCGGGAATATAGTAAAGAATAATATGAGCCGCAAAACATGAGCACAGCTTACCTAACACGACGCGAAATCGATATCCCATACACTTAAGTATTCTTCAAAAGTGTCTTTCTCTCTTCAGAGAGTATTTTCTTTAACAGCATTCACGAGTTTATGTACTTATCTGTTCGTAAAACCCGAGAAAAGTTCTGCGCACAACATAATTTTGAAATTCGAGTTCCAACTTTTCTGAAAGTGGGCGATGTTTGCCAGGTGTTGAAAGTTTTTCTCCCGCACGCTTTGAATTTTGAACCTCTTTTACTATATTATGCACAGTTCGTTCACTTTTTCCCCACTGCCGTTGCCGTCCTTTCTATAGCATTATTTAGCGGAATAAATAGACCTTCATCTTTCTCTTCTTGCCAAAACTGTAGCACATTGAATATTCATTTTCTGCTTCGGAGCGCATGATCTCGCGCGGCGGTGTTTGCATTTTGAATTGATTCGAGCCAGTCCACTGTAAGATACTGCATTCCAGTATTGCTGAAAGGCTCGCCATATGCACTGAGAATGGTGACGTAATATCGCTTATCTGTTTTTAAGCCAGTTCCCACTGTTGGCCGTCTGCATTCTTCTTCAGAAAGGTTGTACATACATCAAAACGCCTATGTAGGGAGTAGATGGGCGCCTTATAAACAAAGAGTCCAAGTTCTACACTCCAGTTGTCTGGATGTATTTTCCAGAGTTTTTATTTGAGAAGACAAATGTCAGGGAACTCAACTCTTTGTAGATATGATTGGTTAAAAGAGAAATTATCTCCTTAAATAGAAAACTCTTAGATGATTACCAGTCACACAACTTTTTCTACTCATTCTTCACAAATATTCTTACAAAAGCTTATTCTTTCTATGTACTTCATTTTAATCGTGATAAATGTTTGTAGAAATTATTTTATTGCATTCTTACTTCCTTGTAGGTACAATGAGAACAGGGGAGTGTAGTAAGCTTAAGCATTAGTCAAGTGCTTGAAAACATGGTCACTATGTAAGATATTTGAAATCCCTGCATTGTAAGTGGGGGGGGGAGAGAATAAGTACTTACTATTTCAGAGAAGTATATACATTTAAATTTCAATAACAAAGAATATCTCGGAACCCAGTTGACCCACACAAGCTGTTTTTCGTTGAAATTGTAAAGCGTGTGTGCCAAAAGGCTGGTCTAAGGAGAACTCTAAATACTTCATATCGACCGATAGTCCTTACTAAAGAAAAGGCCAAAGCTGGAAAACACCAACCCTAACTGATAACGCAGTTCCAGATTTGATTCCAGGCTGGTTTTAAAATTACCTTTGATCAAGACTGTTTCGTGATAAGCCCGGATTCTGGTGTTTGAATTAAAGTGTGGGTATGTATATGTATTATGTGTTTTAACGCTTACAGGCTTCGGACGCGGTTACTCGTTGCACTTCCACTGGAAAATGTGTAGAATATTTTAAAAAGCTAGTCCGTTTATATTAACATTACTTACATTCCTTCCTAAGCGTTTGGTTTTGTACACCTTTCTCAGTTCCCCAGTTTGAATGAAAGTTCAAAGGAATGGGGTAGTTCACATTCCTCTTAAATTCTAAACTGTTATTTATATTGTGTAAATCCTATCAAAGTATCTTATATCATTAAAATGCTTTAATCAGCAAGCTATTTCCTCAACCTCTAGTCTATCTATGCCAGAATATTCAACTTGAAGACATTTCTTTGGAAACTATAGATTCCGTAGTTCAGCTCCATATTCCTAAAATTGGATAAGGAATGATTTTAATTGAAGAACAGTTCCGCCTCAGCGGACCACTTAAGTTGAGCAGCAAGAACGCTGAACACTTGACCGCAGAGGCAGTCTGTTTTACGCCAGCCTCTGTAGTGTGGTGGCAGCGTATCTGTTCACATTCAAGATATCTCGAGTTCGAATCTTGGCCAGGGTGAGTAATCTGGATAAGGTTTTTTTAGGGCTTTTTCGTTTTCTTGGAAGATGAATGTCGCGTAATTCTAAGTTTTATGGAACCATTTCACTCATCGTCCGATATGACTTAAGTTGAAGGACATTAATTTAAAAAAATGTATATTATTTGGTGTACACTAAATTGTCTCCATTTACACTAACAAAGCACTGTTTACAAAGATAATTTGATTACTCCAATATATTACACATACTTATGGAAGAAGGTTAAAATGTGCAAATGTATTTTGTGGTATTCTATCAACTCCTCCTGAGAGTTTGTATAAATACTTATGCCATGATTCACCTATGAATTATGCTGGAAAGCTGTTGAGAGTCACTTGTTTATTTATATAAATTGAATGTCGGTTTGGTTTTTATATTTTTGTTCAATGTTTAATCAGCGTTTTCTTAGCAGTTATATGATTTAAAAATCTTATGTTTTGATGTTAAAATCATAAAGTGATACAGCCAAACACATGAGCAGTCGCAGAGTTCAGAACACGTATTAATATAAATTGTATGTAAGTACTCTTATCTGTTCTTTTATTAGAAATTGAGGACGTTCTTCTAATAGATGAGTTCATAGCAAAAGTTAACCAAGTCCAATTTCGTCGATTCTAAAGATTTATTTACATACACTTCGTAAATAACAACACTCAGAATTGTAAATCACAGAAACCATTTGTTTCTTCTCAGAAAATAGGTTGCATATATCACATTTCAAAAATTAAATACAAAGTATAACTACTAGAATTGAAAAATGATTTGACGTCGACTTTGTTTTCTTTTGCTGTTTACCTCTCAGACAGTTCCAGTGTATTTTACAAAGCAAAACAGGAATAGGTACCTGATTACGGCGTTTGGATTTTATTTTGAGCTGAATCGTAAATATACATGTAATAGATGGCACTTATACAGTCATCAAATCGTAATAACTTTTGGTTTTGGTACCAAACACATATAAGAAAAATAAGAATGCGTGAGAAATAAATTTGCGAATACAGGGTAGCCTTATAATAATCCTGAGTAAATAAGCGGTTTAAGCACAAACGACTGCCATTTTAAGGCGGAATAAAGTAAGTAATCGCCAAAGGAAGTAGCAAAAGGTCGCTAAATGGGCGTTGTCAATATATGGAAACGCTGCGACAGGCAACTTAGCAGGAAATGCTTTTTTATATATATATATATATATATACTAAACCTAACCTTATTTCCTGTGAATCGAAACCTAAACTTATATAAATAATCAATCCTAAGCAGCGTAAAAGATCGCAAGCCAGTAATGGCTAATTAGCATAAATTATGTATAAATTAAGCCTGAGCTAATCTGCCGTAAACCTAAGGTTATATAAACACCAAATTATAGTAGAATTAAGGAACAGAAGTGAGCGTACTTTGGTGCATTTTCGGATGTCTACATTCCCAATTGTGGGAGCACTACGTACCTTCCGCTTTGTTTAGGGTGCCAATGTTCGTAACAGATGGACAACACAAGAAATGTTCCCATAATGGTTATTGTTAGATAGGATGCTCTTGATGGATGAGTGTGATGTTTATCGTGGTGTCGTGTTAATCGTTCATTTCAAACTAACGTGCATATAATTACCATAAACGCATTTACACATGTTATCTGGAGAGTTAATTTGTGTTGTTAATGTTCATTATGTGCCTTTCTCCTAATTCCCTCCCTCCCTTTGGCAACTTCTCTTTCGGCGGTCCTATGCATGTGATATTTAAACTTCGGATCTGTTTATCAAGCAGAAAAGAAAGGCAAAATCCAGAACTCTTATATAAAGTGGGCTTACAAAAATCATAGTATGCCTTTATTATGGCTAGAACTTATACAAGAGAGATTAACTTTCCAATGAAAATGAACATAAGAAAGAGGGAGAGTAATAATTTAGGGATACTTCTGATATTACTAGAAGTACGCCGAGCCGAACATCAAAACCGCACTCGGAAGGGAGCTGTTCGGAGGGGGTTTAGCCTCCCGCCCCGAGAATCTCCGGTAATAGCCTGGAAATCCAGTAGGTGTGTTAGATCACTGGCCAGCCGACCGAGGTTATCGGTAGTCTTCCCGGAGGGGTTGACGCACGCAAGTGGAGTATCCACTTCCACATGAAAGAAGGGGCTTTTTAGACTCAAGGTATTAATTACTCTAATGGAAAGCCCCGCGGGGGTGCTTCGGTGGCTTCCTGGTTTACATTGTGCGAGTTTCGACTCCCTGATAGGCCTCACACGAACGAATTCCTTACTGGCAATTGGGTTCCTCGAAGTTCAAAAACTAATCTTACACTCTTGGTCATCAGGATGCGATTAACATTTTCTCCTACATATAAGTAGGGTTTTCCGCCAATCCTCGGGTGGTTGATTGCAGTGGTTTCCCACTGAGCGGTGGGATCACCACGTCCCTAAGATTCGCAAAATGGTGGCCTAGGTAAAATTGCCCGTCGTCGTTGTCGTCGCAGCTGACGGACTGAGAAACAGCCCAAGGTGGGTTAAGACGTGTACAAGGGTGCTCCAAATCTGGCCATGCTTATGGAAGAAAAGAATAATCCCGTGTATGGAAAATTTATAGAAAATGTAATAAAATACGAGTGTCGAAACATTATAGATTGTAACAAGCCAAGACATTAACCGTGTGACTTGACTCACGTTCGAAACAGTATATTAAAATCGAGGAGTAGGGCGTGCACAAGAATAAGTCGATTTACTTTGGATATTTTATACTCAATATATAAACAGCTTTTATATAATGAAGCGCTCAGCAATTGAACAATCTAACATTAAACTACATGGATACTGATTATTTCATTTTTGAGTCAGCTGAACATATTTTAAAATGTTAGAGTAATCCATAACATTTGGATTTATCTAACTATGAGAAGAATAAGCATAGCATCACGCAGAAAAATAAGGTGCTCGGTTTATTCAAAAAAGAGCTTGGAGGTAAACTAACGAATGTGTGGGTCTAACATCCGTCCTACAGGAGGAGGAAGTGTCTATCAGGAGCATATCATCCTGCCATGCAACTCCGAGACACCCGCCGACACTTCTACCCTGAAAGAGACCACCAGTTGAGAGATGATGTAAATGATAATGGAGAAGAAATAGAGGGACAGGATAATTAACCCACCCAACATTCGTCTTGCAACTCGAAAAATCTCCCGAGAAAAAAAAAATACAATAGGTCAGGTAGGTCGGCCACGGGAATGAGCCCTGACCTCCCAAATGCGGCTACAGAACCATCCCACTCGGTTCCCTGGATATAACCAAACAGTATATATTTGCATATATTGTTGTGTATTTATTTTGTACAAAAAAGGTTTTAATTGTGCACATTGCTTTCAAATAGTAACTTATGCATATGTATGAAAATAGTTCAACTGTATACATATTACTACTGTTTTCAATTAAGTCACTTGTGTTTCTGGTATAAAGTGCTTAAAATTGTATGAGTAATTAATGGTTTAAAATGTAATGTAAGCCATTCATATTCCAATTTCTAACACATTATACAGCGTTACATATATAATATACATATTTATATATAAAATAGATAAAATGGCGAAGGAAATGAGTAGCGCAAAAAATACAGTAGGAAGAATTGTTCAACTGAAGTGAAACATGTACATTTCCCATAAAAGAACATATTACATGAACATAGAGCATATAAACAATTTTCATTTATTATAACACACGATAGAAAAGTTGTTTATTTTCTCCTTTTTCCTCTCAGTTTTCCTATTTTACACTATATTACTTTTTCCAAATCCAAATTCGCAAAGTACTCATAGTATATCACTCTACCGTGTTCCGAAGAAAAATCCTTCTTTCACTTCCTACAGGTTATGTGAACTTGTTCTACGTGTAACTCTCGGTTAACGATGCTTTCCCCAATTGTGTATTTCCTCCCTTTCTAATTAGAATATGGCACTTCCAATAATAGATTCACCTTCTGTGTCACGCTCCTCTGTGTCAGAATTCTCTTCTCTTCTCTTCTCTCGGTTAGAAAATCATCTGCATCTATATAAAGTCTCATTCACCTGTCCATCTAGTTGTCCTACATCGACATCGTCACTCTGTAGTAAACGGACAGCTAATTCTAAGTCATTTGGTTTGCTTAGACCTTAGATCATCTTGCGCGTTCCAGACATTGTAGGAAGAATAGACGGGTTCGGTCGCGTGGCCTCCAGTGGATGCAAATGCTGAAAATCGCAGCATGTGTAACCCCGATTATAACGGCTTATCAAAAGACCAACAATACCTTGCCAGCCAAGAAGGTAATGAGAGGGGTGACGTTAAAAGTCCAAAACCTAAAAGTGGTGCTGGAAAAACAGACGGTTGGCGCTTTCTACATGCACCGCGACAGACGGAGGGTTAAGTTTCTTATTAAACTCAACTGCAGTTTCTATATTGCTGTAGGTTCTGTAATGATTAAATAAGCAAATCTTTATGTTGGCTGCGCTTACAATTTCAGAATCATATCAGCGCCACCGGTGTATAGGAATTTCCTTTGGCATTTCTTTTACATATCGGTAAACCTCGCTTAGGGCTATGGTTTTTAAGCAGACTTAAAAGGACACCAGTCTCGGATCAGTAGGTCATACTGTAGTGATTGATAATAATATACATAACATTACTAGTTTAAAGTGCTTGTTATAAAATTCTTTTCCATTATCAATTTGGATGTTCTTGGGCGGTGCGACAGACATAAAAATCCTTAAGCTTGCTATGGAAAGAAAATCATCCTGACAATCATTCCAAAAGACTTGCCGAATCACATCCGATTACAATTTCATTTACTGCTGTAGTTTCAGCGATTAACTTATGTTGATTTCAGTACTTTGTTTTTAATTAATGTCCTCCAAGAAATTGGTGGAATGAGATGGGGAAACCTGAGATTCCGGAGAAAGCCCGTCTCTGCGCCACAAATCACACATGTTGTCGCCTGGGATCGAAACTGGGCCGCTTTGGTGAGAGTCAAGTAGCCTAACCGCTCAGCCCTATAGTTATTAACTGTTGAATAACCATCTTAATCAATTTCATATCGTCCGAGAACCAACGAAATCTTACACTGTAACGTTTAAATGCAGTCTTTCAAGTATTCGTCTGACTAGTATTGTTAATTTTAAACGCAAATAAAGGTTAGAAAATTAAAGAATAGAACTCATCTTCAGTACTAGTTTACTTACTATGACCTTATAATACAACGCATCTTTTGTGTACAAGCGCCATGTAAGTACTGTTTCATTTGATATCCCATTACTTCATCGCTTAGCTGTCTAAGGCGGATGGGAGTATTTTATTCTACTCAAAAGATTGAACTTTCAAAGTAATATGTTTTGAGGTTACCTTAAAAAAGGACATAGAAGAAGTTCTGCATGTGTATGCCTTTCAACAACAGCACGAATCGTTAGACCAGTACATAATCGTTAAATGTATGTCTGGAGTAATCTCACACAAGAACGGAGCATGTTTCATGTTGCCGCGGTTTAACTAATTCGCTTGCGCTGTTTGTCCATTTAATCCTGGCTTTTAGGTTGTCGGTTACGTTAGTTATTTACTCGAGAATTATGGCCTAGATCTTATCTTTACTATATACTTAGGTCTACCAAAATACTTTTATGGAGATATGGCAAGCTTAAAAGGAGTGCACTGCTACTCTAGGATTTGAGAATCTGCCAATATTTCTATTGAAATTCATGAGAAGCTACATCCTAGAGTTAGAACTTAGGATATTCATTACATGAAAATAAAGGAAAATTGACAAATACTGCTAAAGAATAGCATACTACCTTTGGAGGGGGGGAGGCAGCAGCTACCAAAAGCAAAGTTCGATTCGGAAAACATCGGAAGCATTCGCTGACACTGCGTTCACAATGTATGTACCCATGCTTTAGAAAGGTAGAGTCAGACTGAAAAGTTCAATGATTTGAATCCCGGCTATGACTTTGAAGTTTTCAGTCTGACTCTACCTTCCCATACTTTGGCCTACACACTCTGGTTTCATTTCAAGCTATGCGATAGATAGGGAGATGATTTGCGGCTTGGCCGTACGCATGGTAGCCGAGCGGTAAAGCGTATGTCTCGTAAGTAGACCAACATGAGTTCGAATTCTTAATGTGTATGTTTCTTTTTATTCTTGTTATTTTAATAGCAATACCTTAAGTTTTTCTCGCAGAAGATTAATACTATTTTAAACCCATTCGTTTATAAAAACGCAAATAACATATTCTCAACGTTTTCAAAATAAATGCAATGTTATTATAAAATTGCCTTAATATTGGTTGTGTAAACAAAACACTCGGGCTCATTCAACTGTTAAGAATGGTGTGCGAAGTATGCTCTCGTGAAAATTTCCCTTGGATTTGGTCTCATCCATACCCCATAGAATGACGGCAGTAATAGAAGTAGAGAGTTTATAAACCCGATACTAATTTAACTTCCATTTTTATTTGATTTTACATATAGGAATAAAATATTTATTTCAGTTATTTTAAAAACGAAGGATTTATATTATCATTATAAGGCGTAATATATTGTGACTTGGTCCATTTGTTTTTTAAACTGTCACTGCACTTAGTATTTACATTTATGTACTCCAGTTTCTTCTGCGATGTAGCGGAATAACGAACTTTACTTCCGTACGGCTATTTTTCTGGGGAGTCGAATAATAGACATCTAAAACTTCTTACAGTAGGAGCACTCACGCCAAGCCTCAATAAAGGCGAGATTCCCGTTGAAAACTATTTTCTAAGTATTCCGTATTTTTAAGGTAATAAATTTCAAGGAAAGTAAATAGTCAATGCTGCAATTGCATTTGAGAGTTATTTCGTAAAATCACATACAGCACGTTCACAGCGTCGCGGTCTTCAGTAATATGACTCAGTATGTTTCCGCAATGGAAGTCATTGAACGTCGCGATACGCCGTCGCCGGCTCCAGCTGCATATTAAACTATGATACTCAATACTTACAACTTTACAGTTCTGTCAAGGGCATAAGGATAACATTAGATGCATATAGGGAAATTAAAATTTTATTTTGAATTCATCTAATGACGACCAACTCAAAAATAAGCTGAAACATTTGTACCAACCTTTTCTGATGACATCAGAACATAATATTATCATTTAGAAGTTCATTTAGTTCTAAAATTAAAAAGCTGACTAGTATGAAATAGCTTACTATTGGGTGAAAGTTCTTTGACTTCTGCTTATCCTATGTATGTAATGCTTGTTGCCAATGAGTTTATAGTACATTTTGGAGAACATTTGAGTATCGTCAAAGGTAGTGAAACACCCCAATTTCTTTTTAACAAACCTTTCTTTCTTCAAAATCATGTTGCCATGGCAACAAACCGCACCGTTTTGCTGTGACAGCGCATGCTCAACCCAAGTGCAAGAATTAAAATCTAGAATGGATGCTACTACTTGCTTCTTCTTCAAGCATGAGCCAAGGTATTGAGAGGCCTAAGCCACAAAGTGCATAAAAAAGTTGTTTATTATAAGAAAAGTGAAACAGTAAGGGACAAAACTGTGACCGACGATATGGCATAGCCACGGGCTCTGCGAAGCTAAACTTCAATGATTCCTGATTCAGAAACAACCAAGATTGCTGATTTCCAACAGATCGCGGTATTTATGTGCATATGTTAGCAACAACACAGCTGTTTGTCGAAGGAAGAAAGCACAATCTGCAATAGAAAATCTCGGAACTAATCACAGTCGTACGATACGGAACATTAGCCTTACTGAACTGTTTCTATTTCGTATCCAAAGCTGAAAGTTCATGTTCTAAATTAAGACTAAATGCTTTGTCTCCTTTATCAACAGATACAGCGTAGCTGGTAGCGTGTTTGCCTCACGTTCAAGAGGTCCTGAGTTCGAAACTCGGCCATGGTGAGTTATTTCGATAGGGTTCCCTTATCTTTAAAGATGAATATCGTGTAATTCTAGTCTCTATGAACCCTGGGCTTATTTCAGCATCATTTCATTCATCATTCCGTGTAACTTAACGTTGGAGGAAGTACTTAAAAATTACTAGAAATTGGCGGATTAACATTGATAAGGTGTTAAAATTCATTTCTCCATATACAATAAATAAACACATTTTTCAATCTCAAGTTTAATGGTTATTTGCATAAATAAGTTATTTTCCTTATTTCAAAGATAGTGAGATTTTAAACGCCATTAATATTCATTTGTGGGACTTGCAAGGTAAGTTAATATTCATTAGCGAAAATGTAATGCCTGAGGCGTTAGCGCCGAGGGCTTGAATTTCAAAAGTATGATAAACATCCTACCTTGCTAGTCCCATACGTAATTTTATCCGTTACCTAAGAAAAAAATCGACTTGTACCGTTAATATTAATTATGGAATGAAACCAGAATTATAAAATATATTTCTGTACGTTGTAGATGTTGTATGAATGTTTCTTGTTTTTCAGATAACTACAGAAAAATCGAGCATCTGACCATCTGTGAGGTAATCGATAGTCAAAGAGATTATAATATCCTGCCACTATAATTAGAGTACGTGTTTCTGAAGAATAATGGATTTTTGTCTCGCAAATTTTATCTTTATTCTTCTGCTTGGCTCTGGTAAAGATAACTCGACTATTGTTCATGTCTAACAGTAAAAGGCGTACTTTTCAGTAATAGAAATATTGCGTAATTATGTGTTTTTTCTTAAAGTGGCGGATAAACCTTTTTATTGTTTTGAATTGCGCTTTTAAAAACATTTGACGTTTACTGAATACTTCGCGATTACACAATTTTAGGGACACAGCTGAGTAAAAATGTATTTTAATTCCATAAAAGGTTCCATTAATTTTTCTATGATTCCACTATATTATTTTTATTTTGAAAAGGGTATTGTTATTTAGTTTGGTAAGATTTTAAGTCCAAAAGAACACTTGTCCAGATGTTATTAATCTTACTGTAACAATAAGTGTGGACTAATGCTTTGGCCATATAGAACATTTAACAAGCAGTTAACATGTCATCATTTAATATAGTTGTTCTTTAAATTAGTAAAATAATACATAATAGTTTACGTGTGCTTAAATATAATTTGCATTACGCCTACATCAATAAGATTTAAAACTTCTGAATTCTCATTTGGCAAACGCAGCCAAGGGCTCCGTATTGCCCCTTTGCACCAGGATCTCACAGAGAACCTAACTGTTTAAAATCTCCTGTTAGCACTGCATACTAAATAAATTCGAATGTTTATTTTATACAGGCTCTTTCATTGTGACAATCAGCTGCTAGGTTCTGATAGGAACTAAATTAATACGAAATGTAGCTTCCATTGAAAGAATAAACATTTGACCAACTCTTTCAGTATTACATCATCTGCAGCTATTATGCTTATCTCTTAAAATCAAGTGTATTATGTTTTATAATCGATACTGCTGTTATCTCTACTTGAAAACGTTGTTATCTAAAATAAGTATTGATTTTAATTTATCACTGCTGGCCCGTGAATGTACTTTTTTTGCCACTTTCTTCTTTCATTTTCTGATTGGATGTTGGGTTTTCAAAACCATAGCACTAACAAAGTGGCTGTTTAATTATATGAGCAGATACTTACCAACTAACGTTACCCATAAATTATGTTTTTCAGACTAGGTAGAAATTTTCTTAT